>BTHU01000010.1:27272616-28472616 GCA_036184795.1 Tokudaia tokunoshimensis | reverse complement strand
AGTTTCCCCACCCTCCTCTCTTTCCAGTCCCCCAACCTCCCTTCTACCCCAGATCCACTCCTCTTCTGTTTCCTTTCAGAAAAGGGCAGTCCCCCCAAGGATATCGACCAAACATGACACATCAGGTTTTAATAAG
Organism: Tokudaia tokunoshimensis; assembly: GCA_036184795.1. NCBI lineage: Eukaryota > Metazoa > Chordata > Mammalia > Rodentia > Muridae > Tokudaia > Tokudaia tokunoshimensis. The sequence goes on along the minus strand of BTHU01000010.1, from coordinate 28,472,480 downwards.
GCTAGAGACATCCCCTATTATTAAGACTGGATGAAGCAACCCAGTAGGAGGAAAACGGTCCCAAAAGCAGGCAAACGAGTCGATGGCAGCCCCTGTTCCCAGTGTTAGAAGTCCCACAAGAATAACAAACTGCACAACAATAACATATATACAGAGAATCTAGGTCAGATCCATATAGGTTTTCTAATTTCAGTTCAGTTTCTATGAGCCCTGGTTGATTCTGTGGGCCATTTTCTAGTAGTATCCTTGATACTTCTGACTCCTACAATCCATCCTCTCTGTCTTCTGCAGGATTCCCCAAGCTCTGCCCAATGTTTGCCTGTGGGTCTCTGCATTTGCTTGCATCAGTTGCTAGATGAAGCCTCTCTGATGGCAATTTTTTGTTTAGATAAGATATTCAGTATGTTTGTATAGGAGTTGTCAAGCGATATTAGCAGGTTAAACTGGATTCTTATTGTTTCGGTGGTTTGAACAGATGCTCATACGTTTTGCTTTGATCTTGCCAAGGTTCATGATTTAGGCATTTGAAATCAGAGCAACTCCACATTTTCCATAGCTCACTTCACATGGAACCAAGGGGTGACTGGGGGTTTGTAGTTCTCGCAAAGAATGACAGCATTGCCACAGGGGAAATATTTTGGCAAGATAAATGCATAGTTGTGATGCAGCAGTTACGTTCCTCTGTTTAGTCTCTGTGAAAACTAATTTGCAAAGATATTCAGGTCTGTTGTGTGTTCTAGTTTATATGTAAATTAGAAGAGTATGTGAGAGATGCCAAGGATGATGGAATTCCAACATTTTCAGACGAGTTGACTATTAATTAATTAAAATGGTTCTCACTCAATTTCATTTCATTTACATTTTTCCCACACCGAATTATATTGGTCAAGCTAGAAGAAGACAGCAGTAGCAGATGATTCACCATCTTCTCTTCAGGCAGAAAGTTTAAATCTTGATTTATTGAGATAGCCATGGCGAATAAGAGTGGAAGAATTCAACAAGATTCCAACACTTGAAAAACAAGAGCGATACTTCTATATTCTACAACTCTACCTCTGCTTCTGAAGGTATCATGGGTGTCTATAAGACCAAAGGGTAATGCTATCGAGGATGGCTAGAACCATGGGCATAACTGAGTACCCTGCATAAACCCAAACCTTGCATGCTGGCTCATGGATATGACCCAGTCCTGCACCCCTAAAACCAGCCAGTTTACTCCCAAGTATCTTGGAGCATCCTTTCCTGTTCTCCCATCCTCCAAGCCTCCATCCTAAAAGTATTTCCCTTGCATTGCTTTTGAAGACCTTTCCCTTGCCCATCTGTCAAGGTCCCTGGAGTAACTTCTATATTTTAATTCTTTAGCATTCACATTACTTCTAATAGCAATCATTGACTTCTCCTGCTATGGGAACCAAAATATGATCCAGTTACCCAGGCCAAAAACACTGAAACTAGAACAACATAAACTTTATTTTTACTGTGTGTGTGTGTGTCTGTGTGTTTGTGTGTATATGTGTCTGTGTGTGTGTGTATATATATATATATGTGTGTGTATTTAAGTGCAGTGCCTACAGAAGCCAGAAGAGGGTACCATTTGATTAGTCTAGATCCAGAATTACAGACAATGTAAACTTGGGTACTGTGAACCAAACACAAGTCCTCTGTAACAGTAGTGTGTGCTCTTATCTTCTGATCCATCTCTCCAGCCTCTGGAGCAGCATTCTGCACCAGCGTTTTCTATCACATCTTCCCAAGGCTCAAAACAGAAAACCCAAAAGCACACCACATCCCCTGACCTCAACATATTTGATTTCCTCCTAGACCATTCTGTCTATGATATCTCAAATTATTCAGTTGCTTTAAAATCCCGCCTTTATTTGACATAAATTTTGAAGTAGTTTCATTTAGACCTTTGCCTTAGATATTTGCTTAAACTGCAATATAGACACTGATGCTATTCCTGAATTACCAAAAGAGAAACAGAAGCACAAATCTTGCAAGGGTCAGGGTGATAATTAACTCTGAACTTCCCTGGACATGATCCCCTGATTCTGACCAGGGCCTTGTATAGAAATATGTTTTGGGAGGTGGAGCTTTTGTGACAAAGGGAGTCTTCAGAGCTGATTTGGGTCTTTGTTCTGTGCTTTCTGGCCTCTGCCTGGAAGTGTGACTTCAGGTGGAGTATTTTATTCTCTAATCTGTGGTCTCTATGTCATGGATGCATATAGGTAAAATGATCTCTTAGGTGGCTTCTAATTCCAAAAAGCAAAAGTTATGGCTGATTTCAACCCAGTCATTTAGTTATGAGTAAACTCACAACCTTTTGAGGTATTGAGTAAATGAGGGACACAATAAGCAAAGGACATTGTTTCTTGGTTATTCTCTAATTCCTAAGCAGGTGGTTAGAATGAGAGGCAGGGGCCTGGATGGTGAAGAGGGGATATAAAGCCTTGAAACTGTCATAAAGAATCTCATATCCAGTAAAAGCAAAGGCAGATGTTCTCATAAAGATTTTGATGTTTGTGTTTTTGTTGGGGGACTTTTGGGGTATGGAGTTTATTAGCAAGGTATGGCAGCATCTGCTCACCAATGGTGTCACACAAAGGCAGCCTTACAGACCGTTTATGGGGTTGGAATTATTTTTGTTAATGATTTTCATGGGAGTAGATGAAATGCAATGTGCACCAGCTGTAACTATGTTTATCATGCAGCTGCCTTACAAAGAAGAAAATACACACACACACACACACACACACACACACACACACACACACAAACACACACATCCTGTAGATATATGTCTTGATTATTGAAGAGTATATTAAGTGGAGTAACCACAGAAACAAAGAAGGTAAAATGAAGCCATGGTGGGGAGTTCTAGAAAAGGTAATAGCAGGATATGTGTGATATAATGAAAAATGGAAAAAGAGACTTTTAATTAGGAAGAGAGATGGACAAATAACAAACACTAGGGTGTTTAAAAAGTCATAGGAAATCATATTGTTTTATGTTGACTTGAAATCATATGTAATACATATAAAGTGTGTACACATATATATCTATATTATGCATCTCTCTGTGTGTTAGTGAGTATGCGCATGTGTGTGCACATGTGTGTGTGTGTAGTGCAATTTCAATGAAGTTGTAACATTTGGGGAATAATGCTTACCTTTTGCTATTGTCCTTGGTAGCAGAAGTTGAAAATAAGTATTATGGAAGACACCATGTACTTGGACACATGACCCAGAAACTTTGAGCTACAGGAAATCTAGAAGCCCTTCTCTGAAGACTATCTCTCATCATACCCAAAGGTGCTATGCAAGCTGCCAAGGGAGAGAAGCAATTACTATCCCCTACCCAAATGGGACACCTATGAACTACAATTACCAGCAGGCAAGACAGGTGCAAAAGCGGTACTCATACCTTGGCAGTAAACAACATCTGTCTAATTGGACATGAGGCCCAGGCAACAGGAGGGAAACCACACCTAGTATTGGAAAGCTAGCCAACTATCCATGGCTAGTGAGATCATAGATCCTAGAGAACAACCCACGATTGTCCTTTTACGGAAATTCCTAACTTCATTCTGAATACTTAGTCTTATATCCACAGAGAAATATAGTTTTCATATCATCAAAGAAGCTTCTCTTCACAGCAGATGTAGGCCACTACAAAAAACCACAGCTGGCACAACTGTTCAAAGTGCGAAGAACAACTCATGATGATATACCTAACCCCAGTATCTACAGTCCCCACAGTTAAGGCTTGAGGGACAGTGAGGATAAAAAGTACATTTTTAATGCAAGAATTTCATTAAATACTATAGTTTTGCTAGGATGTAATAACTTGTACACATGTTAGGCAGTTTTCAGTGATGACATACTTTATACAATAAGAAATGGGAATAGCAAGGAAGCAGAAATCCACGAGTAAGTGATCTTGCTTCTCCTCTTGCTTTTCTTCCTCTTCACTTCCCTGTCTTTCTCCTTCTGGCCATTGCTGCCATTTTGAAAATTCCTCATGTGGAGGAAGCCAATTCGAACTTCTTTTTTGTTGGCTTTTTTTGTTGTTGTTGTTTTGTTTTTGTTTTTTTAAACACATACATATAAGAAAACACACATGAAAAATAAAATTTAAAATTATTTTAAAAACCAATTACATTTTACAAGTTAAAATGAAAAAATCACTAAATAAATATCCCTTCCATGGGTTCATTAAAAATATTACATGAAATTATAATTATTAAAGCAATACAAGTTAAACATAGCAACTGGAATAATGTGTCTGACCACATGCCAGTATGTGTAAGCTGAAGAATTCTTGAAATTAAGAATTAATAGAAGAGTCTAAAGACAATCAAATAAGTTTTTACATTTTTAGAAACAATGTGAAAAAAGCCCTATCAAGTCTGAGAAAACAATGGCAAGATGAATAGAGCAATATTTCTCAGCTAGCAAGAAAATACCAGCAAGGTAACGTGGAAAATATTTACAACAACCACAAATGAGCTACAGCAATTCAAACTCCCTAAAGGGAAGAGAGCCTCCAGCCCTAATTTTGGATTAAGCTGAATTAGATATGAATCTCATCATATATTGGTGTTGAAGTATTTGTCTGAGAATCTGCTTCTGCCCGGTGTTGACTAGAACTAATATTAAGGCCATTGAGTTTGGGGTTTGAATGGGACTAAATTCTCCATTGATCACAGTTATTCAGTAAGGTGCAACTGTTGGGCTAGTGCTTCCCAGATTCCTCTCCAGCTTTGGTTTATAGCCATTATGATCCAGGCAGGCACAACAACTGCTATAAGTTAACAGCTGTATTCAACTAGAGTTTCTGAAATGGTAGGGGCCTGTAAGAGGATTACGACATGATTGTAGTGTTCATAAATAATCATTCTTTGGCTCCACTCCTCCAAGGCAGAGCTGGATAGCCTTCTTCTATTGTATCACAGCATCCCCCAACGCTTTCAGTTTTTCCTTGAGAGTCAACCTAAACTAGGGCAGAAGACCACTGTAGGAGCTTCATGTACTATGGTTAGACTAGTGGATGAATGGCCAAATAATCACAGGGGGAGAAGGAGGAGAAACATGGCTTCTATACGTTAGTGAAAGCACTGATGTGCCAGTAAATGCTAAAGGTATAGTTTCTTTGTAAACATGAACTCTTAAGTGAGAAGTCCTCCTATTACTTCACTAACTGTTAAATACAAGGAAAGAAGACCAGAAATCTTGTAAATATTGTGCTGATAGGTGTTTTACTGCAACACTGAAAGGGAGCTGACGGGTTTTCTTTGCATCTTTGTACTCTGTATTTGATGCGATTTTTACCCCCGTCTCTCAAATGATCACATTCTTCAGTTGCTGGAACATTAGGTTAATCACACAATGCTGAACCAAACAAAGATAGAATCAAGTTGCCAAACTCCTGTCTAATTTTGATTGGAGCAGGGAGGGGGGGTCATAAAAATAAACCATTCCCTCAGTTTGGTCTTGACAACCCACAGAAAACACCTCCTATGTGTCAAATGGCACTTTCTTTGATAAGCTGCATACACCTTCAAGACTAGATACTGTTGATTCTCACTTCATTCCTGCTGAGGAGGGAAACAGAGCATCCACTCTGGAGTTGTTAAATACTTGGTGTACTTTGAGCATGTGGCAAAGAGGATATAACTTAAAAGTTCATACCAAAGCATATACCCCAAAAAAGAGGCTACAGGATGACTATGCATGAAGTGAGAAAATCTGACCTTCAGAGATCATGACTACAATATTGGAGAAATTGACCAAGATTGAGGCCTGGGTAAATACCATGACAACACTTTGAGGTCCCCCTACCTTGTTGGAATGTCGGGTGGCATTCTTTGTTTTAACACCTCATAACTTAGATTGTCTTTTAAGACATTGTTCTCCCACCCTTCCACCCAGCCTAATTCTACAATTTCGTTTTGTTCCTAGTTCCTTCTTTCTGGGGATTGGTGAACTCAGCTTGGAATCTTTGCTCTGTGGGGAAGCGTCAGTCCCCTGTCAACATAGAGACAAGTCACATGATCTTCGACCCCTTTCTGACGCCTCTTCGCATCAACACTGGGGGCAGGAAGGTAAGCTGCCAAGTTGCTTCCATGAGGATGGGTGACGTTCATTGTCGAAGCTGGGCTTCTGACTCTTAGTCTCTGTGATATGTGACACATAGCAATAATCACAGGCCTCAGAACTACTCTGGACAAATGTCCAAATAATGCTATTCTTTCTTCACAAAATTTGAAAATTTCCCTTCATGAAATACATCTTACAACTCTAGGACCTGAAGAGATCATAATTGGCACAAGACACCCAAAGATCAAGTTCTCTGCACAAAGGTGATTTATTTGCCCCACAGGGTCAAAGGTCAGGGAATAAGAGACAAAGACAGGAGATAGAGGGTAAGGCAGAAGGGAAAAGGAACAAGAGGGTAGGAGGAGAGACTAAGGATTGCCTCTGTATAGAGAAGAGACAGACTTGGCCCTTAGACAAATGGCAATTTGTAAAGAGAAAAAGGAAACCCCATACTAGGATAAGGTGTTTATTTTTTTTTAAGTTTTTTTTTTTATTTACATTCAAAATCATTCGGGCATGTTAGTTAAGGTAGCCAAAGGGGGACTTTTGATTGCTGGACTTCAATACTTTGATAGCTGAACCTTGGTGGTCAGCCTCAGGTGGGAGGAAGTAGCCAAATAAGGGAATAGACCTTGGTGACGAGCTTTAGGAATATAATCTACTGGTTTGCCAAGGCAGAGGGAACAAGGGAGAAGGGAAAAGCCTTCCAGAGCCATGGTTGCCATGCTTGGGCCTATTAGAGCCCTTCAGGACCCCAGGAAGTTGCTTGCGATCCTATCCCTTGGTACCCCAGGACGGTCAGCTGAACACAATTGACTCACCTGTCTACCATGGTGGAAAATTCCTCATCTGAGACTCTTCACTTGGTCTTCATTTAACTGCACCAAAGCAGAAGGAATTTAACAAAAGTAAAATCAGACGTTTATCATCCTGGGAAGGAAAACAAACAACAACCCCCTTCGATGATTTATAAGAAAATCAATAATTAATCTTCCTAGGGGCCATCTCTCTGGCTAAGACTCCTCCCTTCTGTCCGGAAATGCTGAGCTGTGCTTTGTGAGTCTCAGACCAGAGTCAGCCCTGGCCTCTCCTCCTGCCAGAGGCACCTCCTTAGTTTGTGAAGGGCATGGGGCCTTTGGGGGCCACTCTTCGCTAAACTCTGGTATTTTCTCTTGCTGACTTGCTTCTATTTCACTAGCTTTTACTGATGGCTAAGATATTAAAGTTGGGGGAAATGCACACGCATAGAGAATTGTGTTTAAAGGTGATTTCGTTGTTGTGAATTCAAGAGAAGTGAAAAGCCACTTGTGTGCAAAAAAGACAGAGCTGAAATTATAGACATTGGTTATTCCTGGCAGATCCTTCTCCAGAGCTGTACTGCTCAGGCTCCACCACTCTTCCTCCTCTGAGGTCTTTTACATCTGCACCAATCCATTTGCATGTTAGAGTTTTAAACTTGCTGATGTATTCAAACAAGTTTTCTACCATGTCTCTCTCTCTCTCTCTCTCTCTCTCTCTCTCTCTCTCTCTCTCTCTCTCTCTCTTTACATACATACACACACACACACACACATACACACACACACACACACACACACACACGATGACCCAGCAAAAACTTATTAGTGGTCTTGACTGTCCCAGGTTTTAAGAAGTGTTGCATGCGAGCTAGAGAGATGGCTTAGCAGGCAAGGGTTTACAGTACTTGTAACTCCAGGACATGAGAGGTGAGGCCAGGCCAAAGTATAGACAATTTAACCAAAATGGCCAGCTCAGGGTTCAATGAGATACCTTCTCTCAAAAAAAGAAAAAAAAGAGAGTCCTCAACTTTCACATATATAGGAAAACACATCTGTACACATAAATGCGCGCATGTGCACGCACACACACACACACACACACACCAAACACTCATATGCACATAATATTTCTATGTAGAAAAATCCTCATTATGTGTGAGATTAAAACTATTTATCTATGCAATATTTGGATGCTCTTTTTTTATTATTTATTTTATTTTTTTTTTAATTTACATTCCAAATCATTTCCCCTTTCCCGTTTCCTCCCTCCCCAAAAGTCCCATAAGCCCCCTTCCCTCCCTCTTTTCTCCATTCAACCCCCTCTTGTTACTCTGTCCTGGCGTTCCCCTACATCCAGTCTTTCCAGGACCAGGGGTCTTTCCTTCCATCTTCTTAGAAATCTATTGATATGCGGATTGTGTCTAAGGTATTCCGAGATTCTGGGTCAATATCCCCTTATCAGTGACTGCATACCATGTGTGTTCTTTTGTGATTGGGTTACCTCACTAAGTATGATATTTTCAAGATCTGACCATTTGCTTAGGAATTTCGTGAATTCATTGTTTTTAATTGCAGAGTAGTATTCCATTGTGTAGATATACCACATCTTCTGAATCCATTCCTCCGTTGAGGGACATCTGGGTTCTTTCCAGCTTCTGGCTATTATAAATAAGGCTGCTATGAACATAGTGAAGCATGTGTCCTTATTGCATGCAGGTAAAGTCTCTGGATATATGCCCAGGAGTGGTATAGCCGGATCCTCTGGGAGTGTCATGCCCAGTTTTCTGAGGAACTGCCAGACTGCTTTCCAGAGTGGTTGTACCAGCTTGCAATTCCACCAGCAGTGGAGGAGTGTTCCTCTTTCTCCACATCCTCGCCAACAACTGCTGTCTCCTGTGTTTTTGATCTTAGCCATCCTGACTGGTGTGAGATGGAATCTCAGGGTTGTTTTGATTTGCATTTCCCTAATGACTAAGGATGATGAACATCTCTTTAGGTGCTTCTCAGCCATTAGATATTCTTCAGGTGACAAAGTTTTTGCAAGGCAAAAGACACTGTCAAAAAGACAAAGCGGCAACCAACTAACTGGAAAATGATCTTTACCAACCTTACATCCGACAGAGGGCTAATATCCAATATATACAAATAACTCAAGAAGTTAAACACCAGAGAGGCAAGTAACCCTATTAAAAAATGGGGTACAGAGCTAAACAAAGAGTTCTCAACTGAAGGGATGCTCTTTTAAAACATATTTGGGAATCATTCTTTCACAGAAAGTTTCTATCTAGATTACTTGGTTGCTCTGATTCTATAGAAAAACCAAACCAGGTTAGGCACGGTAGACATGCCTTTACTTCCACCATTCAGGAGGTAGAAGCAGGCAGATCTCTGTGAGTTTGAGGCTAGCCTGGTCTAGAGAGTGACTTCTAGGATAGCCAGGGCTACACAGAGAAACCCTGTATTGAAAAAAAAAACAAAAATTGATTGATTAATTAATTAATTAATTAATTAAAAATTTAAAAGAAAGAAAAAAAAACCATTCTAATTGTTCCACTGGCAGTTTTATCTTACGAACTCTAAAAGAAACTTAATATAGGTGGACATACACACCACACAGTACACAAACTACTTATTTGATAGTCGCAAATGTCTATATTTCCTGATCAGCATTTAGAAGTGAAAGTTTCAGTTTAAATTGACATTGAATTATCTTTTTCTTGTTGGAGAGGATGCCAGGGGCATAATTGCATCCTAGGCAAACAGTAAAATAAATGAAACCACCCTGTACAGAATGAGTTCGGTGCCTGGGTTTCACAAACCACTGAAAGGTAGCCAGCAACACAGAAGCTTTAACCTAAGGCTGGAGTTTGTGGTTGGGGTAGAAGACGGCGATGGGATTGGATACTGAGTTCTAATGCTGGTGAAGGAAATGGATATTCTCTAAAGAGCTGCAGAATGCTCAGTGTTTCAGTTGTACAGCTCTTTTTCCTCCTGGGTTAGGTCTATTCAAATATTGTCTCAGTTTATCTACTGTGATCATTTTCCAAATTTTTGGGACTGTTTTCCTAATTTCTTTCTCAGCACGGTCATTGTTGGTATCAACAAAAGATGGTGATTTTTGTATCCTGACTTTGCTAAATGGGTTTATAAGAATTTTCTGATAGAGTCTTTGGAGTCTTTCAAGTATATGATCATGTCATATATAAATAAAGATATTTTGACTGATTCCTTTCCTACTAATTGACTTCTCTTGCCATATTGCTCTAGTTAAGACTCCAAGCACAATTCTGAAGGAGTAGACACCTTTGGTTTTTCCTTGGTATAAAACAAAATACTTTTAGTGTTTCTCAGAGTCTAATGTTGACAATAGATTTGTTGCATATGATGTATAAGAAGGAAAAATGGGGAGACATTAGGGAAGGAAGGAAAAACATGGTGTGTTTTCACAAACGCAGTAGCTAAATGTTGTACATGTATAGGGGAGGTACCTGGTAAAGGAAGAGGTCCAGTGGAATAAGACAAGCATGCTCAAGTGACAATGATTTGCATATATGAACACATAATGAAACCCATTATTTTTGATGCCAATTAAAATACTAGTTTCAAAATTAGTAGGGCCGTGTAACAGAATATCTTCAAAGGGTTTTTAGGTAAAGTATGTATTGAGAGTAGAATGGGCAAAGTGGCAACTTGATACAGAATTAACTCATATTCTACCTTTTGTCGAGTCATCTTAAAAGAAAGCAGTGGTGAAAAACAAAGAGAGGACCATTTCCTTAAAAGGTACTTGGAAAAAGGAAGTCTGTGGCTGGGAAACAAGCTCACATTAAAGGTCTCTCATACATTAGGATATTGTGGTTGATCTGGTCCTTTCCTTTGTTTGTTTTCAGGGAAGTATTTTGTTTGTTTGTTTTTCCTTTATCTTTTCCATTTCAGTACATTGTGCCTGTTCCAAATCAATTTGCGAAGGCATCAGAGTTTGTGATTTGGAGGAACGTTTGCTTTGACAATGAAAATATTTATATCTGGCATGATTTGTGTTGTCAGGGGTTTGATGAGCTCAGAGCTGGCTGGCGGTGCCCTTTACATTCATGTAAGGCAGAAAATAAAAATAAAGACCGTGGCAGGAGATGAAGCGCCTGAACTTGACAGACAATAGCTAAATCATGTCTCAAGGTTTAGAAAGCTGGCGTTTAATGGTGTGTTTTGGAAGTAAGGATTCAACACACTGCTCTGATTTTAGAGTTTTGCCTTAAAGAAATATTCAATTCAAAAGGTTTGAAAAATCGCCCTGTTAGATTGTTCTGTAGAATTGGGGGGGAAGGTGCCACACTTTGAAGCCTGAGATCAGTTGGATGTCAGTAGGTTAAATGCACCCCGGTAAGTGTGTTTCTTGTTACATTTTTATCTATAGACGTTATTCTTTCTGGCATTTAAATGTGTCTTTTTGCACAAAACCATGAAGCAGCTCTGCCAAGACCCCAACTTGTCTTTTTGTGTTTATTTTAACACTTCTGACCTGACATGGGGCGTGAATGGATGGGATAAGGGTTTTTATTAGTACAGGCAAGAGCTGAAAGCAACCGCAAGGTAAAAACAACCAGGAATAATGATTAGATGAGAATCAAAATGTTCTATAACTTGGATATAATAGGGATATTTTACTTATGTGTGTTAATACATGTGTGTGCATGTTCATGTTTATGCATGCACATGCATGTATGTGCATGCATGTGTGATGTGTTTGTTCAGGGCAAAGGGCAATCTAAGGTACTATTTTCCAGGAAATGCCTTTTTTGTTTTATAAGACAGACTCTCTCACAGGTCAGGAGCTGGCCAGTATGCCTATAGATTCATCTGCATCTATTTCCCCTGCATTGAGATTACAAGCATACATGGGCACACTGTGTGTGTGTGTGTGTGTGTGTGTGTGTGTGTGTGTGTGTGTGTGTGTGTGTGCTAGTTCTGGGAGCTGAATTCAGGTCCCTTTGTTTGTGCAGCAAGCATTTAACCTACTGAGCTTTTACCCCAGTTCCTGAGAATATTTTTTTATTATATATTAGTTTTTTTCACCCTTTGAGGTGTTTATTCAATGATATTTCTTAAGAAATAATTTTCTTAACCCAAAATTGCTTAGTAGGAAGAGGCTTAGACTGAAGAAATAGTTTTCCTTTCTTGAAAGGTAGTACTTTTCAGTCTGTCTCCTCATACCCGATACGTACGATTCTTAAATACAAAATTAAAGTAACTGCTGGTTGTCTATGGGTATGAAATACCAGGTTCCAGTGACTAGTTCAAAGCCCAAGGTCACACAAATGGCTCCAGCTTAATCAAAGACCAGGATAACACAAATGGCTCCAACTTAACTCTGTGGATCACAGGCAAAGCCTAAAGACATGGGATTGAGACAGATGCCTGTAAGGAGGAAGGGACACAGGACAGAGAGGAACACTGACAACGGTGAGGGACACTGATGATGATGATGAACACTGACAAGGATGATGGTGATCAGAATACGTCATTACATATACATGAAATTGGCAAAGAAGAAAATGAATGAATGATTTTTCATACAATCCCCTTAAACATGTTGTGACCTAATGGATTCATTCTAGATAAAGTTACTTAATCAACTCATGTTTTTTAAAAGTGACTGGCAGATCGTTCAAGACATCAAATCCACTTTGAAGCATGCGGGCAGCCCCCCATAAAAGTGGAATCTCGAGATTAGAGACGGGTAGCGGGAACAACCAACCTCAATGTTCAGCTGGAACCCCTGCTCGCCCCTCGGAAATGCTGTCTGCCCCCCACCCCCCACGCCCAGGCCCAGGCCCCAACCCTACCTGCACTGAAAAAAAAACTCTAAGCAATGGAATGGCGCTAAAGCTCCATTCTGCATTTTTGGGAGCCTATGCAACCTGCCTTTTGAACATGGTGGTGAGCCGACCCAAGTGCCTGCACAGGGCTTTAGCTTTTGACCATATTTGGGCACAGTCCCAACTCTTGACTGACATGCCATCACCCTCTCTCTGCTAAGATGTATAAAACCTTCCTGCCTTAGCCTGGACATACAACTTCCCTGGCCCAGTTCTTTGGTACCAGTGAAGGTGCCCAGGAACAACATCAAATAAACCTGCATTTATCTGCTTTTTAATCTGGTCTGATCTGGCCTTTTGAGTCAGCAGAAACCCTGACTGTGGTGGAACATGCAAAAGAAAGGAATAGAGCAACTTCAACTCATGACTCATTCCAGTCATCTCAAAGAAGCTGGTTTCAAGTGGAGGTTGTGAGCGAGCACAGTGGTCAGGGTAAAGCCCCAGGAACCTACTCTCTGTTGTTCCCAATTTTCTTTTAACTACTTATTACTTAGATTTGTATGGGTTGAGTCACCACAGACATGAGACATGAAAAAGGTTCTTTTCTAATCACTAGCAGTCCAGAAATGAAGAGGGGGGCAGAGCTTACCAAAACCTCAGGGAGGGAGGGAGGGAGGGAGGGAAGGAGAGAGGGAGGGAAGGAGAGAGGGAGGGAAGGAGGGAACGAAGGAGGGAGGGAGGAAGTGAAGGAGGGAAGGAGGGAGGGAGGGACAGAGAGAGAGAGAGAGAGAGAGAGAGAGAGAGAGAGAGAGAGAGGACCTATAGGGGAGATGCAAACAGCTTCATTGTTCAGGTTTGAATTTTAAATGCACCCACAAGCTCAGGTTCTGAAGTCTTGTTTCCAGCTGTGGGTGATACCTTGGCAATCTGTGGAAACTTTTGGAGTTAGGGTCTAACTGATGAAAGGAAGTAGGTCACAAGGTCAGCCTTTTTGAGTGTTGCCCTGCCCTTGTTCCTTGCTTCCTGACCCAGCATATGAGCAGCCCCGACACATCTCTTAGCATGAGTTGAGTTGTTGAGTTGTGCCATGTTTTCCCCATGATGGTGGGCTGGAAACTTTTCATGACCATGAGCCAAAATCAATCTTTCCTTCTTTAAATTGCATAAGTACAGTGGTTACTGTAATGCAAAATTAACATATCAATGCAACCCATAGAGATGGAACTGGGGAGTAAAGACCCTGACCAACCTCCCTGCCTTACCTCTTTGGGCAGATCCCATTTGGAAGGAAGTCAAGGAAGATTGTTGATTCAGTGTATGTAAAGTAGCTTGCAAGCTGCAGAACAAGGAAAAGGAACTAAAGGGAAACAAATAGCACAAAGGACTAGTATCTATGTCACCCTATCTGTTTTTCCTATGAAGAAAATGGAAGTGGAAGGGAATACAGTCCACCATCACCTGTAAATTGAACAGGATCTCGGGAAATGGCTGAGGTTGTAAAAATTACCTGCTATACAGCATTAAGACTTCAGTCTGACTCCTCAACACACATGTAAAAAGCGAGGTATATTTACGTGTGGCTGCAATCCTACCACTGTGGGGATAGGTGGATTCTGGAAGCAAACTCAGCTGAAATGGCTTGGTGCGATGCTATCCAAAACAATAGAAGAAAGTTCTTGGTGCTGGTTTCTGGTCTCCGTGTGTGTGTGTGTGTGTGTGTGTGTGTGTGTGAGACAAAACTTTTCTTGAGGAGATGAGATGTAACACACACATCTTCTCACCCCAGATAAGTATCCTACAATATAGCAAAGTACAGTTACCACCAAAGGATAATTTGGTGGATCAGTGAGATGTATTTGGGTGATTTATAGGAGCAGAAATGACTCAAAGACAGCTGCATCACCAAAACCTACCCCAGCATGGATGACAACTCACAAAGCTGGCAACCTGGAGCACACTATACAGCCTGTAGGCAGCTCATTGAGAGTGTCCTTTCCAGGTCCTTCAGTTGGTCTAAACCTCTTCCTGGCTCAGCTCGTTTCTGCTTCTTCCAGGAAGGTAGTCTGGTCTGAGAGTCTTCTTAGCATCTCTGCTTCTCTGACAGTCTACTTTTCAACTTGCCTCTGTTCTTCTGAGTGGGACACTCAGCTTTTGTTGCTTACTCTGACCTGGGAAAGGCCTAGTGATTCTGGTCAGTTTCAGGTACTTCCTGAAAATCTCTTGAACTGTTTACCTTTCTGCTTAAGGAGTTTCCCTATGGGGTGGAATGCTTCACTCTCTGAAGAAACTATTAACACAACTCTCTCTCTCTCTCTCTCTCTCTCTCTCTCTCTCTCTCTCTCTCTTCCTCCCTCCCTTCCACTCCACCTCTTTCTCCTCTGTGTGTGTGTGTCTGTCTGTCTCTGTCTTGCACACATACATACACACACACATACACACACACACACACATATACACCGAACATTTCATTGTGGTATTTGCTACAGTTGCAATCCATTTGCACATCTCCTTTCTGAAGACAAATCTGCATATACTTTCTGTGTCTCTCTTGTATCAAGTGAGCCTATAGTGCTATAGTACATTTTTTTTTCTCATCGAATGTATTTCCCTAGAGTCAGGGCTTCAGCAAAAATTTACCCTTCACTTGACATGGTTCCAAACTTCCTATTCTACCTTCTTAATATCCTCTCCATATGACTTCAGTGCCACCTCCTCTATGAAACTCCCTTGATCTCTGATTGAGGATGAAATCCTTCTTGATTTTGCTTAAGTACTTCACTAATATTTCCTTTAGGGCTTGCGTTATCATCTATAGTAGATTCGTCCTTGGATGAGGAGTTTCTTGGGATTCGTAGACGTTCATATTTTCATTTTAGATCCCTGTGATTGATTGGTGTAAGATTATCATTGATTACCAGTGAAAAGATTTATGTGAAATTATTCAAGAGTTATTATGATTCAAAGTGGGAAAAAATATGGGATGTATCTATAACAAATGGAAACAATGTCATCTACAGAATCTGTCAAGGAAACTAAACTTAAATAGTTGTCATGAGATATTAAATAAGTTGAAAACATATGGGCTGAGAATTGCATTTGTAGGTAAAACCTTCATCACTGTTCAGTTTGTAAATTTTCCCATGAAGCTCATAGCCCAGTGGAGCTGGCAACAATTAATTGTTGTTATCCATGGAATGTATGCATTACTGTGTCCTGAATCCTTTTTTGTGTGAGCATTTCCATTCCTCCAAGAAAATATATGTGTGTGTGTGTGTGTGTGTGTGTGTGTGTGTGTGTATGTGTGTGTGTGAGAGAGTATGTATTTATAATTTCTAAATTTCCATATAGGCATAAGTATGGAGAGAAAATATAGATTTATAGGAGTTTTATGGCAATAACTTATTTTTAAAAGTATTTGAGAAAATAGTGAAGTACACTAAAGAGAGTGAAATTATTAATTAATAAGTTAACCATTTGGGCATTAATTTTTAAGGGGGATAAGAAGTTGTGTTAGTTGAACAATCAAGCTTAATTGAGGTCTTCGAATAAGAGCCAGAATTAAAGAGGGGGAATAGAATGAAATAAAGCCTTCAGAAAGGTCTTTAAATGACAGATACTCTGACCCCATGGATGCAAAATTAAAGGAAAGTGTAACAGCAGATCAGGTTTCACCTGATCTGTGGTTCTGTAACTGATGCTAAACCTCTACAGGCTACAGTTCTCACCTATATAAAACTCATTGTGCTGCTCTGAAACACCACCACTGAAACACTGGTAAGGAAATGGTATGTATGTGGCTTTGTGTGTATTTATGATGAAGAATAGGTCTTTAGTACCTGCCCTGCTGAACAACTGCTTTCGCTTTCTACTCATGTATATTTTGTGGTTTTGACATATCATAATCTCCTTTCTCTGATGAAAGCAATAAGGGGTCTACTTACTGAAATCTATCTTTAATCATAAGGAACAGGCAAGCAATGTTGGAGCAGACAGTACAGGTCTGTGATCCTAGAAGGCAAGGTAGTCAGGGTACCAGAAAATGCTATGCTTTTAGTCAGATGTGGATATGGAAACTTCAAAGGGCAGAATTTTAAAACATCATACTTAAAATGGAGACAGAATCTCGTGGCTTCATAGAAGATGACACTGGAGGGTTGGCAGGCTCTTAAAAAGAAATTATAGTAATACAATTGCAAGGACTGATAGCACATAAAGGATCTGGTGGGAGTGGAAGGTATGGAAGTGGCTGCATGGGGAGTTTTGACAGGAATAACGTTTCTGAATGACACATAAGAGATGTGAGGAGGACTTGGAGCCAAGGAGGAGGATGGAGGCAGAAATGACTCATGCAAACAACCTCACAGTGAATAAGGTCTGGAATTAATGGAGGCTTCCAGAAGGTGAGGAAGACTGTTAAAGCCACAGTTAGAGGAAAGAGGAGGGCATGTGGACAGAGGGCCATAGATAAATCCTAAGACCTGGGTTTGAATTTCATATTGCCACCTATCTGGCACATGTGAGAGGCCTGCCTTCTTTCGACTTCATGAGTCATACTAACACTCACTTTTTACAAGAAAACAAAACATTTATTAGGCACGCTGGAATGTAAGCTATCAAATGTCAGTAACTAGCAGAGAGCATACTCTATAGCTGTTATCTGATAGCACAGGTGCTGTCATGGATGTTAGCGGAAAAAGACAACTTAGTCACATTTGAATTTCTCTTGTCAGAGATGCTACTACTCATGCTAGAATTGATCTTACTCATATGGTAAGATCTTTGGCTAATAGATAAAGAATTCAGAGATACCTCACTAGTGTCTCCCAACCCTAGAGAATGAAAGTCCATGCACATGAAAAGGGAAATTTCCCTCTCGTTATATATTTCTGAAAAGAGTTGCAGATCTAAGCTGAGCACGATTGGCTGTTAAATCGGTACTTGTGAGAAATATAGAGGAAGCTCATGGGTAGCACACTTGTCCTGAGTAAAGAGCACAGGGAAGATGCCAGGAGAACTCAGCATAGTGCTTAGGACATGGAGCACTGCTCCCTCTATGAGTGGGGCCATGGCTGTGAAGTACCCTTCACTGAGAAGAGACAATCCAGAAATCAGAACCCCCAATGCTGGGGGTAGTGTTCACTTCTGGGAAAGTCATCGAGAGAGAAAAGTAAACAAGAAAGAGAGCAAAGTGAAGACAAGAATCCTGCAGAGATTTGATATGCCAGAGTGATACCCAGGATGGGGAGGACCCTTCTCAGAGGAGAAGAGGGGGAGGGGGTGGAGGAGATGCGCTGGGAGGGGTAAACCGGGAGGAGAAGGGGACCAGATATTTGGATGTAAAGTGCATAAATAAATTGAAAAAAATATATTAACCAAAAAAATGTATGTTGTACTTTATGTTTTGTCTATCTTACCTTCCCATCCATTTATCCATCATCCATCCATCCTACCTATCTATCTATCTATCTATCTATCTATCTATCTATCTATCTATCTAACCTCAACTTGTCAGAAAGAAAAGTATCTTTAGTCATTTCATCTGCCTGATAATTGACCTTTTCCCATGAAGCCTCAGATATACAGAAGTAGCCCAGTGTTTACAAGTGGCTTAGGCCAGATTTCAGTTCAAAACAGAAATTGGATCTGTGTGAAAATTGAATGGCCCTCTGTTACACTGAGACCACAGAAAATAAGAACTCTGACAAGCACAAAGGGCTGCTTGAGGTTGTAGAATACACTGGATTCAGATGAGAGCTTTGACTTCATCCTTCCCACCTGGAACTCTGCTGACCCTATAAAGTAGTAACAGGGCCCATGAAATGCATTTTCTTGAAGCTGACCCTGAAATAAGTGTATAATGACGATGATGTTACCCCTCCCTTAAGGAAATTCCCTTTGAAGCACTAGTATGGGCTTGGAAGAAATGTGCATTGCTCTCTTTCAATCCCTATCAAGATTATTTCTCAAACTTTGTAATGCAAAATGCTATCCTTGAGCATATTTTTCTTTGGGTTGCCAAGAGTGGACAATTCAGGGCAAAATAAATGTTGCACAAGAAACAATTCAGATTAAAGCTAAAGAAATGAGGCCAAGGTAATTGTGTTTGTTCTTGGAGCAGTGCTTCCAGAAGCGCAAGTTCTCAGTGGGTACCAATATATTAATGAAAGATGTGCTGAACAGGGAAGACTCAGATGCTGTGTTCAAAGTCAGAATATAGTCTCAGTGCAAAGTTGCTCTGTGATGGGTACCATTGCCTTCCCAAGGTCTGGGCTGAGGATTGCTACTCACTGTCTTGGCAGATCCTTATGATTTTTACCTTTTGATAGCATCCAGGAAATCAGTGTAGTCATTAGGCAAGTCTCCCAAGGAAACACCTGGCTGCCAGCTTCCATGGCTTATAAATGTATCTAATTCTCATCCTGCCCCTCTGGTGAGCAATCAGTCATTTTTGCTTCCCTTCTCTGTTTCTTGTTCTTTCATTGCTTCTATGTGTCTCATCTTCTCCCCTATTTCTCATACTTGCTCATATCTATTTCTTTCTTCTCTGATATCCTTTTGCTTTCTCTTTCATCTTTTCCAAACTCTCTTCTTCCTCCATTTCTGGTCATGAAAACATATGACCAAGGAAACGGTATCTCCTCCTTTGTCCATCACAATGGAATGAGTTCTTTTCTTTCACAGAACATTGTAATTAACATGTAAAGAACAATAATTGTGTGATGTGAGAGGTGATACTGGTGGGGGAAAATTCAACTTATCCAAAACTGAGCATAATTTCTTTCAGAGAATATGGTAGCTATTAACTTAAAATATTTAATTTGTAGGCAGAAAATATTTTGGAATGAATAGAATCTAAGGAGAAACATCATGATTTACATAGCCATCACATAACACAGCATTAGGTTCCTGCATATATCATCCCACAGGTGAAACTAGCAGGCATTTTATAAATTAAATAGCCTTTAAAAATAGGGAACAAATCAGACTGGAAAGAGGGTTCAAAGTTAAAGGGCTTCAGCTGTGCTTCCAGAGGGTCCAGTTTCTATTCCCAGCACATGACTGCTCATAACTGTCTACAATTCTAGTTCCAGGGGCTCTGAAAACTTCTGGCCTCCTCAAGGGCCAGACATGCACATGATTCATTGACATCATGTAAGTTACATACCCATTAATACAAATAAATAAAATTAAAAAATGAATTAGGCAACAAAATATGTTATTCAGCCACTACACTTGAGCCTCAACTCCCCTTATCATCCCTCTACATAAACAAGGGAACAGAAGGAAATAAGTGTGTCCATAGCCCTTTAAAAAAAACTTGTCTTATTTTTTTGAGATTATAATTACATCAATACCTCTTCTTGCTCTCCCTCAAACCTATGACCTATGACCTTTTTTCAATAAGTGTTGTTACCCATACACACATACACATACATAAACATATATATTTCTAAATAAATAAATACAACCCTCTCAGTCAATATAATGTTACGCGTATGTGTGTTTTTCGAGGCTGACCGTATAGTATTTGACAACCAAATGGAGTGAGTCCTCAACCCTACATATAGCACATTTTTTTTATAGTTTTCTTCTAGTTATCATCTCTCTAAAGTCAAGGACAAGTAGTTCTATAGCAATCAAGATAAGGAAAATTATCTGGATCCAGCAGTAGTGGTGCATGTCTGTAATCCCAGTGTTCTAGAGGAAGAAGCAGAAGGATCATGTGTCTGAGGCCAGCCTCAGATACATGGTGAGATCCAGGCCAGCTTAAGCAAGAATGTGTCTCAAAAAGATGGGGAAGAGGGAGGAATGGAGAGAGAGAAAAGAAAAATGGTAGAGTACCTGAACAACAGCAGAAATAACCACAAAAAGATTTAAAATTTTAAATGCTATTTATTCTACATTTATTCCAAGAAGGCTTTGAAAGACACCAGTCTCTTCCCAGAAAGCCTGATTGTTTGGATGGATTAAACCAGAGAAAATGTTCCACATGAATTGTAGACGTTTGGGATCTTACTAAATGGAACCCGATTTCTAGGAAATATCTGAAAAATGGAAATAAAAGTAACATCCTCATAAACAAAGCCCCTCCCCCACTCTGAGCAAAGCAGACCAATAAGGATTGAAGGACAGAGAGCCAGACCAACACTGGAAAACCTGGGGTTGAAAAATACAATTTTGAGCCAGACAACACAAACAACCCAGCGTTGGAAAGGCTGTCAGACTTAATTTACCTATGAAAACGGAATGTCATGGAGATAAAATTTTGCCAATGCCAGATGAAAGATTAAGAGTAATGAGAGTAACCAGCCCACCTCTATACAGTCGGTTTTAACACCATCCTTACTTTGTAAGATGGTGGAAACAAGACCTAAACTCCAAATGATGTCAAGATTAGCCATTCAGCACAGCAGCTCTCCACACAAGGTCTGTTCCATAGGTCCACAGCTTCGTTCTGATGATGTCGCCAACCTGCTGTTTTGGCTCAGACCTTTCTCATGTGTAACATTTACTATGGCATTAGTTGTTTCTGGCCCATAGCCTTGAGGCACATATGTTCTAGGTAATACATAAAACAAGTACATGCACACAATGTCATCTGATGTGGATATGATCTCATTTTTACCAATAGGTGACTACACTTTACTGATGTGTACCTGATATGGATATCTACTGAGCTAGCAGCATCTCTCTAACCCCCAAATATTTTTATAATGCTAAAATGAAAAAACAATTCCTATTACATGTAAGGACCCGAGTTTCCTCATTTCTACTTTCCCCTGTAATATTCAGAAATTTACATTTTTATTTGTTTTAAAAAATATTTTATATGTATGGGGATTTTACCTGCATATGTATCTGTGTACCAAGAAAATTCTTGGTGCCCATAGAGCCAGAAGAGGGCATCAGATCTTCTGCAACTAGAGCTACAAAAAATTGTGAGCCTCCATATCCATGCTGCGAGTTGAACTTGGGTTCTCTAGAAGAGCAACCAGCTCTCTTAACCACTGAGCTATCTCCCAAATAGTTATTTTTTTATTGAAATAGACACTCTTCATTTACCTATTAGCCAACTATCTATTTGCATTGTTTTTTTAGTACAACCAAGACACACAACTCGGGCTATCATGAAGGAAAGAAGTGAGTGTTCTTTGAAGCATGTTGCTATTTATTACTTGGCTTCTAAAGAAAATTGAATGTTAAAAAAAAACACACAAGTGTCTGTTGATTATCATTCTGAAATTATTAGTCTGGAATTATTCATTCACAGGGTGTAAAATAGGATACCGTAAGATTTGGCAGAATTATCAATCCAAAATTAGTGTTGTCTCACTCGTCCCACAGTCTGATGCTCTATAAAACCAGTTTACAACAATGCTCTAAAGAACACTCCTCAGGAGAAAACTGCATGGAAACAGGGGATGCGGGTATGGAGAGAAGTTCAGCAAAAATAGGCATTCAACCCAAGTCCAGGCGGAGTGTCAAGCGGCAGCCACTTCTTGAGTGTGAATATTATCATAGAGCTACCATCCCCCATGCCGAGGAGCTAGAGAGAGCCAGTATATTCTACAAGGGTGCAACACCCATACAATAGTATTTACAAGCCAGTGATATTTACATATGGGGAGACCAATGGAGTCTGTTATAAATTTATGTAATTTTATCGTTTTCTTTTTCTTCTTCCATCTTTTCTTGTTTTTTTTTTTCTAGTTAAACAGGACTGGTTTATTGAATGCACACCCCAAGACTGATCATGATCACAGCCTAGACTTGGGAACTGAGACTGAACCTTGAACATTTCTCAGGGTCAGCTTATAGAGGGAAAAACCACAGTGAGCTCATATGCAGGCGCAGGACTCTTTTCTTGATTTTTGTTTGTTTGTATTGATCTTGTTGTTGTTTGATTGATTGTCTTTGGCTTCTTAATATTTTTCTTTTTCAACTTTTTGAAATTTTTATAAAAAACAGAGCATATTGTGATCATATCCCCATCTTTATGCCTCTCCCAGTCTTGCTAAGAACCTTTATCTTGATTTGTTCCCCTCCTTTCTTCCTGTACTTTTTTTTCCTAATGCAAGTCTTGTGCAAGTAGGCTCATCTAGCGGGTGTTTGTGGTTGTGATAGTCATGCTTTATCTAGAAGACAGCATCTAATGGCACTCTTCTTCATCCTCTGACTCTCAGTCTTTCTGCCTCATATTCTGTTATGGTCCCTAGGCCTTAGAGAAGGTAATACAGACATTCTACTTAAGGCTGAGCACTTGCTCTCACCACTTTGACCAACTGCCAGACCATATTAAATATTGCCCTATGCAAATAGAAGCTTCTCTGACACAGGCTGGTAGTAGCACTGGACTATGGATATAATCACAAATGTTATGAGGTAGTTTAGCTTATGTTCTCCCTTATTAATATATTCTCCCCTGGTTCCTGTGTCTCCGGCCATAGACTTTCGACCAGATTTATCATACCAGGCCTCAAATCCAAGAAGAAAGTGGTTCAATATCCCCAAGAATCATGGCCCACTATTGCACCAGTGAGCAGCTGTTGACTGTCACATCAGATCTGCAGCATGAAGGGTTTTCAGAATGGCAGTTGAACACTTTTTTCCTCTAGCAGTCTCCATGACTCTATGGCTTCCCTCCACTACCAGCTGGAGAGCACTTCCCCTCTCACATTCCACACTAGCCAACAGAGAAGATGTGCCCAGCTCAGCTGGGGGTTGATTTCTCTGTATCCTGTATCCAGTGTGTATGATGTCCTCAGAAAGTCTTAACTAGAGCTGTAAGACAAGAAAAGCAAATTAAATGACTATCAATGGGAAAGAGAAATGTCAAGTATCCTTGTTTGCAGATATAATCCTAAAGACTCCACCAGAAAACTCTTAGCACTGATAAACACATTGGGCAACGTATTAGATACACAGTTAATATACGATGCTCATAGCCTTCTTATATATTCATAATACACAACTGGAAATCAGGGAACCATCATTCACAGTCATACCAAAAGTAATTAAATGACCTTGTGCCCATTTTGGGTATCTTCCTACTTCTTTGTTCAATGATATCAGGTCGGCAAATTAAACCTATCATGGCAAAAGTGTTCACGCCATAGGAATCTGTGAGTACTGCACATCCCATGTCATGTTTTTGTCTGCCACACTGGCTGATTCAAATGTCCCAGCATGGTACTGCTCTTAGGAGTCAGGATAATCCTCAGTATTTACTGCACTTGATACTTACAAACTCTGGGGAGCCCACCCAGATGAATCACCAATAATGTTGATTGTAGCTAGAGTTGAAAAACTATTTTAGATTTATTAGAAATATTCTTGTTGGAAATGCATCTAGTAGCCATGGAATGGCTTTACTGCAGAATGCTGCATACTGAGTCAGACACATCCCGGATCCAACTTTCTCCAGCTATAGTCCCTGTGGCCTGCCTCACAAAGTTTGGAGTGCATAGGGAGCCTTTGATTCTACAGGAATCTTGCTTTTCATACCTCGGCTCAAATTTCTCCTCAAAAACTTCTCTTTACTCCTTTACCTCCTACAAGCCATAGTCCTCCAATATTTTTTCCAATTTAAGCTTTTTCTATTCATAACCTGGATGCTCCTGGACTATTTTTTAACCTCAGGGGCCCACCCTGATCCCTTCACAAGCTTCCTTTCAGAGATACTATATTTCCCACAGCATGGCATGCAATGCTGTAAACACATGGTCTAGGCACGTTCAAAACGCACAAAACAAGGAGGGAGGAATCTTTTGGGATTTTCTAAGCAAGTGATCTTTATCTTACACACTATCTTTTAATGATTACTTCATATTTTTTGAGTTAAAAAAATAAGATCAAAAACATTCTGAGGAAGTGAGGAAATGACCCTCCACCAGAAAGCTTTGAGTCCATGCTGTTCAATCAATTGGAAAGATTACTGGGTATTTTCCTCAAGAGTATAATATATGACAACTGCCAAGGTTTCCTTTTGTGATTACAAAAAAGAACAGATAGTGGAGCAAGCCATATTTCAGCACTGCAGGATTCTAAAAAAATGAACTGCTAAAAACAGCCCAGAAGGAATGAATAGCAATAAGACATCAATGTCATCCGTATACTGATTTGTGATGAATTTCCGAAAGGCTTAATGCTATGATGCTGTGATATATAGGAGCTCCTGAAAGTTAATGACAGTAAGCTATCCACTTGGAGGAATATAATGGGGAAAAGTAAGCGGCCACAGATAATATATAAACAAGTAACAGTATTAATGTAGTCGCACAGTTTTGTGTGTCCCGTGTTGCTGCCCTCTATATCTTAGAAAGAAAAATGGAAAGCCTAGTGAAGACACGAGAAAGTCAAATGCTACACAAACACTAGTGAAGACACAGGAAAGTCAAATGCTACACAGACACTAGTGAAGACACGAGAGAGTCAAATGTTACATAAACACTGCGGCTCGCACATCTGGGAAGGCTTTTAGTTCACCTTAGAGAAGATGGGGACAAACATAACTGAAAGGAACAATGAATAGGCATGTGTTGATCGCCTTTGCAAGGTAAATTCTCTGATGCATGCATTCAACTGGGAGCAGCAGAATCTGGATGAACTAATGGTGCCCGCCAGTTAAGATGTTGTCTGGTACTTGCACATGGATTTGTGCTTAAGAGAACTGACAGATGGTGCAGAGGCTATATGGGAATGGTTCATTTCAGCCTGCAGTCTGGTTACCTTTTGATCTAGGTGTGTGTGTGTGTGTGTGTGTGTGTGTGTGTGTGTGTGTGTGTGTGTGAGAGAGAGAGAGAGAGAGAGAGAGAGAGAGAGAGAGAGAGAGAGAGACAGAGAGAGACAGAGACAGAGACAGACAGAGACAGAGACAGACAGACAGAGGGAGAGAAAGAGAGACAGAGACAGACAGACGGACAGACACAGAGACACAGGGAGACAGGCACAGGGAGCCAGAGACACAGAGAAACCAGGCTGACCTCAAATTCATAGAAGTCTATCTAGCCCTGCCTCCAAAGTGCTGGGATTAAAGGCATGTGCCACTTTTCAAGACGTTAAATGGTGGTTCTGCTTCTTGTTCAGCCCAGTACTATGCATGTTCTATCCTGGTCGATGGTGCTATAAGTTTGCTTGATTTCCTGCCTGTTAACCTCATCCCACACAGGGTAGTCAGACATTCCGAAATGCATTGATGGATTAGTTGTTAATTTTACCAGGCCCTTCATTCATCTTCAAGGAGCCACTTAAAAATGCCTAGCAGAGCTTTTGGCGTCACTCCACCAGCTCTCCCAGTTCAAGCCAGAGGAAAACCGTCTTGCTATCTAGGACAGAGTGTGTATGCTTGCTCTCACTAGCGAGCATGGTTGTGCCTTCCATGACTTTCTTTTCTGCTTTCTTTTCTATGGTATCATCTTGACGTCCCACTTCTGAGATAGCTCCTCCCTCATCAACATAAGCTACACTTTGGAAGTTCCGATAGAGACCTTTCCAAGTTCCATGGAGCTCAGGGCCAATCATGAATTAACTTTTAAAGCCATAAACCTCAAAAGACTGGCCAGCATAAAGGACCTCTGCCTGTTTCTCCTAGGCAGTCATCCTTGAAGTCATTTCATACGATGTGCATAATTTAACAGGACCGAGACTGACATGCCTGTCATTCATTTCTCAGACTACCCTCTCTTCTCTGTGGTTAATACTGATGATGATGATGATGATGATGATGATGATGGGGAGAACTATTAGGGTTGTTCTTCTCACAGTCCAGTGTTAAGACAGAAAGGAATGCCAGAGTGACCCTCCGCTCTCCAGTGTTACTAAGGTGTGGCAATCAAATCAAAGGCATGGTGTCCCCCAAGAAATTTGTGCCAGCGTATCCAGGTTCTTGCCTTTGTTCTCAGCATATCCAGGGTACAAATGCTTCCTGGGGGGCTGACCTAGGAGGAGACATGGTCTCTCCTGCTTCTCTCACCTACTAGCACACTACTTTGCTCTTGCTGCATAACAGGGAACGGTCACTCCCATCTGAGCAATGATAGTCCTGCAAGCCAGCTGAGGGCCCTCTGCCAGTGCCTGAGTGATCTGAATGCCCTGACTGTGAAGTGACTTCAGTGTAGTTTCAGGTTTCACAGGAGACAGTTCAGTTTTATTTTTGTGGTTGTTGTTTGTTTTTTTTTGGGGGGGGGGGCTGGTATTTTTTTATTTTTGTTATTTTGTTTTTTATCTCACAGAGACCTCTGACCAAGAAAAAGTAATAAACAAGATCCCTGGGGACTTATTTGGAAGTCATTTGAGGGTCCTTGCCAGGTTAGGGCTCAAAAAGTCTCAGTCACTAACAAAAGGATGCCTGCTCTTAGGTATACATACCTACAGAATTCTTCAATGCCATGCAATCTATCTGCATCTGTCTTTTCAAGTACCAAACACTGATATGCCTCCTCTCTCTGCTTTTCTTGGAGTTCTTTCAGTCAGCTCCCAAGTCCTCTTGGCTATTTCCTGAGAGTGTTCAGAAACCTTTAGGTAAATGAGTTCCTTAAAGGCCAGAGTCACTCACTGCCTTGTGATTTCAGAAGAATAGCAAGGTAAACTCTTTGTTGGCTCCTTGTGCACAGGAAGGAAATAGCTCTCTGGCCTCCCTTTCTTTGTAGGTAGCTGCCTCTCCTCTGCCCCTTAGCTTCCATCTCTTATGAGTGGTCAAAGCTGCTGGCTTGAGCTTTTATGCCTTAGCTGAAGAGCCAATCATAATGCAGACAGGTGGGCTGCCTAAGAGGTCTTTTTTTTCTCTGCTATTTACATGACTGCAGCCTTATTAGAATGGACTATGAGGTGTAGATGGGTATTGTATCCTTTTGTTGCAAAGGCTTTTCAAAAGATAAAGTGTACATTATACTGCACAGAGTATATGAAAGTTCAGTAAAATATGATAATACTACTGCACACGCCATTCTCTTGGGTGTGATATCCGGAATGTTTTCCTCTGACAGTTTTCTATAATGGATGAAAATATTCTCTTTCAGAGCAGCGATTGAGGCATATTATTGGAGTCAGCTAATCTGCCCCTGAAATGCTGGTATTTGAAAACCAAATTTAAGGCTTAAGACATTTTTGCTTTATGATCATTGACACTGATGTTAGTAAACTCTCTCTCTCTCTCTCTCTCTCTCTCTCTCTCTCTCTCTCTCTCTCTCTCTCTCTCTCTCTCTCTCTAGCTATGAAGAAGAGAAATGTCAGGCAAGGATTTTTGCAGTTACCATGTGCTTTTTAGTAACTGTACCATATGGAGCACAGCAAATAAACAATGGAGATGACAGGATGCGTCAGAGAAAGGATGTACTTGGACTCTGATGGTACTTCAGCAGGTTACGTTACTTCTTTAAGCCTGCCTTCTGGTCTGTAAAATGCAGATAATGATGAAGACCTCTAGTGAGGCTCACAGCATATTCTGAGGTGTGCTGGCTAGTTTTATGTCACAAGGTAAAGTAATTTAAAAGGAGGAAACCGCAGTTAAGAAATTGCCTCCATAAGATCCAGCTGTAAGCAAGCCTGTAGGGCATTTTCTTCATTAGTGATTGATGGAGGAGGGCCCAGTCCATAATGGGTAGTACTGTCCATTGGGCTGGTGGTCCTGGGTGCTAAAAGAAAGCATGATAAGCAGAAACAAGGGTGAGCAAGCCAGTGAGCAGCACCTCTCCATTGCCTCTGCATCAGCTCTTGCCTCCAGATTTTAGCACTACTTGAGTTCTTGCCCTGACTTCCCCCCATGATAGAGTATGATGCGGAAGTGTAAGCCAAATAAACCCTTTCCTCCCCAACTTGCTTTTGGCCATGATGTTTCATCATAGCCATAGTAACTCTAACTAAGACAGAAGAAGGGGAAAATGTTTTCATATGTATGCTTACCACATAATGTTTCCACAACTTATTTTGTTTTGTTTTGTGTTTTCTTTGTTTGGTTGGTTAGTTGGCTTGGTTTTGGATTTTGAGACAGGGCTTCTCTGTGTGGTTCCGGCTATCCTGGAACTCAATATAGAGACCAGGCTGCCCTTGATCTCAGAGATCTGCCTGCTTCTGTCTCCCAAGGGCTGGAATTAAAGGCATGTGCCACCACACCTGGTTACGATTTAATTATTTTGAATTTTAATTATTTGTACATGGATGTGTCTGTCTGTCGGTTTGTGCACATTTGTATAATGTTCATGGAGACCAGAAGAGTGCATTGGAACCCCAAGAGCTATAGTTATAGGTGGTTGGGAGCAGCCTAACCTGAGTGCTAGGAACTTAACACAGTCCCTATGTAAGAGCCTAGTTTACTCTTACCCACGGAGCCATCACTTGAACTCCCACAGCTTACTTTTATTTCATTCCAGAGAAGTATCTGGCCCTGGAAAACATATAAAAGGAGGCTACTAAGAATCATTGCCTTTCCTTTTAAAGCCAATATTATTTATGCTATCAGTGTGGCCTTTCTTTTTAATCTATACAATTGCCAAGAATACTGTGTCTGAAGACTTTACAGAATGCATTCTTTGTAATACCTATACTTCTTAGTCTTGATGTAATACAGAAACTCATGTAAATTAATCGTGTAATTGCTCATGTACTTCATAATACCACATGAAATCACGGTTAATGGATCATGTTTCTTTTATTTGACATATGGTGATTGCCAATTAAATATGCATTAAAGTTGTTTGCAGATACTCTATAAACATTTATTATATTATTTAGATACATTATCAAAGTAGGAGTAACCAGAGATCCAGATTTTCAAATTAAAACTTTTATACTGTTCCATAGAAAATGAGAACTAGGTCATTCAAATATTTACAGAATTTACAGAGATATTTCTACCTATATAATAAGTAGCATTTAATTGTGGATGAGTTAGACTCTTACTTCCATTTCCAAGGTTCTTTTATTCATCCATTTCTACTTTCTCTCACTCTTTTGAGCTTCTTCTAGATTGTTCTTATGCATCATTTCAATCAATATTCTCAGCCCCCATTCTTCCCACATTAATCATGAAGCAAAAACATAATATCTTTTCCAATACAGAAGGGTTCATGTGACATGAAAACAAATGTCTGGTGATACTCTGTAGAGTAAGCCATTTCTACGACACTTAACTTCAAATTGCTTTTAATTCTTCCCTGGATCTGTTACTATCCCAGGATTAGTTAATTTTCCAGTGAGCAAAAGCAAGATTTCTGTAAACCCTAGAAGCCATATGTGGGAATAAACATCAAAAAAATGAGCAATTATAATTCATCAATTAAATTTGGATATTTAGATTATATTCATGCTCATTCTCTGATTTAATCTTCACACCAATGTTGTGAGATAGTCAAGACAGATACTGTCACCACGACGATAGTCAACAGCTAACTACAAACTCCTGATGGTGTGACATGTGAACATGCTTTAAGTCTTGCCTATGAGTCTTCAGGTCTGCTGTGACAGATCTGACTTCATTTCAGAGCAGGTTAGATGCATTCTGAGGCTCAGAATGAAGGGACACAATCTACCTACTGCATGTTCTATTGGCCAAGATCAAAGTTTTTCAGAAGAGAATGTGGAAACATGTAAGCCTCGGTCATGTGGCTACATCTCCCTGGTCCAAATGCTGTGACTTCCATCCTCATTCTTCCCAAAGCTCAAACTGACCTTGGGAACTTAGTAGAAAATCTTCTAAAGTTAACTTTGAAAGATAGTAACAATTAGACCAAAATCTGTCCCCTCCACCTGATAATGAATACCTTTAAGCTCATTTTGCTTTTAAGAAGCTCAAATTTATGACAATGGCATGAATTTGCACTTGGCATTTAGTAAAGGATGACATGTGCAGGTTTCCTAAAGTAGTTCCAGGAGTGATATCTTTAACTCCAAGCCTAGGGACTTAAAGAAAACCCCTTCAACTCTGGACAATAGATGTGCTTTTCCCTCCGTGGAAACTCTGCTGTCCACTCCCCTTCTAGTGTCTAGACATTCGTAGTCTTTCTTTAACTTATGATAAAACTAGAAGACCTTTGCAGCATACTGAATTTCTCTCCAGATCCCATCATCCCTCGTTAGTCCACTCCAATTCAACTCTAACCACTTTTGCTCCTTCTCGTGGCTCTTACACACAATAGCTACCGTGTTGTGTATTGTTCTGTTGTTAGCCAAATCAAGTCATTTGTGGAATGAGACAGGATGCAAGAAAGAACAAAACAAATAATAAAATAAAGCTGTACACTCTCAGGAACATCTGATTAGGAAGGGAATCAGTTCCTCTATTGCTCTGCCATTTTTATTAATTACCATTGGTACATGGATATTCTCTTTATAATCAAAATTGAATCACATCTTTGGAGATTAAGTTTTCTAAAAGAGCTTAAGATCAGGATCAGAGGGGATTCACATTGTCTCTAATGCTCCCTTCTGACACTCTCCCCCTCTCTAAACCTCTCCCCCTGCCTGAATCTAGCCTAAACCCACAAAAGGGCATGAGTGCCCCCACTTCCACTCTTAATTCCCGTCATTGTATATCTCAGGATGGGCCTGGTTTAAACAGTTCCAGTCACCCACATTTCAAAAACAAGACAAATACTATAGGCAGGAGCAAATAGATTAAGCAACGCAGTACTGAATGTTTTATTTGGGTGGTTACTATTTTATATTTTTAAGTAGAATAATATATTTTGAATTGCAGGTATAGTAGGCTGGGTCTTTATTCTGTAAAAGCTTTTGCCAGAGCTAGTGGAATATATTTTGAATTGCAGGTACAGTAGGCTGGGTCTTTATTCTGTAAAAGCTTTTGCCAGAGCTAGAATGATGACTCCATCATTAAAACACTTACCTCAAAAGCATGAGAACCTTATTTTAGATCCCTAACACAGTATAAAAAGCTAACTGTGGCGGCACTACCTTGTCAAACCAGAGATGGCAAGATGGCAGATAGAAACAGCCACGCTCTGAAGCTCACTTGCCAGGTTCCTTGGGATAGTTGATGAAGTTCCAGGCAAATTTGAGATTCTGCCTCAAACAAAAAGTGTAAGGTGCCAACATCCATCGTTGTCCTTTGGTCTTCACATTTGAACACCTCATACATGAACAGCACATACACATGTGCACTCACATGTGTGCTTATTCACACCTGCAACCATACACACACACACACACACACACACACACACACACCACATACTATATTTGATATAAAAATCAGTGAAGCAAAGATGGACTAGGGGCTCTGGGTTGTCCTGTGGGCTACTGAGGAAAGGGATCCTTCTCTTCACTTTTGTTATATTGACAAGGAGTGAGCACTGCAAATCCCTAAGATACTTAATGGTCCCCTAAGGAAACAGGAAGCTTTTTCTGGGAATCCAAAGTATAAACAACAAAGCATCAAGCTGGACATCCAAACAAAACCTATGAAAAGGACATCTGTAGAAGATCTTTCAAACGGAGTCTGTGTCCTTTGAATGGACAATTAGAAGTTGACACGTTTGCTCCTGTCTCAGCACTATAATTTTGTTCTTATGAAAAAGTGCCACTTTTCTCTTCTAATACTTCCTACACTTCTTCAGTATCTTACCATGTCTCAAAATAACTCCACAGAAAGAGCAGCAGACAGCTCATTCCCTTGCTAACCTGAAGCAGTCACCTCTGAGCCGCACCTGACTTGTGAGGCTTTTGTTTCCTTGATGTCATGGTGGGAAACTGCTTGGTTTCCCTGTGAACAGTCACAGTAACAGCTACAAGCCTGACCTCCAGTTCCGTGGAAGCTCCATCAGCCCTTGAGGGAACTTCCGCAGAAACATTTGCAATTGGTTAAGTGAGAACCAGAGTTTTCATCTTTAACTGAGAGCCGAAAAGAGATATCTCAATACATTCTTTACTTTCTACCCCACCTTTAATGAGGAAGGACCCACACATTGACCCTGGCTTTGGAAGACACAGCATGGTTACTCTGTAGATTACTCTGTAACATGTGTGTGCTGGCTCATGCAGCCACTCATATAATGATTACCCTGATACATAAAGGCGGCTGCGATGGTGGATTCTACAGAGGGCTACATGAAATCAAGTCAAACATCTAGCTATAAAAAACCAGGGACGCTTTATTCTGAGAGAGTGGCCTTTTTAAGTAAAGTCTTTATGTTCATAGCAGATGAGCATAACCAGAACTTGAGTCTCTCTCCATTTGGACAGATGTCACAGTACATAGCTTCCCTAGTGATTTGGTAAAGGGGGTACTAAACATGTCTCTGGAATATGAGCTTGTTATGCTGTAGGTTTTAATCCAGTGGGTGAGACAGGAGTCATTTGGGAGACTCAGAGTCACTCCTTAACTGAACTGACTTTATCTAGTAAGTGCATTTTGTGTCTCCCTAATATTTACAAAATAAAGTGGCCAATAGACTCATTTCTAGGGGCCGTTCCTAGGCGTTATTTGGTGTTAAGTTAGACAACACCAAAAGTATTTAAAATACAAGTCAAGTACAGGAAGACACAGTTGGAGTCTTTCTCAGAGGAAAACTGCTGCTTAACAAAATCTAATCTACCAAGCGAGAGCTGTCAACATGATAAATATTCCAGCTTTTATTATCAGTTTACATACCAGAGCAGACGAAAAGGAGAAATTATTCACATGCTCAAAATTTGTTAAAATGATGTTGTCTGACTTCAAGTGACAGAGATCCAAAGAAACTCAAATTTAAGATGGAAACTTTGGGCTCTCCAGGGGCCATCTGATCTCTCGGTGCCACCAAAGTAATTACACCGTCACACATGAGCTCTCCCAGGTTCAACATGTGTGGGAATGACTCTTTTCAATTAATCTCCATGCCTTAGCTAACTGCAATCTTCATCAGGTACTTACTGGGTGTATGCAGAAGCAAGGGCAGAATTTCAAATGGAACCAGGCCTCAATTTGAAGTTAGAAATTCCTGGGCAAAACTAAATGCAGAGGCACATGGCTGTAATTCCAGTACTTAGGAGACTGATTTAGGAGGATCATGAGTTTCAGGCTACCGTGGGATACGTGATAAGTTCTAGGCCAATGTAGTAGTAAGCTGTTATTCAGAAACAAATCAAAGGAAAAACATCCAACTGTCCAGACCTTTCTAATTCTGAGTCTGGACTTCATTGTCAAAATCCATGTTTATATGTGTGACTCAGGGAAGAATCAATTGCAATTTCTGAGGCATTAGTTAGTAACTCTTTTGTTTTCCAGTGCTAGGAAATATCTTCAACCATTTTCCTCCCATATCAAGATGAGCACAGAGAAGTTGTGTTGCTGATGGTTGAGATCCTTGAATATCTCAGAATTATCTGTCACACCAAACATACAGAACAGAGCAGTTGTCTTTAAAGGTGGGGAGTAGTACTCCTTAACACTTTAAAATCTCTGAAGGGATAATGAATAGATTGAGATTTAAAGGGATTTACTGATCAACCAAGCACTTCTAATCACTGAGTGGCAGAGTAAAACCTAGATGCATCTCTGAGACCCTGAATCCAAACTTGATGTGCTTCTCATTTCACTGAGAGAGGATCAAAGGAAGCCTAAGACAGAGGTTCCTTTATCAAGTCATCATATAATAGAGACAGAGAAGACTTAGGCATGGATTTGAGATTGGGTTCACTGTCTTGGGCATACACTTAATAAAAAAATTAATAGAACTTTCTCTGTAAGGATATAATAAAATTCCAAGTGCATATTTTCAATATAAGATTTGCTATTCTCTTTTGGTCATGAAGTGAGTGCATAGTATTCATGACCCATGGATAAAGCTCTTTAGGAAATATACAAGGGATTCTGAATCTGTTTCATGGGCAAGAGCTGGGTGAAGCTGGGACACTGCACTCTCCATCTGCAGCCTCCTCAATACATTGAAGATGCTGAAGAGCCAAGGAGAAGAAAGGTAGCAACAGGAATATGCAGCAGAGGTTGGATAGAAGAGTCAGTTTGGGGACAGGAGAGGTCTTTGGTGTTACTATATCCAAAGTACATTGTATAACAAAGTATAACTAAGTTCAGAGGCACATACCTGTAATTCCAGTACTTAGGAGACTGATTTAGGAGGATCATGAGTTTCAGGCTACTGTGGGATACGTAATAAGTTCTAGGCCAATGTAGTAGTAAGATGCTGAAGTATAGATTATTTGGTCACCTGAGGTTGTAATAAGATACATACATCTTCATATATTTTTGTAAACATTTCCAAATTTTAAAACTGGAATTCTCACACCCTAGAAAATCCTCAGTGCCCAGGAGATAGACATGGCAGCCCACATTGTAGAGTAATACAATGCAGCTATGTAACAGGAGCTGAACCTATTTCAAATGGGCTAGACACCACACATGCAAATCAGGCTATGAATTTACACATGCATTGGAGGTAACAGGATTTCTTCAATTGCATAAAAATATTTTTCAACTCTAGTATATCCTGAAAACCAAGGAATGTTTTCCCCTGTCTGTATATCCAGTTTTGAATGGGAGCATCCTCATTCTTCCATGTTTGTCAAAGTAAACAAACATGTAAGAATATAGTAAAGTCTTAGTATAGTAAAGTCTTAGTATAGTAAAGGGCCTTAGTAAAGTAAGATAGCTTCTTTTACTTTTCTCTTTCCTCTCTACCCTAAGAAGTCTCTTCCTACCAGCAAATTCTGAATGCTTACTCTTGAAAGTAGTTTCCATTAAGTTCCAACATATCATTGTATCCTGAAAGGGAGCTACACATCACATTCACACCAGCAGGTGAAAGTTTCAGAAGAATAAGATCAATTTGCATTTCATCTCACACCAACACCCTGATGCCTGATGCCTGATGCCATCTGCTATCTTCAGGAGAAGGTGTTTCAGGTTGGGAGCTAATGGGGATAGCTGCAGGTTCCTCTCCACTGCTGAGTACTTTTCCTGTTGCAGAAAGAAAAACATGATGCAAGAGTTCCATGTTTAAATTTTGGAAATCCGTACAGAAAACATATGAAGATTTAGGTATCTTACTATAATCTCAGGAGGCCAGGTCATCTATACTATGATGGAGCTGGCTTATGCACATGAACTGAAAACAATATAAGCTCACACTGTGTACAATAAAGGAGGAATAGGTCCAGCAGGGAAGTGGGAAGTTACCTATTAAACTGAAGTCATAAAGGGGTTGATATTATTAAGCAGGCTTCCCCTAATCAACATTTGAAAAGCTGTTCTGTGAATACCTGAGCCTGCAGGAGAATGCAAAATGTCTCAATTTCTAGTAGAGGGTTGCAAAAGGAAAAAAGTTTCCTCTTTAGTCAAAACAGTAAAACACGTGTGTTTCTACATCTTAAATTAAGTATCGTTTGCCACAGTTCTTACTTCTAGAATTCTTTGGTTTAATTATTCTGGAATTCCCACTAAACATGTATCCTCAAGGATAAAGATAAAGTGCTTCTTTTCACCGTGCATTCCCCAGACCCCACCACAATGCATGACAGAAAAGACACTGGGTAGTTATAGAATAAATCAATGATGGAGATCAGAATGGCCCTCTTCTGGGAGCCTGCCATTTTGTCTTGTTTCCCGGAATTATTTATACACTGTATTGTACTTATGCACAATCACATCATATATGATAAGAATTCATTGTCTGATAACCCACCATAAGCTAACTGAAGACAACCCTTTCTGAATTCCTAACTTTCATTGCATTTGACGTGCCATCTATTGGGCTTCACAAAAGGCAGAGCAAAAGGATAACATTATGATGCTCCTTTGATTTTGCTATGAGGTGCAAGACACTGGATTTATAGCCAGCATTATACAGGAACTTCATCCACAGCATTTTAGCCATCTGGTAGATGGATAGGCTTGTCTCTCCTGACGTGAGTAATCACGAATCCTCAGAGATAGCTGTTGCCATTAAGGAAATCACTGCATTGAGTTGAGATTTGGTTCCATGCTAAGATTTTTATGAGCTCATTGTGTGGCCTTGAGAGGTAACTGTCCTCATCATCTCTCATTTTCTATCACACAAGCATTGACATAACCTAGCTTCCTGGCCTCCGAGACCTCTTGTGAGGAACAAACGTGAGTGGGGTGAGGAGGAGGATGAGCATAATGTTACCAAGAAAAGTATAAATCACCTCAGACCCCTGGAGTGACTTATTTCCTTCCCTGGTTGATTCATATAGGAGGTGTCTTTCTGTTTCTGAGATGTCTGTAATCATGTTTCCCTTTTGGTGAATTCTGAAATCGGCTCTTCCAAGAAAGATCACTGGGAAGTGTTTTGTTTTTGGTTTTTTTTTTTTTTTTATTTCAAGAAAAACAAATATAACCTATGTCCTAGAGCCCCAGAAGATCTATTTAAGCATATACAACACCTAGTTAGTGGTCTCCAGAAGAGAAATTTTACATGGTTTGTTTATTAGGCATAACTTCTGCTGGGTTTTCACATTGTAAATGTAACAAGGGCTTATAAAGGTAAAACAAGAAACCAAGCGCATGGGAAAGGAAAACGTGCAAAGAACCTAACCTTTGAAAAGCAAGCCTTGCTGATGATAGGAATGACTTCTTTCCAGTTCTTTAGTTCAGCATCTCTTGCAGAGAATAACATTTTATTTCTTTTGTTTCAATTCTTTCAATTTCAATTTCTTTGTTTTATTATAAATTCTTGATACTGTCATCTCCCACTAATGATGGAAGCCAGCATCCTGAGATTGCCGGG
This sequence comes from Tokudaia tokunoshimensis, assembly GCA_036184795.1. Classification (NCBI taxonomy): domain Eukaryota; kingdom Metazoa; phylum Chordata; class Mammalia; order Rodentia; family Muridae; genus Tokudaia; species Tokudaia tokunoshimensis. The sequence goes on along the minus strand of BTHU01000010.1, from coordinate 28,435,071 downwards.
AGGATGAAGTGACAGAGCGAATCTATTCCTAATGATTCCCAAATGCTAGCTGCTGATGTCATCAGTGGCCTCATAATCCTCATTAAGATCATCATGGCTTTTTTACTGGGTACTATGATGAATGTATAGAGTTTCCTGAATTTTGGATGTTGGGGGTAAGTTCTGGGTTGCTCAATCCTCCCTCAAAACGTTCATTTGGGATTTGATTGTTGCCATGTCATGATCTAAAGCCCTCTGAGAATAACAGTATGTTACTGTTACATGTTATATGTTCAATGACACTAGTAATTCTTATTCCCTATAAGCTTGGATAGGACTCACAAATAGTGCACATGGGTGCTGCAGTTTGGATGTAAAAAAGCCTTTGAGAACTTATCCAGTCGCCCATGCTTATTTCTCAATGTTCCCACTAGTATTTGTAGCTGAGGGCATCTATCCCGGCCGTGCATCCTTGCCTTTTTGAAGTCACTACTAAGCAGAAGGAACACTAAGTAGGAGTCAACTCTGTACTAGGTCTAATTGTACAAACAAAAATCTATGAAGATGGCTCCTGCTTACCTGGGTTCTACAGGACTATCATGGTCCAACCAGAGGGACTGGGAATCTGGGATAAAGCAGATGATGAATTCATTCTGGTAGAAAACCAGTAAACACATGGGCCCAGGTTAAAACTCCATGCTGTACCTTAGGCATGGGGCATTGAGTAAGTCATGTAACCTTCCAAGGCTTCAAATGTTGATGTCTAAGATAAGGATAATAAAAGCACTTCCCTCACAGGACAACGAGAACTTGTAGCCATGTGCTCAGTACTGCCATAGTTCCTTAAGCAGCTCAGTGAGTATTCTTAACCTTTGTAGCTATCATTAGCCATTCTTGAGTCTCTTCACCCTCTGCCTCCTTCTCCAAATGTCAAAAAGTGGCATCTTCCCACCAGAACACTAATTGTGATAAAGAAGAGGTTGCACTGTAGCGTGCGAAGTGATACTAAGTGTAAAATCTCTAGTGTGGTACTAAGAGAATAACTAGGCACATGAGTAAAGGTGTCAGGTTGTGGAAAAAAGTTAAGTCCAAGAAGGTATAAGAACCTGTTATCCAAACTGTGCTCTTATCTGACATTTTTTTTGGCCTCCTCAGAAAGGAAGACCCACTGTCCAAAATGCCTACTACTCATGAGCAATATCTATACTTTTATTTCAGGATGGATGGATGGATGGATGGATGGATGGATGGATGGATAATGGATGGATGGATGGATGGATGGATGGATGGATGGATGGATGGATGGATAATGGATGGATGGATGGATGGATAGATGGATAGATGGATGGATGGATGGATGGATGGATCTATCCATTAATCTATATTAGAACAAAAAATTTAAAAAAAAGATATGACCTAAACCTAATTAGACAGTGATTGATGCCTTTATATGATGTTTATAGGTTAAAACTAATTTGGCCTTAGATCCTAGTAATTCCTTTTATTTTGTTTTGTTTTGTTTTGTTTTGTTTTCATGGATGGCTTAGCCAGATACTGCATGTCCAGAAACTGTGACGTAGCCTGGAATGCACATCATCCAGTATGGGGGCTTTGGTATAATTATCTGAGAAAAGAAGTGGGATAGACACCAGTCACTGAAACAATGAAGGAAAATCTCCCCAGTGGTGTCTCATGTTTCTTGGATAAAGACTATAACTTATGGTTTAGATTTCTCACTATAGTCAGAGAGATTCACTGGAAAACTTCAACTCTCTCTCAATCACAAAGTAAGGCTGTTAAAACTTGGTTTTGACCAGACTCATGTAGAGGAAGAAAAAAGAAAAAAGAAAGCCACATTGTACTTCATTGTATTTTTTTAAAAATAATTAGCAAACAGTTTCAAAATCTGTTAAGATTCATATAGTTTGGTAAAGAGCCCATCACATTGTCAAGAAGAAAAAAAATGATGTTTTTTTAAAAAAAATCTAGGCTTGATTGTATGAAAATGAATTTTACATGACCTTCCATTTATATCTATAATTCAAGCCCTTCTCTATCCAAGGTTATGAACTTGGCATTCTCTGTGGCTTTTTCTGCTCATTTGAAAGAATGAAAAGGACTCAGACAATCTCAGTTTAAATATCAGCTGTACTATAACATAGCACTGGGGACTGGGGTTTCCACACTGCTCTTAATAACTTTGGATTGCTATAACAGTGCTACAAACTGAGCATCTTATGGACAATAACCCCAAAGGCTGTAAGCTCAAGACCAGGTTAAACCCACTTCTAGAGTGCACACTGTCCTGTTTTCATTGTGTTCTCACTTGGTAAAGGGACAGAGAACTCTCTGGAATTTCTCTCATAAGGACACTAATCATAAAGATGAGTGTGTGTGAGTGTAACCTGATGAACCCTCAAAGGTGCTCCTGCTACCATTCTACTAGGCACGAGTACATCAACATAGATATCTGGAGGAACACTTTTATTCTGTCCGTTGCATTCTCTTGGGTTGATCACCTGTATCAAATAGGATCCCTGTGAGGATTAACTCAAGTCACACTGAACAATCGGTAAACATCTGCCAAATAATTAGGTCCCACCAAGGGCTATATAGAGTCAGCCTTCCTTCACTGGAACAACTACCTGGGGTAATCATCTTACAGAGGGGGAAAAAAGCTCTTTCCATCCCAATTTTGGAGACCTCAGTTGGTGATCAACTGGAAGCTTGTGTGATAGAACCAGAACCACTTCAGGAAGGAAGGCTAGTACCTTCCCTTTTTTTTTTTGAGGACACATGAAACCACCTACTAGTTCCTGCATCTTAAAGCCTGTGATACATAGGCCTTCAGAAGACATTCGAGATCCAAACTAGAGCTATTCATTTTAGTATTTAGCATGACTGTGATCACTACCAAATGCCTGCTACTCTTCTGTTATTCCTGTTCTGTTTAGAATCCTGCAATCTGGTTACATGATGCCCTTTAGCCACTGAAAGTGTAAGCTCATATTAGACAGCAACCACAAATCCCATTTTCGATCCCCTTTGTAATGTCTGCTCCCCAGGGATAGCTTAAGGGCTTTTTAGATTAGCAAATATGACAGAACTATAAACTGTTCCAATAAAATTCAAGACTGGAGTAAGCATCTGAGAGCGTTTGACATTCTAAACATTTGGAATGTTCTCATTTGCCTCAATTTGGAAACACTGTATTCATGTCATCTGCTCTGTCTCTTTCTGTGGGGTGAGTGAGCAAAGAACACCATTCTTAGTAACTGGAAGGTGACAGGGGTGGGGAGAAGGCGGAAAGCATTTTCTTATTTGGATGATGGTTGTTGCATGGTTTAGTCATCGTTCTTATTGAATTACTATTGAAAAGATAATTTCATGCTTCATGAAGTGGCAAATTTGATTCATAAAACTAGGAAGGCAAAAAGAACAAATATGATGTTGACAGTAATAATTACATCCCACCTCCACCACCCTCCCCCAAGAAAAGGGCAGAGTAAATACTTCATACCACTTACACGTGAAGCATACCTTCTGTGTACCGCCTGCTCATCAAGTCCTTTGTTGGGATTTATTAGCCTAATCGTATTATAAGTCATAGATTGCTACATTTTGTTTGCCTGCTCAAAAGCCGATCTGCTACTCGTTAACATAAAATTACCAAGATTTACTTGTGTGTACATACAAATGGATCAGGAACATTTTCTCCATCTCATGTTGTCATTGCACATGATCCAACTCTAGCCTTGATTTTGATTTTCAGTGCCAGAAGAAGAACTTGGTAGAATCACATCTTTCCTTCATCACAGATGCTTCCCCCTTAGCTCTTCACATCTTCATTCTTTCCTCTGTACAAATTGATAGTGGTCATTTTACTTTTATTTATCATTGTCACTGTCTGTCTGTGTGCATGATATACCTGTGGCGTGTGTCCATGGTACCTGTGGTGCAGGTTTGAAGACAACCTTGTTCAGTTGGTTCTCTCCTTCCACCTCCACATGGTTTCAGGTGTGGAACTTGGGTCTTCAGGCTCGCATAGCACATGTCGTACTGGTGAGGTTTCTCAGCAGCCTGCAATTGTTTTCAATGATGGTTGCACTGCTGACCCTTCTAGCTGAAGAATTTCTCTTGCGTGTATTTTAAAGGATGACTTGCCCCTTTTTAAGATTATGGTTATAGATGTTCTCTTAAAAGGTGAACTTAAAAATCAGCTTTAAAAATAGGGAGGATGGCATAGGTGGGGTTTGGAAGGGTAACGAGGAAAGGGGATAATATTTGAAATGTAAATAAAGCAAACATCTAAAAAAAAATTTAAAAAATGTAAGATCTGAAACCAGAAAGGTTTCAAGGGAAGTAGGCATTTAGATTTGTATGCATAATAAACTCATTATTTTTAAATGCAAAAGAAGAAGAAGTAAGAAAAAGAGGAAGAGGAAGAAGAAGAGGAGGAAGAATAGGAAGAAGAAGAACAAGAAGAAGAAGAAGAAGAAGAAGAAGAAGAAGAAGAAGAAGAAGAAGAAGAAGAAGAAGAAGAACAAGAAGAAGAAGAAGAAGAAGAAGAAGAAGAAGAAGAAGAAGAAGAAGAAGAAGAAGAAGAAGAAGAAGAAGAAGAAGAAGAAGACTGCCTAGAGATTTAGAGGAACCAAGCTGATCCTTAAGAAAAAATTGACTATGCTTTGTTATTAATGTAGAAGGCAATGGCTTATTCAATATACAAATCCTAAACGTTTGGGTTTGCTATTCATAATAAACCTCTGCAATTTCCATTTATCAAAAAAAAATTGCTGGGGCTCATTGAAGAGAGGGTCATTAAGGTTACTTGTGTGTGATCTTTGTATGAAGTCTCTGAAGCCCATTTGGTTACACCAAAAAGCAAAGGCGGAAATGGTACCTGTGGAGAATGAAGCCACTGTTTCACACAGCTCTTATGGTTTAGACATCCTTTAAACTGGTAATGTTTTCTTTCTGGCTTTGAGTGCTAGAATGCTCAGGTCTGGGTTTGTGGTATATGTAACCCTAGCCAAAACCTTTTGAGTAATGTAAACCTTCCTACAGCCAGGGTCTTCCCTGCACCCAAATCTAAATCTGCCTTCCATTTGATTAACTATCCACCTGAATAGCCTTTTCTATAGTACAAAAATAATGTGACACATTTAGACTTAAAGACAACCGTGGTCTAGTTAAGTCACAGTGATAACTCAGCTAGTTGTTCTTGACAGTTTAGCCTCCTGCAGCTTTTAGACTTTTCTCTAAACACAAATATGTATCATTCATGTGCATACGTGTGTGTGTGTGTGTGTGTGTGTGTGTACAGGTTTGTGTGTACATGTATATGTGTGTGTACACAGGTTTGTGTGTGTATACAAGAATCCATGTAGGAATGTATGTGTGCATGCACACGTGCCCACTCTCCCACACTCAGTAGGTGTGAATAAAGAGCAAATGCACTATTTTAACATTTTAACATTGTATGGAGATCCATGGGGTAACTGAGCTGTACTTCACCCAGTCACTGTGAAGACATTTTCAATTATTCTTTGCAAGTCACCACACTCTCAATATCCTTTCACTGCAAATTCCTCGATATAGTTTTGATAGTTGAATGGATGTACATTTTGAAGTTCTTGATAAATACTCCCCATTTTCCCTACACAAATCTAAGCCAGATCAAATACCAGCCAAGAAGATGTAAAGATATTCATTTCTCCACAACCCGGCTAAACTTGTCACTAGCAGACTGAAAGGTTGTTTTTCAGGCTATTAGACAAAAACCATATTTTGATTTGATTTGATATGAGAGAAGTCTCTGTCCCCTGGGGGGAAGTTGTGGCCTGGCTGATTGTCCTTTTCTTCCTAGATGAATGGTCCATTTATGTCCTGCACTCATTTTTATTTGTGCCTATTCATTTTTCTATCTGCAGTTGGCATGTTCTCTGTATGTGATTGGTACCTAATCTATATTAAATAGACTACAACTGTTTACCAGTCTGTGACTTTCATTGTATAGAAAGTTCTAAGATTTTGCTACCAAAGTCCATGATACATGCCCATAAATATCTCTTAGCACATACATATTCTCAGTAAGATGCAATAAAATTTGATTTCTTAGGTCCTCTGCTCCTCCTCTCTTCTCTCTGGTTCCCCTCTTTTGTTCTCCCCTTTTCTCTCTGTTTACTGGTTACTGTTATTTAAATCCCTTATATCCTTTCTTTGGCATCTATTTAAAATTTTTTCAAATCTCCCAGCATAATACTTAAGGCAAAATCCTTCTCCCCACTATGCTTCTTTTCTTTATATATTGTCCAAGGTATTAATATCCACAGCACGATGCATATTCTTAGCACATATGTCTTTATCACTGTGAGTTTTGCTCTAACTTGTACAGAAATGTTTGGTGTCCTGAATTAAACTTTGCTTAAACTCCTGGGTGGGTTTTATTCCCTCACTGGCCTGATGAATATCTGCCCAGGGCCTCCTTTGAAGCTTCTTCATGTGGTTGTATCTTATGTATTTCTCCTCCCACGGAGTGGTATTGTTTGTTTATTGTCCTCTTTCCAAACTGAGAGTTCTTAAATCAAAAATTCAATTCACTGGGCCAGTAAGATGGTCCATTGGGTAAAGGTGCTTGCTGCCAAGACTGACAACTTGAGTTCAATTCCTGAGACCCGCATGATGGAAAGATAGAATTGACTCCCACAGTGATTTTCTGACTACCACTGCACACATTACATTCCCCCAAAAAACAAAGAAATAAATAATTGTATTAAAAATGTTTTTAAAACTAGAAAAAATCCATCTAACGTACTTCATTATAATATCTTCACTGTTTATTGCTATTTCTTATTTTCCATGCTTTATCAAGATGTCTTCTTTGTTTTTATGTACTTTCTTTAGTGGATATCCATAAACCCTTTATAATCAAAAACTATTTTGCTGTGTTCATAAAAAGGAAATAGCATGTCCAAACTCCTAATGAAACCACCTAAGAGTTGTGTCACTGAGCAAGCATTTTTATAATTTCCCTTCATTTCTTCCTTCCTTTCTTTCTTCCTTCCTTCCTTCCTTTAATTTTTTTTTTACCTACTCACTTTACAATCCACTTATTTCCTCCCTCCCATCACCCCCTCCCACAGTCCTTCCTCCCTCCCTCCTCTGCTTCTCCTCTGAGCAGTTGGGGGTCCCCCAGGGTATCTACTTCACCCTGGCACTTCCAAGTCTCTGTGAGGCTAGGGCTTCATTTCTTTCTTACTCCCTCCTGAGCATCATTAAAAACCACCTTAAATTTTGGTTCTGGTCAGTTAAGCTTTTACTTTGTGCTGCTTTTCTTTGTTTTATGGCTGTCTGTTTAGCCATCCCACTAAGTTTCATAGCCATATTTTCAACAATTATTCAGTATTAACTTTAGGTTTTGATGTCTTTGCTCAATTTGCTTGTATGCAATAAACTTCTGGTTTGGGGTTTTATCTTGCTGAAGGAAATGCAGCCTGCACCTCTACCATCTTGCAGTGTTTTTCTTCTAGACTACTCATGTAGGTGATAAACTTTTTACGTTCTTCGAAGCCTAAAAATATTATTACCCAAGACCTACACTTTAGGAATGGGATTAGAACTTCAAAATGTCTTGACTTGCCTTTTTAGAGATATTATTCCATTTTTCCACTGGTTATGTTGTAGATGAAAAGTTCAGTAGCAGCAATTAAGATCAGAGGTCTTAGAAGTCCATGGGGCCAGTAAATACTTAGCACAAATAAAACATGCTATAATGAGAATGATTCCTTTATAGAGACCGTGTATGTGTGTGCATCTGTGCATTTTGTATGCACGTGTGTGTGTGTGTGTGTGTGTGTGTGTGTGTGTGTGTGTGTACATGTGTGCACATGCAGTCAAGTCCGTTTTCAGCTCAGAGGCATCTCCATCATGTTACTGTATTGTTGCTGTTATCACAGATCACCACAAATCTAGTGATTTGAAGCCACACAAAGGAGCGTGTAGTTCTGAAGATCAGGTCTGAAGTAGGTTGCACTGAGCTAAAGTTATGATATGAAAAGGGTAGCACCTTTGGGGTGTTACAAGGAGAAATTTTTCCAGTTGTTTCTCCATTTTGTGGATGCTGCCTCCAATGCTTGTCTCCAGATTGCATTCTTTGGCTCCAACAGCATAGTGTCTTTAAATCTCCAACACTCACACTCCTGTGTCCTCCACTCTGGTGTAAGGAGGCCTGGGATTGGAGATCCTTCCATCTCAAACTTCTTCAACAACCCACAAAGTTCCTTTTATCCTGTGAGGGAAAGTCCTTGCTCTTTACTCTCCAGAAAGTTGTGTAAAGCTAAGAAAATTATTTCTCCTCTCCAATGGGTGTGCATGTGTTTTATATAGACTGTGATTTTTTTTAATTTTTAAGATTTTTGATTCAACTTTTAAACTTTTAACTAAGACTTCAAAATGTTATCCCATATTTTTTCCTCCTTTTTTATAGAACTTTTATTTTAGCACATAGCTTCCAGCTCTTCAACCCATAGGGATGAAGGAGATAAGGAATCTAGGGATTTTTTAATGGGCACCTTTTTTGAGATTGTAATATGATTACATCATATTATAGCCTTCTCCTCTCCCCACCCTAAACCTCCTCTTGCTGTCTTTCAAATCCATGGCCTCTTTTTCTTTAATTTGTTTTAGTGAAACAGACACTTTCAATAACAGGAGGAAAGTTTGGTCCCCTTTCTCATATGCCTGGAAAACCCAGTAAGAAACAATGAACTCAACTTGCAGAAGGTTAGCCTTGATTAAACGATATTTTGTACAGACCACAGAGACATCTCATATTTCTAGTTACACTACCACACACCTAACACACTAATTTTATTTAAATTCAGTTTTTCTTTTCACTACTAATGGTTTTTTCTAAGGAACTAACTTGGTTTGCACCTCCTGTGAATTATTTTTAGATTATTTGTCTCCATACATTATTTGAGATTAGGTTGTATGCTCACCTTGTGAGTCACAGTATAATATATAAAATTAGTCTCTGCAGTATGTAATAAGAGTCTCACCTCATACAGAAATTATGGGTGATTCCAGTTTGTCCTAAAATGGATATGGATGCTGGAGATAGAAGGCTTGACTCTCCCCTAGTACACCAAGCATGGGCGGGGGGGGGGGGGGGAGTATTTATTTTCTTCAGGAGGATCCCCATGATGAAGGCCCAGGGGAATGTAACATAGAATATTGTCTTATCTTAATGCCTGCTGAGAAGCCATGCTGGGGGATTCTCAGAGAGCCATTCTCTCAGCCATGTCTCTCAGGAGACAGGATGTTCCAGGAGCCTTTTAAGTAGAGTGGTTTCTTTGAAATTCTTTGTCCATCTGCCCTACCCATTTCCCTACTCCTAATTGAGGTTCCTCTAGAATTTTAGTAGGAAAATATACTTTCTTTGTTCACCTTTACACCAGTTTTCATCGTGAAGTACTTAGCTTTCAAACAGTCTTCATATGTTACCATTTACCTTCTACCCTCTAAGAATTCTTAATATTCTGCTCCAACAAACACAGGTATTCTTTACTGCCCCAGTAGTGTTAGGGCTTCATCCTTATTTTCAGATGTTTGGTGGCCCTGAGATATGACATAGTAGCCCTGTACAACCAAATATTATAAACTCCAAATTCCTTTCTCTGTTGCTCATTCTTCTGCTGTGTGTGTCCTTTGATGAACTGCAACACGTGTACAAATATGCAAATAAAACTACATAGACAATAAACACAAATGCTAATCTTTTAGCTTCATAAATACAGGATTTCTGAGTGTCAGAATCTAGGTTGTGTTTATATGATATTTAACTTGTAACTGAACATGTCTGTGCCAAAAGCTAAGGGAGAGACTTGGTTTGTTGGTACTGATGTTTTTAAGATAGCCTTTGCACTCTTCGTCATTTCTGTTGTTTGTAGGATTCAATTTTGTACTTTGGCTTGACTCCAAGCAGTTCACACCCATTATTCTGTTTACAATTCATCTCATCCGGAAGTTGGTTAGAGAATCCTGAAGTTAAGAAAAATCCATTTCCATGGATTTGGACTCCCCTGATTTCTAACTTCTCTACCAGAAAGTCACACACTTTCTGTTTCATCTTTCTCAACCTGCATGAATACTTGATTTAGGTCCAGGTTACCGAATGCCTCTTGCACAGTGCACAAGTCAATATTTCCCTCCTCACTCAGAATAGCCTAGCAGAGGATTCCCTGCCCACATGCCCAGCCATAAGGGTTCTTACTACATCTGGACCAAGAACTCTCTACTGTAATCTCAGCTTTAGGTTTATAAAGTATATCATCTCAGTATCTATACAGCCAGTTTCTGCCCCTGCAGAACCTACCTGATAGTTTACATCTCTCTCCTCATCTTATCTCTCATCTCATCCTGGTTGCTCTCTTGGCATTTCTTTTTTGTCTCTTACTATTTCCCAGAATCCTCTCTCTTTCTGCCAGTGTCCAACCTCCTATTTCCTACCTCAGCTCATTGGCCATTGGCCATTTTATTGACAGGTGGTGCTTATAAGAGATTCCCTCTACAGCTTGGCTTGACTTGACTATGGAGAAGGAATTGAAAATGGTTGGTCATTTCAACTATGGCTGCATGTTTACCACATTTACCATATTCTATTTCTTACTCCTCAGTCTCTGTTATTCTCCTAAAAGGTATGAGAATTAGAGAATTTATGTAACTAATCAAAAGCACACCATTAGTCAGTCAACTGCTGAAATTCTAATAGCACCTATGTCTTTCTCTGAACTCATGTTCTTTTTTTTTTCACTTGTTAGATATTTTCTCTCCTCCTGAGATAATAGAGGGCAGAGTTCAACCAAGGTTCCAGGAATAGCTGAATGGTTTGCTTCATTGATTTAGTGCCTATGTGCTTAAATCTATGTAAAAGATACTTTTGTGAGAAGTTTACAGAGTCCACTTTGAGAAGTGGGTGGAAAGAGCGGAAGAGCATCCACTAGCCTGAGCTCTAGTCTGAATTCCAGCATTTGCCAATATATAGCTATGAATCTATCATTCTACTATCTAGACCTTAGGTTTCACTGTGTGTGTGTGTGTGTGTGTGTGTGTGTGTGTGTGTGTGTGTGTGTGTGTGTGTATGTGTGTATGTGTGTGTGTGTGTATGTGTGTGTGTGTGTGTATGTGTGTGGTGTGTGTGTGTGTGTGTGTGTATGTGTGTGTGTGTGTGTGTGTTCTCTATGTTAAGCTACAGAGTGCAGCCAAATTCATTGCCCAGAAAGATAGCTTTATCCTATTATTCTCCTCCTCAGACAGCATCAGTTCTTCATAGTGGATACTATAAACTGGCGAGGCAGCAGGAAATCATGGTTTTCCTTTAGTGTTCATTACTACAGAATCATGAGATATGAAAATTCCATTCCTCAACCTCTAGGAATGGCATGGGCATTTCTGGCCACAGGTCTTGAAAGGAGGTCCATCAGTGATTGACCATTCTGTTGCCAGAAGCACAGATGTGAGGCTAATAGGGAACATCACGACTATAACATGAAAAGCATGAGGATACACCTACCTGTGGGGAACAGCAAGTCAGAGAAAACAGAAAGGACCATGGTGTCCCATGGTACCTTTAGTCACTCTGCCAAGCCTGGACCACTTGCTTCCCGGGTATTTTCTTTTATGGAACAAGTAAGCTCTTTTCTCAATGGACTTATTTTCTATTTCATGTTTCTTTCATTTGTAGCTGAAGACATCCTTACTGATGACAGTTCACTTCCAAGTAAACTGTAAAGGAGTCAGGTCATACTCAAGATAATCTAGATTCTGTTCTGTTCCTTTCTTCCTTCCAGTCTCTTCCTGTGATCTCGTTCATAAATTTTAAAGCAATTGTTTCCTGTTGCTACCTCTAGTTCCAGGCAAGGGTAGAGTGAACCCTGCCCTTCATCAAGCTCCCTTTGTTTCCTGACCAGTGCCTTTTCTCATTCCTTAGTGTTTTGATCTTCCAGAACACTCAGCACTTCTAGTGTCTGCTTACACTTAATTATCAAGCTCATCTTTACCTCTGTGAGTTCCATAAGTCTTAGTACTCACTATCAGCACCGCCCCCCACTTCTAATGCACACAGACTTTAATCCCACTTAGTGCCTTTGCCCAGGTAAGTCTTCAGTGTGCTTGGCATAATGAATAGGAAACAATATATTCAACTGTTCTGTTATCTTTCTTTTTTTTTTAATCATCAAAATTAGTCTTCAGTTTCTTTGCTTTGTCCCTGCTGTCTCTTACACCAGTGTCAATCACAGCAGATTTTTTAGATCATCATTCCCAAGCTATTGTTGACCTTCTTAGGAAAATATGAAAACACAGAAAGGAAGAGAAATACCCTTGTTTACCCAGACTGATCTATAGAACTAGTTCCAAGCCGCCTGCTGTGCACTGAATAGGAGCAAGTTTTAATTCTCTCCTTGGCAGGAAGGCAGCTTGGTCTGTGCTTCTGGCCTCTCTGCCAACTAGCTTCAAATTCAACCACCTCTAAGTGAAGTGGAGAAGCAAGCGTGCAAACAGAGAGCAATCATGAAACTCCCCCACACAGTCCAGTACATTGTCTGTCATGTGCTAGTCACCCAGTAAGTACTTTAATTATTTTTACTTTTAAAATTAAAATATAATTATATCACTTTCCCATTCTTTTGTTCCCCTGCAACCTCTTCTATAATTTCCCCCTTGCTCTTCTTCACATATTCATGGCCTTTCTTTTTCTTTAATAGCTGTTATATATTTACACACACATACACACACTACACACACGAAACCTGTCCATTTGAAACTATTTTGAGTCTACATTTTCATGTAGGCATGCTTTACTTTGAAATACTGCTCAGTCATTTTTTATTTATGCAGATTATTCATACCCTGGCTACTTCTCAAAGAGATTTGTGGTAACTAAAATCTGCAGGTACAACATAACCAATTTATCACTCATGTGAGGTTAAAAAAAAAAAGGATAAAATCCAAAAACAAAAGCCCCGCCATGGTAGGAAGAATGAGAATGAGATTTTAAAGTTCAAATCACTTACTCTTCCTTTAAACTATAAGTTTCATATTTCAAGAAAAATAGAAAAGGGTCAAGAAGATTGAGACAATGTAACATATATTACACGGAAAAATTTCAGAGCCCAGAACTCAAGGCAACATCTCCTGGCATTGTGGTCTGCCCCTTCCCTCATCTTCAGACAATGACAGAGGCAGGATGCTACTCACCTGCCCATACTATTCACAGCTATGAGCCATATCACCAAAAAGAGACCTATCTGTGATTGTGCTTAAAACTAACATAAAAGAACTGAGATGTCCCATTCTGTGGAAGTTGCCTTAAGTCAGTGACACACTGATGGAATCATAGGAGAGAAGGAACACTAGAACCCTTTTGCACCACTCTTCTTACTCAGATGAAGAAATTGGGAGAACTTGGTCTCCTAAGACAATCCTTACTAAGGCTACTTTCTCAGAATTGCTTAGTCTCTGGGACCAGAATCAAAGAGTCTCAAAGGTCACAGTTCTCAGAGAATCATCTTCTAGTTTCTTTTGGGGATACATCTCACCAAAACCCTCTTCTGCATGTATACCCTACCACAATCCCCACATAGCCCTCTCCCCACCCAGGTCCTCAGAATTTTACTTGTAATGAAAGGGTAATAGTGCATGTAGATGTTCTCAGCTCTTTTTTTATACATGCTTGCAAATAATGCTTGGTCACACATTTTGATACTTTGGTAGTAGTCTTCCTTGTTTTAATGCATGTAGAAGAAACTTCCATTTGGAATGTATAGCTAAATAGTAAATGTCCCGCTATTGTTCTTGAAAAACTGAAAATGCTCCCATGAGAGAGTAAGCTTAGTTAGAAAGTAAATTTTTCTAATTAAAGGTAGTCCCCCAATGAGCCATGCTTTCCAGAAGTTACCCTGCCATCCACCTGAACATGTGTGTACTAAATTAATGATTAGCCTTACATAATCACCAAACTATGAGAGAAGAGACACTGAATTCAGAGTCATAATGGGATATGAAGATGTTCACTTTGTCCTGGGATGTCTACAGGGGTCCACATTTGGGATTCTCCCTTTCAGAAACTAGCTACTATGTCCAAGAAGTCCAAGTTCTCTGGAGAGACTGAGAGGAAGTATCTGGATTTGACAGCCAAAGCTGAGTTCCCAGCTGTTAGGTTTGGGTATAAAATGCCACCAGAAGCTCATGTGTTGAAGGCTCAGTTCCCAGCCAATGAGTAAGGAAATGGGATCTACATGGGTAAAGAAAATCCCCTCTGCTTGGTGTCTACTGGGAAGTGAAGAGCTTTCTTCTGCCATACCTTCCCACCACCATGTTTCTGACTTGCCACAGACCCAAACACCATTGAGCCAGTTGACTGTGGACTGAAATTGCTGCAACTGTGATCCATAAGAGGTTTTTCCTCTTTTAAGTTGATTGCCCTAGTCTTTTTGTCACAAGAAGAACACAAATTTGACCAGCACACCAAGTGATCTAAAAGTAGTTGCCAGTCTTGAGAGTATGACATTAATGACATCCAGACCAAAGAGCCTTCAGACAACACCCACAAGAAAGACCCCAGGTATTCCCACTGATACCAATGGTCTATAGAATTGAAGGATAATACATACCTATTTTAGGTCACTATGTTGTGGAGCAATCTGCCACAGAGCAAAGTATAATACTGGGAATAGTAGGACATACTAGAAGTTTATTTTCTCCTTAAGATTCTACAAATCTCAGTGGCAAATGATAATCAATATCTACCAAGATCTAGAAGCTTGTCAAAGTGGAATTTATTTAAACTTTCTTCCCATCCTGCCAAAGACTGTGCCATTTCCAGTCAAGTTATTTCTTTCATTCCACTCTTAAGCGAGATACTAGGGACAGAAAATCTTGAAAGAAAAATGCAATTTAAAAATATCTGTTGAGATAGGTATTTTGACATTTGAAGGGAGGAAAAACAATTTAGGATGCTTTAAGAGCTTTTCAGTGTTGACTTTCATATTATGTCACTCTGCGCTACAGAAAATAGTTCTTATCTCCCCGTCTAGCTATGCAGAACAATCTGCAGTGGCATCATGCACCCTTTAAGGGTCTTAATTGGAGTAGGCATTGAGACTTTGGGGTTGCAGGTTTCTTATTATAGCTGCAAATCAGACAGGCTATTTTTTCTTTTATTGTCTTTCCTTTTCCATTCTCTCTCTTTTCTTCCTCCTCTTTTCTCTCTGGCTCCTTCTTCTCTTTTCTCCTCCTCCTCCTCCTCCTCCTCCTCCTCCTCCTCCTCCTCCTCCTCCTCCTCCTCTTCTTCTTCTTCTTCTTCTTCTTCTTCCCCCTCCTCCTTCTTCTTCCTCTCTCTCTCTCTCTCTCTCTCTCTCTCTCTCTCTCTCTCTCTCTCCTCTCTCTCCCCTCTCTCTCCATCCTTCATATTCCCCCTTTTCTTTTCTCACTCTGCTCTTCATTCCTCCCTTTAGTCCCCTTTTAAATCAATGTTAATTCCAGCTATACCTTATGGAGGTTAATAAAGAGAAAAAAATCTTATTTTAGGAAATTTTTAAGTGTGAAGTGTCATACTAGGCAATCACACACACACACACACACACACACCACAAACGCATATACAGTAATTGCATCGAATGCTCAGTAGGCAAACCAAGAGGTAATGCATACAGTGCATAGGTGAGAAAACTGAAGATAAAGTCAATAATGCATCTAAATTAACTGAGCAAGAAATAACTAGCAGAGCATGGGTCTATGGAATCCCTTTCTTATTTACTTACAGTCCAGTCATTGCCCCCTTTTCCAGTACCCCCTCCCATAGTTCCTCATCCCATTCCTCCTTCCCCCTGTTCCAGGAGGATATTCCCCACCCCTATCAGGCCTCCCCCACTCCCTGGGGCCTCAATTCTCTTGAAGATTAGGCTCATCTTCTCCCACTGAGGCCAGACCAGGCAGTCCTCTGCTATATATGTGTCAGGGGCCTGAACCAGCTCTGGTATGCTGCCTGGCTGGTGACTCGGTATCTGGGAGCTCCCAGGGGTCCGGGTTAGTTGAGACTGTTCTTCCTATGGGGTCACCCTCATTCTCAGCTTCTTCCAACCTTTTCCTAATTCAACCATAGGGGTCCACAACCTCAGTCTAATGGTTGGGTGTAAGTATCTGGGCCTGTCTCAGTCAGCTGCTGAAGAGGCCTCTCAGAGGACAGCCATGCTAGACTCCTGTCTGTAACCATGTCATAGCATCAGTAACAGTGTCAGGTCTTGTGCCCCTCCATGAGATGGATCCCAAGTTAGACCAGTCACTGGACCACCTTTCCTTCAATCTCTTTTCCATTTTTGTCCCTGCAGTTCTTTTAGACAGGAACAATTTTGTGTCTGAAATTTTGACTGTGGGTTGATAATCCCACTTGAGGCCCTGTCTATTACTGGAGGAGGATTCTTCAAGTTCCCTCTTCCCACTGATGAGCATTTTGACTAAAGTCACCCCATTGATTCCTGAGAGTTTCTCACCTCTCAGGTCTCTGGTACTTTCTAGAAGGTCCCCCTACCTCCCACCCCCAGAGGCTGCATATTTCCAATCATTCTCCTGGCACTCTTGGCTTCTCTCCTGTCCTGCCCCCATACCCGTTCCAGGTCCTTTTTTCCTCTCCCCTCTCCTACCAAGGTCACTCTTTCCCTCTGCCTCCCGTGATTATTTTCTTTACCCTTCTAAATGGGATTATAGCATCCTCACTTGAGCCTTCCTGATTTTTAAACTTCCTAAGGTCTGTGGGTTGTATCCTAGGTATTCTGCACTTTTTGACTATTATCCGCTTATCAGCGGGTACTTACCATGCATGTTCAATTGGATCTGGGTTACCTCACTCAGGATGATATTTTCTAGTTCCTTCCATTTGCTTGCAAAATTCATGAATCACATTTTCTCTATCCATTCTTCGGTTGAGGAACATCTGGATTATTTCCAGCTTCAGGCTATTACAAACAAGGCTTCTGTGAACATAGTAGATCACGTGGCCTTGTGGTATGACGAAGCGTCTTTTGGGTATATGCCCAGGAATGGTATAGCTGGGGCTTCAGGTAGAACTATTTTCAATTTTCTGAGGAACCTCCAGATTGATTTTGAGAATGGCAAGAGCAGGCTACCTTTTCGTTTTTAGGACTTTGTTATACATTATAAATATTAACCATGTTTTTGTTTAGGTGTCATAATTCTATTTTATCATCAGTAGTTTTAGTATGCTTACAGTGACTTTTCTGGTACATGGAAACTTCCATTTATAAAATATAAAATGTTTTTAATTTTTTTGTTTCTAGATTTTCTTCTTGCTTTGAAAGACTTATGTAGCATATAATTATAAACTATTAATTTAATGACTGTAGACTTTTTAGATTTATGACTTTAACCCATCTTAAAAAGTACCCTATTATATTATAAATAGATCTTTCTCTCCAGTTACTTAATTTATTAAATAAATCCCATTACTACTAATTTGAACTACAACTAAGTGCCTGAATTTGCTTGGATCTTTCATATTCTTCTTTTAAAAATGAATTTATTTTAATTTTATGTGTATGGATGTGTGCCTGAATGTATGCATGTGTACCACATGTGCCCTCAGAGGTGAGAAGAAGGTATTTTACACCCTGGAACTGGAGTAATAGATGGTTTTAAGTGACATATGAATTTGGGGAATCAAACTCTAGTCCTCTGTAAGAACAGCAAGTGTTTGTAGACTTTGTCTATCCACTCGCTGTTCTTTCTCTTAAGTTTCTCTTATCACCTATTTATGCATCAGGACTGTATGGTGTATTTATTTCCTTTTTTATATTCTTCACACTTCTACATAAGTCTTTTATATACTTTTTTAAATATTTATCTACTGAAAGCAATTGAATATGCCAATAATCAAATACACACACACATACACACACACATACACACACACACACACACAGAGAGAGAGAGAGAGAGAGAGAGAGAGAGAGAGAGAGAGAGAGAGAGAGAAATGCCAAACAAAATCCAATTACTATCTAACAAAAATACTTTGTGGGTACTTAATTATTATTGGTAGAAATTGAATTTTTTAAAAAAAAGGAAATCAGCCAGGCGGTGGTGGCACACACCTTTAGTCCCAGCGCTTGGGAGGCAGAGGCAGGCGGATTTCTGAGTTCGAGGCTAGCCTGGTCTACAGAGTGAGTTCCAGGATAGCCAGGGCTACACAGAGAAACCCTGCCTCAAAAAACCAAAAAAAAAAAAAAAAAAAAAAAAAAAAAAAAGGAAATCAAATCAAGGAGAAACTCTCATGCTGTGATGGAAAATACAAAAGAACTAAGATCTATACATTGTGCATGTCATTTTAAAACAAAGAAAACAATCTAAAACATTATCAGTAGTTGTTTTTATAATATTAGCAGTAGTTGTTTTCAGACTGGGAGTTTATAGAACTTTGTTGTTAAATACATCCTTTTATATTTACCATAATGAGCACATATTGTATTTGAAGGGAAAATTAAATATTTTCAAAACAAATTTTTAACTGATTGGACCCTTATTTGGGAAGAGCACTGAGCTTGTTGCTGTGTGAATAAATTTGAAAAACATTTATCTGGCCCATATGTTGTATCAAAATCCTGACTAAAGTAAGGCTTTACCCAAATTATCCTTCATCCTAATGGAGTAATCAGACTAAATGTTCAGGCCATAGAGGACAATGAGACAAAAATTCCTATAAGGAGAAACCCAACTAGTGGGTACTTGCCCATTCTTTAGATGGAGTCTCTGATGCCAACAGAACTCAGTTCTCTGACACAGCTCACTTTACCAGTGAGAGCTGATCCAGGGAGAAAATAAATAACACTGGGCTCTAGGAGTGTAGGCTGAGGCCCTACCAGCTCAGTGGCAAATGACTGTTGGCATCCCTACAGCAGACTGATTTCAGGATGTTTCAGATTCCCTGGGTTATATTTTCTCCTCTTCCATAAGTAAAGCAGTCGCTTCTAAACTTGTCTGTTCATCAGAACTGTATGAGGAACATTTCTAAATGTTACTTCTTAGCCCTTATCATGACCAGAGTGTTGCAGAATTTCAGATCTTGGAGTGAGTTTTTCCAGTTTCTGCAGAGCGCTCCAATGCAGCACAGCTTCAAGAATCCAGTGTGTGGGCATGTTCCCCTCTCTCCGCATTCTTAGGAAGCGTCTAGTAGAACAGGTTGCAGAACAAAATGCAACTCCTAAATAAAAAGCGACCCATGCGAGGAAAAAGTTTTCAAATGACTTTCTAATGTAGATTGTCATTCAAAAATATATTTATAGACAGATGCTGTCTCCTTGACCTCTGAATGATTTACCAAAACACCTGAGGGGCCGTTGACCAATGAAATATGTGCTTTTCCAGTCTTCATGTTTTGAGACCAATCTTTCCCTAGAGTTTATGGAAGAGCTGAAAATTTCTGTTAATGTATTGCAAAGAATAAATGCTATGGGATTTTAAAAGGAAAATAAAGATGGAGTGGGTTAATTCAGAAGTTTAAATATTATAATAATATCAGCCATTTACTGGTCATTTGTCTTAGGCCAGGAACAGTATTAAAATCCTTACCTGCTTTTAATCTCTTAGATGTTCACAATAACCCTATCATGTGTATGTATCCGTGTCTCTGTGTGTGTCTGTGTGCCTATGTGTTTGTCTTTTTTGTGTGTGTTTCCCTAAGCAGGGTCTCTGTATCCTATACTGAATTCAAACTCGTTATGTCACTGAGGATGACCTTGAACTAGTGATGCTCCTGTCTCTGCCTCATGACTGCTGAAATTGCAAATGTGCTACCACGCTCATTATGTGCTGAGCTTGGGATCAAGCCAGTTTTTTACATGCTAGGCAGTTCTACCAACTGACCTGTATCTAGCTCCATGTGTGTTTTATCTTAATGCACTGCTTCCCAACTGAAAGCAGTTTTGACCCTCAAGCAATATTTAGCAATGTGAAAATGTATTTGGTTGTTAGAGTCTAGACAGAAGCTGCTACTGGGATCTAATGAGTAAATCTAGTGATTCTGGCAACTATGCTGCAGATCAGAGAACACCTCACAACAGAGGATGCTCCTGCTCAAAGATTCAAGTCTGAGGAATTCTGTACCAAAGAAATGAAGACTTGGGGTGACAACTACATGTGAAAGTGTGTGGCAGCTTTATCCATAATCATTGAAAACTGAAAGCGAAAACAACTGCAACTACAATGTCTTTTTTTTTGTTATTCACTTATGTATTCAGTTATATATTTATCTAGCTGTGTGTATGTGCCTGAGTGTACATATCCTCCCCTCTCTCTTTCTCTCTCTCTCTCTCTCTCTCTCTCTCTCTCTCTCTTTCTCTCTCTCTCTCTCTCTCTCTCTCTCTCTCTCTCTCTCTCTCTCTCTCTCTCTCTGTGTGTGTGTGTGTGTGTGTGTGTGTGTGTGTGTGTGTGATGATATATATCATATATGGGGTGGTCAGAGGACAACATGTAGGAATCAGTTCTCTCCTTCTATCAAGAGAGTCCTAGGGATGGAACTCAGGAAGTCATCCTTCACTGGATGAGGCAAATCACTGATGTCTTTGAATGGATGGATGAATAAATTCTGGTATCCCATATAATAGGCAATAAAAAGGAGTGAACTAATTGCACACTGCAGTGAATAAGTGCGGTACCACAGCTAAACTTTACAGGCTGACGTTTTGAGAGAAACCTGTCTTGAAAGTTACATACTCTGTGATTCCATGGAAATAACATTCTAGAAAAGGCAAAGAAGACAACGGGATGGATAACTAATCAAAGATTTCCAAAGATGGAGAAGTAGAGTGAATGAAGAGGTTACACCCAACTCCATGAGGAAATGATGGAGATGGTTGTATTGCATTGTAGTTACATTCTGTTGCTGGCCATCTGAATGCAATTTTGTGTTAAAATTCACTAAAATCCACCCCAAAGGTAAACTTTGTTATACATAAATCATATTCTAAAAGTAAAAGATTGTAAGATTGCAAGAGAGTAAAAGCTGAGATGCAGACTCGAAGTGCAATGTCAGGAGGATGACCCAGGTTCCTGTGGTTATAGGAGCAGTGCTTGTCTTCATTCTGTGAAACTCTCAGTGGTCAGAGTACTGAGCTCTAAATTAAGGTCAAAGGCATGTGTTAACTTGATTGATCACAGTTCTCTCAAAATTGTTAAGAGGGGGCACTCCTGTGGCACAACAGCTCTGTCTCTGTCTATGTACATATGCAGACCTAGGTCTAAGCTACAGTACTTGCTCTGACCAACCTCACCCAATGTGTATGCCACAAGCAAGTATGAAGACCTGTCGGACACTCCTGTGGATACCAACAAATGCTTGTTGACAGGAGCCTGACACACCTGTTTCCTGAGAGGCTCTGCCAGTGCCTGACAGATACAGAGGGGGATGCTCTCAACCAACCACTGAACTGAGCAAAGGGTCCCCAATGGAGGAGCTAGAGAAAGGACCAAGGAGGTGAAGGGGTTTACAACCCCATAGGAGGGACAACAATATGAACCAATCAGTACCCTCCAAAGCTCCCAGGGACTAAACCACCAACCAAAGAGTACACATGGAAGAACCCACAGCTCCAGCTGCACATGTAGCAGAGGATGACCTTGTCAGACTTCAATGAGAGGCCCTTGGTCCTGTAAAGACTCATTGCCCCAGTGTAGGGGACTGCCAGGACAGGGAAGCAGGAGTGGATGGGTTGGTAAGAAGGAGGAGGGAGAATAGGATAGGGGGTTTTCTGAGGGGATAACATTTGAAATGTAAATAAAGAGAATATCTAAATTAAAAAAAAAAAGACCTGTTGGTCAGCACAGAAACCCAGTTCAAAACGTGCTAAAAAAGCCAACAGCCAATGGAAGTCAGAGAGGCAGACAGTGATTTTGGAATTGTAGTTTCTTTAACTCACAGCTACATTTCTCTCTTGCAAACCTCCATCTAGCAGTGCCTAACTCTAACATGAAAAGTTGCCTGGGGTACTAGAAACAAGACTGGGGAAAGCTGTCGATGTCCTCACATTATCATCTGAAGCAAGGTTAATGTAAGGAGCCTGGTTTATCCTGAGGATGTTCAATGCTTTCTCACATGGTTTTCTTGGAATAAGGGTCAGAGGCTATCCTAATCTGGCTGTCTCCTGACATTTAATTCAGAGAAGCGACTACAATTGCTTAGGAAACAACTCGAAAAGAACTTGGCTTTAAAAAAAAAAAGAAATAAAAAACAGAGAAAGAAGAACTCAATGTTTAGTTTGGTCCTCTAAATAAACACTCCAAGAATAAATGTTCATCTTGGAGGAAAAAAAATCAACTTTAAAGTAATAAGTTGAAGCCAGGCGGTGGTGGCGCACGCCTTTAATCCCAGCACTTGGGAGGCAGAGGCAGGAGGATTTCTGAGTTCGAGGCCAGCCTGGTCTACAAAATGAGTTCCAGGACAGCCAGGGCTACACAGAGAAACCCTGTCTCGAAAAAAACAAAAAAAAAAGTAATAAGTTGATATTGGCTGAACTCTATCTCTGCTAAAAATCCATTAATGAATATATGTCAAGCTCTTGGATCCTAAAGAAAACCTTAACAATAAAAGCCATTTCCTATCAGTCTCTAGGAAGGATATTATTACCTCCAAAATTTAGTAGTTACCAACTACCACATAATTGTATATACAATGGCCACAGGTAGTAATATTTTTTTGACTTCCATTGAGTATTTACATGTATAAAATTGACTTGGGATAGCAGGCTGGATTGTTTTTTTCTCAGGGTCAGAATATATGTTGCCAAACATTTTATGTAGAAAAGGCAAAACAATTCATGCTGATTATAAATCATTGTGATTTGTATCTCTCTTTTTTTTCATAGAGAAAGGCTAGAAGATGAGTTAGGAAGAAAAGACAACCCATGCTTGTTAAAAGCCTGTTACATGCCAAGCACAGTCAAGTGTTTTGGGTGCATTATCCTATGTGTCTCTATAATTCTTCCAAATCCTGTTCATCTGTTAAGGTCTGGGTATAGAGCATCAGTTAATCTCTGACCATTTTAAGCAATGACCTTTTTAGACTATATTTTAATGACATTCCTTCTTTTGCTTTCCTACATTCAGACTCTTACATATACTCCTCCCATTCACCTTCAAGTTCAACAACACTACTTTCACTGATTGTTATCAACTCTACACAAAGAACTATAGGTAACTGAGGGCAGGGAGAATGGGAGAAGAGGCCTTCTCCAGGGGAGAGTACAGCAACTGGTTGTTCACTGACAAACAGCCAGCCATGAAAACATACTTAGAGGTGGCATTATATGGACTGAACAGGTTATGTACACATATGTGCATGTGTGTGCATGTATGTACATATGTGTGTGAATGCTTTTTACATGATTAAAAGGTCTAGAAAAGGTATCACATCTGGATCACCAAGTCTGACTTCTAGTAAAACATTGTACACACCATGGAAGTGTCCCCTACTACCAGAGGCTCATCATAGCTGGCACAGGGGCCTCCTACTGCCCCTGGCAGACAAGTATAGACTTGGGAACTGTGCTGTAGAAAAGCCTAGTGTCTCCACAGTCTCCAACATAAAAAGAGCTGTGAAAGGAAGAATTTGGCTTCTTTCCTGTATCTTTCCAAACGGGGGTTTGTTGCTGATGGAACTTGAGTCACTAAGAACATCTAGATGCAAGGTGTCTGAGAAGCATCAATTTTATCTTTCTAGGTGTAGTACATAGAAAATTAGAGGAGGGTAGAATAATTATCAAATGCCAAAAACATAGCATCCTCCTATGAAGATATGCTCTATGAGATAGTTCAGGGTACTCTAATTTTTGTAGAGACTCTCAGGAAAGGGTGACAGCTTTAAGAAAGTCGTACAAGTTAGAGGGCAGCCCTGTCATTTCAAGTTGCATTATATTCAAGGTCACCAGTTAATGAGTACTTTATTCTATGTGCGTTATCTTCAACATGACCTTATTTAATCTTCCCTGTAATTCTATTGTGTAAGTGCTATAATTTTCATTTTGCTGGTTGGTTTTTATAGAAAAATGAACTGCATTAGCATAGTCAATAATAATTAAAATCACAATCTCAGGTACTATCTTAGTTGGTAATCTATTGCTGTGATGAGACACTATGACCGCAGTGACTCTTATATTTAAAAAAAAAGTATTTAATTGGGGGCTTGCTTATATTTTCAGAGGTTTGGTTCATTATCAGCATGGCAAGAAGCATGGTAGCAGACATGCAGTCATGATTCTAGAGAAGCAGTCGAGATTTCTACATACATATCGATAGGCAGGAGGAAAGGGGAGGCTCTGATCTTGAAATTAGCTTTTTGAAGTCTTAAAGCCTGTTCCACTGACACACTTCCTTCAACAAAGGCATACCTCCTAATCCTTTCAAAATAGAACCACTCCCTGATGACCAAGCATTAGAATCTATAAGCCCAAAAGGGCCAGTCTCACTCAAAGCACCACAGGTACTACTCTCTCCCACTTCTCTTTTGCCAACAGCACACAGTACTCTTGATGGTAGATACTTGATCAGCATCATTGCCAATCTCTGTCATACTTCCTGAGATCCCAATATCCCATGCCTATGGAGTAAGCTGATAACCATCTCAAAGCTACTTATATCTTCTTGAGTAACTAACTTGGAATATTTGTGGAAACTCAAGACCTGAATTCCCTATGAAATGCTTATAAAAATCTAACAACCAACTCTATGGCAATAAGGACCTTAATTAGTAGCTTCTGCCAGTCTCTGTGCTATAAATCTCCTGATCATGGCCAATATTATATCAACTCAACCAGCTTACAGAATTTCTGAGAATTTATCAACTGGCTGTTGCAAAACAGAATGACCCAGTTCTAGGGGAACACTTCATTGTCCTTGATTGCCTAGAATATAATTCTGTCCACATATTGAGATGTTCAAACATGAGATATTTCTTGAGAGAAGGAAGGCAGTAGAAGAAAAAATAGATCTCTGAAAGAAAAAGAAAACATATGGTTGACAAGATCTAACAAAATTGGCTTGATAGTGTCTCAGGGAATGAGTTTGAAGTAGTGTTTGTTTGTTTATTTGTTTTCTTTTCACCTCTGAGTTAAAGTTAACCATTAACAGTGGAGAGGGTTAAAATGAAGGAAAAGTAAGGAAGGACAGAGATAGATGGATGAAAAGGGTGAGGAAGAAAAAGGAAGGCATTTCAACCTCCTAACACCTTGCCTATGCAAGCTGAAGTCTGGGGATATATTTTTCCCATCACCTGAGGCTAAAAACACAGTATGGACGAAAACACAAAATCCCTTTAAAGCACCTTGCCAGAGTCATAGAATAAGAATAATCTGCCCTGTGTTCCCTACATATAATTCATCTTTTCCAGGGATACACATGTACTCCGCAAAAGGCATTCTCTAGAGAGATGTCCTTGGCAAGGCCATTGATCAGAGACCATAGCTTGATTTCAGTCCTATGTTGCCAATACTTCCTCGGTAGCAAGTCTTTCTATAATGCAAACACCTTAATCACTTTGTGTTTCTCCGAGCATGTCAATAAGTGCTCATATATAATATATGTATGCTTACAGCATATATAATATATATGGATGTATGTGGTGTTTGGTATGCCATGCCTGAAAGAACAGCTGATTTATTTTGTAGCTTTTATGGACTGTTTTATTATTCTCAACAACATCACATCCATCCTCTTTGCATGCATATTTTATAGTACCTTGATGGACTTATTTGATTCAAACCAGTGTTTTGATGACAGCGTGGCCATAGGAGGTGCACATTAACCCACACAAATCATTTGCTCAAGTCACTTTAGAGTGTGATCCTGCCCTCAGGTAATTTGTGAACTGCCAGCTCTTTCATGATGGGCAAAATTGCATAGCGTGCCCTATAAAGCCATGAACCAAAAAAAGCTATTGGCAATTCCTGGATCAACAGGGCAGTCTCCAAGGAAGGGCTGCTAACTATGTAAGTATAGTTAGTTATTATCAATTTTACATCGTTGGCTCCGCACCATTGACTTCATCTTTTCTGGCTTTTAACTTCCTTATATGGATAGGGTAAAACAGAGTGTTATGAATCACATTGCTAAATAAAAAAAATGTGCAACAATAGGTTATGCTTAATAAGACTAATTAAATAATGATCTATGGGATTGTAAAGATGGCACCATAAGTAAGGGCACTTGCTGAAGAATCATGGGGCCTGAATTTGGATCCTCAGCATCTAAATAAAAACCAGGTGTTGCCTCACATACCTGTAAAAGTACTGGGGGCGGGGAGTGGAGACAGGATTATTGGGGATTACCAGCTACTAGCTAAGCCAGAAAAGATTAAGCTCCAGGTATATCTACAAAAACGGTCTCAAGGGAATAAGGCAAAGAACAATAGAGGAAGAGACACAATGTCTCTCTAGCCTCCCACACATGTGCACACACACACGCACACACACACACACACACACACACACACACACATATGAATTGGCAAGAAAGTCTGTGGCTTGAGTTTAATAACTCCTACCTTCTTCTTCTCTCCCCATCTTGGTAAACACAGACTTAAATTCCGAGGTGTCTATCTTCTTCCTTTTTGGTGCCCTACAATTCATTGACTCAGGTGCAATTATATTGCACCATAGAACAGGAAATGCTATTTAGAATTAGTGTGAGTGTTCATTCTTTCTATAATGTTGTTGCCCTTGGATATCTAGACCTAGGCCATCTGGCCGGAGATTGAGTAACATTGTTACATTTTATTTTTCATTTTGACACAGCCTAGAGTTACTTGGGAAGAAGAAACCTTAACTGAAGCATTGTTTTTCTCATATTGTCCTGTGGACATACCTCTGGCCATCGTCTTGACTATTAGTTGACACAGGAGAGCCGGTCCCACTATAGAAGGTTACACTCTTGAACAGACAGTCTTGAATTATATAAGAACGCTAACTGAGCATAAGTCAGACAGAAAACCAGCAAGTGGTGTTCCTCCATGGCTCCTTCCTTCAGGTTCTTGACATAGGTTCCTTCCCTGTCTTCCCTCAATTATGGACTGTGACCTAGGTAAGATAAAACTTTCTTCTACTCAGTTTATTTTGGTCAAAGTGTTTCATAACAGTAACGGGAAGGACTGAGATACTGTTCATTTTTAAATATTGTATCGGAGACAGCCTGTTTAAACGTCTGAGGCCTGCAGAACTTGTTTCATAGAGGTCAGTGTTTACAATGGGTCACAGGACTTGAAACTTTGTACATTCAGCACATGCACACTGTTAACATCATTTTGTTGTCTGTCTAGTAGTAGTAGTAGTAAGTACTAAGTCTATTAAGTAGTAAGTCTACTAAGATGATCATGAAAGATGGCTACAACAATCAGACAGACGTTGACTAGTGTTGTACCTTAGCATAGAGTTGTTTTAAGAGCTAAATCTAGTCATTTTAGACATCAAGTGCCTTCCAGGCACATTATACACTTACACAGGGAAGGATAGAGCAAACTGAGGACATCGTGCTCCCTTAACAGTAGGTCAGTTTCTTCTGGAAGCAGCCCCACAATCACACATTTATAACCCATGGCAGTAGAAATAATTTGAACATTATTAGAGAGTCAAAGGGACTCTAGTGCTTTCAGTAAAAACCTTTAAATTCCCATTTCATTAAAAATTCTCCTCTGCAGCTGGTAGCAGAGATTACCATGATTCACCATCTGTGCAGATTAATGTTTACCCAAAAAAAAAGTGGGGGAGGGGAAGGGGTAACAGCTAAGATGAATGGCTTCCAGATAAACAAAAAGCCAAAGCATATTTCTCTCTCTCTCTCTCTCTCTCTCTCTCTCTCTCTCTCTCTCTCTCTCTCTCTCTCTCTCGCTCTGTCTCTGTCTCTCTCTCTTTCTCTCTCTCTCTCTCTCTCTCTCTCTCTCTCTCTCTCTCTCTCTCTCTGTGTGTGTGTGTGTGTGTGTGTGTGTGTGTTACATTTGTTTTACTTTAATCCTGTAATAGAATGTTTAAGGGAAACTCAGGCTTATTTATTTTTAAAGACTGAATAATGTAGAAACCATCAATCAGAATGCTGTTCTGATATACTTTTTATGCAAAATTCATTTCGAGACATCTTCAGAATGTGTTGGAAATAATTAGGTGAGATTGGTATTTCTCAATTACATTTCCCTCTGTAAAGATGCTTTTTGTGTTGTTTGCAGTTTGGGCTCGCAAGCCAGGACCCTGGGTTCTGTCCTGGGAGAAGAGGTTATGAATTGCTTCTAGGTGTGAATCTGATCTAGTCTAAGAGTACATCTTATTCACAGATAATGGTGACAGATAACGCTGATGGCCTGCCCTTAATGAGTGTCACTGGTGAAATAATAAAATGTGAAATGTTTTGTTATATTTGTGTATGTGTGTGTGTTCTTGTGTACCTACATGTAATACATGTGGCATGTAGAGGCCAGAGATCAACCTTAAATGCGAACCTTCAAGAACCATACTCCTTCCTTTTTGAAAGAAGTTCTCTTGCTGGAATCTGGAGCTCACTGATTAGGCTAGGAAAACTGGCCAGCAAGCCCCAGGGATCCACTTGGCTCTGCTTCCCAGCACTGGACGCCACCATACACATCCTTTGCCCCCTCTCACACGGGAGTTAGGAATTGAACTGATGTCTTCTTTCTTGCACAGCAAATACCTTGTTGTTTTAACCATCTCCCCAATAATTTGACTTGTTTTCCTCACTTGCTTTGTAACAAGAATTGCCTTTACCTTATTTATCAACAGATATTCCTGTTGATAAATAAGCCAGACATAGCCTGTCAGGTTAGGGACTTACTATATCCAACCCACTCTGGAGGAATCATCTTACTACAAATATAACTTTATTTTTTCACTAACAGTCAAGAGTCTTAGACAGTTGGGTGAGGAAAGGGTGCTATTTAATAGATTCTTTCATTTATTCATTAACATTTCTATTGAACATGTACTACATTCCAACATAGATCAAGGCCATAGAGATATTGCCATGAATCAAACTCCACAAAAGTTCCTTGCTTCTGTTCTAGTGGGAAAAGATAACAAATCAACAAATACATAAGTTTCATAGTATGTCAGATGTCAGTGAAGGCCTAGAGAAAATGAGTCAGGGAATTACGCTTAGGAACATCAGGCTACAGCAGAATGGTTGTGATGCTAACTATTCCAGTTATACCTCAGAAACAGACATACAGACCCTGATGGCATTTGTTTAGTAATAACCTAATAGAAAAAAATCTACTCTACTTCTGCTCAGCTCTACCATCTCCTAGATGCTTGATCCCAGGGAGGAAACTATGCCTTCTCATGCTGGTCTCTCCAGCCCCACCCAGAACATCATCTGCCACAAGAACTAGGCACTCAGTGATTGGTGAACCAAATATCACTTGTCAACCCTCTCTGGAGAGCCAGTACGCCCTTTGACACTTGCAATATCAGTTTGAGCTAACAGTTCCACCTCCATGCTTCAGTTTGACAGGCAGGAAGTTTCCAGTCTGCGGGCTGCTTATTGATTTGACTAATAATAAGTAATGGAGTGGCAACAGAAGTGACATTAATATCATGCAGAGAGGAATGAGCGCCAGGATTGGAATGCTCTCATGCATCGAGGCGCCTCTGCCACTCAGGGAGGAATTGGATTTTCTTGCACAGTGTTTTCTGTCTCACTTCCTCAGCATCCAGAGCTGCAAAATCTCAACTGAAAAAGTGTGAAGGCAACGACACAGCTGTGTGTTGGAACTCATAGTCTCTCCTGCAATAGGAAGGAATGGTGGCAATGGAAGGAGCCAATGAAAGTTAAAAAAACAAAAAACAAGCTTTATAGAAGGGGAAAGACCACTGAGGGTTACAATGCCATAAATAAATAAATCTAATCGGAAAAGGGTGGAGGAGAGCTCATAGGAGCAACAGGGAATACAGTTAGCCAGCTATTCCTTCCCTGGGTTTAAGACAATGGTCTTTTCTAAAAACTTTGATTATTTAATCTCTGATGAACTCAGCAAATATTTGCTGACAGCATACCAAGTTTTAAGTATTTACAAATCAATCAAGGTATTTACAAATCAATCTCCATCTCCATGTAAGAAAAACAACTGGCTGGCCACTGGCACCTGCTCCTACATAGTAGCCAGAAATCATTAATTTTCTAAGCAATAGGACTAGAATTGCCATTTATAGTGAGCATTCCCAAATGGTATAACTTCTTCTCACAAGACCACACTTCTTCAACTATCCACAACCCCGGAATAATGCCACTGAATTGTTTAAATCCTTCATAATAGGTGCATTCAAGATCCAAACCATGACGGTAACATACATCTGATGGGTTTTTGCTATGGGGTAGCTCTAGATTGTTCCCAGATACAATTAAATCCTTCATAATAGGTGCATTCAAGATCCAAACCATGACGGTAACATGCACCTGATGGGTTTTTGCTATGGGGTGGCTCTAGATTGTTCCCAGATACAATTAAATCCTTCATAACAGGTGCATTCAAGATCCAAACCATGACGGTAACATGCACCTGATGGGTTTTTGCTATGGGGTGGCTCTAGATTGTTCCAAGATACAATTAAATCCTTCATAATAGGTGCAATCAAGATCCAAACCATGACGGTAACATGCACCTGATGGATTTTTGCTATAGGGTAGCTCTAGATTGTTCCCAGATACAATTAGCCAGATGACTCAGCCGTGGGAGCTGACCACACAAGAAAGATCAATTGTGTCATTAAAGAGTTAAGGGTTTGGGCTATCTGATCTCAACCTAGTCATGAGGAAGAGAGATTGGTTATGAAGGCTGATTACCTGATTGCCTGGCCAATTATTTGAACAATCGGGCAGGAATAACAGAACCCCAGTAAAAGCTCTAGACACTGAAACTTGGGTAAGCTTTTCAAATTGCCAGTGCTCTGTGCAAAGGGCGGTTGCATGTTTGGCGGTGATGAATGACTAGATTTGTGTTCTAATCACATACACAGTTCTTTCTCACATCTTTCTAGTGAATTCTCAAATCATCATGAAAGCTAAATTTGCCACTGGATGATTAAAAAATAAAAGAGGAGACTCCCAAAGCTCAGGTGACTTGGTGCCGGAGTAGGAGAGGTATTGACAGAATGAAGTCTTTTACTCTGAAATTTGGCTTAACTTTTATGAGTTCCTCACATGTCTTAGTCTAGAAACAGATCTGAAAAGCCACATTCTCAGTGCAATGAGAGAGCAGTTTGCACACAGATGTGTCACGAAGAAGAAAGCAGGTGCCATCCGCTTCATTGTAGCACCTGAGTCTGGTGTTTGCATTGCTCAGTATTCTGTTACAACTAAGTCCTGGGAAGTAAAGTTTGGCAGATAGAAAAAAAGGGTTGTTCAAAGCTGTCCTAGAGGAGATTATCCACTACAAATCTATTTCAGGGATTTCATGGCATAAAGAACTTTTATGAGATGTGGTGAAATGGCAAACTGAGGGACACTGAACAGGAAGACCAGGCTATAGGGAAGTCTTCTTGTCCATAGGCTGGTTTTACTTCCCTGATGGGAACTCAAGATGGACTCCAATCTCCCAGTAATTGATCAGAATCTAAGGAAGGGTTTCTCTTTAGAAACAGAGCTAAAAAGGGTCAGAGGATCAGAAGGCAAAGCAAGGGACAGGGAACAAAAGCCTGCTTCAGATAAGCCCATCACAATTAGGAAGAATCAGAAGTGACCTGGGCAAAGTGAAACTTCAGCTGAAGACTCACAAAGGGCAAAGTAATGGGGACAGAGAGGCAACAGCGTAGTGAAGGATTTCATGATCAGCCCTTGCCTCCTTTGCTGCTATTAGTAGCTGATATTGTCAGAGCTAAAGTCCTCTAGCTCCTTGGTTTGTGCAATGTGCTCACCAAGTCACTTCACTGACAGAGCTGAGATTTCTATGTTTTGCAGTTAAGTATCTGAAAGAAAGGTTTTGCACTTTGGAGAACACCACCCAATTATAGGCTCCTGACCCTTTGTAACACATTCTTCTTTATGTGATGCCTGAATGTTTGTGGTTCCTTCTCTGTCCAATACACACTGATACCCTCATTCCTAAACTCAGAGTATTTGGAGATGGACCACTCTGGAAATAATGTGTGAGATACGATTATGAGAGTAGAACCCTCAACCTGAGATTAACGATTTTCTAAGGGAGCTAACTAGTTCTGCTGTATTTTCTCGCCCTTTCCTCCTCCTCCTTCTCCTCTTCCTCCTCCTTTTCCTCCTCCTCCTTTTCCTCCTCCTCCTTTTCCTCCTCCTCCTTTTCCTCCTCCTCCTTTTCTTCCTCCTCCTTTTCCTCCTCCTTCTTTTCTTCCTCCTCCTTTTCCTCCTCCTCCTTTTCCTCCTCCTCCTCTTCCTCCTCCTCCTTGTCCTCCTCCTCCTCCACCCCCCTCCCTCCTCCTCCCAAACTGTGGTGTTATGGAGGTTCTGGAAGAGTGAGGTGAACTATTACATGGTGTGATCTTGCCCACTGCACTGGACGCACAAACATCCTAAAGAGTCTCAGAACAAGAAGGGACCTCCTCCTCAGCTGGTGTAGATTCAGACTACCCAATAAAATAGCCTTACTAGCAGTTACTGTAGGCAATAAGCAACCTTTCTACATAGGTGACAACTCCTTCATATAGATCCGGACTTCAGAGAATTAAAACTGTACCCCTGGATGTCTTATTTTCATTGATTCTGGCTCCATCACTAAAAGATAGATATTAATAAAAGCTAGAGGGTGTCTGTTGTATACAACTGGCTGTACGGTCTGGGTGATTCTGTGTTGAACCCTTTCCAGCCCTGTGGATTCCGTCATGGCTCATTTTAAGAAAGTCATGAATCTGGAATTCTTTTCAGAGTCAGCCTTTGGTGACTCGCCTTTCTCTCTGAGCCTTTGAAGTGTCTAGTCATATACATAAATGATCTTTTATTCAACTCTTATTTTCTGTGTATGCATTCATTGTTCGCATTAAACTTCTTTTATGTAAATTAAGTCCCTCGATATGAGGGAAACAAAGCAAAGCCAGATTAATTGGTTAATTTTCAAAGGCTTATTCTACATTGATTGCAGCTTTTTTTTCCCCATGAATTTTTTATTATGCTCTTTTCTTTTCGTTGTTGAGAGTTGCCTTTGAAACAATGGTATGTAAAGTTGATGTGTAGAAACTTGACCCAAATCATCTCACTTAAGAGGAGAAAAACCACACATCTGTGATCATGACCTATTTCTCTTTTTCTCCCAACTCAGCAGGTTTAAAATGTAATAGAGAGTGGGGGAGAATTTTTCACAGGTGTTGTTTTTGCTAGTGTCTTTCCAACCTTACACACATACACACACACACACACACACACACACACACACACACACATAGATATCCCTCCCTTTCTCCCTCTTCCCTCCCTCGCCCTCTCTTTGTGTAATGTATGTTTTTATGTCTCTGTTTCTCTCTCACACACCTTATTTTCACCTTTGTGGTTTTAACCTGTGAATTAAAAAATGTAGACCAAAAGCAAAAGAAAAATTAAGAAAATTAGGTGTTCTGAGTGTGGAAGGAAGTTTAAAAGTAATTCTTGTCCATGCTGCAAACCCATCTTCTCTAAAACTAGCAGCCCCCTGCCTCTGGTTAATCACTTTATCTGACAGAAAATTAACTGCCTTCCCAGGTAATAAATCCTCTGAATATTTTTTACCTTTATAAAATTCATGTTTATGTTGAGCATAAATTACTTGGTCCCCTATCAGTCGTTGCAGTCCTGTTCATTCTTCATCTACTGCCTAGTTCCTAAAGGGAAAGTGAACAAGCCTCAGCCCCTCCCTTCCTTCACTCCTTCCTCTTTGACTGAAAGGCGTGCCCTTTCTTTCCCTCTTTCCCTTCTACTTTTGTAAAAATCAAGAAAATGAAGACAGTTTCCATTGCTTGGTTTTTAGACCTCCAAATAAATCGAGATGGTCCTTTTTGTAACAACCCTGCAGGAAATGACACAATCACTTTCTTGCTAGTAATAGTATTTACACAAAACTATATTGTATGTTTTGACCAGTCATAATCTTATGAGTAATTTATTTAATTACTCTGGATATATGACTAAATATGCATGATCCAGACATATTTTTTTTATTTTTAAATTTTTTAAATAAAAGTATAATTACATCATTTTTTTCCTCTCCTTTTCTTCCTCCAACCTCTCCATTTATTCCCAACCTTGCCCATTCTCAAATATATGGCCTCTCTTTTCTCTATTTTAATTTAATATATGTATATATAATATTAATATATAATATAATTACATGTGATATATATATATATATATATATATATATACATATATATATACTTGTCCAGTCTGTTTGTTACTTGTATGTATATGTTTTTAGGGCTAACCACTTGCTATCAAATAACAAATTTAGAGACTCTTCCCTGGAGAATACTATTTTTTCCAGTCTCATCATTCCTTAGCTGAAATTTTTGAAAGTTTTTATTAACATATATTAATAATACATAATAATGGGTTTCATTATGACATTTGCAGATATGTATTAATTGTGACCATATTCTGGCCCTCTCCTGTCCCTTCCTCACTCCCCAACTTTCTTCCTGTTCCTGTTCACCTTCTATTTTCTTTTTATGGGGGGGGTGGGGGCGCTGATTGTATGTGTATGTATGTGTATGTGCATATGTGTACACCAAGGAATTTAGGGTTACATGCTGGAGCATAGCTGAGAGGTTATTTACAAGAGCATGGGCAATTCCTGTGTGTTTTCAGCTTACAAGCCTCTGATTAAAGATTCTATTGCTTCTCAATGCCAGTCATAATAGATATAAAACAATTCAGCCCATCTGGGGATTCTTGGAAGGCAGTAGGTTCACCAAGCATTTTAATGGCTCTAGAAAGGTGTGGATAATATTAAGATATCACAGAGTGTTAATGGCAAGGGTCTGTCGTCACTTCTAGGTCAGAGAGAACAAAAAGAAGAGATGTGAACTAAGCCCAAGAAACTTGGCCAGGGAAGCCAGATGCCAACATCTGCTACAGGCATATTATTTGGTCATGGCTGGTATCTCTGTGTTGAGAGGACACAAAGCCCTGAGCAGCCTTTGTTGTTGCCATGTCTCTGATCACTGTGGGATCATGATGAGCTGTTTATGCCACGCCAGAAAAGCAACAAGCTATGTAAGCAGCATGCTGCCACAGCCAAAGTAAAAAGTCCAGGCCAATAACATCGCCTGGAATGCAGACCAGTGACTAAAGTATCCTCCACCCTGTCAACCCCTCCCTCTCCAGTTCCCTCCAGGACAATTGTTCTCAACCTTCCTAATACCATTTAATACAGTTTGCCATGTTGTGATAACCTCCAACCATAAAATTACTTCACTACTACCTCATAATGGTAATTTTGCTATTGTCATGAATCATAATGCAAATATGTGATATGCAGGATGTCTGATATGGAGCTCCTGTTGGGGGGGATGTGACCCACAGATTGAGAATAATTGCTAGCCTCCCAGTGGCTTAGTGTGGCAAGGACTCAGCTAGCCAAGCAGAAGTGTGTGAATCTTGGCCTGTCACGGACGCCTGTGGTTGAATTCAAGGGTGACCCCATAAGAAGACCACAGTCTCAACTCACCCGGACACCTGAGATCTCTCAGACACTGAGACACTAACAGGCAGCATACATGAGCTGGTCTGAAGCCCCTGATGCTTATACAGCAGAGGAATGCCTGGTCTGGCCCCAGTGGGAGAAGAGAATTGAGGCCCCAGGGAGTGGGGAGGCCTGGCAGGGGAGGGGGCAACATCCTCTTGGAGACAGGGGGAGGAGGAATGGGATAAGGAACTATGGGGGGGGGACCAGGAGAGGTGCAATGACTGGACTGCAAAAAAAAAAATAAAAGTAATAAATAAATAAATAAACAGGCAAACAAAGAATAAAAACTAAAACCTTTGAAAGCTGGATTTAAAGCCAAAAGACAATAGCCCCATAAGTAGCATAAGTGACACTCTACATTAGAATTTAAAGGAATTTTGTGTCTTTGCTGGCACAGTATGAGATCTCCTCAATACACCCCACAAGGAGAAGAGAGTAGGAAGAAGTAAATCAAGTGCTTAGTGCAGTACCTAAGTCTCACACTCATGTTCTTTTCACTTTTTTCCCCAACCTCACTTTATCAAAATGGCTGCTGTCAGAGCACCTATTGTGAATACACCCAAAGGCATTTTAATGGGGACAAAAAAAAATCAATAGCCGCTGTGCTGTATTTATATATCTTTGAATTATGCATGTATATCTCACTGGAATACATATATTCATCATTAAGTATCCTGCTTTGTTGCATGGGTGTGGAAAGTCTAGGAAGAGGAAAGAACATACTTGCTGCTGATCCTCCAAACTCAGTGTCATTGAGAATAAAGACAGCTCAACTGGGAAGAGCATGAATACTCCAACAACCTCTAGGAGATTAGTCACCAGCCAATCCCTTCCAGTAGCTTTTCAGCCAATCATCTTCCACCTTTTTTCAAGCCACTCATCTTCCCCCAGCTCTCCAGCCAATCATCTTCCACCAGCATTTCAGCCAATCATCTTCCACCAGTTCTTTCCTGTTCTACCTTCTGTGCAGATCTATAGCATACAATGGCACACCTACCTCCTCCATCCTCAGCATACATCCTCTTACTACCCCCATTGTAGTGAGACTTCCAGCTACCCATTTTTTTCTGGATGTTTCTGAGAAAGGAAACAAGAGAATAGTGTAATTGAAGCCTTAGGACTGATTGGTGAAGCAAAGGGAATTGCAGATCTGTGTTCAAACCTCTCTGGGATTTGATATTTCTAAATGATGTTTATTTCATATGGTCAGTGCTGGTTCCTATAAAAGCATCTACCATTTAAAAATTCATGCTCAATGAGTGCTAAGTCCAAAGAGTCTTAAGAGACCTGAGAAAGGGTTTCCAAGAGTGTGATTGGAAAGGATGTAAGGAGTAAATAAAATCCATTCATAAAGAAGCAGATAAAGAAGTTAGATTGTAATAAATGAGAATAAAGTCACCTTGATTTCTACCAGTGGACTTCACTTCCTGCATCCCTGGAGCCTGGCATGGTCCTGTAGGAACAGTCCATCACCTCTCACTGTAGCCAGACCACAATTCTAGACTTTGATTTAAAACACGTTGATTCTATATATATATCTCAGTCTCCCCAACCCTCAGAATCCTTAAAATAAGTAAATCATCAGATACTGATTGCTCCCCAAATTAGTGAGCGACTATTTAAGAAGCTCTTTAGTAACTATATAAGTTACTTTTGAATTATCTGGAGTGCTCATAAAGGCTCTGGTCAAGAAATAATAATGTTATTTCCATTTCCATGTGAGGAAACTGGAGCTCAGAAGATTTTTGTGATGAGTCAAAAAAAAACTCATCAATTGCGGACACTGTTTGTTTTGGAATTGTTATTGTTGTTGTTGGTAGCCGTTGTTTGAAATAGGTCTCATACCATAGCCCACTCTGTCCTGTAATTTACTATGTGACCTAGGTTAACCTTGAGCTCCAATTGACTCTCCTACCTCAGCCTCCCAAGTGCTGAGTATGCAGGCATGCACACCCACACCTGGTGCAATCAGAGACTCTCTTAACAGGTCAGGACTTGTACTTAGAGCCCTGGACTCTAATACGTAAAGCCTTCCTGTGGTCAAATGAGACCAGGTCCATGTGGCATACAGAATCATGTGTCCTGTTGCATGGTTGGGTCTTCTTAGTTTATTTCCAGTTCCAGCCTAGACTACAGTCATGGTCACCTCTGTAGGCCATGATTCCAGGATGAAGGAAAAAAGGCTAGCAACAAAGCAGCTAAGGAGATACCCTCATACCAGTCCACCATGTGACAACTACGAACCTGGCTTCATGCTCTCACAGATGGGCTAGGCAAGGGCACATCTTATTATAGAATGGAGCTCTGAAGAAGGATAAGGTAAAAGGCCAATATCTGGTGCCAGTATTCTGAAGAAAACAGCCACATCATTTGTTCATACAGATATGCTCATGAAATTTCCATTCTGCTACAGATTCAAAAACCCTTCCCTGAGGTGGGAGAGAAAACGCTGTCAATTCAACAATTATGATAATAACTAACTTTTATTGGGCACTCATTTTGTGTTCCCATTTTGCAGACAGGAATAATGAAACCTTAAGAGGCTGTTAGCTGCTCCTGTAGGAATTTAAAGGCAGCAGTGGGATTCAGTTCTTGTCCCTCAGAATCCCACATCCATCTATCCATCCATCCATCCATCCATCCATCCATCCATCCATTACTATCACATGGCCTAAATTCAAAATCTACCATCAGCCTCTTTTCACTAGCCACTGGAATGATTTCAAAATGATGTTTTTCTCAGTGGGTTTGCACAAATGTGCGAGTCATAACAATTTACAGCATTCCAGCAGAGGCAGAGACCAAGGCACATTGGAGCCAAGTATTTTAATAACTTCTTCTGCTAGCAGTTATAAAAATGTAATTGTTGCTGCAGGTTCAAAGAATTAAAATATGGCAAGGTAGAGGCACTCTAAGAGCCAGTTTTCGGGGCTCAGGCTTTGCCCTTGTAAACAACTTTTATATACCCTGTTGGAGAATGCATAATGAAATGACTAACATTTGCAGCCGGAACTGGGGCTATTATACGGCAACTGAGTGTTCTGTAGCTTGAAATCTGTTCAGGGCAACACTGAGAACTGGTAGAGTGGCTGGGCCATGGGGACTTCGTGTTTCTGCATGGTCATCTTTTCCTCATTCTCTCCATGAGATTGGTCTATAGGAAACCAGAGAGAGCACAAGGTGATTCATCCCACGACTTCTCAGGGCGGAATGAAAATCTCCTCTCTGTTCATTTTGCTTCTTTTGTTACCCATATCTCTTCACTCTTGCTCCTGAAACTGGAGCATATGGTTTTCTTTGCTTTTAATCTTCCTCAATGAAAACTTCAGGTGGAACATTCCAGGGGCCCACCCAAAACCCTGCAAGGCACGAGGTTTACATCCTAATGAAGGTAATCCAAGAGATGCATGATCCCTTCCTCCTCTGCCTCCCAATTCCTGTATAGTTACAGTTGCGGTTCTGAGCATTGCCCACCTCTTCTTCCCTTAATTTCAGAGGGCAAGCCTCTCCCAAAGATAGCATGACTGAGGCTAAAGAGAAACTGTAGAATTTCTCCTTTAATATCAACCCTGACTGAACTAAAAAATGAGCATTTCCTAAGGGGAGACACTATCACAAAATCACTGAAATGGTTCTTATGCAGGCTTTCCTACAGACGATCCAAGAAGTCATAAAATTATGAAAACAGAATATTGAGCTTGTATCATCCACCATCACTGATACAGTTCTGACTGTAAAGACAGAATGTTCTATTTTGAGCACTTTCATATGAAGACAGCTTTGGGAATAAGATGTCAGAATATTTCTCTTCCCCTAAATAGAATAGTAGTTTGCAACTAAAAATAAGGAGAACAATACACAGAATTGTGTCTGGCCATACATGGCATGGAAGGAAGATTGGGGAGGAATTGTCTGTGGGGGTTACTATATAACATGCCCAGTGGGATGCTGAACACATAGGAGTGAGCCTAGGTGAGCAATACCCATGACAATGCTATGTAAATGCAAGCCATGTTATTGGTAGATAAAATGGGCAATGCAGTCTAAAAGGCATGTACTACATGCGGGAGAAAGGCAGCATTTTAAATTCTACCATCTTCTCTTTAGTCCTCACTCTGCCTTAATATTCACAGTGCCATCGATCCTCATAACTTTGATGTTTTCAACTCTAAAATGGGAATGATATTACCCTTTTAAGAGAGATGTGATAAGGGCAAATGATATCATAACTGGAAAATGCAAGATGACAGCAGGCAGTTGGACAGTGGCCACTAATACTAGAATGAACTACAGATATAAATCAGTAACTTAAACTAATTTGGAATATAATAATTCTTTTAAGCTTTTATTTACCTAAATACATCTTCCTTCCACAAAAACTAATGTGTTGCTCTACACTCACTATACAATAAAATCAATTGCTCTCTCTCTGTCTACTATAATACTCATATGCAGGCCATGGTCTAGCCCCTATTCACTCTAAATTATTGTCCTGAACTGTGAACTTTACCTATGCCAATCCAGACCCTTAAAATATCAGTTTCTTTCTCCAGATGTTGAGCCATTTTATCCACCTGTCCAAATTCATACTACCTTCCCTATCCCTAGGGCCTGTTTTTCTTGTTTTTTAAACAAGCCCTAATTTCAAGTTCCTTAGACCTAACCTTCCATTGTGCCTGGACCCCAGCATGCCATGGAAAGAGGTTTTGCATCTTTTCCTCTGCCCCATAAGAATGGGTGGAGCCAATGGGGACAGGAGTTGTGATAGGCTTATCTTTGTTTCCTTGTGGTCCAAGTCAGGTGGTGTTGCTTGGAGCCAGTTCAACATCCACACTGCCTGATAACTGTTCTCAAGTTCATAGTTGTTGATTTGTGGTATGTGTATTATAGTGTTATTTTGTGCTCCTTGGCAGCCACTTAATTTATAGCTATCTGTCCTTTTATATTAAGTGTTTCTAGACTCCTTCTGGTCTCAAACTAAGCATTCAGAGAGCTGGGGAGTCACCATCATCATTTTGCTGAAATGTCTCTCCTACCTAATTTTGTATGAAAGACCCTTAAACACACAGAATTGACATCAGAAAACAAAGTAAGGGGGGGGCAGGTTGCAAAGTGTCTGCTGGTGCTGGTGCTAGTATGATGGACTAAATGTAACTTCCTAATGTTAGACTTGATATGCTCTAGGAAAACCTTTTGAAAACTGTGTTGTTCCATCTGCAGGTAGAAAGTTCTAGCAGAAAAGGACCAGGACAGGCCATTCAGGTGAGTGGATGGAAATTCAGGGAGCACTGGCTGGTATAGACTTTTAGTCTTGTCTGCAGCCTAACCCTCGGACATGTGCCCAAGGCTTGGGCACCTACCTATTTTCAGTTAAAAACACCTTGCATCTCTCCCCCCAATCCTTTCACTGGCAAATGAGGAAATAGCTTCCACAGGTAGCCATGTCCTTGGGCAATTAGGGAGGGAAGAGGCACCAACCCAGTCTTCTGGCTCAGTTTATTCTGCCATTTCCTGTAATCATGGCAGCTTCTCCTTTACTGATTACCCATAGAGTCCAGATTTTGTCATTTTAAGGATCTGCTTAACGAATTAATCATTTTGTCATCACCTTTTTTTTATTTCAAGATGGCACCAGATTTCATTATTATTAAACGCTGTTGATTTATAAATGAAACGGCAAGCAGCCAGCATTCAATTACCCTTGCACATATTACCTCCCAGCAGCAGGCTAGCTCAGACCAAGTCCCCTGTGTGTGCGTAGTCCTTCAGTCCCATGTGATCCAGACACCAGCTCTGACCTTGTTTATTCCTGTTGTCTTCTTTGCTAAGTTGGTAGAAGGGGATCACAGATGCCTTTAGGTGTTTTTTTGTATGAAGGTAGAACATATTATATTTTGGATTTAATGTCATTGAAACAGACATACCTTACAGTCTGTGTGGTATTGAATAGTTTGATCTTAAAATTTAAAAATAATATTTATAATCTCACACTTGTATATTTTAAATGTTATGATAGTTCAAATTGTACAAGGTGATTTCTAGTGGAATAGTAAAAGGAAAGGCACCTTCCATTGGGTTCCTGTTATGAGTCATACTCTGTGGACTTTGTTGGTTGAACTAATTATTTCTCCCCTCTTCATAATAAGTCCTCAAGCTAGCTGTATCCTTATTTTAGAGATGAGGGGATGAAAGGATACCAATGTTGCTAAAGTCATAAAGACAGAAGATGCAGTCATATTCTTACTTGAGTGAGGGGTGATTTTAACCCCAAGCTGATGTTCTTTCCACTTCTGCCTTTGTCAAAATTTGTTCTCAATTTTCCCTGTATCCTAGTAGTGAACAGTAAGACAGACTTCACACGAACATAGACGAGAATGACACTTAGCCAGTTTCTGGGCCACTCTATGCTTCCATTTCCCCCTCTAAAACTATCATAAGACATTTGTGAAGAGGCAAACACTTAGAACCCTGACCCAACGTTCACCAAATTTGAGCACAATTAGTGACTATGTTGATCTGTAGCTTGCTGAATCCTCTCCACTTTAAAGCCCTTCAGCCCCTTGAATAGACTCTAGTTTCTTTTACCAAATCGTAAGCCATTTTCCCAGAAGTATCTGCAGCATCTATATCATAGGCCTCCTTGTGAAGGGGCAGGAAAAGGACCACAGTCTCAGGGAAGATGGTTTGAGCAGAGTTTGCCTTCCTCAGAGTCTGGAGATGTTAGGAAATGACTCCTTGGCTATCCCTACTTATCTAAACTTCACAGGCAAAACAGAATCCACTCACAGGACTAGCCCCCTTAAAATGTGCATTGGCACTATTAATAATCCCAAGAGTTTTTTTGACACGGTTCCCATGCAGAATGCATTTCATTCTTCCCTGGAAGAACATTCCCCAGGTACGACTGTGCTATGGCTTCTCAATGCCTAGGATAATTCTATATCTCTTAAGGGAGCAGGAGACCTCTTGGGAAATTTGCAATGGCCAGTAAAAGTGAGGCTACTGTCTCCCCTTCTTAGGTAAATTCATTTGCCTTGGCCTCAGGTTCTTATTGGAGATCACAGACAAACCAGAGTTACCTCCTCAAGACTAGTAAACTGGTCAACTGGATAAGCATTCATTCAGAATCTGATGAAAGAAGGAACACCTCACATTAGTCAAGTGCAGGAGACCAGAGGCTGGAGATCTTAAGATTGTGCAAGGGCAGTACAGGAACAGGGACGGAGTCAGAAAACAAGTTGATACATCAAGTCACCCAAAGCAAGGGGAGCATGGATACAAAGAGTTAATGAGTATAGAGAACCTCCTCTCTTGGACTTGGGGAGCAGTGGTCTTCCAGAGAAGACAAGCCACATCCTCTTAATGGTTCAATAAGATGGGCATCTCTGGCAGCTGAAGACACCCATGAATAGAGTAGACTACCAACTAGTCCAGAGGCAGCAGCCAGAATCATGCCCAATGGCCAGTCCTGCCCATCTATAAGCAAAGCAACCTACAGCATTGAGACTTCCAGCATGAAGAGATAAACACAGTTTTCATCACTCTACTCTATCTTGCAGTTTCTGGGTTTTCTTATACAGTTTTATTCTCCTAAGAATTAAGTGATAGGTAAATATCCACTTGTATAGGTAGTATGATACAGAAGTATCAAATTTGGAAAATACGAAGAGGTGAACTTGACTGAGCACCTACTTTGTGACATTGTGCTAAAGGAAGCAACTGCCTCACTTCACTGAATCTTCATAGCCACTCTCAGGAGGGTGTTCTCATTCTACCTGTGGTAACTCTCACGAACTGAGACTTAGAGATAAGTAGATTCTCCAATGCAGTATAGCTCTTGGGAGACATATCTAGAACTCAATCTAGATCCTTATGATACCATTTCTTATTCTTACCTTGAAATTTCAATGATAGAATTGATCATTATCACTTCCTGTAGTAGGATGAAGATCACTGGCAGTCTCTGTCTTCTCTCTTCTAATTCACTGAAGTTAGATCTGACTGAAGAGGGCTAGACCATGGTCATAGACATGTACATGCAACCTCATACCTATGGACAAATGAGGACTACAAGTGACAACAGGAGCTATATACCCTGGATTCTAGCTTGGGCTCTAGATGGTGTAGGGCTGCATTCTACTGGGTCCTGGATAGATGGCATTACTTTTGTGTTTCTTTTATCATGAAATGACCCAAAGAAATATAGCAGATTTTTTTAAATATTTCCAAATAGGAGTGTTTATTGGGCGTGGATTTCTGGCTGACAGCCAGGTAGGAAGATTTTCTTTAATTTCTCTTAGATTAAGCAGATTTGAGATGAAACAATGAGATGATGAGAATTTGAGATGACAAGAATGGAGACAGCAAAGAGATTCAAGACTTTCTTTTTCACAGCTAGTTCTTACTAGTTCAATAAATATTTATTGGTGACCCAGTATTTGCCCAATAGTGGGGAAAAAAGGTAGTGGATAAGTAGACATAATCCTAGACTTCTAGACGTTTCCAGCCTAAGCTAGGAAGATTGTTCAGTGGTGAAGTACTTGTTATGAAAGTGTAATTATGGGAGTTTAGATACCAAGAATCCAAACAAATCCAAGCAGGCATTGAGGCTACATGTAAGCCTAGGACTGAGGAAGCAAATGCAGGGGATTCAAAGATCAGGCCAAGGTGATTCCCTGAAAAAATCAACTGCTGCAGTAAGTAAGGTATGCAATTATCAAAGATACCCAACATCAACATTAGATTTCCATACACACATATATACACATATGTATCCACACCCAAGTATATTCACACACATCTATAATAGGTAGGTAGGTAGGTAGGCAGGCAGGCAGGCAGGCAGACAGACAGACAGACAGACAGTGATTCCAGAAAGTTCCAGTCTAATCTGGAGAACTGGCCCTAAAGAAAGTTGCTTTTGTACAGATTTTTGTAAGGTAAAGAAAAGGAGGAAGAAGAGAAACAAGGGAAGAGAGGGGCATAAAAAAGGAAGAATCAGGGAAATTAGTTAAGAGTGAAGTATAGTAGCATTACTTTGTATGCAA
Source organism: Tokudaia tokunoshimensis (assembly GCA_036184795.1). NCBI lineage: Eukaryota > Metazoa > Chordata > Mammalia > Rodentia > Muridae > Tokudaia > Tokudaia tokunoshimensis. The sequence continues at coordinate 28,390,311 of BTHU01000010.1, read as the reverse complement.
TCTTTCTTTTTCTTCTTCTTTTTTTTTTTTTTTTGGTTTTTCCAGACAAGGTTTCTCTGTATAGCCTGGCTGTCCTGGAACTTACTCTGTAACCCAGGCTGGCCTCGAACTCAGAAATCTGCCTGCCTCTGCCTCCCAAGTGCTGGGATTAAAGGCGTGTGCCACCCTGCCCAGCTATAATCTTAAAACTTAACCACCAAAGTGGTAAAATGATATTGTAAAATTAAGAGGATATTTTTACTGTAAAACTATTCATGTGCATTAATAATACATATTAATGTGACTTTTTGTGACATTTCCACACTGGCATATGCTTTGCCTATGTACTATCTGCCTCTCTAACCACTCTCTATCACTCTCTCCTCTTTCCCACCTTTCCCCAGTCCCCTTCCCCCTCCAGATAGTCTTACTGTTGCGTCCACTCATCTTTTTCCTTCTAATCTCCACATATGAGAGAAATCATGTGATATCTGTCTTTTGGCAATGGCTTTATTTTGCTTAAAATAACAGCTTTTAGCTCTATCCATTTTCCAGCAGATGACATGAGCTGTTTTTCAATAGTTCAACATCACTTCTTAGTGTTATACCAGATTCTCTGTATGTGTTCCTCTCTAATGAGTATCTGGACTGAGTCTACTGTTGTCTGTAGTGAAGAGTGCTGCCCCAAACCAGAGAAGCCAGGTGTCCTGTGCACATCAACTTTATGCCTTTCAGGGAGGCTTTAGTTATAAGTCACTGATCTTCATGCTCTTCTCTGTGCCAGTATCATGCTGTCTTGGTTGTCATGGCTCCGTGGTAAATTTTGAAGTCAGGTATTTGATAATCACAGCATTGTTCTTTTGGTTCCAGGTGGCTTTGGATGTTCAAGGTCTTTTGTTCTTCACAGACTGCCTTGTGAGAACAAAGGAAGGGAAAGTCGCTCATTCCATTTGGCAGTGAAGTCAAGGAACAAAGTAAAGCTTGCTCCTTAAGCTATAGGAGTTCCTAGGGGTCCTATATAATCCTTCTTCTCAGAAGTGATGGCATTTCCTCTTCCACCAGGACCCACTCTCTTCTGCCCAGAGAAGCTGTTTTATTCCATGACTGTGAAAACCCTATTGGATGGGAAAAGTTCAGAGAAACCTGGGTTTCTCATCTCTTCCCACCAGCTAAGCTGGTATTTCTTGAGTATTTTCTATGGCCAGCACTGTGCTAAGAGCTGAGGATACAGTGGTGTGTGAGGTTCTTGCTTTCATGAGGCTCCTTCCACATGAACCTTGGCCTCTGTAGGTATCAATTCCCCCTTCTGTGAGGTCAGGAAAGTAGCATCTGCCTGGAGAAATTTCAAGAACTTATTTTGGTGTTCAAGAAAGTTTGAGCTCATCCTCATTTACCAGCTACCCAATGAAAATGAATGCAATCCAGTCTGACTTTGCAGCTTATGTCCTTATGTGTAAACTCTATTTGTTGATGCTATATAAATTTAATGGATGCTTCCAAGTCCATTTAGCTAACATGGGTTAAAGCAGTGAACTAATTCTCCATGTTCCTCTATTTTATATACATTATGACTCTGTATATGGAACCATAAAACTCAGGACAGATTTATTCATATGCAGCCCTATATATTTTCATAGAAATGTTTTGCTAGTCACCTCTAATATGCTGATATATGTGAACAGTTTTCTAAAGTTTATTTCATATAGATCTCTCTTAAATCGAGTGTGAGTGACATTTTATGGCTTAACTTGTGTTTTCATGACACAGCCCCAATTTGCATCCCTGCTGTAGCCTTCTTCCCCCTTGTTTGTAGCATGTGTGGTCCTCTTGTCCTTGATTCATTTCTTCAGGAAGCTATCACTAAAGACCCCAGGTTGGCCTCTTTCCTGGAGAAGCCAATCCATCTCTATGTGTGTTGCAAAACATGGACTTGAATTATTCAAATCCCATAATCTTACCTGCTTGTGGGATATTGATGTAAAGATGTGGACTGGTCCTATTCTTTTGTGGTCAGAGCCTGTGGCATGAAAAGAGCAGTGAAATATCATAGCCCTTTTCCTAAGTGGTTTTCTTCACCTGGAGTTGACTCAGACTTCTTGACCGGCAATTCCATCAAAATAAGATGAAAGAGAAAGACATGCACACTTGCCGAATACCTCGTATAAGTCAGATTTGTGACACACTTTGAGGATTTACAGTCTTGCTTCAGGTCTATACATCAGGAAAGTTTGACCTTATTAAAGGAAGCTGTTGCAGGGAGATTAAAGAACTGGACCAAGGTCACACAGCTAATGAGTGGTGAGGCCACAGAGCAGTTAAGCCCACCAGTATCCAGGGCTCCAAAAAAGGATTTGAGTGAACCAAAGGGTGGCACCCTTCTCCTTACCTATAACGTGTCATCCATTTGAGCAATCACTAAATACACATTTATTTAATGAATGTGCTGTATATGTTGAGGCCTGTGCTCACTGGGCACTGCATTTGAGCTAGGCACAGTAATGTTTGAGTTACAGAAGGATTTCATGTTACCTCCGTCTATATATAAGAATATCATGTGGGTTACTGTAAATGAATGGCTTTGCTTTGTAAGAAAATATTAGCACCAAGAGAAATAAATTTGTCTCTCTGTTTCCAGTCGTCTATGAAATACATAGACAAGGTGTGCCCCTTGAACATTTTGGAACGAATCAATAATGAGTAGATTTACAACATGCCTGAAGAAAATAGTGTATGTATTTATTTGCATACCTGCACCCCCCACAGACCAGTGCTGTACTTTGTCATCTGTGAATCTTCAGTGTCTGGCAGTGTACTCCCTGTAAATCAGAGCTTGATATATGAATATATGGGAGAAAGGCTAGGCAATATCAGGGCAATTTGGGCACTGTTAGGAATGATCCGTCTAGTATCAAAAGAAAGGCAGAGTAGAGAAACCTGAAAATGGGAGTCAAGCACTAGCCTCAAAGAGTAAAATTTAAACTGATATCAAAAAAAAAAAGACTTAGCAATCAAGTTAAGTAGTACTTTAATGCAATATTTTGCATAATCAAAATAGGATCTGACAAAGCCAAAGATTAGCATATGACAATAAGATGAAAAGTCATAATTCATGTTTGTTTAAAATTTTTATTTTTCACTCCCGTTTTGCATTAACCTTGTTTTTTAAAAAGAAAATGCACCAAAACAGTGTTTATTTCCATCACTGAAATCATGGCACAAATTAAATTTTATGTCCAAGATGGATTTCTCTCATTTGCCTTGCCTTCGCACTTGCTCTGTAAAGTCAGCACTAACAATTGAAAATTCTTGGGTATCTAGTTATATGAGATGTACTTTGTATAAGAAAAGTCACGGAAAGCTCACAGAAGCCTATCTTCAGGAAGGTTCACAGATAGGATGGCTAAAATATGAGGAGGCAATACTGCCTTCCTGGGGTATCACAAATAGATCAGAGATGTGTCCTAGATATTACTTTTCTTAGCCCCCAACAGGTACTGCCCAGAGCCTGGGTATGTGGGGGGTCTGTCTCCTGCCAGAAACAGCCCCATGCATTTACCCCACAATGCTACACAAACATTATATCCCAGTGAACTCTAAATTCTAACCATTATCAGAAGCAGCATGGTTTTATGTTTCCGGTCCCTATGCCACCAAGATAACAGCAATTTTCAGGTGCTAACAACTGTAAGATACATTCCAATTTCAGACATTCTGTAATGTGAAATTTTAAAAAGTGCATTTTGGAATGGAAAAAAACACATTATCATTCTATTCCAAGTGTTGAAATTCATTCTATTCCAAGTGTTGAAATTCATTCTATTCCATGATGTTGAGAAAAGACAGAAATTCTACTTAAGGGTATGCTGTGACGATAAGAACAACAGACTTGAGTGCTATGCATATCTCTAAATATTTACGAGTCTATCTGCCACCTCCAACCCATCAAAAGGTGCTATCCTTCCTACAATGAGAAACTTCAAACCAGTGGCAAGGGAGAGAAGCTACTTCCCCTTAGGAAGGAGGCTGCTCCATTTGCCACCAGAGAGAGGGAAGATTACAGTCCTTACTGTCTGGATGTATTATTCTTGGAGAGGTTCAGAATCCCATCCACTTACAAAGTTACTTAGAGAGATGAATTTTAAAAAAAAAGAAGGGTGAAGACTGGAGAGATTTCTCAGCTGTTAAGAATACCTGATGCTCTTCCAAAGGACTCCAGTTCAATTCCCAGCACCCATATGGCAACTTGCAACCATATGGCAACTTGGAATCTCCGGTTCTAAGAGATCCAACACCTTTCAGGTCTCCGTGATACACAGACAAACATGCAGGCAAAACACCCATATACGTAATATAATAACTTTTCAAAAAAATTAAAGAAAGGAAGAGTATGTCTAGAGTAATGGTTCAGTGGTTAAGAGCAGCTGCTGTACAATCCATGAACCTGAGTTCAAATCCCAGTACCCATGTTACAAGTTTAGTGTACCTGAAACTCTAGAGCTATGCAGGATGGTTACTGAGAATTTCAGGAAAAAAATGGGAGTTCCAGGGCTGGTACCATTCCCCATGAGCTAGACCTACCCACATCAATCCTTACTCAAGAAAATGCCACACAGACTTGCCTATAGGCCAGTCTTGTAGAGGCATTTTCTCAATTGAGAGTCCCTCTTTCCAGATGACTCATGTGTCTAGTTGACGTAAAACAAACCAATACAACAGCTAACATAAGACTCAAAATCTCTTTTCCTTAGCCATATCCATTTAGAGCAGATCTATGAGAAGCTGCAATGATTCCCTAGCTGGTGTTCAGAATCTAGAAAAATAGTCCCAGGTTTATGATCTTACACAAACAATCCATATTGTTCTCCATCCAACTAACTTTCCCAACCACCCCCACGACAATGATCACAGGTTAGTACATTCCAAAATGTATTTAGATTTAAAATACACATAGTGATGCATTGATCCAGGTCAGTCATGGACTTCTCAACCTTACTAGGATATGATAAAACACACAAACAAAAAACAGATGAGTCTACCTTCTATTGTTTACTTTTTTAAAATGCATCTACCAAGCATAAACACAAACCAGTTCTAGATCCATGTGATCTTCTCCAAGACCAAGAGCTTACGATGCTACCTTACGCTTTTGGTTTATTTTTCAAAATCAAAACTCCAAAATTTTCTGCACAGAGGAGTGAAATATCTGCATTGATGATCTGTACCATTGAGGGGTAAATATGAAAGGAATATTAGCTGAAGCCAAAATGCCCAGTTCAGTTCCTACTCTGCCTCAATTCTTATTCTTAAGATGGGGATAATCATGGTATCCACTTCCTAAGGATGGAATGAGAATTGAATGAGTGAATACTTACAATCACCTGCCAGCACCTAGTAAGGAAGATTCATTCCTTGTCTGATCATCAGTGGCCCCAGATCAGGATTCCTATGCTTAGATGGTTATCAGCACTTACCCACTCAGCCAATGGGCAGGACTCTCTACTACTGAGTTTACTACGCAAGTGGGTTTGATTCTCCTTCCATATTTGGTCTCCTTCTATTCCAACACTGAACAGATGTAGCTATCACATTGAATGTGATTCCTATACAAGTTTCAATAGTGATCAAACCTGAAAGGCAAATGGATTCATGCATGCAGAGATGCTCCCCTGAGCATCTTCTAAAGCCTACTGGGTAAAATGTCAAGCCTGGGGCTCACCTCCCTGAGCATCACTGTGGGACCAGAGAAACCTCTGATCATTTTGGAAATTTCCAGAGTAATAAAACCAATAAATTGCATTTGTGAGAGTGGCAGTCATTCTTTATTTAGAATCTTTACATCTCAGAATAATGTGCCATTATGACCATGAGTCCCATGAAAGAAAGAAGTCTACGTTTTAATCTGTCAGAGAAAGGAGGTAGATAAGGAGTAGGAATGAAGTTATAAAGAGTTATCAGAGGCTTGGGAGAAGAATTCACTGCTCTGCTCTCAGAGTGTCTTAATGTCATTGAATCTTCTAGAACTCAGGAGTTGGGGAAATTGGGTCTGAGGAACAAAGGAGACTCTATTCAGTGTATTACTGTAGAAAGTCAAGCCAGAGCTCAGAGATTTAGGCAATGAATATTTATCATCACACAGACCCTGTGGGTCAGGAATTTGGAAGCAGCTTAATTGTAATTCTGGTTCAGAGTTTCTCAAGTAGAGTGGTCAGTATGTGAGCAAGGTTACCATTATGTGATATCTTCTCTTAGAAGGACTGTGACATGGGATATCCTCACTAGAAGAACCACAGTCATGTGATATCTTGAATAGGATCAGAAGGCCACTTTCAAGGGGTCTCTCTGTAGGCTGAGTACCCAAATAACAGGATATGGCAGTCTTTTCCTAGATAGGAGAAAAATGTGGTAGCCTTATAATGTAGTCTCTGAAGTGATGCTGTGATGCTGTGTCTGTGTCCTAGGCTTCCTAATCAAAATACCGCAAACTGTCTGGCTTCAGCAGTGTATATTCTCTTACACTCTTGAGGCAAAGAAATTCAACATCATGCTTCTGTGATTAAGAGCATCAGGTAATCTTCAGGAAGACCAGAGTTCACTTCCTAGCACCTATACAGTGACTCAAAACCATCTATACTTCAAGGTTCAGGAGATCCAACCCATTCTTTTAACCTCCAAAGGTATAAGACTTATATGTGGTACACAGACAAGTATGTAGGCAAAACATGTCTATGCACCACATATATGCCTGGGAAGGGAGACAGGAGGGGATTAGGAAGGAAGAGTGAGAGAGAGGAATTATGTCATTAGTTTAATTAAAAATTGGCAAACATAGTATATATCCACTTTGCATAGTGATAGTTTTCATGAAGATATTTTCGTTCAAGTACATCACAGACAGATATTATCATATTCACCCTTCCACACCCTCCTCTCTCCCTGGTTCCCACTAATCCCTTCCTCTACAAGACAATTTCACTTGTGTTTTCATGCTGTGATGTGTGTGTGTGTGTCTGTATGTGTGTGTGTGTGCATGTACATGTGTGCTTGTCTGTCTAAGACTCATAAATGAGAAAAGATTTGATACTTGTCTTTCTGAGACTGAATTATTTTTCTTAGTATAATGACCTCCGGTTGTGCCCATTTTCCTGCATCTGACCTACTTCATTCCTCTTCATGGCTGATTGAAACCCTTTGACTATTTACAGCACATTGCATTAATTAATCCATTCACCTATTGATGAACACCCATGTTGGGTCCATACCTTAGTTAGTGGGAATGGCACTTCAGGAAACATGTGTCCAAGGACCTTTGTGGTATGTTGACCGATACAGAATCCTTCCAGTAAAAATTCAAGCATTATATAGCCAAATCACAGGGCAGTTCTTTGTTTTCTTGGAGGACTTCCATAGTGGCTACATTAACTTATATTCTCGCTCTCAGTGCACAAGATTTACCTTTCCATACATTCCTATGAGCATTTGTGATCCATTTGTTTTCTTGGGGATAGCCATTCTGACTAGGGCAATGTTGAATGTAAATATGTGTTTCCTGATGGTTCAGGCTAGTGAATACTTTCTTCATATATTTATTGACTGTTTCTACTTCCTCTTTTGAGAACTGTCTATTCATTTTATTAGTCCATTTATTAATCGAGGCAAAGAGTGAGTGATCATAGCAGACATGGCAGTACATACCTGTAATTGTTCTCAGGGGCAGAGACAGGAGGATTACCACAAGTTCAAGTTCAACTTGGTCTATATAATGAGTTCTAGGAGGGCCAGAGGTACATAGTGAGACCCTGTGTGAAAAAAATAAAAACGGGAGAAAGGGGGAAGAAAGATAACAAAGAAATGATACAGTTATATTCCCCTTTCTAAAATCACACAACTCTTTCATTCATTCTAAGCTGAACTTTCTCAGCACAATTATACAGAAGGCATTTTAAAAACCCAAATAACACATCGTTTTCTGTGGAATCCAAGGCCAGCTCTTCTGTGACTCTCAGATGGTGATTTTTCTTGAAGATTTCCTCTTCTTCAAGTGACATCTGGCAATAATTTTGCCACCACATTGTTTACCAAAAACTCTGTATTATATCTCATTTCTTCTTTAGCGTAACCTTAAAACAAAACTTTCCTAACTTCTACTTTCTAGAGAAAAATCAAAATTTTACATTGCAATCAGTTTACAGGGAATTTTGTAAGATTTCATTTTATGAATGGATGAGAGACCAGGAGTGACATTGACTATGATTCTAGTGGCAAGTTTGGCTGATTTTTTGAGAGAGGATTGGTTTGATAAGTACCCCATTCGGGAACGACTGTTTTCTGGCTGTTGTGAAATTAGTTCACTTGAAAACCTTTCAACTGTGCAAACTCCAATCATGAAAACCCAGATAACAGAGACTTTGTGAATTTTTCTCTTTCTGCAGCTCCATTTCTCTTGTGCATGTGTGCATGCATGTTCATGTATATGTATGCTTTTGCATGTATATATGCATATACAAATGCAGATAAAGATACAAATACACCCATGTGTATGGGAGCAATTTGAGTCTAGAAAACAGTATCAGGTGACTTTCTCAGATATTTCCCACCACATAATTTGATAGAGGTCTCTTAACTGGGAGTTCATTTATTCAGCTAGACTGCCTGTCCAGTTAGTCCCAAAGATACTCCAGTCTCTGCCTTACCAGCACTGGGACTAGCTGTATACATCATCACTCTCAGCGTGTGTGTGTGTGTGTGTGTGTGTGTGTGTGTGTGTGTGTGTGTGTGTGTGTGTGTTGGGGAAATGCATTCAGGTACTCTTGCTTTCATAACAGACACTTTACCCAGAGAGGCCTCTCCCTATCTCTTAGAGCACCATCCCTGTCTCATTAAGAGCATTAGAATATTTTTCTCCATCATTTAAGCAAAGATGTAAAGAAAAATAACTAGGCAAAATTGTTTTTGAAAGAATATGTATTGTTGTAGGGAGAAGGTGGTAAATATGATTAGAAATAATTCCTTGGGTTCTTGCAACTTAAGCTTCTTTACTGAATATGTTCATATCACTTCAGATAACTAGAAGATACTATTGAACCTTGATGCCAAGAAACATTTCACATGCTAACAAGAAAAGAGGCACTGGGTGATTCTGGTTTAAGCTATCCTATAGCAAACATTAGGAATTTGTTCTTTAAGAGTCTTGTGGAAGGGTTGGGGAAATGACTCAGTGACTAAGAGCACTTGCTGTACAAGAAGATGTAAGCTCAATCTCCGCTACTTGAAGAAACCATGCTATACCCAAGAATGTCTATAACCCCAGCATTGAGAAGAGTTGGGACAGGAGGATGATTGGCTGCCGCTCTAGCTAGATCAGTGAAAAAATAAGGAATAAGGCAGTAAGTTTATCAGCATGGCCCCCAGGTCTTCCTCTGGCCTTCTTAAACATGTACCCAGACACATATCTGTACATATACTATGTGGACTTGTGTACATGCACACACATACATACACATGCACAAAATTTAAAACAAAAATTCTGTCCTATGGAGTCTTGAAGTAGTGTGGAAGGCAGTGTGATAAAATGATAGGCTATCCTGTGTTACAAATGCAATGATCTAGTCAAAAGTTATGTGATAAGAGAACCTCAATTAGATATGTTTTTCTGAAACATGTTAGAGGCCCAGTCATAGTAAGCTGCCCCTCCCCATTAAAGAATGTACCCATTCCAGTCCTTGTCTACCCAGTTACAATGTGCTTGAACCTTGGAGTTCTTTGTCATCTCCAAAGAATGGATAGGTAAGCAGAGCAAATGCCTCTGTGACTCTCTCCTCTTGAAGCTGTTTTTGCCCCTTCGCCTCCACTGATTTCTGGGTGAGTTTTGGCTGCCCATTTGCGAATTTCCACCAACTCCAACTTCAGTGCAAGTACAATGGTTGGCGACCCTGGTGTAACCCCTGTAGTTAACCTTGCATTTCTAAACAGCTCAGTAAGCTCGATGTGTAAGCATCCCCCACCCCTTGCTCAGACTCTAAGAATAACTCACTGGCAGTTCCACTGTGTTTTCTACAGCAATGAGGAAATTCTGCATACTTGTCAGATGTTCATTTGTAAAACTGAGAAGCTAGCTGAAGATAGGGTTTAGGTTAGATGGCTTGGCACATAGTTACTTTCTTGGACTGAATGTTTCCACTTTAATAACTTATTGATTTATTGATATGACTTTTACTAAAAGCTGGAATGGTTTAATATACATGAAAAATAAATGATCTTATATATAATATATGTCTTTCTCTGCGTAAATGCATAGCCATGAAAGTGTTCAACAACAAATGTCATCTCATCATCTACAAGGACCATCTCCAACAGGAAAAACTGGTGACCAAGACTTCTAAAAACTCTACACAGTGCAGCATGCAATGACTACACATTGAGAACTCTGTTCCTCCTAATTGAGCTCAGGGGGACTTATCACAAAAGGGCTCCACTTCCGTGTGTCTAATGGATACACAGGAGATGATGTTTCCATGTTTCTGCAGCTATGGCACAAAACAGTCTGACCTTCATATCTTCAGATTATTGTAATTACACCACATGTTCCATGGCCAAAGCTAGAGTTCTGAGCCCCAAATCATTTTATATACCTGATCCTATTGTAATCACATTTGTTATATTCTCTCTCTCTCTCTCTCTCTCTCTCTCTCTCTCTCTCTCTCTCTCTCTCTCCTTTTTCTCTCTTCTCTCATTCTCTCTCTCCTCTCTTTTCACTCTCTTTCTCTCCTCCCTCTCATTCGCTCTCACCTCCCCTACCCACTCTCTCTCTTTCTCCCCCCCCTCTCTGAAAATCTCACATATGTAAGGCAAGTCTTCTACCACTGACCACCTCCCTGGCCCATTTTTCTTTTTTATGAAATCATGATATATAGAAAGTAGCCATAGAAGACCCCATCTTCTATCCACTTACTCTGAGAAAACACGACCCTATTACACTTGGGAAATAAAATTCAGATAGTCTAGATAGCTATGATAATTTCATACTCATATAAGGGACTACATCAAAGGCAAATGTGTGACCCTATTCAGGATGGTGCAATTAATTCTTGGTGCTCATGGGAAGTATTTCTGAAAAGAGGAACGAGAAAAAATGTCCCACCTCCTCTGGTCCTGGTATGGCTTCATCAAATGCCAACAAAACAAAACCTGCAGAGAAAACAGAGTCACAGTGGATTGGGTCAGCATTCCTGCTCATCGACAGCTTGCTCTATGGGACAGTAACTTTCCTAGATTTAGAGTGTGGGGATTTTTTCTGGTTTTGTTGTTTCATTTTTGTGTTGAGATTTATCTGTTTATATAAAAGATGTTGAGAAGAGTAACAAAAATGATAAAAAAAATCTGCCCTCATTCTGTGTTTGCCTTAGAAGAGACCTCTGCCTGTGCTTTTCCGTGATTTTGATAACTGTCCAAGTTTTCTTCAGGATATAGCAAAACACTCCCTGATCTGAGTTTTCAATGAGCCTTTCTACAGTGTGTTTTGATATTCACCCACAGGAAAGTATTTCAGTGTTTGTCTTTCCATATACATGCATGGGAAGTTCCCCTAGAGAAGAGCCAGATCTGCACTAGAACACTGTCAGGGCACCATGATGTAGAATGTCTACCAGGGAGGAAGGGGTAATCTTCACACATACTAATATAGTGACACAGCCAGCACGATGGATGTGTGTGGAGGCCATTAAATCAGAAAAGAAGGCTATGACAGTGCATCACCAGTATCAGTACATGCATGGAGATAGAGTTGCACAGAATAAAAAATTTACGTGACATATGGACTGTGGAATTGATGTAGGACCATGAGGTTCTGAAGACAAGGGAAGGAGAGGGGAGGGAGAGGGAGAGAGGGTCCTTCCTCAGGATAGGCAAAGGGGACTGTATTATACAGGAAACTAACCTCTCCAGGAAGTCAGGATTCTGCTGCCTGACTAATGGAAGTGAAAAGTCATTTCTGTCTAGCCCTATTCCTATCAGGAACCTTCCCAGAATGCTAATCCAGCTCCTGACCAATCCAAGCAGTTGTGTGCATCTTTCTAAAGTAGACCCAACTCCTTCACTTCCTGTTGCTTTAATGCATACATGTGCTTGCATGTCCATGTGTATATGTATGTATATGTTCATTGTGTGTGTGCATGCATGCATGTGTAAGTGTGAATGGAGGTGGAAGTCAGAGGCTGACATCAAGTGTCTTTCTCAATAGATCTCTGCCTTATCTTTGAGACAGCTTTTCACTGAACCTGGAGCTCATCAATTCTGCTTTGCTATCCAGCCAATGAGTTTAAAAGCTGTCTGTCTCCACTCTCCCAGTGTTGGAATTACAGACGAATGCTAACTTTTTCATAGGTGCCAGGGATCTGAGCTCAGGTCCTCATGTATGTGTGGAAAGCATTTTACCAACTGAGATGTCTCCCCTTTTCTCCTTTTCGACCATAAACTGCAGTCTGCTTTCCCAAGCTCTGCCCTGTTCTGCCCTGTCACTGGTTTCGCTTTAGTGTTGATCTGTTTGCTTTAAGGTATCTGGAATCATAACCACACATTTTGGGGCTGTAATTCTGGTGGTTTACTTCCATACTCGAGCCATCTGGACCTGTGTTTCATGAAGTCAGTTCTCTGCTGATGATGCCTTTATGCTGCTGTTCCCATTTGTACTCTCTTCTGCATGTCCATAATCCATGGGACTCTAAGAACCAATCTGTTCAAAACGGAAATCATCATCCTTTCTATCCTCAAGCGTAGAAGTACTCTGCAAATTTGCAAACATAGGAAAGAGCCCAGTGTCTATTTTGCTATTTTGTTTTGTTCAGTTCTGGTGTGTGTGTGTGTGTGTGTGTGTGTGTGTGTGTGTGTGGGTTGTGCATGCATGCTGTATGCATGTGTATGTATGTGTATGTGTGTGTGCATATGTATATGGATGTGCATTATATGCATATTCAGAGGAAGTTAGAGGTCCACCTCAGCCTTCTTCTATGCTGTGCTACCTAATTTTTTAAGACAAGTTCTCTCACTGATCCTCAAGCTCACTGAGTCCAGCATCCTTGTGTCTCTACTTGTCCACACTGGAACTATAGACAAATGCTCTTGCACTGGTCTCTTATAATGCTAGGAATCCAAACTCAAGTCCTCATGATTGTACTGCATGTGCTTTACTTACAGAGATGTCTGCCTAATTCAGGAGCCCTCTTCCTCTTTTTATATCTTTTTATCTGTCACATACTATCTCTGCATTATTATAGCTAAAATACATTACTTATACATGTCATAACTATATATCATATATGTGTATACATAGACATAGATACATAGATAGATAGGAAAATAGGTAGGTAGGTAGATAGATGGATGGATGGATAGATAGATAGATAGATAGATAGATAGATAGATAGATAGATAGATAGATAATGAGGATAATTAAGCTCAGAGTTCATATACAAGGTTCACCTTTTTGCCTTCAGACATATAATAAATATGTATCATGTTTTATAGACAGGAAACAAGCTCATGAGTTTTAGAATAAACATAAATGGTATAAAATCCAGCCTGACCCTTACTGCCTATGTAGTACTAAACTAAAGAATCAGATAGTCAATACTTCAAGGTTCTGTAAACTAAAGAGATAGTCAATACTTTGGGCTCTGTATCAGGTGTTTTAAACTAGATTGAGGTGTATGCCACCCTTAGCCCTATCCCAAGTAAAATTCTGAGACTTAAAATGACATTTTTTTAGGTTCAAACTGTTACAGTATATACCCAAGATTTACACAGTTCTGCTGGCCTCTATACATTCTGCTACCTTTTCTCCTTGGATCCAAGTTTTTAATCTATAAAAGGAGTCAGTTTGATCTTTTCTGGGGTAACTGTAATGAATAAGCAATGCACTCCACCCTGTTCCACACTGAGTAGCTTCATGCAAGCACTGAGAACACATTGCTTATTGAGTAGTGAGTTCAATTGCTTGCTAATTGCTTACTAGCAAATGTTTGGTGCTAATTCCTGGAGTTGGTTTTCATATAATTTTTCTGCCAGAACTATGTTTGTATTGTATTTAAAGTTTTCTAATTTTCTATTGTATTTCTCTTTCCTATTTAGACCTCTGATTTGCTATTTTTAGATAACTGATCATAGGCCAACCTCTTCCCAGTGAGCTCTAAGGGCCACAGTGTCCTAGACCACAGTGTCCTAGATCCCAGTGTCCTGTCATTCTTTCCTATGTACAGTCATTGACTAGTGCTGTGACCAGCAGACGTTGACCTCATACTCTTCATACCTGATGAGCAAATCAGTGATAGACTTCTGCTTACCTCTTCTTCCAGGTAGAATCATTTGAGCCTTAATGTTCTACATATGACAGGAGAGCAGTGAACATGTTTAAGCATGTTATTTCTTAATGATAAGTATGAACATATCCAAAGACCCAACTTCATGCATTTATGTCTCCTTCAACAAGTTTCTGTGCTGGTATACACCGAAAACTACAAATGTTGTAGTTTTCACAAAATAACAGAAGTGGGTTCTTTCCAGGCACTGTTCCCTTCCCAGCCATGGACTTTTGAGCAAGTTTACAATACAAACATAAATACCCTCATGTGAAGCAGGGTTCAAATGCAGCCAGAAAGTAGGTGGTTACTCCCATAGCAGCCATGCCATTATTTCGCCTGAGCACACCTTGCCTGGAAGGGTGGTACTGTAGATCACAGGTTTACAGTAGGTAAGACTGTTGATGCCTTTTCTCCCTCAGCAGTCTGACTTGTGCCATCTGGCACTATGAAAACTGGCCAGCAGGGAAGAAACTCCTGGCTGTGTTCCATCTTGATTTCTCTATATCCTGCAACCAAAGTGCCTTTGGCAGTGGGGTCTTATCATCTACTTCTGATGTTGGTTGGCATAAAATTTTGGAAAGAAGAAAATAAGATTATTTTTTAAGAAAACTGTAAAGGTCACAACGGACATATGGAAAGGAATGCACCAATTTTTGATGGGCAAAGTGGTAAGAAGGATAGGAGCCATTATAAATAGAACCTTAAGGTGAATGCATGGGGTTTATTTGTGTTTTTCAGTTGTCTTTTTCATGCCTGAAAAAATTACAGACTATATAGAGGTATTAGCTATGTGGAAAGGAGGGTAGTTACTCTCCTACTTTGTTGAATTTCTACGGAAAGTTTGGTAATGAATCAAGTTATCTTTGAAAATAATTACTACTCGTTAAAGAAAGCAAGAAGTCAAACCGCTCTGCGTTCATCTCTGTGCAGCAGTTCAGTAATGCCATCCCTTATGACACAGTAACACACAAGCCACTCAGATATCTATTTCTCAGAACTGTGAAGCCATAGCTGTTCTAAAATCCATATTTATTCCCAAGGGGAGTTTAGATGCAAATGGAGGTTAATTCACACAGTGCTGGTTCCATCTGGGTCTTTCCCACAATAAAATAAATCGTCTAATGCACCAATAATATATACTCAAAACAAACAAACAAACAAAAACCCTAGAATTGAGACCCGGACAAGATAATCCAGGGAGAAATGCCCTAAATTTGGAATCTAGAGCTGGGAGCCTCCATTTTAAAATGTCATTAACTACTTCCTTTGACTTGGAGAGAAGACAGGCAAATCTCTGGAGCAAAGTTTTTTTTTTAATCCATTAATATATATTTTCAAGAGAAGTAGATTAATGGATGAATATAAAGTTATGATCTTAACACAGAAACACCTACTCCATAAGAGTTTTAAACAAGGCAATTAATTATACACTGGAAAGATAAAATGCTTCAAGACACTTGGCCTCCTATTTTTAAACCAAGGGTGATAAATACCACTGATTTCAAAGTCTAGAAGCGTATAACATCTTTCATCATCCAAATTTGCCCTTGACCAGAAGAGAAGAATTGTTAACTTGAAAAGCGGGTGTTATATTGAACTTTATTACATGACTACCTAGTTAGAAACTCCAGAGATCTGGCTTCCTACAGGAAAGAATAAAAAATAAAATTTAGAAGTTAATAAAAATTTCATAATAACACTTAATTAGTCTTAGTGGCAGGTCATCACAGTAAGACTTGGTATAGATATAATACATGAAGCATACAAAATCTCTCACATGTTCACATTTGATCATGCACACATAACAGACACTATTAGGAAAGTAATGGTGCTAACTCACTTTCAGACCAAGGTTGGAAAGGCCCAATGCTTTGGAATAAATTTGGATTCACTTTCTGATTGCTTTCAGCCTTGTAGCCTTAGACAAATGATTCCACCACTCCAAGTCACAATCACCAGTCCTTAACAAATGGATCTAGCCTTTCATATCCAGCATCATGGGGTGATCCCGAGAATGAAATGTCAGAGCTGCAGAATCAGTGCAGATGATCACACATTTGCCTTGCAAACTTAAAACCTGAGTTTTGCCCCTAGAACTCACCTTTTCAAAACCTGAGACATGGTCCTGAGCCTTTCCAAAGCTGGAGAGGTGGAGACAAATGGGACTTGTTAGCCATCCAGCTTCATATATTTGGTGACTTAAAGGCCAGTGAAAGACACTGTCTACAAAATAAGGTAGGTAGTACCTGGGAATTGTCTTAGGGTTTTATTGCTGTGAAGAAACACAATGACCAAGACACCTCTTGTAATGGTAAGCATTTAATTGGGGCTGGCTTACAGTTTCAGAAGTTCTGTCCATTATCATCATGGCAAGAATCATGGAAGCATGTAGGCAGACATGGTGCTTCCTATCATCCTCCTCCTCCTCCTCTTCTTTCCCTTCCTCTTCCTCTCCCTTATCCTCCTTCTACTTCTCCTCCTCCTTCTCCTCCCTTCTCCTCTTCCTCCTCCTCCTTCTCTTCCTCCTCCTCCTCTTCCATTGCTATCATATAAATGATGCTGGCCAGGACATGAATGAGAATCCAAGGAGGAGAATACTCCATGAAGACAAGTCATTCTCTTCCTGGTTTGTCCTGAAAACTCAGAAAGGCCTCTGTGCAGTTTCTCTTTATGAATTGAAGTCTGGGGCAATCTCTAAATCATTCTCATGCATCATATGTCACTTTTCAAAAGGAAAGAATACACATTAAAAAGATTTGCTCAATCCTGGACCTGCCTCTGAGCACCCAAGATCAATGCTGAGGCTGATTGAGTTGTGCTCTATAGATTTCTGCAGTCAAGTTCATCAAGGCACCCATTTCTCTTCCTCTAATGATGCTGAACCCCGAGCTCTTCTCTGAAGTGCTTTAATTTTCACTCGGTCATCTTGGAAGACAGTGACTTAATGAACTGCAAATAGGAAAAGAAAGACACATAAATCATCTTCGTAGCCTTTTCCATGGTCCTACCAGGGCTCTTCTTTGCTCATTACAGTGCCTCCAGTGGCTTTTCTGTCCTCAGTGGTTGAAATCAAATTATACAGCACATTTTCAGCAATGTAACACACCAATAAATAACATGAAATCATCAAGATAAGTAACAAAGATAAATTAATGTTAACACAGCACAATATGATCTTATGCTGCATTACAACTAGTGTCTGTCTCCCTGTTGGATCCAGTTTGCCAGCTCAGAAGACACTTGCCTTCATACAGAGGCCTACCACAGACCTATTTCAGTACCACTATCCATGCAGTTTCTACAAAGCCAAACTCCTAGAAGAGACTACTATGCAGCATCCTTTTTATAGTCGGTGGCAGACGGTTCTGTCTTTCAGTATGATAAGATAATGAACTTGTAGTTTGCACATAGCTCTGTGTTTAAAAGGTAGCTCTGAAAATTAAAGTGATGTATTAATTAAAGATTAATCAACAGTGCCAGACCTCTAGTGAGTTCAGTGCCTTTTTCTTAATACTGAGTGGCCTACTCAGAAAGAGTATTGCAACTTAACTGAAATTCTAATCAACTGCCTAGAAGTTGAGAGAGTAAGAGAGAGAAAGAAAGAAAGAAAGAATTCCCCAAAGGTAAATATTTTAAAAATGCATCAAAGACCGTTAGGAAATAAACTGCTAATGCTGAGCAGAGGGTAAGATGTTTAGATTTTTTTTTGGCCTCAAGAGTGACTGCATTACCAGGATGACCAGTGAGAAGGGTCAGCTTGGTTTCCTTCTGTAGTTCTATTTAAGTTCAAGGCAAAAGTCCTGATGCCTGAGACCTGACACCTGACACCTGACACAGAAACATATTCCTGAAGACCTCTCTAAATTCAGTCTATGCTAAAACCCTAGGCTCTATTCATTCCAGAACTTGCTGTAAGGCTAGCACTGCCCCTATCTCTCAAAGAATCAGAGATCTCAGAGCTGAAAAGATCAGAAGGATCTTTTTGTTTTGTTTTGTTTTGTTTTCATCATTTATTTTTTTCCAAGTTTTTTTTTATTTACATTCAAAATCATTTCCCCTTTCCCGTTTCCTCCCTCCCCGAAAGTCCCATAAGCCCCCTTCCCTCCCTCATTTCCCCATTCAACCCACTCTCGCTTCTCTGTCCTGGCATTCCCCTACATTCAGTCTTTCCAGGACCAGGGGTCTCTCCTTCGATCTTCTTGGAAATCTATTGATATGCGAATTGTGTCTAGGGTATTCCGAGATTCTGGGTTAATATCCCCTTATCAGTGACTGCATACCATGTGTGTTCTTTTGTGATTGGGTTACCTCACTAAGGATGATATTTTCAAGTTCTGACCATTTGCCTAGGAATTTTGTGAATTCATTGTTTTTAATTGCAGAGTAGTATTCCATTGTGTAAATATAGCACGTCTTCTGAATCCATGGCTCAGCGGTAAAGAGCACTGAATGCTCTTCTGGAGGTCCTGAGTTCAAATCCCAGCAACCACATGGTGGCTCACAGCCATCCATACTGAGATCAGATGCCCTCTTCTGAGGTGTCTGAAGACAGTTACAGTGTACTGATATATAATAAATATATAAATCTTTGCTGGTAGTGGTGGCGCACGCCAGTAGGATTTGCTGCAGAAGGATCATTTTAACCAGTCTTGCTATGTAATACTCCAGTACAAGAGTTGCCTCTTCAGGAGGCTAACCTTGCTTAATTACCCCCATTAACAGGAAACTCTCTTCTCGTCAAGACCAGTAATTCCTCTATTACCTAGCTCATACTGTATGTTTTTCTATTGTTCTATTTCTCTCTGGTGGTCCAGTTATTATGTTCAGACTCTGGAGACTAAAATGCCACTATAAAATTGCTCTTTCACAAGCCAACCTTGCTTACATTTAAAGACAGCAACATAAAGTTCTTGGGATTCCTCCATGTAGATACAAGGGTCATCAAGCAATGTATTACTGACCTTGCTGTTGAATTCATAGGTGCTATTGCTGAATGAAAACGAGCCCTAGTAGACATGGATGACTAATTTTCCCTGGCACTTACTAGATGCTTACCCTCAATGAATCAAGAGCATCTTTAAGCCCCTCATTCTTCAACTAGGAAAGAAATTGAATGACATTAAAGAATATGAGGTGTGTAACATTTTCCTACAACACAATTACAAATCTCACTACTTTGCAAGTGGCTTCGAACTATCTCTAGTCTAAAATCAAGGATTATTAAGAAGTGTTATGAAGCCACCTGCTCTAGGAGGACCGTGTGTCAGAATATTCCACAGCCATACTTCTTTTCCTGTTTATGTCGCTGTTTGTCTCATGCCAGGAGCTGTATTTTTATTATAGCATTTATTCCTCACAACAGTCACTAGGCAGCTCTGTAGCTATCTACATTTTACAAATGAAGACAGAAGAAGGAGCAAGCCCTTCCCCTGGGTAACAGTGGGGCACATGGTGAAGCCAGATTTGAACCCAAGTCTCTCTAATCATGGGTTCATTTGATAGCTCTGAAATGCATGGAAGCTGGCTTGAGCAAAGTGAAGGTGAAGTGAGGGGTCTCAGTGAGGATTGAGTTTCCTGTCAGTGGAGGTGATTAATCAAATTTAGGATTAAAGGTCATTAGGCAAGACATAGGAGAATCAGGGCTGAAATCTTAAAGATAATTTAAGCCATAGCACTGAGTATAGAATTATCCATTCCTGAACCATATTTATCACTTGATAGGGAAGGTTAGGAAGCTAAGCTGCAAACAGCACACACTGTGGGTAGTTTAAATGGGAAAGAGATTGATTTATTTGTCCTTTCACAGTTTCACACTAAATCCTTTTCTCTTCCTAAAAAGTCTTCTCCTACACTTGTTTTGTGTGTGTGTGTGTGTGTGTGTGTGTGTGTGTGTGTGTGTGTACACTTGTGACCTATTGCCTTCATTAAGGTTGTTTACTTAAGCATGAGTATGCCTAGTAAAAATTCATTTTCTTGAACATGGGCAATTAACCAACAACTAAGGAACATGACTCCCTCTTCTCAAAAAACTATTAATAGTCTTTGTTCCTTAAAGGACTGGCAGGGCCTTATAAGCCCATCCCCCATCCATGATTAACTGTTGGTAGACCAGTCCTGTACAGGCTTTGTGCAGGTAGACCCTGCTTCTGTGAGTTCATGCATGCAATAGACATGTCATATCCATAAGATAGTATTTTATGGCACTACTTTCTATTCTCTAGCCTTTACATTCTTTCCACACCCTCTTCTTCAATGTTCCCTGGGCCTTGAAGGGGGCAATAAAAATGTTCAACTTAGGGCTTTGAGCAGTCTATAGTCACTGATTCTCAAAATTTTAACAACTTATGAGTCTATGAAATAAGCATTATCTACTGTAGACAGAAACCTCTCTAGCCAAGGCCAAAAGCAAAACTAATCTGTGGACATGAATATAACATTTAAAAAACATTTTGAGACTGTGTACATTTAGCAAAATGAGAGCAATAGTTTCTTCCCAGGGACTATTCCCTTCCCAGCCATGGACCAGTAAGTGTCGTTCGGTGCAGTCTAAAGAACGATCTATGATAACCTGGTTTTTGAATGAGTGAGTTTATGAAGCATATAGCAAAGAAAAATAAACAAAGAGCAAGGGGCAGATAGATATAAGCAGAGGGAGCAAGACGGCATCAAATTCGGAGTCTAGGACATCGGACATCAGTAGAGATGACTCAGTTGGCCTACATGGGAGAGCAGACAAGGGACCACCACCCTCTTGGAGGCTGACAAACAGCCAGCAGCAGCGTGCAAATGGGGGAAGTTGAGGCAGTCAGCTGGAGCTCGTGATTGAGTTTTCTCTCTGTGGATAAGCTTCCCACAGCTGAACTTCTAGTTTCCCATTTTACTGCAGGCGTTTTTATATCACAGCATAAAGAGGAATCTCTGTTGGAATTGGCTTGTTTACCTTCCAGCTGTTCTCAAGGACGACATTTTTAGTGCCTTTAGCTGCTCACTGATTTTCCCAGTCCCTGTTACAGAAACAGGAACCGGGCCTGATGCAGAATAGAAGCTCTGGTGGACACTTGTCATGACTGTGGTGGTGAGGGGGAGGGGCCAACCCTGCTTCAAGAGCTAGCTTCTCCTCCTCGGTGAGCTCAAACAACCCAGGACAGTTTACCAATACAATGTGTGTCACCGTGCTATGCTCAGCTAGTATGACAAATCAAACAATGCATGGCAATTAGTGGGTACCCAAATAAAATGCCCTTTTCTTTTGTCATCCTGCTTCCTGGAGCTTTGTCACCTTTTATCAGTGAGGCTCCCTCCTGAATACTTTGTCTAAGTATCAGCATGAAGCTTTAGCTACAAGGCCTCTCCCAGCAGTCACCATTACTTGCAAGGAACTGTAAGCTATGCAAGATGTTTCAGGAGGTGTCCTTGGAACCCCCACCAAGCACAGCTTCTGCACCTCATTGCTCTCTGTTCTATAGCTGCTCTGACAACCCGTATGTATAATGAATCTTTTATAGTCACAGAAGCCTTGGTGAGGATTTCAAAAGCTTTAAGAATCTCAAGAAGAAAGTACAAGAAGGCTACAAGGGGCTGTTTGGAGGTTCTGAAAGCATCTGTGGTGGGCAGTTATTGAGTTGTTATCCTGGAGCAGAGATTGGCACAAATTTTTCATTTGGTTAGCTAAAGGATCGTAGTGAATATTTTAGCTTTTATCACCAAGCAACAGCGTAATAATCTATTTCTAGCTAAAGGACAATATGATTTAAAAAAAAAACAAAAGGATAGATAGATGTGCAGGTATGGTATTGTATTGTGTGTGTTGTTAACTGGCAACATAAATTGGACAGTTTTTTAAATATGTCCTTAGAGTTATATTTTTATGAAGTGTTCTGTCCAAAAAAGGTAAAGTCTGGAGCAGACATGTCAGTGAAGATTCCAGTATGACCTGACATGTGCAGAATGTATAGAAACCAAGAGGAAACTACTGGGGGCTTTGCCCACCCAGTAAGACAATCTTCAACCCTAACGCCAGGGTTTTCCTTTATCTGAGAGAACTTGTCTTTGCCCTTATCTTAAAGGGGAGGATGGAGGAAAGGGTCAAACAGAGAAGGCTGTCATGAAAACTAGCTTTTCATCCACTGCCCCAGCAGCCTGTGAGGTAGACAGAGCTGAAGTGTCCATCATTTATCCATAAAGTGATGCCTCTCCCATGCTGGAGCTGAAAAATTCATGCTAGGACTTGAAGCAGAATCTCAGGAGCCAACCTGGTGCTATTTCTACCATGTCCATGACATCCATTGCTGGTGATGTCCCAGAACGGTCATCTCCAGGGTAGGACATTTTTATTAGCCACTTCTTGCTACACTTCTCAGTGGCTAGTACCCTTCAAGCCTTCCATATTTGTGTAGCATTTTATACCCACCATCTACTTCATAATAGGCCATTCTACTCTAGTCTCATGGAGCTAAAAGCTCCTTTCCCTTGGCAGAGCCCTGTGCTCCCCATTTAGTGAATCCTCGTCACTATGATGTTTTGCACACTGTGTACATGAAGGTCATGTGGTCTGTTAAGAGGAGGCTCCTGTGTTTAGAGTAAAGGGACAATAAGGTGGAGAGACAAAGTACTAAAGGGCTTTCAGGAAGAATAGAGAGTTATCTTGGATGTCAGAGGAAACGGTTCAGGAGCAGGAGTTTCTTTGACACAGGGTCTCCTTAGTACCCTTAACTATGTGTGCCAACTACCCAGGAACTCACTGTGTAGAGCAGACTGGCCTTGACAGAGATCGACTTGCCTCTGAGTCAAAAGCATATGTTGTGGATTACCCTGGTGCTGTTTGTATTTTGATGCTAATTCTGCTTCCTCAAGAGGGGCTTCCCAGATGAGGGGATCACATACTCAGATGATTTCAGGTGAACCTTCTCCCCATTTTAACTGGTCAAATAAAGGTTAGAGCCTGTGATTGGGCAGTGGAAGGGAAAGGTTAGAGAAGGAGAGAGAGGAAGGAGGAAGGGGATAAGAGAGAGAGGAGAGAGAGGAAAATGGAGGAGGAGGTGGTGAAAGGAAGGTGGAGCAGAACCATGTGGCCTGGAGAAGCCACAAGTAGCAAGGGATCTCATAGCTGGGGAAAGAGTAGTGCAGTGGTATGTCTGCCCAATCTAGGCGTGCAGCTTATAAATATTGTAACAGAATTGTGTGTTGTTTGCACAGGCTTATTGGGGTTGGAAATTTACCACAACAAGCTTATACTGGCAGACCCTGCTCAAGCAGTGCCTTTTCATTGCGCTTTAGAGAGACAACACTGAGAGAGGAGGGACGGACAACCTGCAGCATTTGAAGAGATGCCTACGCATCAGCATGGATCTTTGAATATGGCACCTAGCCTCGTTTATCACCTTTATTTGCAAGGAACTGTTAGCTGTGTAGAATGTCCCAGGAGGTGTCCTTGGAGCCCCACTGAAAAGCAGCCTCAGCACCTCACGATATTCTTTTCTCCAGCAGCTCTGACAATCCCTGTGTATAATGAGAACAAAAGCAAGCATTTGCGAAAGTAAACCACTTGAGGTCCAATAGATCTGCACGACAAACCAGTGACTCGTTATCCTGGTTAGTGATGCTAAAGTCACATGCCTGGGTTTCATGCTGGGTTTGATGTGCTGGAGCTGAGGGACGCTGGACCTATGACTTAACCTCTCTATGAGCATGTGGCTTTATTATGAGGGCGGCATGGGTTAACACATGTGAAGTACCGATGACAAGGTCTGGCCCAGAGGATTTTCTGGTTTAACAGTTGCAATGCTACTGCAAGGATGGTCCCAAGAGAGCTGAAGAAGTTGGAGGAGAAAGTAGGGGAGGAGGCAGGAGAGAGGGAAAACTGCTTAAACCACTTTGACATTATCGCTTATGATATGTCTCCAGCCTTTTTTAGTGCATTCTTTAATCCTGCCACACACTGTCTGCATGGAGCTGACAGAGTACTGCTTTGGGCATGCCCAGCAAGTCCCTGTTCTGCTTCAATTAGGTTAGATTGCAAGACTCATGCTTCTTTCCTTTTACTGTTTGTGCATTCATGTTCATAAATAGTTTGGGAGATGAGACCAAATTTGCCGAAGATGAACAGGGTAGACAGTGGTACAGACAAAGTGAGCAAGACGCTGGCAGGCCCTGTGTCCATCGCTGTGAGCATTGGTCAGTGAGATGAGGAAGCCTGAGTGTGATGCGCCAGGACAACTGAGCAAAAGCATATGAGAGATGAATAATACATAATCCGTCCACTGTGGTTTCAGAGTGGCTGCAAGGCATAAAAATGGACATATTATAAAAGATCAATATCCAGAAGTCCAGGAGCATTATTTACATAAAGGCTCCAAGGAAGAAAGAGCCTTCATAATGACAGATTCAACACAAAACCGGGCTAGTGAGAGTTCAGGTTAGGGTGAAAACAATACCAACATTTAAAATTAGGGTGAGGTCAGAGGTCAGGCTGGCCCCAAATGTATTGGAGCTGATAGGAAAAAAAAAGTTATATTTATCTTGTCCTTATTTAATTTTTTGATATTTACTTGCTATTAATTTTGACACTGAAAGCTTTTATTGCATAAATAGAGCAAATGAAATATTTGTTATAATGACAGAATTTTGGGTACCTGTTTAAATTTTGCATGCAAGTGAGGGCCTCTGTTGCCCTAGATCTGGCTCTGCTACAGAATGAGGTACCTAAAAAGACTGTTTCAAAGAGATGTCTTTAAAGTCAGAAGGTCTGGGATGGCATTCTGGCTCAGATCCACTCCATGCCACATTCTGAGCATGTCACCATGGCCCATCACCCCACCTCTACCCCCATCTCACCCCTGCTTACATGCTGAGTATTTTCCTCAGTCAGAGAATAACAAAACCCAGCTCCTGTTCACTCACCGGCCACCAAATGCTTACTGAGCACAAGACTAAATATGAGTGTGTGTTAGAGGCACGGCAGACAGGGCAGTTAACAAAACAGGAGTCTCTGCACTTAAAGCTCTTTTGTTCTAGTGAGGAGATCAATGACCAATTAAGAATAGACTCATGACATCCTATAGCACAGTGAAGTGAACTCTCTCAAGATATGAACTCTGAACTCGGGTCAGCCATGAAATAATGGCATGTGGGGAGTGGGGTGAACTAGGAGGTGGTACCAGTATGTACAAGGGGGCTGAGAAGAATCTGAGACCACCATCTCTCACATGTTTGGCCACGTACCTCACACTTGCTTATGTTTGCATCTCTCTGACTGGGAGAGAAAAGTTTTAAAAAGGCAAGCAGGGTCCCATAGGCATGGCGGTGCTGCCATCTCTGATACTTAAGAAGCAGAATTCTGGCATATTCTACAACTCAGTGCAAAGACACCTAATAAATTCCTAACCATTATCAGCACATTTGAGTTAGCTCCAGGAACATGATGAGGCCTTGACTACAGAAAGGAGAATTAGCTGAAAGTCTCCACCCCAGCCTCTTCATGATGAGCATTCCTGGACTTTGTCCTACATGCTAGTTCTTATGGACAGGAGGGACATCAGGTATGCAGGACAGATGAGGGGGAAGAATTAGAAAGTAGCTCTGTGGTGGCCGTTACCTCTTAGTAGATGAGATGCCATTTCAGAAGGTGATCTGACTCTAGATAGGGAGCACCTCTGAAGCCATCACCCTTGGCTGGAGTTGTCTGCCAGTGCCATGCTCTGGATTGCAGCAGACTGAGGCATACATTCCCTGCAGCGGCCAACAGGGATCCAATGATGTGGCCTGGGCTGACCCATTCGGCCTTCTGCCTGTGCTCTGATATGATCATGCTGACACATCAGCTCATTTCATGGTGCCTGGACTCCATCAAAGTAGCGCATAAAGCAAGGAATGAAGGCTTCCCTGCTTTTGTTTGGACCCTTTATGCCTATTAACAAGATTGGAGAACATGAAGCAAAACAGAGGAGCAAACACCGTGCCTCCCGGGGTAGAAAAGTCAGGGCGCAGGAGAAGGTTTTATAAAAGTTGTTCCTATACCTCTAGTAGATTGCTAAAAAAAAAATAGATAAAATAAAAAGATGCTGGGGAGAAAAAGATGCTGGGGAGAGCATCCTGAATAAGGCCGCTTCTCCCCTTTGGTCCACTGGAAAGGAATTCGAGATATCCTTCCATCTAGAATCATTCAGCATTCCCTAGAAGAATTAAGGCTTTTTGTTCATTTGAATCCCTACATGTCATGTTAAGACCCTCTAACAACTATGTTCTTTCTTCTTTTTTCTAATTCTTTTCAATTCTTCAAAACTGAGAGCGAGTCAAATCTCCCAAAAGGGTTTAGGGCCCTGCTTCTGCCTAAGCGAGTACAGCCAGATACTCCTGTGTGCCTCTGGCACAACACCCTTTCTACTGTTCTGTTTATTGAGCACTTACTGTGTGACAGGCACTAAATTCTACACCTGTGAAACTAAAAAACCATATTTTATTCTACAGAACCTGTCTGTGTGCACACTAAGCAATCCATGCCCCTCCAGTAGTGCTAAGTTCTTTGAAGACAATTTAAAGAAAAGGGTAGCAATAAGGGAAAGTGGGCATGGTGATATGATACAGAGAATATGGTCCAGCATTTATGGTCCCATTAAACATTTTATTTATTTACAAAACTCCCATCCCATCCCCCCACTCCCCTCATCCCCTTTGCCTCTTTGAGGGTGCTCCTCCACCCACTCACCCACTCCCGCCTCACCACTCTAACATCTCCCTATGCTGGGGCATCAAGCCTCCACAGGACCAAGGGCCTCCCTCCCATTGATGTCAGATAAGGCCATCCTCTGCTAATGTGTATGTGGAGCCATGGGTCCCTCCATGTGGACTCTTTGGTTGGTGGTTTAGTCCCTGAGAGCTCTGGATGGTCCAGTTAGTTGATATTGTTCTTCCCAGCATGGTTTTTAAATATGAGATACAATCAAGAGCCTGAAGAAAGCGGGAGACAATCCATGTAGAAATCTACAGAAAGGGGACTTTGGGCAAAGACTGATGTCAAAGTAGCTGTGAAAACTTTGAGGTGAATGTGTGCTTGGGGCAGCCAGGGTAAAGTGATGCGACCAATGTGGAGCGGAGCTAGGCAGAGCTTGGCAGTGGGTGAGAGCAAAGAGGTTAGAAGATAGAAGACCTTATAGCTGGCTTTAAAACCTTAGCTGTTACACTGAGGGAGAGTAAAAGCCATGGAGGCGGGCGGGGTCTGAGTAGGAGTGGCATGCTCTGGCTTACATCTTTACAAGTTCTTCATGATCCCCAGATGAAAACAGGACTGGGAGGGAGGGGAGAAGAAAATAAGAAACCCAGTTAGGAAGCTATTCAAATACTGCAAGGGAGAGAAGATAATGTTTGAAGTAAGGTAATAGCTTGAGGGAGGGAAGAGTAAGAAAGACTCAGATTTACAGTGTATTAGGAGGGAGGCCAACGGGATTGGCTGATGAGCTATGAGCTGCAAAGGAAACTGAGGAATCAAGAATGGTCTCATGATATCCCAACAATATGGCTGCCAGAACAAAATCCGCATAATGACACCAGCTGACATGCAAATATGAATGGGGGAAATTTCACAAGCCCTGCCCCTAGATGAAGAGCTGTAGACAATGAGTGACTGCTGGGAAGAGAGATACAGGTTTGGTTTGTTTCTCAGGGAGGAGCTCTCTGATAGGTATCCAAACAAGTGATCAGTACTAAATACATCCACATACTAGCAATACTAAATAGACTAGGTAGGATATGTATGTGTGTGTGTGTGTGTGTGTGTGTGTGTGTGTGTGTGAGAGAGAGAGAGAGAGAGAGAGAGTATTAAAGAAGAGGTCATGAATTTGAGAGACAATGAAGGAGTCAGAGGGGAGAAAGAAAGGGTGAAATGATATAAATGCAGGATCATATGTAATATTCTCAAAAAATTACCACTCTTGAAGCTTGTCTGTCATCAAATAAAAATGACTCAAGACTATATTTTTAAAATATAATGATCTAAATATTTAATGGGTGTTCACTATACACTATCACTTCCATGGTCCACTTTCTTGCCCATATGGGCTCCCTGTGTGACAGGAATTCTGAGATATATGTTTTTCTATCCAGAATCTAGCAGATAAACATCTAACATTCAGTCTCTTAGTGCCCTCTATGAGTTAGGCTGGAATTCTGGCTCTGCCACCTGAAGCCTTTGGGGTGAGGGCAGTGACATACATTCAGTTAGTTAGTTAGTTATTCTTTCATATACTACATACCAACCACAGTTTCCCCTCCCTCATATCCTCCTAGAACCTGCCCCCCTCCTCTCTCTCCCCCAGATCCATTCCTCTTCCCTTTCCCTTCAGAAAAGAGCAGGCCTCTCAAGAATATCAAACATGGCATAACAACATACAATGAGCCCAGGCATGTAGCCTTATGTCAAGCTGGACAAAACAGCCCTGAAGGAGGAAAAGGGTCCCCAAGGCTGACAGCAGAGACAGCCCCAACTCCCACTGTTAGGAGTCGCACAAGAACACTTAAGCCACACAACCATAACATATGCAAAGGACCTACGTCAAACTCATACCAGCTTCCTGATTGATTGTCTGTTCAGTCTCTGTGAGCCGCTATGAGCCCTGGTTAGTTGATTCTGGGGGCAGTGTTCTTGTGGTATCCTTGACCTCTCTGGCTCCTACAATTCTTCCTCTGTCTCTCTGGGGGGATTTCCAGAGCTCCTCTGGGGGAGGAAGAATTGTAGGCTCCTACAGTCTTTTAGTACTTGAGATCAGCCCTTTAACCTCTCATGCACCTAGTCTATATGGCAGGCATGCTGACAGTCAACTCCTTCAAAATTAAACAAGAAAACTGCACAGAAGATCTCAATATGGAAGAAATCCCCCAAGCAACAAGACAAAGAGGATTGACAGAGAAATCACAAACAAAAGAAACAGAGAGACAGTGCATACTCAGATAGGAAACAACAGGGTTTGAGCAGAATATCGGAAGTTGGGTCCAAGTGCAAGCAAATAGAAAGGCCAGAACTGCCTTGGTCGGGCTTCTCAATTCAAAATGAAGGAAAATTCAGTAAGAAATCAGAAGCCCTTCTAGTTCGCAGGCTCCAATCACCCTACACTACTTTCTTGTAGAGGAAATGTGAACATGGAGTTTCGGGGTCTTAAAAAAGTTACTTTATTTTTAGGTTGCAAATCCGCTAAGTGATTTCAGGAGATGACCACATTTCAGTTCCATTAGCTCATCAGCAATTTCTTAATGAGGCTAATTAGCTCTAAACAGCTCCCACCCCTGCAGGGCTCCACTGAGAGCATGGCTGTGTGTAAGCCAATGAGCCTCTGACCTTTGTGAGTTGCTAAGAGGTCTGGTTTCTGGGCATCAACCTCATCAGACTGATAAAGACATTTCATGGTTAGTAGGGATATGAGATTGCCCTGGATTCCTGAAGTCACCAAATGCTGAAATTGTTCAACTGTATGAGCACTAAATCAAAAGCCAACTAATGAGTGTAAATTAAAAAAAAAACCCACAGGAGATTTCATTCAGGAACTGAGGAGTTTATGGGTAATTCCCTCAATATCCACACTCCTTCACCAGAATATGAACTAAATGTATATTTCAATTCACAGTTAGTGACACCAAGCAAGAGACCTCAATTAGACATGATTTCCTAAGATGTTGTTTGT
The DNA here is from genome assembly GCA_036184795.1 of Tokudaia tokunoshimensis. Classification (NCBI taxonomy): domain Eukaryota; kingdom Metazoa; phylum Chordata; class Mammalia; order Rodentia; family Muridae; genus Tokudaia; species Tokudaia tokunoshimensis. The sequence continues at coordinate 28,360,313 of BTHU01000010.1, read as the reverse complement.
TTGTTTTTAAGATCACAGATCTAGACATTTAGCCATGGTACCAAATGTCCTACTTTTTCAGAATCCTTTTTTAGGTACTTCAGGATGGAATAATACAACCTCTTCCATGTCTCACCCCCCAAAATTGTTCAAGGTAGTACTTTGTGTATAATCCTGGCATTGGGCTGCTGAAACAGTTGTTGTAATATGTAATGATGTATAATGATATGTAGCCAATCTCACTGTTAAGTCCCACATTTTACTTCATGCTTTAACTCCATCATCTTTAAGCTCTCACACCTCTGAGGCAAGGGCCCTTCTCATTCACCTTTTACATGGCAGAAAGTTAAGACCCTGGAAGAGCTTACAAACCTAGTCCAAGAGTCCCATAGGGTTTCAGCAGTAGAAAGCGAGAAACATACATGCTGTGCTCCCACCTCCAAGAGAAACAGATACATCAGTCATGATTTCTATACTTGGAAAACCATCATCACGAAATCAAGGACTCTGGAGGAAATAGTTCCAGCTCCAGGAGGCAACAGAGTCATGTGGAGGCTGTAGGTCCTCAGGAATCTAGGTTGGGAGTTTTACCCTTAACTCACAATTCCTTAATGATCCAGAGCAAGCCAACATGTCTCCATGGGCTCCTGCTTACTCAACTGACAGGAAAGACTAGATTAGAAATAGTACTTAAACTCCATTCCAGCACCTCCAGTCAAAACTCATTTGATTCTGCACCTATATAAAAGAAGCAAACACAGTGTTTTAAAGGAAAAGGAAAGAGTCAGGTGCTAATTTAGGCTGCTGATGGTTTTGTAGCTTTTGAGAAGAAAAATGAATTTGGTTTGGTTTGGTTTGATTTGGTTAGACTTGGCTTAGCTTGGTTTGGTTAGAATTCAGAGTTTTAAAAAGAGACATGTGTGAAGCTAATTTCTTTCCTGTCTTCTTTAAATGAGTTGCAAATTCACAAGGTAGAATCAAGACTACGATTCTGTGTTGACAGTTGAATGAACCCAGAGAGGTTAAGGGGCTCATTTGGGAGCATAGAGCACTTCAGGCCCAGAAGACCAGAGGGATCACCGTGTCTCATTTAAAAGACCCATCTAAATCCATTCGGGTTCTTTCCAGCTTCTGGTTTTTATAAATAAGGCTGCTATGAACGTAGTGGAGCATGTGTCCTTATTGCATGCAGGGGAAGCCTCTGGGTATATGCCCAGGAGTGGTATATAGCAGGATCCTCCGGGAGTGTCATGCCCAGTTTTCTGAGGAACCGCCAGACAGCTTTCCAGAGTGGTTGTATCAGCTTGCAATCCCACCAGCAGTGGAGGAGTGTTCCTCTTTCTCCACATCCTCACCAACGACAGCTGTCTCCTGTGTTTTTGATCTTAGCCATTCTGACTGGTGTGAGATGGAATCTCAGGGTTGTTTTGATTTGCATTTCCCTAATGACTAAGGATGATGAACATCTCTTTAGGTGCTTCTCAGCCATTAGATATTCTTCAGGTGAGAACTCTTTGTTTAGCTTTGTACCCCATTTTTTAATAGGGTTACTAGGCTCTCTGGAGTCTAACTTCTTGTGTTCTTTGTATATATTGGATATTAGCCCTCTGTCGGATGTAGGGTTGGTAAAGATCATTTCCCAGTTAGTTGGTTACCGCTTTGTCCTTTTAACAGTGTCTTTTGCCTTACAGAAACTTTGTAATTTTATGAGGTCCCATTTGTCAATTCTTGATCTTAGAGCATAAGCTATACCCTGAGATTCCATCTCACACCAGTCAGAATGGCCAAGATCAAAAACACAGGAGACAGCAGTTGTTGGCGAGGATGTGGAGAAAGAGGAACACTCCTCCACTGCTGGTGAGATTGCAAGCTGATACAACCACTCTGGAAAGCAGTCTGGCAGTTCCTCAGAAAACTGGGCATGACATTCCCAGAGGATCCTGTTATACCACTCCTGGGCATATACCCAGAGACTTTACCTGCATGCAATAAGGACACATGCTCCATTATGTTCATAGCAGCCTTATTTATAATAGCCAGAAGCTAGAAAGAACCCAGATGTCCCTCAACGGAGGAATGGATTCAGAAGATGTGGTATATTTACACAATGGAATACTACTCTGCAATTAAAAACAATGAATTCACGAAATTCCTAGGCAAATGGTCAGAACTGGAAAATATCATCCTTAGTGAGGTAACCCAATCACAAAAGAACACACATGGTATGCAGTCACTGATAAGGGGATATTAACCCTGAATCTCGGAATACCCTAGACACAATTCGCATATCAATAGATTTCCAAGAAGATGGAAGGAGAGACCCCTGGTCCTGGAAAGACTGGATGTAGGGGAATGCCAGGACAGAGAAGCGAGAGGGGGTTGAATGGGGAATAGCGGGAGGGAAGAGGGCTTATGGGACTTATGGGAGGGAGGAAACGGGAAAGGGGAAATGATTTGGAATGTAAATAAAAAAACTTAGAAAATAAAAAAATAAATAAAAAAAATAAAAAACCCATCTAACCTGAGCAGTGGCAGGGGATGGTCACAACTGTCCTCAGGAAGCACCCATGAAGGCAACTTAAGGTTAGCACTAGAGTGGGGGAATGACTCTTGCACAATGCTGGTTGCTGGCACTTGTCATCTGAGAAAACGCTACCTTGAATCTAAAGGTTAATGAGAAGAAAGAGGTGATGTCTCAGTTTTCTAATGCGGTCAACAAGCTAAGTCTGGAAACTACCCATTATCTAAAGCAATGTTTTTCAACCTGTGGGTCATGACCCCTTTGGAGGACTGAACAACCTTTTCATAGAGGTCACTAGCCTAGGACCATCAGAAAACATAGATATATAACTCATATATAATTACAATTCATAACAGTTGCAAAATTACAGTTATGAAGTAGCAATGAAAATAGTTTTGTGGTTGGGAGGGTCACTACAACATGAGGAACTGTATTAAAGGGTCACAGCATTAGGGAGGTTGAGAACCACTAATCTAAAGCAAATATCAGAATTGTCCATTGGGTTCTTTGCCATTACGTGGTGATATAAGGTCTCATGGACAGTTAGTAGGCCAAGCCCACGTGAGTACATGTGGCTCTACCTGTAACCCATCACCAGATACTAAGTCACAGAACTATACCAGGCCAGGGTAAGGGACAAAGAGGAGCTAATTTGAGTGCTAGGAAGGAGGGAAAGTTACAGGGTAGTGAGCCACATAGATAATTCTCTCTCCAACAGAGGCAAGAGTTGAGCCTAGATTTTCAGGCAACTGAACAGCACTTACAGAGCTTATCTAAGCTGTCCCAATAATTCATACACAGCCCAAAATATATCACTTCCTTCAGTCCATGGCTTCTCTACAATAGCAATTTTGACTCTGAGGGCAGGATAAATCTGCTCTAAAGGCTTCTTCCTGTGTACCATGTGGTGCTTGGCATCCTTGAGTCCTACTAGAGAAACTAGTATCACCTCTAGTCATGATAGCCAACACTGCCTCCAAGCACTGGTATGTATCAGCTACATGTCAACAAATGGACAGGAATAGAAGTGGAATTGCCCCCTAGTTAAGAATATTATTTCAGGTCCCCTTGCCTCCTTGTTGGAATTCAGTGTCTAAAATGCTGGCTTGAGAATGTTGAGAACAACTCAGGAACAAGAGCAGCAAGACCCCAGAAGCCATGTTTATAATATATGATTTTTTTTAAAACAGAAAGACAAAGATTCGATGTTTGAACACATCTGTCTCTAAACTTTCACCCACCCTTGCCCGTTTTGTTAAGTGTTCTGTGGGGTTTGAGGGAAGTCTAGGCTACTCACACCATGATAGGAAACCCACTTAGAGTTGCCAATTCATCATTTTGTTGGGAATGGAAGGAAGTCACTAGGAACTGAAGGGATTACCCAGCTCCATTGGACCAAGGCACCCAGGACAGTGAACAATAAAAGCATCGCCCTTTATGATGAACTCAGGGCAGTGATAAATGTCTCCCAGCCATGTGTCTCACAAGTTGACTTAGTTCTCCAAGAAACTCAGCCTTGATTCAGGTGTTCCTCCAGATAGCACAAAAGGTCATTTCCATAGAAACAGGAACTACAGAAAAGGGAAAACAAAGCCAGTTTAAGAGATGCTCATGGCTATGTGTTCCTGCGCAGCCTTAAAAGAATCATGAAGCAGGCTTCCTGACTACAGGACATGCAAAGCCTTTCGTGCATTGTGCACCTTTGCCCTGGCCTGGAGACAGGGTGCACAGTGTTTCCGTCTTGGCCCTTCCTCCACTGAGTAGTTCTAGGAACTAACTTATTCCCCAGGGAGACTTTCTATAAGATGCTCCCCATCCTCTCCAGGCCTCAGTTTCTTGATACACACAATGGGGCAGTCCACTCTCACTCCATGACCTTTTAGAAACGGGAAACAGGGAAGCACTTGAGAAAGTGCTTTGTAAACTCTGAAGAGTTATAAAAGTTTAAGAGGTCATTATTAATGCATACTCATTAATAATTCACTACTAATAAAACTTGCTCTGCCTCACTGAGATGGCAAGTTGATGAATATGATCATTGAAGCAACCAAGGTCCCAAGAGGGTAAAGGGTTTGCTCAAGGTCACACACTGGACCTGGAATCACAGTTACATAGCGGGCGAGAGGACAGGCATGGTGGCAGTCTCCACAACAGGAAAGTGTTCTCTGCAACACTGGCTCTTTTCCTTGTTGGAATGGCTGTGATTCTGATTTTTGTGACCAACAAAGCTATGGGAAATCAGCAAGTGTCACAAGTCAGCCAGGAGCTGAGAAACAATGAGGTAACCATGAGAGATAAGGAGGTGGAATGGGCCTGGTGCTTGTGGGGGCAGCTTGGTGCTTGTGGGGGCAGCTTGGTGCTTGTGGGGGCAGCTTGGTGCTTGTGGGGGCAGCTTGGTGTTTGTGCTGTTGCTGCTGTTTGGTTTGGTTGGTTTTTTTGAGCTTTTGGTCTCCAGACTACAATATGAGATCTTTTTCACACACCACTCCACTTCCAGAGTTGTTGGGAAGATCATGATATTCCATGAAGCATCAGGATTAGTGAGGCCAGCCTAGATGAGTGTGGAAGAAGAGGTAATTCAATAGGGAAACTGTAATGCTTGGAGAACACAGCAATGCTGCTGCTCTGACAGGAAAATTCCTTCATAGACAAAGGAGGAGCAGTAGAAATGATCCCGCACATATGGCTGGAACCTGAAAACAACTACAAACTGACGTTCACCCAAAGTAGCCCAAAGCATAGAGAGTTCCTGGGATTCCAAGTAAGTCATTTGAAAGGGCTCCCTGAGAAGGGGGAGGCATTCTCTGATCACCTCCCATGTGTAAACACAAACATAGCCCTTTCCACACCTTTCACTACAGCAACCTCAGCAAGCGGTGGGGAGTGAAGGGGTAGGGAAGACTGCTGTCTGGAGAAAGCCAGTTGGGATTTATGCCAACTGAGATTGCAGTCAACCATCTCCCAAACAAGAACACACACACATGCACACGCACATGCACGCATGCACACACGCGCACACATCCACATACACACAGTGAATATGTATGACAAAGCTCCTCATTCCAGCATAATGACACAATTATGTTTCAGCATTGATGCAACGCTTTGTGCTTCTGAAGTGTTCTACAATCATTAATTAACTAGACTATGAATGTGCCAGACTCCATCACTGGAGGACAGAGCTTTGGAACACAATTCTTCTGCTCCTCCCCACTGGTTTCATGTTGGATCTCTTATCTATGACTCTGTTTTCTCTATGCATTACACTTTGGGACTATCTGACTTAATTAAAGTGAATTTTTAAAATGCCAATGGAAAGATGTCTAAGTAAATAAAATGTATGTAGTTTTAGTTCCAAACAGACCCTAAGATGCTGAGTTGAGGATTGTAGAGGTAATCAGGCTATACCTATGTAGGGGCCCTCTGCTCAGTACCTCTCACTAGTCTCTAATACAGTCTGTGCAACTTCTCTGGGCTGTTTCTTTTTTCTTTGCATTTGATCCATGGGACAGCAATCAGTCTTGAAGCAGGTAGAGCCCAGGATAGTGGGAAGAGCATCAGGAAGGGATGTACTGGTACCTGAATACGGGCTTCCATAGGCAAAGAAATAATATCAGGGTGCATACATCACCCATCAGGGTGGTAGAAGAGTTCAGATAATTTAATCACTTTCCCTGTCAACTGCCTTGTCATCCACACAGTTCCTGAATTCATCATGAGCCTGGCTCTCAGATCTTTTTATAAAGCCTCGGCATTGTGTGTCAGTGTAACAAACACTGTACTAATAACTGTTTGCCTACCAGTTGGGAGAAGGTGAATTCCCTAGCTTTGACTCCTAGCATTTGCCAATTTCTGTGGTGTAAATGCTCCCTGGACAAGTCAACAAGCAGTGATGCTGCAGTTGTGTGTGGGAACAGAAACACAGTAGCGACTAAACAACTTCCATCAGTAGATATAACAATATCTCCAGAGCAGAGATAATGATAAAATGCAGCAAAAGGATTAAGTCTGAGGAGGTGATTTCTTTATAACATTAAATTTACTTAATTATAAGGTTATTTAATGTAATTTCTAGTCATGGTATATTTAACAACTGCCTTACAAATAGACCTTAAAAAATGGCAGTCAGTACTGCTGAACTTTTCCAGGTGGGATCCTATGTAACACTCACTATCTTGGCCATACCATTACCTTCAAGTCAAAAGACACCAGGAACACACACACACACAGACACACACACACACACACACACCTATAATTGAATAAATTTGTTTATTGTTCCCTGCAATGAGGGTGATTACGCACGAGGGAGTACCACAAGACACCTCAGCAAGACTTATCCTAAAGACTTACTGGACTGTGAGTTGGTAAAGGGACTCTGGAGGCCAGCTGAGGAAAGCAGTGTGCTGTCACAAAGCAGGTGACTCTGGCTGAGCACTTGCAAATTTTCCCTACATGGCTGGGAAATGGAGCAAGTTCAATGCTTTCCTTGATGAGCAAAGAGCTCAGCCAGAAGGCAGGGGCCTATGTCTGACAATCCTGTGTGTCCAAGAGTTTTCATTATGGGAATGTGGCCCATCAGGGTTGTAACGCAGCCCTGTCTGGGGCGCTCTGGGAATGTGTTTTTCTTCATTGTGAGCTGGCCATGGTTTGGCTGAAAGGCAGGGTGTAGCTCTGAGCATCAGCAATTCCTCTCATTCTCAAATCAGATCGCCACTCAAGCTTATGTCCCTGTGTCAGCTACCTCTCAGTTTGTTTCTTTGGTTTTGTTTTGTTTTGCTTTGCTTTGCTTTGCTTTATTTTGTCTTCCATAATAGCCAGTTTTCTAAACCATAGACACAATCATCTCATAACTCTACCTAAACGCTCCAGATGTGGTTCTTTGTTGTTCAAGTTAAGGTGGAAGTTTCCCGTGCTTCTGAGGTCCAAACTCAGCAGGAATTTGAGCCTCATCTTTGGGAATGGCCACTTTGATGTTTCCCAGCCTCTCTGCAGGCCATCCCTCATCATTGCATCTCTGCCTGTGTTGATTTCTTGATTTAGAACGTCATCTTCCTCCCATCTACCGCTTCACCGCTGCCTGAGTCAGACAGACCCTACCTAACATTTGAGGCCCTTCTTTCTCTACTTCTATCTCCTACAAGAAGCCTTCTTTGACTTCAATCCCCGTTCCCACAGTGTAAGAATCTTTCTTGGTGCCCCTTCTCAGTAAAACAAAACAAAAAACAATAACAAAAACCTATTAATTGATTAATTCAACAAGCATTTAATAAGAGCTTTTTTATGAGTTTGTTCTGCATTCCTCTTTGATCTCAGGATCAAATAAGAAATGGGCAAACATGGCCCATGTGCTCTGGAATCTTGTAACCTAATGAAAGTAAATAAACAATAATTTGCTTAAAATCTATGACACGAGAAATACAACCAATATTCAGGTAAGACTTTCTGTACATTTGAGACAGAGTTCTCTGAAAACAACTGACTACATCAGCCTGAGCCTTTTGAGTAGGTGATCAATGAAGCTGAAATGTAAATGACAAAACCTTGCTCGTAGGATAGCCCTACTACCTAATTATGGATTCCTTTCTGTTGTGAGACTAACAGATTCAGGGAAGCTGGGTACTGGTTTACTATTGTCACCCCTGACCAGAGTTAGATATTTACATATTTGAGCTCATTGTCATTCCTCATTGTAGGCAACATTTGAACCAACTCAGTAGACTAGATTGTGGTCTCCTTAAGGGAAGTGACCACTATCCCCAACCTAGCAACATAATTGTGGGCCCATTGTATCCTCCCCATCTTTTGGAGCTGCTCCTCTCCCATCCCAAGTCCAAATCAGATTCATTTTAACAGCCTATAGAGTTTCTGGTCCTGAAGGCTTGGCCCAAAACTGCAGAGCATCAAGCCTGCTGTTTCCACAGCCTGTATCACTGATGCTCTTTGGTACCAAATGCTGCTGAGAAACAACTGCATGCAGTGGGGATAGCGTGTTAGGAAAGGCCAGAAAGGCCTTAATTTAAATTCTGGCTCCAACACTGTCATTCTGTAGGACATTCAACAAATCATTTAACCTTTCTGAATCTGTTTTTCACATCTGTTCAGTGGGCAAACTTCCTTGAGATAAAAGACCATTTTTTAAGTATGATTTGCATATGACCATAAGGACTGTATCTTATCTCTGTAACCCATTTTTTTTAAAAAGTTCCTGGCATATAACAAGTGTTTATAAATGTTTATGAACTATATGGATGGAGTGATGATATCTACCCGTATCAGAAATGTTTTTGAGATGGCTGATTTTATGAATCTAATAAGTAATAGGTCAAAATGAGCTAATTTTCACTCTTACTCTAACTTCTGTTTGCCTCTATTGCTTTTGTCCTGTTCATTCATTTCATTGTTATTATTAACAATGTTAATAATGTTAGTGTTGTTATTTAGGAAGTTTCTCACTATGTAACCTTGTCTGGTCTGTAACTTACACTGCAGACTGTTCTGGCTTTGAACTTGGCAATCTACCTGCCTTTATCTCCCATGTGCTGGGATTAAAGGCGGGTGCCACCTTGCCCACCTTGTCCTTTATATTTGAACTGTTATTTGTTTTCTACATAGAAAGTTATAACAAGTCCTGAATATTATGTTAGAGCTGATAGACCTCGGTTAGCTGGTTTAATGATGCAATAGTTTTAGTATTAGTAATCATGTTTCTATTACTGTGGAGGATCACCATGACCGAGGCAACTTATAAAAAAAAAAGCATCTAATTGGGCTTACAGTCCTAGAGCACAGAGCCCATGCTGGCAGAGCAAAGGTATGGTTGCAGGGACAGCTATGAGTTCACATCAACATGGCAACCAGAAGACAGGAATGGCATGATTCTTTTGAAACCTTAAAGCCTGCCCGCCCCCAGTGACACATCTCCTTAGATAAAGCCACACCTCGTAATCCTTCCCAAACAGTTCCACACACTGGACACCATGAATTCAAACATATGAGTCTCAGACACTTGGAGGGGGGGCATTCCCCTTCAAATCACTATGTTAGCTTTGAAAAATGAAAGGCAGTCAGAAAAAAAATGTCTTGAAAATACTGGAAATAAATATTCTATCTCCTATGATGTCAAATTAAAAGTTATTAATCTGGTATATACATATTAAAGAAATTCGGGAAAAATATAGAAAAGGAAGGAGAATAACATACGTGATAGTTGAGTAGATTTTGCTTTATAATTTTGCCTGGTTGAAACATGCAGCATGAACAATTTTATTCATTTTTCCAAATTAGCATGACATAAGCCCCTTTCAGGCTACTGTCTGGCTTTAATGGTTGCATTATATTCCACCTAACAGATGTGTCACCCTTGACCCCAAGTCCCTCCCAGCACTCCCATCATCAGACACATTTGCTTCTTTTAGTTTGTTTTGTAAATAACACTGTCATAAGCATTAGTGTGAATGAAGATTCTTCCCCTAAACAAACAGACAAACAAACCACTCTAACTGTTCAGGAAACAGAGGTACAGAAGAAAGTCTGAAATCACCTCCATAACTTTTGGATAGTAAAAGAGTAATAATAAGGCTATACATCACACCAGGGTTTGTTGTTGTTGTTTTCAAATTCCATATCCAGGCTCACTGGGTACACATCGAAACATTGGAGGAGATTTCAGAAGTTAATTGGGAAATAACAAGTAAGCTAAGTAACTAGCCTGATCTAAAGCCATCAGATAAGTGTTCATGAGGACACAAAATCTTGATGACTGTAATTAACACATTTATAAACTCTCTAAGAAGCATAAAGCTTCCCTTTATTGACTAGAAACTGGTAACGTTTTCAAGAGGAGCTTATAGCCAAGCCAACATGTTCCCTGGGCTGTGGGGCTTGTCAGCAAATCCCCCGGGCCTTCTACTCTTCCACCTGATCTGGCCTCTCCCCTTTCAGAAGCAGGTAAGAACCCAAAGAATTATTATTTTTCTATTCGCTAACTGTATTGTGATATAACTTATATTCAGAAATATTCAATATCATGAGGGGGGAGCTTTGGGTAGATGTTTATGACCCCATATTACCTCTCTCCATTTGAAGACATTCAACATTTCCATCACCTGAGGGAAGCTGCCTCATGTAGACGCTGCTCAGATCTCCATCTTTCCTACCCATTCTTGAACTTCATATAAGCCAAATCACGGTGTGGACTCCTTGTCTTTATTTTCTTTACTGCTCTTTTTTTTGTTGTTATCTGACATTTTTTTATCATTACTTAAGTTAGGACTTATGAAGAATTAGTTCATGCATGTTCTTTTTCATTCCTGCATAATGATTCATATTGTAACTATACCACGATGCCCTTATCCATTTTACTACTGATGGACATGGTCATTTTTCTATTCTGTAGCTGTAGCTGTTATTAATAAAGTTTGATAGGCAACAAATGTAAGTCATTAAGTGTTTGACAAGAACACTGGTGAGAACCTGAGTTGCGTTAGTTTTATACAAATCATTTCATGTCTCTGGTTCCTCATTCCCTCAACAATAAAATGAAGGAGGACTTGGCTTACTGACTAGTTAGTTTCCTTTCCTATAAAACAAAGTGTTTGAGTGTATTAGTGCTCAAGGTCTTTTGCAATTTCAAATTTCATGGCTCAAAAGACTTAAATGTAGGACACGTGCTAGAATCAGTTGTCATTTTCCACAAGGAAAAACCCATTGTCCTGGGTGTAGCTGTTCTTCCCAAGGACCATGAGCTAACAAAGGTACTTGGAGGCAGAACACACTGGCTCAAACATCAGCTGATTTCCTTAGACGTCTAAGGAGTAAGGAGTTTTGAATTGCACCTCCCCATCTAACCTGTTGTACTCTCTACTCTTCAGCTTCCTCTGACAACACAAGCAGGCCTACACAGGGAGACTCTATGATCACCTGGTACCTATGATGTGGGTGTGTGGTACCAACCATCTTGTTGAACCTGGTACCACACACCCACATCAACACAGTGAGAGGGAATCAGCAACTGGATCCTGGAAGCTATACATCATTCTATGTTGGTTTCCATTAGTATCACATGTTATGTCCTGTAAATGGATGGAACCAATGCACATATAGGTTCATTTACATAACAAGAATTTACACACTCCCTCATTGATGCACTCACCCATGCTACTTGCCCAGGAAATTCAAACAGGCAGAATAGGCTTAGCCCTTGAAGAGACCGATCACTCAAGTCAACAAACACTCATTACCTGAACACCTGTTATTGCACAAGGCATAGCACCAGGTGCCAGGACTAGAAAGCTAAGTGGCACATAATTCTTTTTGCCTTTCTCATTTTTGTTTGTTTGTTTTCCATTAATTTTCTTATTTGCTAAGGGTCTCTTCCCCGCAATGAAATCCACCAAACCAGTTGGTAGCCTACAGGGAAGACAAAAGGATAAACAGATTGTTAGAAGTCCTATGTAACTAGCTGCTCGATGAAAGTGTAAACGAAGCCCAGGAGCTCTGGAGCAGGAGCACTAAGAGGGTCTTCGACAATAGTCCTTTCACTAGGCTAAAGATAAGCACCGAGAGAGAAGCTGTTTTCTTACTGACCTTTCTGCTTCTCTCCTTAGCCTCTCCAATCTTGTCTCTGGAATTACTGGAAATCTTCTTAAAGTGAGGACCAGTTTGTCCAACACAAGCACCCTCAGTGTCCCCTATTGCTCTCGGAAGCAGACACTGTCCTCACAGCATCCCAAATTCCTGACTCCCAGACCTGCTAACTGCTCTGTTCCCATCCCTCATTGTATACACAGATCCCTTTCTGAGAAACCAAGCTAATCTCTCTCTCTCTCTCTCTCTCTCTCTCTCTCTCTCATTCTCTCTCTCTCTCTCTCATTCTCTCCCTCCCTCCTGCCCTCTTTGCTCTTCCCTCCACCTGAACTGCCCCTTCTCTTTCCCTGTATTCCTGGTTCATTATAACCCTTGTAATCTAATTCAACTGTCTCTTCCTGTCACTCAGAGTCTTCAAGGTTCTTAATCCAGCCTGCACATTCAAGTCCCTGAGGAATGAAAAGTCTAGAAAGGGAAAAGCTATAGAATATGGTTTGTGATTACTCAGGGCTGGAGAGCTGGGGTGTGAGGTGTGACTACCAAGGGGAAGGGAAGGTTGGGAGTAACAGAAACTTTCTGAAACTGAACTGTGTGGAGGGTGACGCAATGCTGTAACTGACGACGGATGAGATTTGTGTGTAAATTATACCTCCATAAATTGCTTTTACTCTTTTCCTGCGATGCTTTTGAAAGACACCCACACTTGGGAACATACACCCTCCCAATTACATTAATCTGAGAATGGAGTCTAAGAGCGCATGTGTTTTAAATTCTTGAGCCAATTCCGACACAGAGCCATGGTTCAGAGCTACTGCTTTGTCTTTCTCGCCTTCACAGCACTGTAATTGCTTTGTTTTACTAATTGTGTGCACTGTCATTATCCCTCTCGTGTGTTGTAATAAAAACTCTAAAAGGAAACACTTGCATAGCATCACCCCGAATCTCCAGTATCGAGCACTCTGGAGGTGCTCGGTGTGTTTTAAAATAAATGAATAGGATGATAAAATAAATCCTAAAATGAAAGGATAAATGGAAAGTGCTCTCATGTCAGTGATGCACAGAAACAATACACTGCCAGAGTGAGGAACAAAGCTAGAAATAAAATATTTCTGTAAAAAAAACATTGGGTAGCTGTCAAAGAACTTTTCATTGTTTTACAAAAATGGTTTCATCATCCTAAAAACGTCCCAGGTACTAGAAACACAAGTGTTTAGTGAAAGGGTCAAGCCATGAATGTGAAGAGTTCAGAGAAAGCCCTGGTTCTCCCTGTCCTCTTCATCCTCCATTCTTGTAGTTGGAGAGAGCATTTGCAGTTGGAGAATTTAAGACCATATATGGCAAAACCCAAGAGGGTTAAAGAAAGTGTTATAAACCTGTGCAAGCCCATATGGATGCTTTTGAATATAATAAAATACAGCAACAACTGTAGGTTCTTGTGTGATGTAACATAAATACCATCATATGTGCATATAGAGTTAGGAAATACACATAATGAGTTGGTAAATATTGGCTGGAAGTTTTCAGGCTTTCTTTCCCCCATTCTCTGTGGGATACTTCAACAGCATTTCTCCCAGGAAAGCAAATTATCTCATCTTTCTCTCTGGTGCCCCATCTAAGTTGGAAGAGTGAAGCTAAAAATCACAGCAAGGTCTTTGGAGACTGGAGTACAGAGAGAAGCAGAGTCAAGTTAATGGGGTGTCTAACTTCAGGTCAAAAGTTGTCCATGAATTGAGGTAGAGAGAAAGCATGAGGCCCTGCCCTGCCCTGAGGATTTATAGGCAGCTAATGGCAGCTGGGAGATGAAAGGACATTTCCTTTAGTGGTGTAGTCACTCGTAAGTTGCCTGTGCTGCACTAAATGACCCCTTGTCCATGGTCCAGCCCCACTTAAACTCATTGGTTCACTCACACAGGAAGACATGGAAGTAAAAGGGGACTGACTGGAAGGGGGAAGATTAGTAAGGATGGAAGGAGGCAAGAGACAGCAATGGGAATGACAATGGTTAAAGTACACTATGAAATGTCATATTGAGCTGATTATTGTGTATAATTGATGCATACTGATGTAAAGCCTTTTCCTTTGCAGTTTTTAGATGTTCTTATTAATTCTTTGAAAGTTTCATGCATGCATGAATCAATCTATACACTCCTCTCTCTAACTTCTCCAAGATCCACCTCCTACCCCCATCTCCCTTCCAACTTCAGGTCCTCGTTTTGTTTTTAATAACCCACTGCATGCAATTCATGCTGTGCATATATGCATGGTGTGGAGCGTATATGAGATGAGAAATGTCCCAGTGGACAGGAGTATAGTCCAGGCTGGGAATATCTCTGGAGACAAACTCGAAGAAAGCGACATGGAGTGTGATGTGTCCAGAACTCAACACATATTGCTGCCTCTCTCCTTCGGATGTATAATTCCCACAGGGCAAACTCACTCCAGTTTCCTGCCTTAAAAGGAGGTTGGCTGGGCCCTTCCATACCACTGGAGATTACTCTGTCTGGAACTTCAGAAGCAGGATTGCAAGGGCTGCCAACACCAAATGTACCTCCTCTACAAAGTCAACGAGATCGATCCAGCTTTGCAGGTTATCCGCAACAGATAGTAGCTGTAGCTTTCAATGTGATCGTGACTGAATCAGATGTGCTGTTATGTAGCAGAACTGTGGGTCTGTTTTACTACTACACCATACATTTTAAGAATTCATAAACTAATCATCATTCATTAAAACCTGAACCCAGGCAAGTTCAAGGCCAAGAAGAGGACACTAAGAGCTGCAGTAAGAAAGACTTTGTGTCTTCTTTATAGGTTTCTTAGTATGGCAATTGTAACAGCTGTCAGCTTAAGAGTAGCCCACCCTGTGTGAAGCTCACTTGTTTGTTATAAAAGATAGCATGAGGAACTCTGAGCTATAGCTTCATAGCAAATCACATTTTTACTTTTTTTTTTATATCTGAGTGTAATGAACATGTACTACAAATATCCAACCTGCTGTAGGAAGTGAACCCCAAACCCTCTTTGAAGATGAGCAAATTATACATGGCATCTGTCCAAGCATGATAGTGAGGGTGAACCATTTGGCAAAGGACACCTTCCTGTCAGAAAGGACTTGAACTCTTATGAGAGCCAGGGGACTTTATTAACTGGGTTGTGATTAGTCAACTGCATGCTGACATCTGGTGCAGGAAGGACTTGTACCATTCCCAAGACCACAGAATGAATCCAGGACTGTTCCATGATGCTTCTGGCTCTTAAACCTCAGGGAAAGTGGCCCTGGAATTGAGGAAAGTCATTCTCTCTGGCCAATACCAGAACTTCTATATGTATATGAAGCCTATGAAAGAAATATGTTCATTATGGAACCTATTTAACGGAGTTTAGATTTTAATGCTTCTGCCTTTTTCATGGCTTCTGTAAACATTTCCAAGAATGTCCTGGCCTGACTCATATCAAGACATGAACCAGATGCTCCAAATGCTTGCAAAAACTTCAGTTGCCAAGAAGAATGCTTGACTGACCTCACGTGCCAGACGCTGGCATCAAGGAGTTGACATGCTTGCCTTTTACCTCCAGATCCACTTCTAGAACTTTGATCTTTTGAATATGATTAACAGCAGAGGTGCACTGAGAAAGCACAGGACTGAGGACTGGGACTGTGTAGCTCAGTGGTAGAGAGCACTTACCTAGAAAGCACAGTGCTTTAAAAATAACGTAACTACAGCTAATTTAGCAGCCAGCATCATTCCAAATGTTTATTAAGTACAGACTCATTTATTCCTTACAGCAACTCTATGAGGTCACACTGTCCCTAAGTGTCTAAGTGATGAACAGAGAGAGTGTCTCTGTTTGAGAGACTTCACAGACCTTCACAGTAGACTTGCCTGATATGATTCACATGCCAAACACAGGGGGGGAAGAAACACTCTTATCATTATCGTTTACTCCTTTTATTCTCTGAAAAAAGGAAAAATGGTTGATCCTGGACAGTCCAGTTACTTACAGCTCCCTCTGTGGAGAAAGTTAAAAACATGAGGAAAGTAAATTTAATTAGTTCCATGGTAATTATTGTCAGACTAAATTATACTTTAAAATTTAATATACCAATCACCACTTAATTAGCGAAGTGAGTCGCAGAGGATAGCCTTTATGCTCTGAAGCTAATAAAAACTGGATAGAAAGCATCATCTATAGACTCTACTTTTCCTAGAATGGAGTGTTTCGTAGCTTGTTTGTGCACACACCCTGCCCATCCCCCAAACCACTTGCCAAAATGAAAGTGGAAATAAACCAAAGATTTTCCACAATTTCTAAATCTGCAGAAATTCTTCACGGCTGAATTAGACTGTAAAGCTAGAATGGAGATATAGATGTCAGGCTTTGTGCGGGGAGAGAGAATGCTGGAGAGGTGGGGGATGATACATCCAACCTCTAGATACAGCACAGCTACATTGGCAGAACAGGGAAAGAACTGTCTACCCGCCACTGTGGAGCAGGATGCTAAGGGGAGAGATTCTATTGCAAGAGGGTGAAGAAAAGCTACTTCTCCTAGAGGACCTGTTGGATATAGCATTGCTGCCTCACCAATTCTACACAACCAAAATTCTAGTCCCACTTATCCAAATAGCTCCCAGTCAGACGTCCCCAGTTGCACACAGAACA
This sequence comes from Tokudaia tokunoshimensis, assembly GCA_036184795.1. Taxonomy (NCBI): domain Eukaryota; kingdom Metazoa; phylum Chordata; class Mammalia; order Rodentia; family Muridae; genus Tokudaia; species Tokudaia tokunoshimensis. The sequence goes on along the minus strand of BTHU01000010.1, from coordinate 28,343,566 downwards.
GAGAAGTAAGCAGGGTTCCGTTTCCGGGAAGCTTCCATAGAATGTCAGGGAAAAGAAGGGGGAAAGCAGCTTGTGTTGCATTAAGCTAATTCTCCAATTTAAAGCAAAAGTTGCCTGTGAATCCATAGCCAGAAGGATGTCTTGCGGGGAAGGGCTGGCAATATGTTGAAATTCCTATTGTCTGTTACTCTGCACAGAATATCAACAAGATCACTGTTTTATTGCTCTTGGTAGAGAATAGGATGCTTTGATACAGGCAGCTTTAGCAGAGCCTGGGAAGAAAGAAGCCCTGGCTTGGTTCATGGAAACAGGCACAGGTTACAGAGTTGAATGTTGAGAGATACCATGTCCTATTGAGCATGGAGCAGGCAAGGCCAGTTCCTTCTCCCCTACAGCTGTCAGTGTCATCTGCACATGAACTGGAGGTGGGGATGCTCTGTGGATGCCCTTCACCATCTGCCTCTCAAACAGAATCCATGTTCAGCGACCCACTCTCACTTCAGCCTTAATCCCCAGATGCTCTGTGGCTCAAATACGGGAAGCATTCTTTTTTCTTTTTTCTTTTTTTTTTTTTAATTTAAGGCACAAATCCTCCAAGCAGAGCCTGTAAAGTACATTATGCCCCATGTGAAGGCAATAGCCTGGGAAGAAAAAACAAATCTCTCAGGTGGGAAGTATCTTACTTCTCCAAGCCAGGGATTGACTCTTCCAGGCTTTCTGGAGGATCACCTGAGTTAAAATATGCAAAGCCCCTTTGAACCCCACAAAGCAGAAAGTGAGCTATCCAGCAAGATATCACTTGATATTATCATTTCCATTTGCACAGGAGAAAATGAGACTCGGGCTCAGCAAATCGCCCGCTGTCCACTGATGAGGAAATCAGACCTGTCACATCCCTAATCGTTCTCTTTTAGGGTGCTGCCTCCTTATAAGTGTGACGAGATGACAATGATAAATTAGAGCTCATCTTAATCCCTGCCCAAGTTAAAACCCAGGAAAACCTGATTTATAACAGAACGCTTTCAACGGAAGCTCTGATGCAGCTGCAGGTCCCTTTTCGCATGAAAGGTTGAGCAGCGACTCCCCTTCCTTGGCCCCTTGGATGAAAAATGAAGCCATTTTTGCCATCTGTGAGGTGTACCACTCAGTGCCTAGGCATCCAGACCCTAGGCACCATACTTTGTAATCTCGCTCCTCATGAAGCACCACTACCCTTTCATGAGCAATATCTTCAATAGAACTGAAATCAAGACCAGAAAGTCTTGTGTGTTTCAGACACAAACATTGCCCCAGGATAACATACCCAGTGTACCATGACTATGTGCCTCAGCATCTCTGTGCCAAACTATTTACATACAGAAAGTGCTATCTCACGCTGCAATGCTTCTTATCTCTCTATACTTTTTGCCACACTATACTCTAACCAAGAAATAACTGAAAATAAAATTCAAACCCCAAGACAACTCAATGGTGCAGGCAGAGTATCCACAATGCCTCTCTCTGTCCACTGTCCATTGTTCCTGATCATTCCTTCTTTCTCATTGCCTTTCCCTACAAGAATAAGCCCCATTAAAGTCCTGTGGAAGAGTCACGTACATGGAAGATAGGGTTGAAGAACCTGTTTTTGTTGGCTTTTCTCTGATGTGAAAATTAGAACATTCATGCTGTTCAGAAACCAAAGAAAACCTGCCAATGATAAAGCTATTCTTCTATCTTTCCTAGATGGGACATAAATTGCAAGACTGAGAAAAGAATTCTTCCCAGTCCACAGGGGACGCTGCAAATTTACTGACAACTAAAAGATGGATGGGCTGTGCTATTATTCATTCCACTATCAGTCAGTCAACAGCTGTGACCACTTCTCACCCAAACAAAAGTGAACATGTGTGTGGTTTTTCATTCCCTCTTCAGTGCAAGCCACCCAAGGTCAGCTGTTTCTCACCACAACCGCTCCCCTTGGTTCTCCCAGTCATATCTCATCACAGGAAAGGAAAAAGATGCCTGAAGGGCTCTGGAAGCAAAAATGTCCTCTTGTTCCCAAGGGAAATGCAGAGATATGCCAGGCTAAGCCTTCATTCCTACAAAGAAATAGATCCTCGCTGAGCAGAGTCCTCCTAATGAAGCGTCTAGGGGGACAGTGGGGCAAGGCAGGCCAAGAAAACTAGACACTTAAGCTAAACACATGGGATAGGAGTCAGGAATGGATACTGGGGGAAAATACAAGACAAACAATCAAACGGAAATGTAGCAGAGGTGTGGGAACCTGAAACTGAATCTGAAGACAGGAGAATCTGCTTCACTGTGAGATCTTTCTGGGTGCCACAAAAGTTTCCTCAATATGCACCTTACATGACTGATCCTAAGACAGTTTTCCATGTTTAACATCTCTGAAATTAAGATGTGTTTTATAACTGATAACCTGTCATGGCCAAGTTGGTAATGAATTTTTTTCTACTTGATATATTAAATAATAGTTCTTGCAATCTACAGCCTCATGCACTTTTCAAGATATGAATAGCATGGTCAAGTACTGTGCAGGATACATCCCTAAGAATTATGTCATTTGATTTTCTTCTTTTCCTTCTCCGTCTTCTCCCTCTTCTCCTTCTTCTTCTTCTCCTTCTCCTTCTTCTCTTTTGGTAGAAGGCTTACTGAGATACCATGAAAAGGTATCATTTAAGGTGGGTAATTTGGAGATTCACAGAGTTGTATAACCATTATCATTGTCATCTTTAGGACAGCTTTGTCACCCTGTAGTGAACCTCCACGGTCATTAAGAATTACCACAATTTTATTTCAAAACACCCAGCCCTAAAGAACCTCCCACTTTTTTTCTAGTTCTACAGATTTGCCTCTGACAGACATTTCACAGTCTATACAACCTCTTGTGCCTGTTTTCTTTCATGTGTCAGAATGTTGTCAGAGTTTGTTCATGGGGCACCATCCATCAATACATGATTTCTTTAATGGCTGAATAATATCATATTATATCTATTATATCAGTAGACTCTACTCTGTTTATTCATAAATCCCATGACTGACATCTGACATGGCTGACATTTGGTTGCTTCTCTCTCTCTCTCTCTCTCTCTCTCTCTCCCTCCCTCCCTCCCTCTCCCTCTCCCTCTCCCCCTCCCCTATCCCCTCTTTCTCTGGCATTATATCTATTTTCCTGTGTGTGTTCCTATGGGAGTTGCATGTAGAGGCCAAAGTTCAATCTTGGGTACATTGAATATTCCACACTTTTTTTTTTTAAGATAAGGTCTGTCACTGAGGCAGAAGCTTATCAATTCAGCCAGGCTGGCTGGCCAGTGAACTTCAGGGATCCACCTGTCTCTGTATCCTCCACCTCAATCCTGGGGTCACAGACCCATGCTGTCACACCTAGCTTTCACATAGTGACCAAAACTCAGGACTTAATGTTTGTATAGCAAATACTTTACTAAAACTATCTTCCAAGCCCACTTCTACCCTTCGGCTAGAACTATAATAATTATTGTATGAGTATACTTAGGTGTATGTTTTTATGGTGGAAATGTACTTACTTCTTTTGAATATACATATAAGAGTTGAATCAATGTACCCAATAGTAACTACATGGTTAATATTTTGAAGGACTACCAAAATGTTTCCCAAAGTGGCTGTATCAACTCACATCTCCTATAAGCAGCATGTAAAGGTTCTAATTTCCATATTTTCTCATCAACATTTGAGATTATCTGACTTTTTTGTGTTAACCATCCCAGTGGCTATCTCACTGTGGTTTTAATTTGTATTTATCTAATGATTAAGGATACTCTTTTTTCATGAGTTTACCACTTAACCTGAAAACATTCAGAGAACATTCAACTGTTATTTTGCAACAGACTTTGAGCTTTTACCATATTCTAGCCATGCAGAAAGCTGATTGCATTAATGGCCTCAGTTCTCTCAGTGCTCTCTGTATTCATACTCTTTGCCAAGTAATTTGACAGTAATCTCTCTTGCTGTCTCTGAACTTGTTCCCACAACTTGCTTTGGCCAATAGGATGTTTGGAGACTATGCCAAGCAAGCCTGATGGAGGTTGAGATTTGTGGTACTGAGCCAAATAGTTATAGCATCTCAACCAAGACTATCCAAGATCAGCCGGTACCCAGCCAACGCCCTGACACATAAACAAAACCCAGGAAGTTTGGTAGAGCTACCTAGGAGGTTTGTAGCTCATCACAGATACATCAGAAAATATAGCCCATAATACCCTAAGCCCAAAGACTTGTGGACTCACTGTTTCTTTTCCCATACCACTGAGAATATATGCTTGGTGATTTTGCAACATATTCTAGGCTTGCCGCAAGACAGTATCTTAAGTGCTGAGTATAGAAAAAATGAAGATTTTTTTTCTTGCCCACAAGAAATCGTAATGAATTAGAGAGGGCAAAACAGTACCCAACAGTTAAAGAGGTCTTCAGTGTTTTCTACGAAGAACATTTGGGCACTTCTTTGACAAGGTGTCTATGCAGTGTTTCAAATGAGCGGGACCTTGAGAATCGGAAGGACAAAGCTTCCTAGTTACTCCCACCCCCAATTTCTCTACCTGGTGTATTTCACCGTCTCCCTTGATGAATACTGTTGTGTATCTCCTACCCATATCATGCTTCTCCTGGAGCCATTAAAAATGTTTGGTGATGCGCAGACTTGGCATAAATTTTTAATTATGAATCTTGGTTGCCCAAATTAGTGTGCTAGCATAACTTTAATTAAAAGTTACTGCTTCATATTCCTCTCAAGTCCTACCCTGATTTAAAAAAAATGGCTTACTATCCTCGCAAGTCATTGCCTTAAGCCTCTTTTGGCTTCTCTTGCAATTTTCTTTGAGGTGCTTTAGGTCAGCCATACTTCAGCTCCTTATTAGTCACAATGCAGACTTAACCCAATTTTTAAAAGCCACAGAAATTTCGTGGATCATCCATTCCATGTTTGACATTTTAACAAACATTTTTACTAGGCTTGCAATAGCTAGGGGGCCCGGGGAGGTGGGGGGAGAGAAAGAAAGAAAGAAAGGAAGGAAGGAAGAAAGAAAGAAAGGAAGAAAGAGTAACGTAAGCTGTGTCCCCAAAGTAGAATCTCATGCCTTTGTTTTTCTTTTTTTTTTTCAAGTTGTAAATCATCTCCTTTGAAACTGTGAGTGAGTAACCCTTATCATGGATCTTCTAAGGCAGAGAGAGGGTCAGCCATCGAGGGGATAAAGATACTTGTGGAGCATCTGAGGAAAGCTAGGAACCTTTGGGCCAAAACGAGCCCAGATGCATGCTTGCAATATTCATACACTCCCAGAAGCCCAACTCGAAAGCCTTAAGTTCTGTCTAAACGTTTGGACACCCTGTCCTGATGAGCTCGTTAGAAGGATTTTGAGTTGCTACTGTGAAAGGGCCAGAGTAAATATTTTTGATCAAGAAGTATGTGTGTCTAGCCAAGGGTGCATATGTTGTAACTTGAATATGTTGAAAATACGGAGAAGGGTTTGTTCATCAGTATTGGGCAGGATGATCTGTGTCATAGAAATGAGCAAAATGTACAGATTCAAACAATTCATACTCAGGTCCACAGTCCCAACTCTATCAGGGTCTTGACAAAGGTTTAAGGCAAGTGACTATCCCTCCCACAACCATTATGTTGCCTTCAGTAGGAACTCCCAGGGATGTGAAATATCACTAATTCATTATAAGAATTTAAATAAAATTCAGATCCCAACCCACCAGTCAGAATGAGGGTCATCAACAATACAAGTAAGAACTGGTAAGGTTATGGGCAAAGGAGAACCCTTATCACTGCTATTGTGAATGTAAACTGGTCCAGCCTCTATGGAAATCAATATGGAAGTGCCTCAAAAAAAAATACAACAGACCTACCAGATGCCCTAGCTATACCACTCCTGGGTATTTACCCAGAAGACTCAAAGTCAATATCACAGAAATACCTGGAAACTAGGGTTTATTACAGATCTTTTAAAGTAGCTAAGCTATACAACCAATCTAAGGTGTCCTATTGCAGAGAAATGGGCAAGGGAAATGTGGTTTGTATGCACAGTGGAAATTTTTCAACAATAAAGAATGAAGTTTTATGTCTTTTTAAGGAAAGTATATGCTTCTGGAAATAGTCGTATGATTTGAATTGTACAAGTCTCAGAAATACAAATATATTTTCTTTCATTTCTGGGCTCTGAGTTTTATATACTTAAGATCCAATATGACATGAAGATAGAATTGCAAGTATCTGGAAGAAAATGGGGAGAATGAGAGGAGGGACACAGACAGAAGAGTAGGGAAAGATATGCTCCAAGTACATTATATACTTGCATAAAAATGGCTATGTTTCCTAGTGCAATAAAAGCACATGTATGTATGTGGGTAATTGTAAGCCAGGGGAGTTGGTTCTGTCAGTGAAGTTCTTTCTTTGTAAGCACAATGGTTTGAATTTAGTCCCCAGAACCTGGGAGGCCATGAATCAGAAAGAGAGCAAGTCGGGAAGTTAGAGAGTCTCAAGGGAAGGGAGGAATGATGTAATTATATCTCAATTTCAAATAAATAAAGAAATCAATAAAAATGCTGGATGTAGTAACACAAGTTTATAGACCTACCCTAAACAGTAGGAGACTATCTTGGTGTATGCTGGCCAGCAAACACAGTCTACCTACTGATCTAAAAAAAGGCGGGGAGGGGGGATGACATATGAGGAAAGATATTCAAGACTGTCCTCTGGGTACACACACACACACACAGACACACACACACACACAAATAAACAACTACAAAGAGAGGCAAGCATTTGAACTATTTGATCTGTGGTCCCCAAGTGCTTCTGTCTGAATATGTGCTAGATTCTCAGTATGCCATTATAGATTTTTTACTTTTTTTTTTTTTTTTTTGAGGCTTGTCTCAAGTCTTCTGATTCCAATTTCTTCACAGGTTAAGGGTGGGTCCCAGGACCCTAGGTGGTTAGTAGGCACAGTTGGTTTAGGAAGCACTGTATTAAGTTGTCCTTGGAAAAGGTCACTTCTTTCTAGCATCGCTACTTCATGAGGCTGGTGGTGTGTGTGTGTGTGTGTGTGTGTGTGTGTGTGTGTGTGTGTGTGTGTGTCCATTCTCTGAGGTTTCGGACAGATGAGATCTGAAGCTTGAGCCTGGGAAACCCACAGAAAATGTGCTATTTCTACTGTGTAAGGCAAGCAGATATCCATTTCCATGCTGTCCTGAAGCCCTCTGTATCCATTCCACACACAAACTGGCTGTGTCAGCCACCAATAGCTGAGGCTGCCCGTGACAACCTGCCTGCTGCCCCCGTGATGCTGGAGATGTACTCTGGAGCCTTGCTGAGGCTCTCGAGGTCTATCTTCCTTCTGGCAAGCAGCTGTTCTAGCAGACACCCTGAGCAGATGTTGTATGTAGGAATCATAATACATGGGGTGCTTCTAGAAAAAGAATTATATATTACCTAAAAACAATCATTGTTAGCAAGGTCATAATTTTGACTCTAATAAAACACCCTGCCTTCTAGAAATAGGTCTATACAGTGTCTCTAACAGCTGTAGAAGCTGACTTTGTGATGACCTTACCAAGCTTTGGTGGCTTTTGTGAAAGTAGCAATGCTTTTGGCATGGGTGCTAGAGGTCATGGCAATGGTTCAAGGAGTTGATGGGGGTGAGAGTGTGTGAAACGCCATATGCTATACTGCAGGTATGGGAATGACTGTCCTAACTGGGAGAGCTCTAAGCACCTGGTTATAGGTGAAGAAAACCCAAAGCAATAATTGTATACTATAGTGAACTCAGGGTTAACCTTACTCTACAGGGAGCTGGGATTTGTGAGTTTCACCTGAATGATCTGAAAGAGATTTAGATTAGGAAAATACTAAATCTTCTTATCCATTCTATTAACCCAATCTCCTTCACATCTCCCTCAACACACAGAATTCAGGAATTTGGTGCCCTAGGATCACCTTAAAATAACACAGAGTTGGCATTTGCACTTGCAGTTCCTGGGGGCGGGGGGCCACAGGAGCATGCTAACCACCTGAAATCTGTCTAACTGCAACCTCTGTGTGTGGAGATAACACTGTTTGTGATGGGAAGAAGCTCAGGTCCAGGTCACACTAATTTCCATAAGATCTTGGAAAGGGCATGTCCCCTTTACTGAGTCTCTGCCAAAGAACAGAATCAAAACAAGCTGTCTGATGTCTTCCAACTGTACCATCTTCCACCCATCATTCCTGGTTGTGATGCAAGGGTGGCCCTAGAAGAGATAAGGCCAGCGTCAGGGCTTCCCCATGGTGGTGGGAAGAACACTGGATTATTTGTCCCACTGCTGCTGTTTACTAGAAACCCCTGTCCACATCCAGAATGCAGGTTCCTTTCATAAGACAAAGAACTCACAAGACATTTGTAAATACTGTGGTTTCTAGAATATTTGTTATGCTACTATTTTCTTCACTTTGGATTGTCCTCAACTCACTGATCTCACCAAAATCTATTTTAAGGAGAGGGGGTGTAATACATTCAGAAGCTTTAGCACCTGTTTACCCTTGTTTCTTCTTGGAGCTGTCCCACGCAGTGCCTCCCTGTGACCACCATGAGTGTGTGTGTGAGAGAGTCAGGCACAAATCACCTTGTATCTCCCAGGGGTCAGCCTTGGGCTCTGTCAGCACTGGACAGATCCAGGAGAAGTTAATTTTAGTAAGGGCACTCAGGTCCTTCCCTCCTGAAGAAAGCTGATGCCAAGAAACACAGACCTGCTCCAAAGGCACCTTTCTTTTGTAAGAATAAGACAAAGTCTCAAGCACCCTCAGCTCTTGCAGCAACCACATCTGGCTCACTAACTCCCCTGGCCACCACCACGGGAAATTCTTTTTTGTATCTTTTTCTCTGGCTCAAAGTCTTTCCAAAATGTGTTAAATCCATTGTTCTGCTTAGGTAATTAGAACATGGTGGTGAGAATCAAATCATGTTTTTGGTGTTTTTGTTTTTAAAGATGGCTATACCACTTCATGGCCATAGTTACAAACATTGATCTTGATCTGATAACATAAATGGTACCAGAGACAGCTCTAAATATCAAAGAAAAGGCCCAAGAAGGTCCTCTAGAAGTGCAGCTTTGGAAATAAATAAGAAATAAGGATAATTAAGACTCTGGGCTGGATAGTCTGCAAACATTCACCACCCCACCCACACTATGGGACATCATGTCCTTTTACAGAAAATGAAATTTAGTCATTCTGAAAATTCTGTATCTGAACCCAGTTCCATCCAGATATCCCACTGCCTATATGCCCTCTATTCTTTGTGGTTTTGCTCTCCTTTCCAATGCAGAACTAGTGAACTCATTCTTACAATCTGAAGGTCTTAATCCCCTTCTTGGTAAAGCCGATGTCCCACTGCTGGATATTTCTCCAAAGGAAATAACACGAGTACACTGCAAGGACGTCTGCACCCTTGTGTTTCGGTCACTAGATAATCAGGAGCCAAGAAAATGTATTGACCTAAGTGTCTATCAGCAAATGCACGAAGGAAAATGTAACACCATGAAAGTGTTCAGCATTAAGAAGAAAGGAACAGAAAGATGTTCAGCGGTAATATGGATGAACCTGGAGGATTGAAATCAAGAAAAACAATAAGCACAGAAAGACAAATTTTACATGAATGTGTTTGTGTACAGAATTTAAAGTTCACTCTCAGAAGTCTAGAGAGTAGTATAGTAATTATAAGATTTGGGGGGAGGGGAGCAGTTTGGGGAGGGTGGAAGAAACTGACCAAGGGCTAAAAGTTACAGTGAGGTACAAAGAATAAATCCTGGCTAGAGTTAATAATGGTGCACTATATATTTTAAAATAATTAGAAGAGGGTCTTTTGAATAGTCTCATCACAAAGAAAGAAATATTTAATGTGACAGGTTGATTAGTTATCCTGATGTGCTGCTTATCACACAATGTATATGCATCAAAACATCATGCCATGCACCAGAAACTGTACAAGTATTATGCGCCAATAATAAAACAACCTACAACGCTACATAAATAAAAATTCTGTTTAAAGAGAGGATTTTTGATGGTTCACTTTATAGACATGGAGACATCCTGAGTTAAACTGTGTTACATCGACTTCCTGTGTTGCCTTCTTTATTTTGTTTAGCTTCTGATTTTTCTCTCTACACTTTCATTCAGTTGTTAAAGGTCCCTTATTTATCTTTGAAACTCTCCATTCTGGTCCCTTTCATAGTAGCCTTCAACAAATATTTACTGAAGGAATGAGAAATTTTATATGACTGCATGACACACTTAGTGTGTATAAAAAATACATTATACCTATTTGGTTTTATTTGCTTGATACCAATAATTAAATAAGAGACAATTGAATCGAAGATATAGAATAAGGCTTCTTGACTAGGAAGAGCTATCTAAGAGCATAATATATAAAAAATTCAAATTAATATGAAATAGTGAGGTAAGCCTTGTAACCCTCAGGGAAGTGACCTCTCTCCCAGTTCCACCTTTGCCGCCAATTAGTTATCGGACCTTGAACCAAATGTGTAACATCTCTGGCCTCAGTTTTCCAGCAGCATTCCTTGTAACTCAGTCCTATGTGTCTATATGTGTGGATGCTCAGAGTACATAAGCCTTGTTTATAGTCTCATTCTTATTAAAGAAGCCAGAAACAAACTAGATGGCTACCTTTTCCTCTTGTGACATTCAAGAAATTCAAGGTGACTAGTGTAATTAACTTCTCTCTGTGGGCTTTGTGAACCCCAATGAAATCCTGGCAGAAAAGTGGTTGTTTTAATTTGCAAATATCTGTCCTGCCTAGTTCAATTCAACCTTCCTCTCAGTAAGAACCTGGCAGCTCTTGCCTTTGCAGAGGTCGGTCCCACAGTCACCGGTTGCTCAGTATAGTGTACTCAAAGAGAAAAGGACTCTGAAAGCAAATGCCCTTCAGATTACACTGGATGGTCCAGAATCTAAATATGCAGGCATTTGAAGGCAGATGGAGATACAGTGGGTAGATAAATGATGACCCAAACAGAATAAACTGTTGACAAGAAAGATCAGAGATGAGATGGAAGGAAGGGAAGTATGAGGAGAACCAAACATCTGTCTGAACGACACATGGGGAAAGGAAACTGTCTTTCCTCTACAGGTATTATGTGGGTCTGTATCCTAATTTACCAGTCAGCAACGATAGTGTACCCTGTATCCATTGTACAGGAAGAAATATTTACTACCACACCATAATGGATGTCTCTAGACTCTACCTCTACTCAGTCAGCTCTGACCCTCCCATCTTAACCAATAGTTCAATGCAAGGCAAAACCTGGCTTCTGTGGTTATGGTGAACCCAGGCTTCCAGGTGATAATATAACAAATTTGAAGCAAATTCAAGGTTAGTGGGGATCCAGTTCATCTTTGGAGAACATACACACACACAGACACACAGATACACACACACACACACACACACACACACACACACACACACACTTCTCTTTTGTCCATGTTAATCCACAGGTACAGGAAAATAATCTTAGGCACAGGAAGCCATAGACTCATACTGCTCTCCATAATAGTCATGATGCTTTTATTCCCATCCCCACCCCTCCCCAAGACAGACAATAATTCAATGGAAGTTGTCAGGAAATCCAGGCACTAGAAGTCCTCTGCCCAGAACTCTCCTCACTCCCTTTGCCCTCAACTAATTTAGGTCATGAATAAATATTCTGCTCATGAATAAACCATTTCCACTCTGATGCAAGACATTCTGGATTCTCAGAATGGGCCACACATAAGACCTAAATGAAATAACCCAAACCATGAACACCTCCCCATGTGCCTTGTGACACACACAGAAATCCCTGCAATGATTTGGACTCCTAGCTGCAGGAGGCCAACCAGTTTCCACTCTGTCCGCTGATCTTAATTTTTGATTGCTTTTTCGTTTTCAAATACATGAAAGCAGAATAGCAACCCATCAATTTCCTTTTGATTTGAAAATAATAGCATGCTATGGTGATTGTTTTCCACAAATCCAGCATCAGAAGCTGGGCCTCTACCCTGAGCTTAACTCATTAATTCCATCTTTGCTTCCTGTTTAAGTGAATTGACTTCTCGTAATGGGGTTATTCTGGTAAACATTCTGTCAGCAATCTTCTGTTGCTCAACTACTTTGAAGCTCTTAAGTGAGATTTGATTATGACGAGCTATGATCGCCTACCCTCTATTTGTTATTGAGTTTCTTGGGTCTTGGTTCTGTGGTTACTGAGCCTCTGTGCTGTGAGAGGCAGTGGGAGGGAGCACAGAAGGCAGAAGAGGTTCTGAAACCAAACAGAATTATGTTCTATTCCTAGCTTCAATATTTGCTGTCACTGTTCCTTGGAGCAGGCTGCTTAACCTCTCTAAGCCTTGCTCCTTGGTAAAATTAGGAAATTTACACCTACGTCTCAGGTGAGAATTACCTGCGATAGCTATAAAGCACCTAGAACAACGATTTTCAGCCTTCCTAGTGCTACGATCCTTTAATATGGTTCCTCAAATTGTGGGGACCCTTAACAATAAAATTATTTTCCTGGCTACTTCACAATTGTAATTTTGCCACTGTTATGAATCGGAGGTACAAATACCTGTGTTTTCCCGTGATCTTAGATGATCCTTGTGAAAGGGTCATGCGACCCCCCCCCCAAAGAGGTCACTACCCACAGATTGAAAATAACCGACTAGAGGAAGTATATAGTCTTTGAGTATGAAGCATCACTGTGCTCACAATTTGGACTCCATCTCCTTGTGGACCACAGATGTGGATCTGCAGGTTCTTTTTCACCATCAGTTCCCATTGTGGGTGAAAAAGAATGGGATGATATCAGGTAATCTAAACAGTCGAGTCAATACTCTACTGTCCCAGCCATTGAGAAACTTCGGCACCTACAAGAACAACAAAGGATCCTTTCATTTAACAAGCATTAGCTGAATACCCATTGTAAGCAGGCACTGTGTATTCCAACGAAGTGCATAGACAGATGGACTATAGTGTGTGCTTACATAAACATATTCTTCTTAAAGCTCTCTGACATTCACATCTTGCTGCTTGTTCTCCAAATGCAAAAGCAGAGGCTTTAAAAAGTCATGCGATTTGTCCAAAGTCACGTATTCTGTAGATGGTAGGGGCCTTGATTTACACTGTAGTCTATTTCACCGCTAGACAAATTCCTCTTGACTAATATGTTATGCTGCCTCCATGTTGATTGGTTCCTGAGTAATTTTCCTTGCCTCCCAAATGGAGATAATGCATATGAAAGTGATGATGTGTTGCAAAACTCTATCCAGATGTTGGTTATTACTTTAAAGTGGCATTTAGTGCATTGTTAACAAACATTAATATGAGTGAGATGCACAGATGGTGGGGCCTTCAGAACGGATCCACCTACGCATCTTTTCATGATGACAAAATGAATTTGAGACTGAGGTTGCCAGGGCACACATCTAAGGCACCAAATATTACTTGAGCCCCCTAGGTTCCCCTAGTAAAGACAAATGGGCAGACTCCCACCCCTTGAGGTACCCTTTGCTTAGCAGGGAAGACAAATATATTGCAGTCAGTGTTTGGTAAATTCAGGAAGAGAAATAAATGTGTTCAGGGTAGAGAAATAGCTGAAAGTAAAAACTGTTCATCCAAGCTAGGGTGGAAATGGCAGGGAGGAAGGGTGAATGATTATAAATTCACCAAACACAAGAGGCCCAGTCCCAGGCACCTCTCACTTAAATCCAAGATGTATGACTTGTAATTCAGCAGACAGTTGTTATAACCGCACCCATCCTGCTGCAGGCTGGAGCTGGGTTCCAGAGGCAGGTACATCAGTCTGTCACATTCCTGCTCTGCTCCCTCTCTTCTTGTCAATCATCACAGGCCCAGCCATGCGAGGGAAAGCAGAGGCCAAGGCTCCAGTGGAGCAGCACATTAAAGCAGGGCCTCTGGCTCTGGCAACTCAAACTTGTCTTACAGCTTTTACAGATCTCAAAGCCAGCACCTGGAAGGAGACCTAGATGCCCACTCCTTAGTTACTCAAGCATGTGATGAACAATGACTTGCTCTCATTGCCAGCAGCTCTGGAGGTCACTGAGAAGTCAGGTACAAGCCTGGGTTCACCCAGCAGAGCTGGGCTGGCAGGAGCTACTGTTAATGCAAGATTTGGACTCATGGTGGACCCTTGAGGTGAGAGAGGAATTTCTACTCCCTCAGTACAGGGAATAGAAAAGGCAGAGGCTGAATGGCCCTTGCTGGGATTTCAACTGCACTGTGAGACCCTGGGAAATTCACCTTGCTGAGTGTGGGACCCTTCATTTGCATAATGTACATAATAGTACCCAGTTTGCTTAAAGCATGAGTAGCCTTTACCCCAAATCTTGGGACTAAATGTGTTTTGAAGTTCAGACTTTTTTTCAGATTCTGAAATATTCTTGTATATATAATGAGATATCTGGGGGATGAGCTCAAGGCTGAACCTGAAAGCCATTTATTTTCCAGCCTAAAGGCAATTTCAGATCATGTCTTCATGCATCTGCATTTTAGCCATAGCCTGTCCCACAAGGTCAGGTATGGGATTGTTCACTGGGGGCATCGTGTCTGTGTTCAGAAAGTTTCCAATTGTGAAGCATCTCAGACTGCAGGTTTTCAGAGCAGAATGCTGTGATCAACCCATATTTGTTATGAAGAATAAGTGCAAAAATATCTGAGTCCTTGTATAGCCATTAACAGATACCTTTTAATTAATCCATCAGTCAGTCAGCATACACAGTGTGTGTAGAGGACCGTTGTTTGTGGCAAGGATATAACGTGTGAAAGGAATGCTGGCTTCCATACTTCTCTAATGGGGCATTTAGTAAGTAACCATTTCAAATTTAATGCCTACCTTGGAGGCACCATCCTATGTAGCGGTTCCACTGCAATATAAGAAGAAAGGAAATAACATGTTTGCTTCATCAAGTGAATCAGCTCTCTGAAAAAAAATATTCAGATAGTAATTTTTACATATCTACATGCTGTACTATGTCACACAGGATTCATCACCTCAAGCAAAGAAGACGAACTGTGATTGTCTGGGGGCAAAAAAGAAAGTTTATTGAAAGGATGCTAGTGGGAAGTTTGTGGTCCAGAAAGAGATTTACTGCAAGGATGCTAGCAGAGGCTCAAGGTCTAAAAGGAAATTTATTGGCAGGAAGTTAGTAGGAGGCTGAGATCCTACATGAGATTTAATGGGAGGATGCTGGTGAGATACTGGAGACCCATACTTGGAACAAAGGATGATAACCACCAGTAGATATAACCACCTACTGGTCAGGACATCAAAGGCTCTGAGATGTCACTGTTGCCAGGTTGAGCTGACTTCTACCAACCTATTGCCTACTGTCACATACTCCAGATGCAATGTCATGCCTATTAGCTGTCTCAATGAATACAAGATGCATCTACACCCAAGTTTTTCAGAAGACAGCCACTGGGAATTGCTTTCCTGCTGAGACCATCCTTTCTAGAGAAGACAGAAGTTCCTATTTAGCTGGGAATATTGGATTGTAAACAATCAGAAAATTAATTTATAGCTGTAATACTGTTTCTGGTCATCCATTTAAGCCATGAATGGAGAGATGAAGGGAGCTGGCTTAACTTTATCTATTAGCAAAGAAATAAGCATTGCTGGAACCCATCACTAGATGGAAGATTCCAGTTCAATGGAGTGGGACCTCAGTGTGCATGGGAATGTATTTTCTCCAAGAAGAGCCTGAAAGCAGACTGCTCTGCAGAGAGACTGCATTTCTGGGCTTGTCATCCACCATTACAGCATCTAGGTGCCTGTGTGATCTATGGCGGTGCTGAATTCTCAGGCAGCTGTTATAATACTGCTTGGCCTATAAACAAACAAGAATATTTTCATCCTTGCTGGATGTCAAAGCTGCAATTCCCCAAGGCCAGGATGAATCAGTAGTCATTCTCTGGAATGATCCAGGTGACTGTGGGACAAAGATCTTTTCAAGTTAATTATGCAAGTTCTTAATAAATGTCAGCTTTTCCTGTTAGCTTGGGTATTGTGAGGAAATGTATATTTGAAAGCACAGTCTGGGTGGGAGAAGATACTAAACTGTATGGAATGATTTATGACGTAGGACCACTAGGTTAAGCTAAGGAAGGTCAATAGTGAGAGTTCATTTGACCAGGAACCTTTAGGAAAACAGCCCAATGAAAATTTCCACTGTAGCCAAACAGGATCTGTTCAATTTCACCTGCGGCAGGAAATAAGGCAGCTTGCCTGTGGAATCCTCCATCTCTAAATGCATCTCATCATGAAGAACACACCTTCAATGGCAGCCAGCCTTTTGCAACCCCTGCTAAGTGCCGGGAGTGTGCTAGATCTGTCTGAGATGACATCTACAATAGCCCTTCTGAGTTCCTTTTGCTCCTGTTGCACCACAGAAGAATGTGAGGCTCTGGAAAGATAAGGAACACGCCCAATCATATATTGCCCTTTTTAATCCGATCTTTATCAAACTGACCAGATTCATCTTTCACCATGTATGTCCTCCCTGTTCTTCCTTTATGCTCCAACCATTCTGTACAACTTGTTACATACACATTGTGTATGTCAGCATTCTGCTACTATGACAAAAAGCCTGAGGGTCACAACTCATAAGCAGGAAAGGTTTATTTTTGGTTCATTGCTTTAGCTGTGCTCTGTTGCTTTGGGGCCTATAGCTAGAACATCATAGTAAGAATGTAAACCTAGTCCCAATAGACACATCTGTAAAACACTCCCGCATCATGGCTCATGGAATATTGTGGAAAAGAGAGCTGAAAGGTTGTAAGAGGCAGAGGATCAGGGAGTTTAATGTGAGAGTGTATCTCCTAGTAATGTCAGAAGCTTAGCCAACATGAATGCCTAAGCATAAGCTGAACAAGGCCAACACCAAGAGACATGTCAAAGTATACATTAAAGATAAAAAAGTCCATGAGGCTTCAATCCTACACAAAGAACTAAAGACATCTAAGGTGAACGATAAGATAGGGTGTTGCCTTCTCTGTGAAATAACGCACCAACTGTTTATCTGAAACCAAATGGGAAGCCCTGAAAACATACACACAGTAACATTCTACAGACTGACAAGGTTTTATATATATATATATACATATATATATATATATATGTATATATATATATGTATATATATACACATGTATGTAACAGTAATTAATTTAAAAAGGAGCCATGACTTTGAAAAAAGAGTAGAGGGCTATGTGGTAGAGTTTGAAGGAAGGAACATGAAGGAAGAAATATCATAATTATCATCTCAAAAATAAAATCAGAAAAAAAACTCATCTTATTGTAACTGGAAAATCAGAAGAAGGCTGGGAACAGAGGTCCCAATGTCCCCTTCAAAGTCGTGCCACAGTGACCTAACTTCTAAAAAGTCCCACCTCTTAAATGTAACACTAAGCATCAATAGCACCAAAGGCCGATGAGGAAACCTTTAAAATCTGGGCTTTGGTGAATTGATATTCTAATACTAATACTTTAATGCAAGGATCAATAAACTACAGCCCACTGATCTAATTTTACTTGCTGCCTAGTCTGCAAATAAAGCCTTATTAGTATACTGCCCAGCTTCCTTTCGTATTGTCTGTGGCTGCTGTCACGCTCCAAGGAAGTCGAGACCACAGCCCCCAATATACCTACAATCATCACTTTCACAGTCTCTGTGGAAAATACTGTTGACACCTCCCCTCATGCTTCAAGCCTCCAGCTCTTGCTCAGGCTTTTATTTTTGCCGCATAGCCCATGTCTTTCATCAGAGCATGACAGACTTTGACTATGAATGTTGAAAATTCAGTTGTTCTCTTAATTGTCTGTGTGGCTTAAAGAAGTCCTGTCACTTAAGTTTCAGTTTCTCTCTCTCTCTCTCTCTCTCTCTCTCTCTCTCTCTCTCTCTCTCTCTCTCTCTCTCTCACACACACACACACACACACACACACACACACACACACACACCCCTCTCTCCTCCCCCTCACTTGTGTATATAATGGGAATTCAACCCAGGACCTCACACATACAGGGCAAGTTCTGTATCACTGAGCTACATCTCCAGACCTTACTTAAATCTTCTCTAACTCACCCTGTCACTTGATTTACTGAACAGATGGAGCTCTTACTTCATATTTGTTGATGCCAATTGAATTCCTTCCTGCCCTCCCAGCATCCTACCATGGGGTATCCATGGAATCAGAGGGTCCTGGAAGCAGTATACTATGCCATAAAGGGGCACTGAGAGTAGAAAGTCAGTATTCAGGAAGCTGAGCCATTCGGAGTCTCTCATCTTGTCATTTGATTAAGTTTGTACAGAACTGTCATCCCTCGGTCTGAGCACTTCATCTGCCTCATGAAAGAATTCACCTAGACTATCTTAAGCAGCCTTCTTGTCTAAAAATCCCATAATATTTCTGACTGAAGTTCAGCAGTTAGGAATATGATTAGCCAAGTAGGTAACTGAGCCAACAATACAGCTTCATTACCAAGAATTTTTGCTTTAAAGGATCCCAACATTACTCTAAACTTTCAAGGATGAATGTCTAAAAGAACACCCTGAAAACTAACTCATTCAATCTCAATCTCTCTCTCTCTCTCTCTCTCTCTCTCTCTCTCTCTCGGTTTGTTGAAACAGGGTTTCTCTGCATAGTCCTGGCTGTCCTGAAACTCACTCTGTAGACCAGGCTGGCCTCGAACTCAGAAATCCACCTACCTCTGACTCCCAAGTGCTGGGATTAAAGGCATGTCTCTCTTTTATTAAAATAAGTGTTCACTGACCAATTAAGGTGCTTCCCTATTTTCTTGTTTATTGTATTATGCTCTACTCATGGCGTTCACAAAGAGACATGCAGCCTCTGGCCTTTCCCCGACAACAGGGTAAGTGAGTAAAGGCCACAAAGGCATTACACCACCTTCCATCACCATGGGTGACACTTGACCTGGTGCACATTCCCCAAACCTGTTCCAGAACAACAATTGTGTGAGTCCCTCTCTCAGAAACAGATTTCCAACTTCTTTCCCTAGACCCACCAAGCCTGCATCCCTCCAGAGTAGCACCAAGGGATCTGCATGCTTCATAAGCTCCGCAAGTGTTTCAGTGGGAATTTGGGAACCCAAATTTAGGAGTCTGGTTCCAGATATACAGTTCTGCTGTCTCCCACACCCCAGAGGTTCATCATCACTGTTTGGTTGAAAGGGTAACCCCATCTGTCATCTAAATAAAAAGTGATTCTGAGAAGGTGTTTGCTAGTGAGAAGCATCTATCTACCCCTGCAGCAACTCCTTCCGGCTGCGCTCCTGTGCGCACCTGCATATCCCTTCCCCTAATTTTCCAGCAGAACCCTCTGTGAATAATTGCGGTTTTGCTAATTGAATCTGAGAGCACCTGTTTCTTAATCAATATTAATGTATTGCATGGACACGGAATTTGTAATGAATCATTCTAGAGGGGGATTATTAGATCTGAATAAAAGAGAAAAGATGAGAGAAGACAGAGGAGGTATTTACTCTCCCTCTGCAGCCCGGTAATCTGTGAACTGAGTGCTAGCTGGGGAGATGCCTGACAACATAGGGACTAGATCAGCAGGAAGAACCCAGGAGCCCCAGCTCTCCATAAGGCTGACAGTTGAGGGGTTTTTGTCTGCTTATGTTTATCTTCTCTTCTGGAAAAGGAAAAACAGCTGGCATAATCTATCAGCTCCTAGAGAACATCTCTTTGGCTTCAAGACAGGAAGGCTTCTCACCTTCAACTCCCTGCTCGGTTTATGCTGGAAGCTTCTTTTTTTCTACGCTCCTTCCATTATACCTTCTAGCATGTTCTATATCAAATGTCTATTCATTGAGTCTCCATTACTGAGCAAGAGCAAATACAGGTGTCCTGCTCATGTCTATTTCCTGTGCCTCATAGAGAATGAGAAACCACAGCTACTTTATAACTTCATAACTTTGTTTTATGTGCACTTCTGTGTAAAGGTGTTAGATGTGATTTACAGAGACCAAGGCGATTACTATCCAGTCAAGGTATATTATCTGTAACCCCACCTAAATTGGTGAAAAAACAAAACCTTCTAACCAAGTATGAAATCCTATAAACCCTCATTACCCGGATCATTTATTCAATGGCCTCGTCCTTAGGACCATGTCTGCTACTATAAGCCGAGCTGGTCAAGCCAGCTTTGCATCAAACCCTGGGGCTGAAGGACGAAAAGCCCCATCTTTGCCTTCCTCTGATTCATCAACCAAGTTGGTAGAGAACCTCCTCCTAGGCTTCTCCCATGAGGAAGCATTTTCCACAATAACAGTTCCTTGTAAGACTGGCTCAAGCTGAGCAAAAAGTCACAATAAGGCAGCACAGAAATGAAGCCTCGGGCATCATTGAGACAGGACTATTCTTTCCAAATATTGTGTTCTTTACCCAAGAAAGCTCTCTCCATTATCATTATCCCAAAAAGAGTGCTCAAGGAGCCAAGATCTGAGCAAAGCGAATGTATATTCCTGAAAAAGCTTTTCCTTCCAAATCATGAGCCAACTTTGCCCCTCAGCATGCAAGACACCACCATAATAGTCTTTATTCATTAAAAATGCTCTTATCAAAAAAAAATGCTCTTATCTGCAGTCTGACCTTTTATTCCTTTCTATGCTTAGTCAGAAGATTGTTTTGTAATATTTAGGGGCCTCTGCGCATATTTCATCACCCCTTATTATATATTCTTTTTATTTCTCAAGCTATAAAACAGCCTGAAATGGTTTTGTTTTTGTTTTTTTTGTTTTTTTTTTTTTGTTTTTTGATCTCTCAGGCAACTTCCCTCAAAGCTGACTCAATACCTCCACTTATTTGTTTCATAGAACCACAAATTTGTGTGTTCAAAGCCAAGTTAATGATCTCATTCTCAAACCAAAGTATCCTTCCATTTCCCTAACTCAATGGATGTTATTATTAACCATACAACTATAAACCAAAAGGCAAAAAAAAAAACACTTGAATATCCCCCCCTTCTATCATTTTAAAGTCCATAATCTGTGACTGACAAGAGTCGTCCAGTAGCTATACCCTCTGCCTTTGAGCTCCACACCAAGGTACATGACCATTTAATTACTAACTGCCTAGAGTTTTCTCTGTCTGCCAGAATCCTCTCCACCCAATCCCAGCCAGTCCTAAGATGATAGGAACAGCCATCATTCATTGGCTGCAATTGGCATAGAAATAGCCTGATTCCTTTCCCCAGCCCACATATTCAAACACTACCGCAATAGCCACTTACCGCATAAGGCTACTGAGCACCTGAATTGCTCCAGGTGCAAAGGAGAACTGAAATTTTAATTTTAGCCAATTTGTTAAAGCTCATTATTGTTATTTTTTATAGATTTTTATTAAACTTGTTCTTGGCAGTTTCATACTTGAGTGTTAAAGCATTCTGATTCTTCTCACTCTATGCAATCTCTTATTTCCCTCCACCTGACGACCCATCAATTCCCTTCTCTACTGCCATATCTTCATGTTTTATTTTATGACTTACTGATCTTAACCAGGACTATCTATATGATAACCGCCAGAGCTTAGGAAGGTGGCCATTAGGTACATAAACCAGAGGAAATGACTGCCCACCACAATTCATCAATAGCCTATAAACAAATCAACAGAGAGGGAAAGGGACCCACAGGCTCCTTCCCAATCTATGATTGACTGTTGACAGGCTGTCTTACAAGCCCAGTTGTTAAGAGATCATGTCCACAATGGCTGTGTCATGCCCATAAGGTAGCATTTTGCAGCCCTTCCTCCTGTCTTCCAGTTCTTGCATTCCATCCATCCCTTCTTCCATACTGTTCTCTGAGCCTTAGACAGAATGGTGCAAATACCCTGTTTAGGTATGAGCACTCACCTCTCACTTACTCTCAGGACCTGGAGCAGACGCACATCTCTGCATCAATGCCAGTCCACTACAGAAAGAAGCTTCCCTAGTTAAGGTTAAGAGTGGAATTTGGGCGTAAAGATTCAAGTTTAAAAGCTTTCATTTAAATCATTGGTTTTTTTTTTTTTTGGGGGGGTTTTCGAGACAGGGTTTCTCTGTATAGCCCTGGCTGTCCTGGAACTCACTTTGTAGACCAGGCTGGCCTCGAACTCAGAAATCCTCCTGCCTCCGCCTCCCAAGTGCTGGGATTAAAGGCGTGCACCACCACCGCCCGGCCATTTAAATCGTTGTGGGGAGGTTGTTACTCTAAATTTAGTATATGAATATGTCCTTCATAAACTTTATGAACTATAGACACAGATAAAGCATGTCTAGGGTTTGGTGCTCAAATTGAAATGTGCTAGGGAACGAAGCACTGAATTTTGATGAGTTAGTGTAACATTACATGCAAAAATATCTTATCAATAATTTGTGAGTACCCATTCAAATAATCTTTAGAAATTATTGAACTAAAATTTCCCCTGTTTGCCATCTGTAACATGGCCCTATAAAGTTTCCAATGGCAAACGTGACTGACTGTAGAAGGTTAGTGCTGCTGTATGGTGTGTGTTCTAGCAAGATCAAAGTCCAGTTATCCACAGTGGTTAAGTAATCATCTTGTATTGGCCTTCCTCCCCCTCCCTCTCTCACATAGTCTTCCTCCACTAATGGTTCATGAGATCTGGAATTGCTGTGTTGGGATCAAGGGCTCAGCTAAAGAGGTAACACAGCCTAAGACACCTACACCTCCTTCCTCACTGGAAGAATGTGGTTCTTTCTGTGTCTCATTAATGTTTGGTCCATGGTCAAACCTTCCTAGATAGGTTTCAAAGCCTCCCAAATAATCACTAAAACATCTTCTATATTCTAAGATCCTACACAATTGACCTGCCCTACTAGCCCCACCCTGCCCTTTCTCCTCCCTTACCTCTATCAGTGGCACCTCTCTCCTTTTGCATTTCTAGGTCCTGTAAGCTGGTGTCATATTTATTGTCGTCTGCATACATACTTTTCCCAGATCCCCCCATTTGTCCTCCAGTTTAAGTGTCACTTGCTTAGAAAAAAAAAGCCTTCATCTTGTAGACAAAACCAAGTCAAGCCTCCTAGAGAGATATTCTTATCATCCATATAGTTGTAGAGTGCCTCTCTTTATCACTAAAGTGCATTCTTGATAAAAACCCATACAGTAAATATTCTGTAAGTATGTGGAGAATAAATAAAATAACAACAGCGTCTCTGTGCTACATTTGACTCTCTTTGTTTAAGAAAAGGGTATATAGACTAAGCTATCCTCCATCCTCCTGCCTCTACCTCCCAAGTGCAGGGTTTACACATGTGAGCTACTATATTCAGCTCTCGGGTTCCCTTCCTAACTATCTTTTAAGGGAAAAGAGTGTTCTTTATCCATCCTCTTGTATTCTGCATGACTTAAACTTTTTAAGAGTAGATCCAAAAGTCAGTTGTGAACCAAAATGCCAGCTTTATTCATGAGGAATAAAAATGTATTGGAGGACATAGTTATGCCACAGAGTGATTTGAGAATAACATCTGCCAAGTCCAAATCAGACTTGCCTTTCTTTTTGTATTAAAAAAAAATGCCTTCCCTCTTATTATCATGACTCAATAAAAAGAATGACCATTTAACAATCTCATGGTAGGAACAATAAAGTCCTCACAAAAAGGACTTTAATTTTTCCCAATGAATACAATTTCAACATCATGAGAGGATCTTAGAATATCTCACTTTATCGAGGACTGATAAAAGATTTTGTCAGTGTAGGTGATGTTGCTGCACATGGACAGAAGTTTATTGAACCCTGATGTAATGCATTTCTTTGAAGGAGACAGTAAAGAACATCTTAATTATTTCCACAAGTGAGATGAATCTAAACTATGCACCTAACTGTCAAAAATCTCAAATGGCCAAGAGAAGAAACCGAAGGGCGCCTCATCAGTGGGCATGGAATATGGCACCTACTTCATGGGTCCCAAATCAAACAATAAAACTCTTTTGTATACAGGAATAAGAGAAGAACAGCAAGGTCAGACTGAAGCATTTTTTCTGGAACGTGTTCTTGCTCGTGAATCATGAGGCATGGGAAAGGTGCTCTTCTGTGCTTGACGCCTGCTCTCTCACCTGTAAGAGATTGTTGGTGAACATCATTGATGGAAGGGTTGAATGACTACAGGATGTAAGCGCTTGAGGTCATGCTAGGAAACTTACATTTTTTAAGAACCTTAACTACTCCTTTGCTGGCTGACACGCTGCTTTCTTTCCTCATCCTTCTTTTGAAAAGGAAAAGAAAAATTATTCATGATCTGATAAAAACAAAAATGCCTGGGCTGTTGTCCATAGCCTTCCTTGATCCTATAAAATAGCCCGGAATGAATGAAACAAGGTTTCCACCCACGCCTCCCACCAACTCCACATTCTTATTGCCACTCCACTCATGGAACATGATCGTTAAACAGATTGATGTGCAGGCTGGTGGGACAGGGCAAGAGGGGGGATTCCAATTAAAAAATGTGTTAATGTCCTTTGAAAATTCATAAGTAACAGTGAAGGATCCAGTTTGGTGCTTGTGCGCTGACAGCCTGACAGTTTCACTGGCTGAACTCCTTTGAAAAAGTAACTTTAAAACGTGCATAAATGCACCTTTTGTATTTGAAGTCACACAGGCATGGCAACATGATTATTCATGACTTTGGAGAATGTTCTGAGGACGGGAGGACATTGAGTCCCAGCCCTATATCAAATTAATAAGAGGCTCCAAGCATCAAAGGGAACAAACAAGGCTCCTTCTCCATAGGAGGAGAGAAAGGTCTGTGCTTTGAAATGTGCTGGGGCCTGTGGTGTCACATGAAAAAGCAGGTGTCTGATTTTGGCTAGTAGCTGATAAGTATGCTGGGGCAAAGGCTGCCAGAGAGATAGGATCTTCTGCCAACAACAGAGTGGGCTTTGATTTGCTTTGTGTTACAAGTAGCAACTGGAAGGCTGGGAGTTCTGACATGAGGAAGGAAAAATGGATCCAAGACAATTGGAACACAGACAAAAAAAAAAAACCCACTGTGGAATCAGAGGCAAACAGAAGCAGGAGCTATGGCAATATCTACAATTCATTGGGGGTACACCAGGCACCATTATACTGAAGAAGCCTGGGACATGAGAGGCCCAAGAATGGTACTGTTATTGTTCCAGATAGGGAGAAACTGAAGCACTAAGATGTTAAGCAGTTACCTCATGGTCGCGTGACTGAGGAACAGAATCAAGATCTGAACTTTTAGCTACATGTGATCTATCTCTGTAGACCCAATGGATTCTCTGTGTGATGGCCCACCATGCAGAAATCTCATGGCTTCTCCATGAGAGTGTATGTCTTCTCTCTGAATGTCTGCTTCCTTCTTCTGCTTCTCTAACAGAGCAAAGCCAGCCCACAGCTCCTGACCATGCCTATCATACTGAAGAGGCGAGGCCAAACTGAATCTTTTAGTTGGATTCTCAAAGTGGTAGAGTAGCCAAGCCTCGGTCTGGGATCTATGGTTGGGTGGAACCCTTATGGCCAGGAGTGGGATCATGGAGGCCCTCTGTCCTCTTGAGCATTCCCTACACTAAACATATTTTGCTTATGGTGGCCCGGCTTCTCCGTGACCTCAGACATCACAGCCTCTCACCAGGTTGTTCAGTACTTGCTGGGTACAAGGCAATATGGTAGACAGGTAGGAAGTGGGGAAGCAACCAAAACCCTGACCCTGCCTTTCAATACGGTTTAGCTTCATGGAAGAGACTGCCCAGGTGATGCAGATAATGAAGTGTGTGCTGCAAGTGTATCAGGTGTGGAAATTCAGGAAAGACCAAGTACTGTGAGCCTTCAGAGAGAGAAAACCTGATTCACCCTCCCAAGATGCTCTCCGGACCATCCCGTTAATAACAGTGAGGCAGAGAAAGCACGGATGTTGGAGGAAAATGTCTAGACTAGAGATCCATTGCTTTCTGTGACTTCTCCAAGTTGCTTCACCCTCTCTGAGCCTCGATGTCCTCAACGTGGGGTGTGCACAGCACTGCTCCTCTCTCAGGGCTGTTAAGAGAATTAAATTATAGACCTGTTAGCTGATCGCTCAAGTAAAACCAAAAAGTTACTGCCATGGTTTTCCCCCTCCTCCTCCTTCCCAGCGGTTATTTCAGTCCTTACCTACTTTTAACCTGCTCACCTTTTCCATGTGCTTGATTCTCCCTCTTCTCCATTTGCAAATTCTTCCAGCACTTAGTCCACCATTCTAGTGCCCTTAAAGACCGAGACAGCAAGACTTAGGGATATGTATCAAGTCCAAGGTCAGAAGCCTTATTTTACACCACTTTCTGATTCACTATCATTCAGCATTTTCACTGTAAAATAGTAACCATGCTCTAGTATTCATGTTCATTTCCCTGATTATTCATTTTGTAGATGTATGTGAGTACACTCTGTTGCTCTCTTCAGACACACCAGAAGAGGAGATAGGATCCCGTTACACATGGTTGTGAGCCACCATACAGTTGCTGGGAATTGAACTCTGGAAGAGCAAGCAATCAGTGCTCTTAACCTCTGAGCTATCTCTCCAGCCCCCAAATATTCATTTATACTTAGTTTTTATTTATTACATTTGCACACTTATAAAGTAAATGTAAAATGAGCAAAAGCCTACAGGATTGATGTTGCTGATTCAGTGATGTTTCTGCATCCTAGTTGCAGGAACAAAATACTACTGATGGAAGGATCAGTAACGACTACTGCCTAATGTTCAGTAGTAATCACGTTACATCGGGCTTTGTTCTAAGCATCTTCCTATGATTATCTCACTTAATTTCGCTTCCTGACTGAGCTGTAACCACCACGGCTCCCCACTTGTTACAGATGAAGAAAACAAGGACCAGACACATTGAGTTGTTCTGAGAATGAAACAGAGGAAAGGCAGTAAATGGAAGGCTAAAACTTGGGGTTCCACTACCAGGATGGTAATGGATCCCTGATTCTGAGCCACGTGATGAGCTGCCCTGTGAGAGGCTTTGTCAGGATTGGTGAGATGCAGTGCCTGCTTCTGTTGGGAACCAGAACAAATATTAATGTTCTCTACTAATGGCCTCTACTGGTTCTCTCTAATGGCCTCTACTGGCCAAGTCTCACCCCGCTAATTTCAACCTTTACTCCCCTGACTGCAAGACCCAGGGCCTAGGAAAATGGCATCACACAGAATGTGGTAAAGGAACTAGGGAAGAGCTAGGCCTGGCTGTCACTCACCTTCTAAAACAGGGAAAATAACAGGTATGGCTGTAACATTCGGAACAGTTGCCCGTGGAAAAGGGGTGTTGGTAGAACTTCCAAGACTTCCAAGTGTATGCTTTCTGAAGTGTCAGCGAGTCCCCACATCTATTACAGTCATTGCAGAGCAGCTACTACACACAAGGTATGCAACAACTCCCTGAACTGACTGTGTCCAGATGATAACATAGGGTGAAGACTTTGTAATGGGCAAGCCTAGTGATGAGGTTTCATCACCTTTAGGCTCTGTGATTATGGACAGGTCAGTTGTCCGCTTTGAGCCTCAAGTTTCACTTCTAAGGGGTGAATGCAACATCAGTCTAGCTGTCTACAGGTCATGGAAACACTGTTGATCCTCCGACGTGTGTTCAGCACTGGGTCTAGGAAGTATTCTGGGGCATTTACAAATACTAACATCCCTGTGGGTTTTTTTTTTTTTTTGGGTTTGGGTCGTTTTATTTTTTGACCTTTCAAGGGTCAGATGGGGGTTATCTTATATGTCTTTGGTTTTATGGTTTCTTCTGCCAAATGTGGAGAGGAACTCAGGATGTTATAGACTCAGCTGGTAACTCGCTGTTCTCCATGGGTAGCTAAGATTTAGAGCATACAGGAAGCCATTCCCTAAAAGCTTGTGGTTTCTGGGGGGCAAACACATTTTCAATGTGCAACTACTGTGCATCTGGTATACATTATACCAGACAGGTACTCCCAAGTAGCCTTAGGAGAAAAAAAAATCATAAAAAATTAGAAGAGCTATTTTAGAAGGTTTTACCTTTCATCCTGTAAAAGAAAATAATGAAGATATATGTTCTTAGACTTGCAAAGAAGCCTCCAAAACATTTCCTGTCTAACCTTCCTGCATCAGATCCTCCACCAATTGGCAAAAAAAAAAAAAAAGACTCAGAGTAACAACTTTATGGTCGCAGACTGACATAAGATATAGCCACTCTTAAGCACAAGCAGATTCCCATATTCTACCACTTGCCCCTCATCCAATTGATTATGGTCTATAGGGAGCTAGCTGTTGCCCTCCCAGCATAAACCATGCTTTGTCTATTGTATCCCCACTTTACCTCTGTCTGGACATGAGCAATCAATTCCCCTTGATCAACTGTTTCAGGATATGCCCAGGAGATGGGTTTCACTTATTCATTATGTGAATACTCGTCCTCCGCAGCCCAGCTGCAGCGGTGGATGACTGGGTGTGTCTCCTTGATGCATCTCATTGTTATCATTGTTGACCTCATAGGCACCAGATGAGTGACATGAACCACTCTTTCCATAAGACTGATGTCTCCCAAAGCTGACATCTTCTTCCTTAAAAATTTCCTAAGCATCCTTTTCCCACCTTCAAACCCCCCCCAAAGACACACACTACGCACATACACACATGCACACCCACATACACACACACACACCTCTCTCTCATGCTCACATACACACATGCACACATACATACACACTCTCATACACTCATGTATACACAAACAAACACAGGCAGTGTTTGTGTGTGTGTGTATGTGTGTGTGTGTGTGTGTGTGTGTGTGTGTGAGAGAGAGAGAGAGAGAGAGAGAGAGAGAGAGAGACACTCTCTGTGGGTCACAGATCACTTGATGTATTTCACAGCACCTTTAGCAAGCCTCTGCCATGGCGCTGTTCGTTGTATGCATACTCTGAACCTTCCCCTATGGAGACCCTTTCCTCCCTCCCCTCTAGAACATCCCAATCTCATGGCAGCAAACCCTGTTTTTGGCTGTCCTCCTCCCCCATGAGCTTGCTATAGTAGTCCACTCAGTTAGAAAAACTATGAACAGGCTAAATATTAGTCCTTTAACCACTATTTTCTTACTGGATTGCTTTAACGTGGAGAGAACAGATGGTGTTCCAGACATGTTGTCAGGATGAAAGTATGAAAATGTTATTTGTTTAAAAAAATTCTAAGAACCAGCATATCATTGCAGTCTATTTCAAGATCAGCCCGATGAAAACTGGTATGGAGGAGAAATGCCGTATTTGGGCGTTCGCCTTTTCGTGCTGTACCATTACCTCTCTTCCTTGCCTCTCTCCCTTCTGGAAACCTGATTGGCACTCAAAACTGGATTCAGAAAGGAACTTGATTTTCTCTTATTCTAGCAGAAAGGGGGAAAATTAGCACAGGTCTCACACACACACACACACACACACACACACACACACACACCATGTCCAAAGAGCATGTGACTCATTGTGTAGGCTCTGGAGTTCTCCACAAATTTCTCATTATCAATGAAATTCTACTATAATGTTAAGGCCTCGGTGGTGGAGAGGTCACTATAGTCGATTTGGAAGTGAAATTTAGAGTCAAGGATCCTGGCCTCAGAAATGTCCATCCTCATATAAGCACCCAGCATCCTCCATAAAGAAAAGTCCCAGCCAGCAATTCTAGATGGCTTGCCTTATTGAAAGCTGAGCATGAAGATCAATAGAGCAATATTTTATGGAATTCAATTTATCAAAGGATTTTCTGACTTAAAGATGATTGAATGTCTTATTTATTGGCAATCATGGGAACTTCAGTAATATTTGGTGCAGCAAATGCTACAGCTCAACGTTGATTTGAAATTTCCTGTCCTTGAAAGAAGACAATGACAGAACATTGCTCTTAAAGACCAAATCTCAATCCCAAACCTTGCAGCCAGTGCACAAACAAGCCAAGATTCTGAGCTGGAAATCAAAGTGGAAGGCACAGTGGGTTTGAAAAACTGCATGCAAACGCAGATGCAGAATGAACGGGAAACCAAGATGTGTTTTATTAATTCTTTGAGAATGTTATACAATGTATTTTGATCACAATTACCACTCTTCCTCCAACTCTTCCCAGATCTACCACCTTACCTTAACCAATTGACTTTGGTCCTCATTTTCTTAAAAGTACACCCAGTTTATGCTAGTTTATGCTGTCTATATGCAGAACAGCTACACACACACACACACATTGGCCCTTAATCTTTAACCCTGCCCAACCTTTTTCCAACCTTTTTTTTCCATTTTTTTATTAAATATAATCTTCATTTACATTTCAAGTGGTAAAATCTTTCCCAGTTTTCCCCCCTCCCCCAAACCCCCCAACTGCTCCTCCCACTCCCTGCCTCCAAGTATATGCCCTCCACCCAACCCACTCCCACCTCCCCCCACCCTCGATTTCTCCTTGTTAGGGCATCTATTGAGCTTTCACCTGACCAAGGACCACTCCTCCCACTGATGCTCAACAAGGCATTCCTTTGCCACATTTTTGGCTGGAACCATGTGTACCCCTTGGTTGATGGTTTAGTCCCTGGGAGTCCTGGGGTGTCTGGGTGGCCAGCATTGTTGTTCTTCCCATGGGGCTGTAAACCCCTTCAGCTCCTCCATACCACCCTCCAACTCTTCCATTGGGGACCCCACTCGCAGACCAATGGTTGGCTGCTAGCATCTGCCTCTGTATGTGTAAGGCTCTGGCAGGGCTCTTCTGAAGACAACCATGGCATGCTCCTTTTTGTATGCGTTTCTTGTGGTTCATAGTAGTGTTGGGGTTTGGTGACTATTTATAGGGTGAATCCCCAGGTAGGGCAGTCTCTGGGGGGCCTTTACTTCAGTCCCTGCTCCACACTTTGCCTCCATTATTGCTCCTGTAAGTATGTTGTTCCCTTTCTCAGAGGAACCCAAGCACCCCCACTTCAGTCCTCTTTCTTCTTGAGCTTCCTGTGGTCAGTGAATTTTAACTTGTTTACTTTGAGCTTTTGGGCTAACATCCACTTATCAGTGAGTGCATACCATGTGTGTTCTTTTGCGATTGGATTACCTCTCTCAGGATGACACTTTCTAGTTCCATCCATTTGCCTAAGAATTTCATGAATTCATTGTTTTTAATAGCTGAATAGTACTCCATTGTGTATATATACCACGGTTTCTGTATCCATTCCTCAGTTGAAGGACATCTGGGTTCTTGCCAGCTTCTGGCTATTATAAATAAGGCAACTATGAACAAGGAGCATGTGTCCTTATTACATGTTGGAGCATCTTCTGGGTATATGCCCAGGAGTGGTATAGCTGGGTCCTCAGGTCTATGTCTAATTTTCTGAGAACTTGCCAAACTGATTTCCAGAGTGGTTTTACCAGCTTGCAATCCCACCAACAGTGGAGAAGTGTTCCTCTTTCCCCACATCCTCTTCAACATCTGCTGTCCCCTGAGTTTTTTCATCTTAGCCATTCTGACCAGTGTGAGGTGGAATCTCAGTGTTGTTTTTATTTGCATTTCCCTGATAACTAAGGATGATGAACATTTCTTTAGGTGCTTCAGAGCCATTTGTGTTTCCTCAGTTGAGAATTCCCCATTTAGCTCTGTACCCCATTTTTAATAGGGTTATTTGACTCTCTTGAGCCTAACTTCTTGAGTTCTTTGTATACCTTGGATATTAGCCCTCTATCAGATGTAGGATTGGTAAAGATCTTTTCCCAATTTGTTAATTGCCGTTGTCAAAATCCCAAATCAATTCTTCATAGATCTAGAAAAAGAAATTCTCAAATTCATCTGGAATAACAAGAAACCCAGGATAGCAAAAACTATTCTCCACAACAAAAGATCTCCTGGGGGAATCGCCATCCCTGACCTCAAGCTCTACTACAGAGCAATAGTGATAAAAACTGTTTGGTATTGGTATGGAGACAGGCACGAAGATCAATGGAATAGAATTGAAGACACAGAAAAGAAACCACACACCTTATATTTGACAAAGGAGCTAAAAACATCCAGTGGAAAAAAGACAGCATTTTTAATAAATGGTGCTGAATCAACTGGCGGTCAGCATGCAGAAAAATGCAAATCGACCCATTCTTATCTCCTTGTACAAAGCTCAAGTCCAAGTGGATGAAGGACCTCCACATAAAACCAGACACACTGAAGCTTATAGAGGAGAAAGTGGGGAGGAATCTTGAACACATGGGCACAGGGGAAAAGTTCCTGAACAGAACACCAATGGCTTATGCCCTAAGAGCAAGAATCGACAAATGGGACCTCATGAAACTGCAAAGCTTCTGTAAGGCAAAGGACATGGTCAGCAGGACAAAACGGCAACCAACAAATTGAGAAAAGATCTTTTTCCAACCTTTTTAAGTTAGTATTAAAGTAACAGCTTTCGCTACATCATTCAACATATCTATGTCATTATACTTACTTCTGATTCATCCTTCTATCCCAGTGCCCCCCACCCCAGCATAGTTCCTGTAAATCTCTGGCTGGTTCCTTCTATTGTGTTTTGAATATAAAGTCTCTCCCACAGACTCTGTGTCACCATCTGGAGCAAGCCTTGAGGCGGGGCCTAGCTGGAAGGAATGAGCCACTAGGGGAGAGCCCTGAAGACATTCTTAGCACAGTCCTCTCTCTGCTAGAGAAGGGGCAGCTACACTATACTCCTTCTGTTATACCTTCCCCATCATACTGATCTGCGACCTCTTGACCTGTGATCCAGAATAAACCTGTCTTCCCTTACGTTGTGTTTGGTTAGGGATCAAGTGACAGCAATGCAAAAAGTAAGTCACATCTTCCTTCCTCCTGATGGACAGACCCTCTTCTGCTTTCCTGTCACATGTGTCCCATTACCTGTGTTCCCCTCGCCTTTAAGATCACTTTTTTCCCTCTTGCAATCACCTTCCTAGTTTTATCTCACACACACACACCACTCTCACATACATACACACACATATACACACTCACTCCTATATATATACACACTCACATACACAATCTTACAGATGCACACCCACTCATATACACATGCACATACACACACTCAAACATTAACTCACTTGTAGATTCACTCACTCACATGCACAGTCACACACAGATACACACAAACTCATACACATACATACACACTTGAATACATGCTCACAAACACACTTACATACACACACATTCACATACTCATACACATATTCACACACATATACACATACATAGCCATATACACACATACATACACTAATATACACTCATATATACATCCACACACATGTACACAGAGGCTCACACCCACAATTTTAAGTATAGATTCTGTGTATGTGATGAAATGTGATATTTGTACTGCTGAGAATGCCTTCTTTCACTTAACATAATAATTTTGCAATTCTATCTTCCTACAAATGTCAACTTTCAGTTTTCTTTGTCGCTAACTGAAATGCCACTGTGTGTGTATGGTACATTTTCATTACTCATTCACAGCAATAGGCTTCTGAGCTGGTTCCAGACCCTGGCTGTTGTGACAAGTGAAGCAATAAGCATGTATGCGCATGTATCGCAGTAGGCTATTCCCAAAGGACTCTAATCCAACATGCCAACATTAACTTCTTAGTCTGACAAATAAACAACATTTATGTAAGATGTTAACATTTGGGGAAGCTGGCTGAAAGATGTCTCTGAATTCTCTGGGATAATGTCTTTGCAACCTTATTACAAATCTAAATTTATTCCAAAATATGAAGTTTATTTTAAAAAAAATAGGATTAAATCCACAGTTTACTGACTGTAAAACATGGAGTACTGAAAGACTGTGAGCTGTGGAGTCTACCCAAAGATGGGAAGAAGATGTTCCCTCCTTCATGTTAGCTGTGCCTGTGATTAACTATTAACACACACACACACACACACACACACTCACGCATACATACTCACATACATAATCTTACATACATATATCCACATGCACGGTTGCATATACACACTCATATATACACTCACATACACACTCAAATACACACTTACATACACACCCTTACATATGGACACTCACATGCACACTGATATACACATACATACACACTTGAATACACACTCACATACACACTCTTACATATGCGCAGTCCCAGAACCTCCATTTGCACAACTCTAGAGACAGACATGATACCCAGCAAGCTGTCTCAGTGGGTAAAGGCACTTGCTTCCAAGGCTGAGGACCTGAGTTTGATTCCCAGGACCCACATTGTAGAACAAGAAAACTGACACACATCCACACATGGAAATAAAGAAAAAAAATGTGATAAAACTGAAATAATTAAATCCTCTTCATAAAAACATTACAAGTATAAATCCGATAAGTACAATGAACTTGAAACATTCAGTGCACAATAGTTGAATTTATTTTTAAAAATAACTAAAAGGAAGAGATTTTTTTTTGTAAGTGGAAAATACATGCCAGACACCTTCTACAATGTCTAGCCAAGCAGGAGTCTCCTTTCAAGGAGGGGACAAACAGATGAGCCTCATTAGCCATTACCCATTAGGGACCCCCAGTAGGGGCTTAGACTCAGTAACACTCATCTCTCACCTTAAGTAAACACGTCTTAGCAGTTTATCGTACACCTACTGATTCATCGAAAACTTTCCTTTTCATACCAATTATTCCAAGTTATTCAAACTAACTACAATTTCACTTTCCTAAGTAAGGTCTATTATAGACTTAAGAATCATTTCAAAAAAGAATTCTGATGCCAAGGGTTTCTTTCTTTCTATATCTGTTGTTGGAGTATATACAAATAAACAAACCGATATATTATTTTTCTGCTAACAGTTAGATTGTCCAACAAATTAAACACCCATTGAGGAAACTACAGCTCAGAGAAGTTCAGCAACCTGTCCAACAGTGCACAGCTAAGTGTTTATGTCCTGACACATTTGTTATACAGTGCCTGGAGTCCTGTCTGCCTCACCTACAGGGCTTCCTGCCTTTGCAGGCTAGAGCTCACACTAAGAACTGTTTTGCTAGTAATGCTCTCAGCATCTCTCTTCCCCTCTGTCTAATCTTGGCTCTAGTGTTTTCTAGTATCTACTGTTAACTCTTCCAAGTATCCATGTGTCTGTATGGTCAGAGCCATCTCAGCTCACTGGGCCCTTCCAGGTTCCTGATGTTCTAGCTAGATTGATTGTAGCAAAGCCAGACCTGTTTCTGACTTTGATCCCCTACCCCAAACCACATACATGCACACACACACACACACACACACACACACACAGCGAGAGAGAGAGAGAGAGAGAGAGAGAGAGAGAGAGAGAGAGAGAGAGAGAGATGCTGCCTGACTTGCAAGCTCTCGTTAGCATTAAATGCCAAGTTTCCGGAATCCAGGCGCCTTGGTTACAAGTAAATCGGACATTGCTGCATTAATGTGGTAATGGAAATATAATGAAGGAATTTATTGTCCCTGAAAGACAATATCTGCCACACAAACCCCACGGGGCATCACCAGACTGTAAGTGCAGCTCCACTCCTCTAATTCCACTAGCTCATAATTATCTCGGGAGGACCATGACCCTCCAGTTCTCCCTATTAAAAGTATATTTCCTTACAAAGTGAACTGTGCTCTATCAAATTGCATCATTTTGATCACTGGAAATTGACATATTGGGCTCATTAGCCAGGAAGTTGGATAGTTAATTTATGAGGCTTCTCAGAACCTGTCCCAGGCTAGTCATTGAGAGAATACAACAGCCCACGATGAGATGGGAGAAAGTTACTCCAGCGATTGCTTTATTTTCCTCTCATTACAGAAATAATGAACAGAAAACTTCTCTGCTACAGATACTGCCTTCCAGTCCTACATACACGCGCGCGCGCGCGCGCGCACACACACACACACACACACACACACACACACACTGGAACAATTGTGCTTTCTTACAACTAAATACTATTTGATGGGTATGCAGGCTTACTGCGCTCATTAGCACCGTTTTCCTCTTAAAATGCTTCAACTGTGGAGATGAAAAGATGATCTGAGTCTTTGCCTTCATCTTTAATATTTAAAACTGTTCACACAACCTTTAAAAAAATCAAATATTGATGCTGTTACCTGTTGTTCTTCAAAGTGGAGCAATTATACTGCAGGCCCTTCGAATATTCCTGCTTTTGTTAGAATGGGTACGAGGATGTTAGGGAGTCATTTCTTTTCCCTGTCTGTGGCCTCCACCCTCCTCTGCCTCAGGTGGGAATCAGGGAAAAGCTTTTGACTCTTAATAAGGAACACGCTGAGACAGCTTCCCAAAAGCACCTAGTGGGCAGGCTGGCAGGGAATATAAGACTCAAGGAGCATCCTCAAAGTAGATTCTGTAGAATGGCACTGTGCCCTTGGAGCGATACAGGCTCCAGGCTCTCAGCCAGTTTGCCCACAGGAGGCCAGCTTTCTTCCACCTCTGCAACCTAGATTCTTGGGGAGCAGCCATTTTGTCTGGGATGATTCTATACTGCCCTCTAGTGGCTGTGTCTAGAACCTACATGTCTAACAGCCCATTAACTATTTTCAGCAATCCCTTGCTTAGAACTTCCCGTGGATAGTGAGACAAATGAGATGCGCACCATGATCGCCAATTCTTCATGGTATCTGTAGGAAGACACATTCATGAAAGCAGTTATAATGCATGCTGATGAGTTTGGACACATGAGCAAATTCAGAGTGCTCTGGCCTCACAGGAGAACTTCATCACCCAGCCTGCGGGGTTCCATGGAGATGGACAAAAAAGATAGATAGTCCTGAAGAATGAGAAGGAGCATCTATGTAGATGAAAGGAGGTATCTCTTGGGCTCTGCTGGTCAAGACCCGTTATGCCACTACAAGTGTGTGGTGTTAAAAGACAATTACGCGTTGTTTCATTGAAATGAAAACATTGCTTTTAGGATACATTTTCTTACATCTCTTTGAAGTGCTTTCCACAAAGGATGGTATGTCATTACTTTATTAGCAGTATTCTCTTTCCTTGCAGAATGGGATGTTAAGTCATGCCACATTTTACTATATAGAGCCTCTGAGATTTGAGAAATTAAAATGCTAGTTGTGGATGAACAAAGAGTTAGGGGTAGTGTAAGATGAGGGCACTATAAATGAAAGGCTGTGGAGACAGAGACGTTGAGACAGCCCATGGAAAACTCAA
This sequence comes from Tokudaia tokunoshimensis, assembly GCA_036184795.1. Taxonomy (NCBI): domain Eukaryota; kingdom Metazoa; phylum Chordata; class Mammalia; order Rodentia; family Muridae; genus Tokudaia; species Tokudaia tokunoshimensis. Next base: position 28,306,304 of record BTHU01000010.1, on the reverse strand, counting down.
AGACATGGATTCTTTTAAAAATTCCAAATACTCATAAGAAGTGGGATAAAACAAAAGACGGTCCTTCCATGAGGTGGGGGTAGGGGGAGAAGAGATCAACTGGAAAATATAGTAAACCCATGCTTTGCTACGAGTATTTCAAACTCATTGATGAATTAAAGAGTGTGGAAAGGAGCAGTCCATAATAGGAAGGCATCACAGGCTGACTTCATGAAGAGAAATTCAAGCATCCTTCTAAAAGCATATGATGCAGAGGTGTAGAAACGGGTTGCATAGTTCCTCCTTGGCCCTTCTCAGTTCACAACTATTTTCTGCTTCTAAGAAAACAGGAGCAGAGGACCACATTTAACTGGCTCTAACTCCACTGGGGAAGATGCTCTCCTGGTACTAGCAGGATCAATTGTACAAATAATTTCATGGCCACTCAACACTTTTGTCATGGGTGAAAATAAAAAGGTACCGTTTGCTTTCCCCTGTTAGATACCCAGGCTGTGGGCTCAAAACAAAAACAAAACGAGAAAGCATACCACTGCACACACTTCTCTCTACCTTTCCTCAATGGGAATTTTATTCTACTAGACACAAATTAGCTGCCACACTCACTGCTTTGAAGCCATGATGGAAAATATCAGTTGCACCAACCGGAGTCATGTATCTCTGAAACGTTGATTATTGCAATGTGTGTCTGTTCACCCTGAAGGTGAAATTCTAGCTTCCATTGTCAGCTACTTAATCATGTTGTTGGGCTTTACTTGGTTGTTGACTTTTAGTTTTTTATTGCTATTAGCCAAAGGCTGGGGAAGAAGGAGAAGGAGGTTAACAGGGGTGGAGTGAGCATTGGCCACAAGATGGGGAGCCTTCTGTAATATAAAAATGTAGCAAACGCGGAGAATCATGTAGTAGGGCAGAGCCTGCCAGTGGGGAATTATTTCTTAGGAAAGGTGTCCTTTGTTAGTGTGATTTATTTCTTATTGCAGTAGAAAGAGTAAGAGAGATACACATTCAAATCCTCTATCTCTTTTGTACTTAGCTGTGCAACCTAGGCAGTTTTTTTAATCTCTTAGGTCCCGGTTTTCCTTCTAAGTAACACAAAGGTAGGGATCCTAACTACCTGTCATGGATGGGTGGGAAAAATAAGATGACATGTGTAGAATGCTAACAGTCTGTCATCTTGCAAGATGTCTACTGTCTACTGCCACAGATAACCTGCTGCAGCCACCTCGGGATGCTTTTGTCCCCGTACTTCAGAAACACCGATGCTCATGTCCCACCCATTTCCAATGCTTTCTTCCCTAGAAAATGACCACAGTTTTCCTGGAAAGAGTGATCTCTCCTTAACTGAGCAGCCCAGCATGTGGTCTGCAAAGGCTCTCTCATTGGCTATCTACGGCTCTTATCCCTCTGTGACCTACTTAACCCTCACTGAACCTCAGTTTCTTCAAATGATGATTGTGAAAATGCTGCCTGCTTACTAGGGCAGTGGCAGGCAAAGAATTGCTAATGCATGCACAGAAGCAGCCATACAGAGCTCTAGAGAGAGAATGAGCATAGCATTGAAATATCAGTAGTACCAGCTCTAGATGTGACCTCCTATCAGGAAATGGGATTTGCTTGGTTGCTTGCTTCTACAAAGGACACATTGCTATTCCTAGATAGCTGAGCTGGGGAGCTGGATACAGCTCTTACTGTGTACGCAAACATGAAGACCAGAGTCCAACTCCCAGAACCCACTAAAGAAAGGAAGGAAGGAAGAAAGAAAGAAAGAAAGAAAGAAAGAAAGAAAGAAAGAAAGAAAGAAAGAAAGAAAGAAAGAAAGAAAGAGAAAGAGAGAGAAGGAAAGAAAACTTAAGCAGGAGGCTTGGGGATATAGTTTAGTTGTAGAGAGGTTGACTACCATTATTCATTAGACCCAACATTCAATTCCAGTGCCTACAAAATACAAATTATATTTTTCCTTTTTTTTAAAGTAAAGTTATTTACTCACTTTATATCCCAATCACAATGCCTCCTCCCTCTTCTCCTCTCACTCTCTCCCTCTTACCTCACCTTCCTCCTCACCTTCCCTTCTCCTCAGAAAAGCTAATGCCTGCCATGGATATCAACCACCCTTGGCATATCAAGTTGCAATAAGACCAGGCACATCTTCTATTGAGGCTAGACAAGGCAGTCCAGTTAGGAGAAAGGGATCCAAAGGCAGGCAGTGTACTCAGAGATAGTTCCTACTCCTGCTCCTGCTTTAGGAGCCCCACATGAAGACCCATGTACATGAAGACACAACTGTTACATGTGTGCAGAGGGCCTAGGTCCGTCCCATGAATGCTTTCTGGTTCGGTCTCTATGAGCCCCTCTGGACCCAGGTTAATTGATCCTGCAGGTTTTCTTCTGGTGTCCTTGACCACTCTGACTTCTTCAATCCTTTCTGCTCCTCTTCCATGGGATTCCCCAAGCTCCAGCTAATATTTGGCTGTGGGTCTCTGCATCTGTTTCCATTCGTTGCTGGGTGAAGCTTCTCTGATGACAGTTAGGCTAGGCTCCTTGTCTGCTAATGTAACAGAGTATCATTAGTAGTGTCCGGGGTGGTTTCCCTCTCATGGCATGGGTCTCAAGCTAGGCCAATTATTGGTTGGCTCTTCCTTCTAACTCTGCTCCATCTTTTACCTCTGTACACCTTGTAGGCAGAACAATTCGTGGATGTCTTGCCTGGTTACAGGAGATGACATCTAGGATGTTTCCAGTGTCTGGCTATTACAAATAGAACTGCTGTGAACATAGCTGAGCAACTGTTCTTGTGGTATGGTGGAACATCTTTGGAGTATATGCCCAGAGTGGTATAGCTGGATCTTATGATAGAGCTAGTCTCAATGTTCTGAGAAACCAACACATTGATTTCCAAGATAGCTGTACAAGTTTGCACTCACACCAGCAATGGAGGAGTGTTCCCTTGCTCCATATCCTTGCCAGCATGAGCTTGTCCTCTGAGTTTTTGATCTTAGCCATTCTGTAAAATGAAATGTAAAATGAAATCTCAGAGCCATTTTGTCCCTGGTGACTAAGGGCGTTGAACATTTTTTTAAGTACATCTTGGTCATTAGAGATTCCTCTGTTGATGATTCCCTATTTAGATCTGTACCCCACTTAAAAAAAATTAAAAAATTAAAAAACAAACTTTATAAAAAACCAAAAATGTTTTAACAATTCATACCATGTATTTTGAACACCCCCCCACTCTCCCTTCAACTCCTCCCAGGTCCACACCTTACTTACCTGATCCCCCAACTTTTGTCTCCTCTTTAAAAAAAAAAAAAAACCATGGAGTCCTATTTATGATTATCCATATACTTATGGGTTTGGGGCCATCTACTGAAGTGTGGCCAATCTTCTAGGGTCAAACCCTTAAAAGAAAACTGCTTTTCCCTCCCCCAAAAGCCATCAACTCTCCATAGCTCATGGCTGGGAATGGGGGCTGGTAGGCCCTTCTCTCCAGCTGGACTGTTGACTGGGAGGATTTGGTTCCTTTCTTCTGCAGGCAGCCACAGCTGATGTGAGTCCATGAGAGCAGCAGTCATAGGCAGAAGACATTGCTTTGCTCTTGTCTTTGTTGGATGAACCTATGTCAGTGTTTACAATTCTGTTGAAATATTGACATAAAATGCATGTGCTTGTTTACTACTGATGTGATTCTTTTCTGTTTCAAATACTGTTGGCCTGTTGTTGGTTGAATCCCTCAGATTCAGAGCCCTCAGATGGGGTGGACTGGCTGTGTGTAACGTGTTGTGTGTCTAAATTGGAATGTGTCTTGAAGTGTTAAAAGACACATTGAGCTTCCAAGACTTGCAGGGGGGAAAAAAAGAGTATAAAATATCTAATTGATTATATGTTGAAATAATACTTTGGATATATTGGGTTAGATGAAATATATTCTTAATGTCAATTTCACTGTTTTGTTGGTTTGTTAATGTAGGCACTAGAAAACCATGAAGTTGCAGCTTGTAACCACCGTCTGTTTCTATTGGCAGCTTCTCTGTTGGACAGGGCTTTGTACTCTATCCCATGAAGTGCATCAGGTGCAAGATCTCCTTTGTTTATTTCAAAAGTGAAAATATGAAAGGATACTCAGTAGAATGTGTGCCATGCATACATGGCCCTCCCTCTTCTCAGGCTCCGGTTTACAGGTCATCTCCAAGTATCCTCTATCTCAGAGATACCTAAGAGTTGAGGCACAGTGCTCCCTAGTCAAGCCCCCAAGTCCCCACCACTCCCTGTTGTTACACACCTGCCTGCCTCACTTGGGGACATTATCTGCCAGCCACTTGAGTAAAGTATGGATGCTAGCAGCTCACAGTGAGCAAGAGTCCACAGGTACCAGGACATGGTATGTTTGCCAGTCAAGACAAATCCCTGAGAGAAACCGTAGGAAAGATTCCATTTAGCTCCTGGTTTCAAAGGTTTCAGTCATGGCTAACTGGCTCCATCATTTCTGAGTCTTTGGTAAAACAGAACAGTGATTTGGAAAGAGTGAAGAAGAGAGAGAGGGAATACAAGGTAAATCTCCCCCCAAGGATCCACTTCCTCCACATAGGCACCACCAACCATAACACTATCACTTTATGAATGTGTCAAGGAATGGGTCCATCAGTTGGGTCACAGACTTAGTATCCAATCCCCTCTTGGTCATTAGGACCAGCAAATAGGGACCATACCTCAATACAGGAGCCTACTGGAGAAACGCTTCATATCTAAACTACACCATAAGAGATAAATGCCAAATAGTTAACTTGCATGCAATGAAATTATCAATAAGAAATGGGACTTGCCATCTAATTATGCCCCAAGTATTTGCTGTTTCTGGTTCCTTTGAAAAAAGCAAGCACCAAGGATTCTGACATCTGACCAGTGGGACTGATGATGCCCACATGGCGGGATGCTAAGGAGGCAATCTATGTGCTCCACCGCCAGCGCCGATGCCACTGTAGTCCATGGGCTCCATTTACTCCTAAGAGGCATTTTCCTCTGAGGAGATAGAATAATGGGATATGGGGAATTATTTGCCTGACGCCCTGTGAATCAGGGATTGCATTAAATGATATTATACTTAGAAATAACTGTTCTAAGGCAAGTTTCAATGTGTTAATTAAAGTGACCTAACCTTGGATTTTCTCAGTTTAGAGGAAACTGATGGCCCCTAAATGAATCAATGTATAGTCCTCTACATTTGTCTAGAAGGGACTTCAGCAACACATCTTTATAATTATTAAAGTAATCCCTTAAGGCACAGAAACAGGTTAAGAGAAATCACTCTATACTGCTATGTCCGCAAACCCCTAGCATTGAATATCTGTTTGATTCAGGCCAGAATTCCTAACGACAGGAGTTGCAAAGAAGCCAGCAAATATCCTTGTCCCCCTTCATACCTATTGAGTCACATAAAGAATGCACTTGGCTTAGGTACCCAGATGAAGCTCATGACAAAATTTAATCACTTCTTATTTAATAAACAAAAACCTTATACTGCTCAGATGCTAAGAATAAAACAAGAATAAAAATGCAAGCTATTAAATGTATGCTTTGCAATATATGAAGATACAGAATATATAATAAACTATGTTAAATAGGTGTAGTTTACATGTTAAACTATTTCTAAAAATACATACAAATACTATGAATGTGTGTGTTCAACTTAAACCTGATTGGAGCTAGTAGAATGGAGAAATTAGAAGCAATCTGTTGACAACCGAATGCTGCCATCTTGGTTCCAGTTGCTGTCTGCATCCACAGAGGACTCCAGCCAGTCACTGGGGACTCAGAAAATTAAATCCAGACAACCAGCTGTGAGTGACTTGGCAAGAACTCTGCAGGCTCTCGATGTGACAATTGGAAAGCAGTACATAGGACTCCCATTTGGGAATTCATATACCAGAACCATAGTGGGAAAACTCATTCTAGATACCTATGAAGTCTCCCTTGATGCTCAGGGTTAGGACAGGACAGCAATGCCAATAATTTTATGTGCAAAACATTTTCCAGTATAATCTACCACCATCTCATTATCCCCTTGAGGACCACGGAGGACAGGAATCTGAGATTCACTAAGCCCAGACATTGGTGGAACAGTAAATGTCTTACCTGTTCTCTATTCATTCATTCTGTCATTGCCATCAAAAACAATCAGGGTCAAGGGGTTCTTTCTGGGATGGCACAGCCTCATAACCCTGGAGTTTGTGAAGAAATGATCCCTTATTTGAAGAGTCAATATTACCATAAACTGGATCTGTTTTTTTTATAACAATAGAATTCATATCCTGGTAAGCAGCTTATATGATTGTTTTATCTCTTTGTCCAGAATCCTAGTTTTTACACAGGCCAAAACCAGGATGGCTCAGACGAATAAGAGGAAGATTAAATTGAGTGATGCTAAGGAAGGATCCTCTCTCTATCTTCCCTGCAGGGTTAAGAGTGATGGGTATGATCCTGCCCATTCCCAAAACTCCACAGTCTTTGCCTTCTCAATATCCAATCTTGCCATTCTTAACCATTATAGTAAAACTTATGTAATATAAAATGCTTGGACAGGTACCATGTAGCATCCACTATCTATATGCATAATGTCATCTTAAGTGGCATCTGAAAGTATCAGGGTAATGACTTTCTATTTTCTATGGATTATAGTTTTTCTACATAATATAACAATATTGTGTACATGCCCTCCAGTACTATGTGTATGTACTTAACACTACTTTAAACTCAGTTAGTATGTGTACTGGCTAGTTTTGTGTGTCAATTTGACACAGGCTGGAGTCATCACAGAGAAAGGAGCTTCAGTTGGGGAAGTGCCTCCATGAGATCCAGCTGTGGGGCATTTTCTCAATTAGTGATCAAGCAGGGAGGAGTTGTGGGTTGTACCATCTCTGGGCTGGTAGTCTTGGGTTCTATAAGAGAGCAGGCTGAGCAAGCCAGTAAGAAACATCCCTCCATGGCCTCTGCATCAGCTCCTGCTTCCTGACCTGCCTGAGTTCCAGTCCTGACTTCCTTTAGTGACGAACAGCAGCATGGAAGTGTAAGCTGAATAAACCCTTTCCTCCCCAACTTACTTCTTGGTCATGATGTTTGTGTAGGAATAGAAACCCTGACCAAGACAGTATGCAACAGCAGAAATAATTTCTCTGAATAGAAACACTGTAATGACCACACCAGTGACCTTGCCAGCATGGACTGGGGAAAATACACAATGCCCTATAAGGATGTCAAGGGCTGCTAAGAGATGGGCAATCTGTTTCCTCCAGGGACAAACTTGCACATAGGTTGTCCATTCCAAGTAGTTAGCCATGGACACATGTATGTATGAGCAATATTAAATGGACTCAGTAGGGTGTGTGTGTGTGTTTGTGTGTGTGTGTGTGTGTGTGTTAGACAATAATAGTTGAAGATGAAGAAATCATGAATTAGAGAGAGAGATAGCACCATATTGGGCAAATTGAAGGGAGAAGGAAGGGTAGAAGTGATGGAGATATACTGTTTATGTACAAAGTTCTCAAAAACTAATTATTTTAGAAACTTGAAATAAAAATTGAAGGAAAATAAAAACAAAAGAATAAAAAAGAAAGGAGTCAGTATATGAAAAGGACCATGTGGTTTTTGTTTTACTGAGTCCAGATCACTTCACTTCATGTAACACTTTCCAAATCCTTCCATTTTCCTGTACATTTCATAGTTTCCAGGGTGGGATGGGGTGGGGTAGGGGTGTTTGTTTTATTTTGGTTTGATTTTTCTAGAAAAGGTTTTTTTGTGTAGCCCTGACTGTCCTGGGACTCTCTCTGTAGATGAGGCTAGCCTCAAACTCAGAGATTTGCCTGCCTAAGCCTTCCAAATGCTGGGATTAAATTAATCCCAAGTGTGCTACCACAACCTATAGCTGACTAAGAGGGTTTCGTGTGTGTGTGTGTGTGTGTGTGTGTGTGTGTGTGGTATGTGTGTGTGTGCATATTTATTATGTTTTCACTTTCCATTCTTCTATTACTGGATATCTAGGTTGGTTCCACTCTCTTGCTGTTGTGAAAAATGCAGTGTTGCAGGACATTTGATCACATGGGATCCCAAAATTGTAAACTGGGAAAACACGTGATATGGCTTAGCCCTAGCACACACCTTTAATCTAAGAGCTAAGCAAAGTCAACCCTAGATCAAGAGATGAAGCAAACAACCAGCTGACAGGGAGTGAACAGAGGAAGTAAAGAAAAAGGAGAGTCTTTGAGTTGGAAGGTATTTAAGACAGCATGGAGAAGGAGAAGGAGCCCCTTGGGCGATCTAGGCACAGTAGGAAGGTCAGCTGGGTGCCTTCTCTGCCTCTCTGAGCTAGCAGGCTTTCTCCCCAGCATCTGGCTCCTTGAGTCTTCATTGGTAAAGCTGAATGGCTGGGATATTTGTTTCAAAACAACAGGGCAGCAGTAACCATGGAAGTGCAGGGGACTCTGTGATAGGATATAGTCTTCTGGGTATGTTCCTAAGCGGTAGAGCTCGATCTGCTTTTAGTGATCCGAATATCCACAATGGCTTCATTAGATGACAGTTAAAAAAAAAAGAAAGAAGGTGTCCGTGTAGGTATAGACCATGAAATGAGGTAGGAGATCATGAGAAGGAAAAAGATTCAAAAAATGTGTGGGATCGGGAGCAAAAGATTACACAGGATACAGAAGTGTAAAGAAGGCTCCGGGGATAGGCGGTGAGGCTAGGAAAGGAAGGACAGGTAAGAGAAACAGTGGAAATAAGTAAATTTTCTTTGAAAAATGCCATAATGAAGCCTAATTCTGTGTATGCTGATTTTTTTTTAAGTGAATTTAAAGAAAACACAGGAGGGATGGTACCTCTGATCAATGAACAAAGTCTGTGGGGACAGGGGGAGGGTGACAGCTAGCTTGGATCTGTCTCCGTTTTCTGGTTTGCTGGGTTTGATTATTTCTGAAGTCCTTTTTAGCTCTAGACTCTGTTTGATCCTCTGTTTGCACACCTGTGTATTCACTACGTTGCAGTGTTGTCCATGATTGGGCTACAGTGGATTCTTCCACAGGGCTCCTCTTCCTTGAACAATGCCCCCCACTGTACCATGAGAACTGTAGTGTCTGCCCATCCCCCACCCCCACCCCCACCCCACCCCCAGCTATTTGCATTCAGTCTTCACAAATCATCCCTTTGTCCTATCAGGAGGCTCTGCAGGAAACCAGGATAAGTGGCATCCTTAAATCTCTTACACTCACTAATTACATTGCAAAGAACTATTACACACCTCAGCAGAGCAGTCAAAGATGCGTAATAAGAAAGCTGAGTTGCAAGGAAAAGACACCTAATTTATGACAGGCTGTCAGCCACTCTTCACTAAGCCTTCTTGGCACCAAGTGGCCATCCCACTTATGCGATCAGATATTCAATTGTGAAGCCTACACTGGGCATATATACCCATCTCTCAGTTCTCAACAGGTGGGGCCTAAAAGCCTCCTTCTCTAGATCTAGAACCACTGCCTCCGCCAAAGGTGTCCATCCCAGGCCTGGGCAAATTAAACACATTCTGTCATATCTGTACCAATGTCACTTTTTGTTTGAGTTGATCCCTAACTCCGGAAGCCACATATAAACTACCCGGTTTCACCAACTCTTCCTACTGATTTATTGCTGAGTCACTGAGTAAGCTGTATATATCCCAAAATCCTGGAGGACAATTCTGCCTCTTGTGGTTTGCCATGGAGAGATTTTAAATAGTCTTTTAGCCCATTTAAGGCTCTTCATCTAAGGATAAGAGATAAGCCAACCTCCCTCACTAGGTCAATGTAAGCATTAGATGAGATAATAAATGTACCGGGGAAATAAATAACTAGATAAACCAGGAAAAAAAATAAAAAAATAAATGTACCATTATCAAGAACACTACCCGGAATGTGCCAGTCAGTGCCGCTGCCAGGGATGTCTTGCATATCCTCTACCTAGTGTAATTATGGTCACGTGTTTGATGGCAACAGCAAAGACACAATCTGCTGAGTAAGGCCACATCTCAGCAATGCAAAGGCCAACATTCCTGTGCGCCCAGTAAGCACAGCCCATGTGCCAGCTCCACACAGAAAAGTAAACACCTAATATGATCGTTATGGTTTGAATCTGTGGTGTCCTTCACCGGCTCCTGTTCTGAACACTCATTCCCAAGCACCAGTTTAAAGGCTATGGGGTTTTTAGAAGAAGGAGTCTGACTAGTGGAAACAGATCACAAAGACTAGCCTTCCGAAGGCCACACTCATCCCTAGCCCATCCTGCTTTCTCTGCTTCCTGGTTGGCTACCACAGGAACGGATGCTCTGTCACAAGTGACCACTGCCACAACCACCAGCATGCCTTCCCTGCCATGATGGACTAAGGCTCCCTGAAGCCATAAGCCAACATCGATCCTCCCCCCGCATGTTCTTTCACAGTGACACAGAATACAGCTAACACAGAGACTATGCATAAACTTGTTTTCTTAATCTCTCTGTGTTTGACATGTAGCAAGCACACATTTTAGAGGAGTTCACTGCATTTAACATACATTCTGCATTAAATGCTGGTCATCTCCCTCAACCCCTCTTCCACCTAGCCTCCCTGTCCCCCATTCCTACAGCACCCTTCTCTGTCCCAAACTATTATTAATTTCTTTCTATCCTCGTACCCACTCAAGCGTCTACCATTCCATTTTGTATTTCTACAAGGTCGTCTTATTGGTATCCATTCATGAATGAGAACATGCAGTGCTTGTCTTTTCTGTGTCACTCAACATAATGATCCTGAGGAGTAAGTTTCTGACATCTACAGGACAACTGAGAAGTCACGTGTCATCTCTCTCTGGTGTTTTCAAAAGTTGCCTTCTGAGATTCTAGAAACCCTTTGACTCTTGTATTATAGTAAGATAAGAATCATAGTCGCCTTGCTTCCTCCCTTTTGCCCTTGAACAATTATTTAGCCTGGTTGTGCCTAGTTTCCTCATCTAGACAATGGCAGGGAAATGAATATGACATGACAGTATGTGCCTGTAATCTTAGCCCTAGAGTGATGAAGATAGGTAAATTGAGAGTTCAAGGCCAACCTGTCTTATAGAGCAAGACCCTATCTCAAAGACAGAAGGGCAGGGGACACAGAGGCAGAGGCAGGGACAGAGAGCAAAGCAGCCCTGAACAGGTCTCGTGGCCATCATTATTGTCAATACAGTAAGAATCCCATTTATTCTGGGTGACTCCATTTGTGGTACTGCATGTCCACTTATGGGGCTGGAAATATTCTTCCATTCACACCAGGATACTTCAGGTAGGCTCCCTTGTGAGGAAATGTAACAAATACTTCACATTAGCCTTGTATTACATCAAACAAGTAACTACTTCATATCTTGGATGATATAAGAGTAATGTTCACTCAGGCTTAGCTTTCTACGATAAACATCAGCCTTACACGCATGGTGTCCAAAGGACCTTTGGCATGTTTATTTCCTTTTATTGAGGTATGTAAAAGATAAATACATCCCAGATTAAGGAGATGGCTCAGTCAATAAAGTGCCTAGTACACAAAGATGAGGACCTGAGTTCAGATTCCCAGAACTCCACAAAGAAAATTCAGGTGGTAGCCCAAGCCTAGAACCTCAGTGCTGAAGGCATACAACCAGTAGGCTCCCTAAAGTGTATCAGACAGACAGCCTAGTTGAGTCTATGAGCTTCAACTTCAGTGATATCAAGCTTACTGGTCCTTAGTATACCATCTGCCAACTGTATGATTCTGTAGAAGTCACTTCTGCTTCTCTGGAGAACCCTAACTAACACTAGAGGAAATCACAAACATCCTGAACTCTAAGCCAGTGCCTGGTCCCTCTAGGACCAAGCTGCCTCTTGATCAAAGCACTGTGATAGCACATTGCTAAGTAATCACCTAGTAATTTATAAGGAATGGATCATTGGTTAAATTCATGAGTTGAAGAACAAGAGATACCTGGGGTCAGGCCCTGCTTCCCCAAGGATAGTCCTTTGTCTCAGGACATGAAAGGACCCCAGAAGGGAAGAAAAGAAGGCCTTCCTGTGAGAAGCTGCCATCCCACACATGGTTAGCCTAACTTCCCACCCAAAGAAAAGCAAATGCCTCAGGCCTAAGTACTAAGTACGATACCAAGAGTGGTGCTGGTTTGTTGAGGAAGAGATTGTGGGGATTTAAAGAGGAAATCTGGGCTGAGAATTTAGCACCCATTTGGACACCAAGTAAGGATTCACGCCGAGACACCATCTGCTAGTAGCAGATTGTGGCCAACTTTCAAAGAGTGAACTGCTTCTTGCTTTAAAAATGCGCTGACCAAATTCAAATACTCTAATATACTGCTGTCCATTGAACAAGCTAGAAGATAAGGCCACTAACAAGAAGCCTGGCAGATCATTAACTGCTGTACCAGGACTGCGCCTGCTCTGCAGGGGCATCCAATGTTATAAAATAAACATGGTGGATCTGAGAGTGTTGAATTTTTTGCTTGTTTATTTCAGTTTCTTTTTTCTGTTTGATTATTTGGTTCTGTTTTACAAAAGTACATTATTTTTACATGGCCCTATGTTATTGGTGTTACTTATTGACGTACCATCTCAATAGGCATATATGTTCTGCTTCCATTAATATAAGAAGCTCCAACAAGTCTTAAACAGTATAAATGTCTGTAGGAGGGGAAACAAGGTCTTCCCCAGTCTTCATCCTAAGATGAACAGCAGCCTAGCATCCAATCTGAGTCTTCCATGTTCTTGAAAAACAATCCCATTGTTCCACACACACTCCCAAGAACCTCATGAGGCCTTACCTATAGCGTGCAGAAGAAGTAACATCCCACGCCAAGCTTGCACGTGAAATTGTCTCCTGCCAGCTGTGTGTTCATTCTGGAAAAGTAACTAGATCCTTGTCAACCTCCCTGAAATTGTTCATTTTTAAAAATGGGCAACACACACACACACACACACACACACACACACCTTCTCCTACCTCTTACCTCATGTTGCAATGAATTCATACAAAGAAGAGAGCTGCAGGGCAGCCAGAAGCAACCTGGATATCCCCTGCAGCTTCAGCCTCTCCACTCATGTCTGCTTCCTGGTGTGCATAAGTAAACTTCTCCCAACATGCTGTACACCAAAGCCATTCATTGGAAACACAGTAATTAGCATTGCAGATAAAGTGACATTGGTGCAGTGTTAATTACTACCGTGCAGATGTACTGTTAGATTCGGTTACCATACATAACATTGTCAAGCCCTTATTTTTAAATTAAAGTGCAACAAACCATACCCTGGCTACACATATTTTTATGATTAATACAAATTAATGTTATTTCATTGTCTAGGGGAAGGGTAGAGATAAGGAGATGTTGCATCTAATTGTAACAACATAATGGTAGATGTTATATATTCCCCCAACTACCTGCTTGCATAAGGAAGGGAGAGTTCTGTGAACACAAAGACCACTCATGCTTCCTGTGGTATCCCAAGCTCCTAGCACAGCCAGTGATATGAGACCCTTTCTGAACATGGATGAATAGATTGCTAATGAGTGGAGGTATGGAGGAAAATGATTGAATGAATGGATGAATGAATGAATGAATTAACGAATGAAGATACAACTGTGTTATAAAAGGAAATCTGGAGGAAATAGAGAACTAAAAGGCACAGTGATTTAGTTTTTATTCTCCTAGTTCTGCTTTGTTTTTTTAGTCTTCAAGATGAGCTCTTTGTTCCCCAAATCTATTCCATAGAAGTCCAAAGTGAGAGGCAAGTGGAAGTGGATGTTTCACAAGTACCATCCACCAGGTTCTGGAAAGGGAAGATGAGTGGAAGGGAGATGGGGGAGAACCGTTCTGCATCAGTGAGACATGTATGCAATAGGCAAGAGAGAGAAAGGAAGAAAAGGAAAATGTTTGACCCATACAAATATTATTTACTTAATAATATAGCTTCACGGGGAAATTAATTTTTCGGTTTTCATTGTAAATAAAATACACATCCCTTAAACTTTGACATCCTATTTTTAAACAAAGTAATATTAAACATACTTATATCAATGCAGACCCATCCACCCCACCCACCTGCAAAACTCTTTGTCTTGCAAAGTTGAAACTTTATGTCCACCAAACACTAACTTCCATGCTCTTCCTGACCCCAACCTCTGCAATCTCTACTCTGTTTGCTGTCTCTACAATTTATTCTGCTTTTGACACCTCATATAAGCAGGATGCCTTTATGTCTAAAGTGAGGTCTGTCACTTGATTGTTTTGAAGATGGCTTATAGCTTTGTTTGGTTTCCCAACCCTTGTTCCCAGGAGGGAATTTGTGTTATGTCCATTGTATATTTATGGAACTTCAGCTTTCTAACATTAAATGTCTTCCAAAGTTCCATAGCTGACAAGAAGTGAACTGGGACTCTTTTGACACCAACGACTCTGGTTCTCACTCTTGCTTTTATGTCCGTGTGTTTTTGAAACACTGGAAGAAATTCAGATGGGCAATGTGCTTGGGACACAAGCTTTAATTGACGTATTGTTCAAATATGCAACGATTTTCTCTGGACACATTAGATAACTCTGATGAGTGGGTTTCTTGAAATACGGGGATGAGATGGCAAGGATACAAGGCATCAGGCTGCAAGAACTTGGGACAGCTGTCCATTGATGGTACTGAGCTTTACACTGGTCAATCAGAGCAGAACAAGAAAATGAAGCTGAGTATGGAGTTCAAAGAGGAAGGAAAAAAAAAGGAGGGAAAAGAAGGAGAAACAGAGGTTTAGTAGTGGGCAGAACTAAAGTGAGATGGGACTGGGCTGACAATACTCTGTGAGGCTCCGGGTCCCACATGACTCCCTTCAGACTAGCCCTGAGGCTATGTTCTCTGTGTGAAATCCTGAACTCTCTGCAAGACGTCTGCTGCCAAGACTGGAGAGGGACCTTACCAAAACAGCTGGACTGAGTGCCTGGGCCTTGACAGTTCAGCAGTCTCCCACTGAGGTTTACCCCTGGTCACCCACAGGGGCTTTCTCATCTCTCACACGGATCCCTTAAACTCTCCTCACGGCTTTCTCTAGTTTCTTATGCCTGAGATGGTGTTTGTTTGTTCGTTTGTTTGTTTTTGTTTTGTTTTTGTTTTTTGCTTGTTTAGCTTTTACACCATCTCTACCTTCTAAACAACTACGATGAAAAAAACAAGCTAATTTTTATAAGGTGCAATCTACAAAATAGTTGTCACAGCTGGTGAAAAAAATCTCTTGAGTCCCTCCCTTCGAATTCCTGAATGATAAATGTGACTTATGACTCATCAGATGTATCTCAGAAGCCAGGCATGGTGAGAAAATGTCCTTCTGCACACATAGATTTAGCCTCGTGTGTCTTCATCAGAAGATGTAAATGGGTCGACCACGCGCCATTCTGGGTTTGGGGAGAAATAGAAAGAAACGCTTTCTAACCTGTTTCCCGTTGCTTTGTAGGTCAGTGGGACCATGTACAACACTGGAAGGCATGTGTCCCTCCGCCTGGATAAGGAGCACTTGGTCAATATTTCAGGAGGGCCCATGACATACAGTCACCGCCTGGAAGAGATCCGGCTACACTTTGGGAGTGAGGACAGCCAAGGGTCTGAACACCTCCTCAATGGACAGGCCTTCTCTGGGGAGGTAGGTGCGCCTGCCAAAGTGCTAAGGCTTAGGGCCAACTTGTAGGATTCCACGCCTACATAACAGTGAATAACAGATGGGAAGGTTCCCTTGAACCTGAGAAAGAAAATCTGTGCCTCCTTTCTTCATGTGTCTTGCTGATGGCTTTCAGTTCTGCAGAAGAGGCTACAGTGAAGCAGTATTTCCTTCTGAAACACTAGCATAGGTCTCTTAGGACTCATGTCCTTGGCATGCCCTAGAGCAGTAGGTCTCAACCTTCCCAATGCTGCGACCCTTTAATGCAAATTCCTCATGTGGTGGTGACCCCTGAACAGTAAAATTATTTTGTTGCTACACTTTATAACTGTAATGCTGCTAGTATTATGAATTGTAATGTAAATATCTGATCTGCAGGATATCTGATATTTGACCCCTATGGGGGTCATGTCCCACGGGTTGAAGCCCACTCTCCTACATTTAACCTCACCTTTTCTGTGCCTCTTTACTTTTACCTCTCAGCTCCTCTTGCATCCTGCATGACAGCATAGCTTCCCTTCTGGTAAGGTGGGTCTTATTTGCCTAAGTATATCAAGCACTGTGAAATCAATGTCAAGGAACTAAAGAGTTTGCCCGACATTCTACAGAATGGAAATTCCTCTATGTCACACCACTGATGGTGATTGCGACCATGTGCCACCATCAGTCCCAGACCAAAAATTAAACCAAAAAAAAAAAAAAACTGCAGCTAACCACAGTTTCGGATGAGATGAGGGCTAAGGTTTAACCAGATCTCATCTGTGAGGTGACTCTTGAACCAGTTCACTCTTTGTAAGCATGGACAATTATAACTTAGGGATCAGGGTCCTCATATAATCAGTAACTAGTAACTAGGTTCCTAGTAACAGTCCTCACTAACTGATGTCAAAAAAGATTTTAAAATTTCAGAAGTGTAGATTATGTAGTCTGTTTATTTTGCTATTTAAGGTCATGGTTAAACCTGGCTTTTTTTTTTTTTTTTTTTTACGTGCTAAGGTCCTATGCCATCAAATAGGCCACAAGTTTAAGAAATCCCTTAGCCAGATTTTGATGTGCATCCAAAATCCATTGACTGTGAGTCAGCTTAGGGACCCAACTCGTTACTAGGGATACGAAGATTTAAAAATGAAAAAGGAAGAAAAGAGTTCTCACCCCAGAGAAGTTCAAAAGGAACTGTATTCAAATCATTGAAGTCTAATGGCGCACTGAAAGAGAGATGTACAAAGGCCCTGGCAGCCTCAAGAAAAAGACATGACTCATTGTACTTGAAGGGGTCAGGAGATGCTTTACACAGAAAGTGCCCTTTGAACTGAGCTGTGGAGAGAAGCTACGGAGAGAAATTTTAACACATCAGCTTTGGAGTCAAAGGACCTGAATTTGTAGCCCCTGCTTTGATACGCACCATGTAATCTTGGGACATCACTTGATCCTTCTAAGGCACAGTTTAGACACCTCGCAAAGATATTTTAAAGTTTTAGTATAACCCTAGATGTAAGGAGTGCATACTTAATATATACTTGATAGACTTAAAAGAAAAGATAAAGCGGGGAACGAGGGATAGGATAGGACCTCCAGGCATGTCAGGGCACTGTGTTCTTGAGACAGTGCACATAGATCTGTTATCTATTAATAATGGCTGCATAGACAATGGGCTTCAGCTGCAGTATGAGATTCTCTCTGTAGGGGGAGACGTGTAAGGATTGATAAATGATGTCTGCTAAAAAGGAACCAAGTAGAAGAAAACTTTCCTGAACTAGAACATGGCAAGAAATATAACCAAAGTAGGGTAAAAACCTCACAACTGGGAGACACTGGGAACTCAAGCTCAAGTAGGGCATCTTTAAAGATAAACTCTTCCTTATGATAATATGCGTTATCTTGAAGTTTGCTGTGACTTTATCAGTTGACTCTCTTGTTCATTTTTGTCGTTTTTGTTCTTTCTCCCTCTGGACTGTCATATTTCAGTGCTCGCCACAGCACTGCTGCTAAGTAGAAACACTATTTAAATGAGTGGGTAAAAATATAGATGGCTATTAGGCTAAAATCTTTACGCCATTGCTTTGGCTACTTCAGTGTTTAAGTAGGATGATCTCTAACATGACCGTGAACAACTTATAATTTGAATGCATCTCAAAGCCTTAATGGATACATAATAATTTAATCTCAGCGTATTAATTTTCCAAAACCTATTACAGACCACAGGGAATAGGTGTTTCAAAGAATCTATGTTTAAAAGTTCCAAGAAAGACAGATATGGGGATGGATGTCTGGAGTACCAGCACTAGAGAGGCAGAAGCAGGATGGTCATAAGTTTGATGTTAGTCTGAGCTACACAGCAATATCCTATCTCAGAAAATAAATAAATAAATATTTATTTATTTCCAGGAGAACCTGGTTATGTAGCATTCTTGTCTGTTCTTGAATGTTCATTAACAATTACATTTAAACAGAGCAGCAAATAAGAAGTAACAAGGGTGGAAGGCACTGTCAAAATTGATGCTGTGTCCTTCCCTAGACCAGATGAACCTGAGTCTCGGGCAGTGGGCTCCAGGTCTGCACAACTATGAAACTTCCCAGGGCATATTGGATAGCAACCACCATGCTAGTTACAGTGCCTGAGAAGTCCCACTTTTCTAATAGTAACTGTCTTGGAAATAGCAAGCTGGGGTACAATATGGGTTAATGAGACTTGGGCTACAGCGTTCCAAGCACACATACACACACACACACACACACACACACACACACACACACACACACAACCCTACCTGCAGGTTAGGCCTGAGCATCACTAGCCAGATCACACTAGCATCAGTATATTTCTTTCCACGTCCCTCAGTTTGTATGATCTATAAGCTTACCAGCGTATAGTGCTAGAAACCAGCATTTTGGAGGCTCCAAAATAATCTCATATGAAGATTGCTATGCACGCAGTTGACTTCAGAAATATTTAAGCTGCCTTAGTGAACAAGAAGAGTTAAACACCTATGTCACATGAAGGGAAAGACCTAAGGCCAATCGTGGAAGCAGCAGACAGAAGACATTCAGCTTAATACATGTTCTAATGATGGGAGCTATCTATCAGTGAAACGAGTTTGCTTCTGAAAATGGTGAACTCCCATCACTAGATTTATTAAGCCCTGAACACTTCTTAAACAATGAGTGAACTATTAGCTTTACTATACCTTCTAATTACTAAACTCTACACAGTCCACAACTTTCTTCCAGAAACTCCTTCCAGTTAAATTCCAGTTAGCCTCAGGAAAAGCAAATATTTATCACACCATAGTTTAACTTTTCCCGTTTCTTTTGTACTGCCTTCAAAGCCTCCCTTGGTCTCTGTTTCTGGCTGTCCTTTGAAAGGAGCCACGGAGACGCTTCTTGCAACAAATCATGTGTTTATTTTGTTGACAGTGAGTAATACATTGCCCTCTACTCCATCTATCACTGCTCATCATGATGAGTCAATTAAGACCAGGCATTTTCCTTGGCCGACTGCAGTGGCTGCTGTCTGAAGAGCTGTATACTAAGCCTAGCCTCGTCTAGTAAGGTTATTATAATTGATGATAATCATTTGCTTTGTTTTATAAAACTGTGTGGATGTAAGACACCATTAGCAACTGCATTTTTTGTAAAAAATTATTCATGTCCTACATGAAGAATTCCTGGATGCCTTATTGGAGGTTGGTGATAAATGAGTGCATTCAGGGCTTCAAATGTCTCAATTTTTTAAAAGGTAGGGATTAACTGTTTTTAATAATCAAGCTCCTTAGCTTGCTAATCATTTTAAGTGCTTAGATTAATATCTAGTATACAGTGGGTTATTTGTAGGATAAAACAAAAGATAATATTAGAAAAGAATCATGTTTGAGGATTAAGTTCCAATAGTGAGTCTAGACAAGAAAAAAAAACTCTCTCTTATTTGGGAGAAATCAAACAATTTCATCTTCAAAACCTCCTTTGAGTACTTCATTCCCAAGGGATAATGTAGTGCCCTGAAAACCGCACTCGCCACTTCTCTGGGCATCTTTGGCCCGTTCTCTGATTCATTTTCTCCCCTCTCTATGGCTATTATGCTCCTGTTGTGTGATGGCTCTGAGCACACAGCACCCAGTTTCTGCCTCAAGTCTATTGAGGAAAACATATGTTGAATATACATGTATGTGTATATATATCCTGTATACATATATATACATATATTTCATCATTTTCTCTTGGAATAAACCTTAAATATATCCATACTATTAGTGTGTACTACCATGAACTATATATTATATATACATATACATATACATATACATCATATACATATACATCATATACATATCATATCATATACATATACATCATATACATATATATCAATGAAATGAGTGCTTATGAAAATGGTGAACTCCCATTGCTAGATTTATTAAGCCCTGAACACTTCTTAAACAATGGGTGAACTATTAGCTTTAATGTACCTTCTAATTAGTAAACTCTACACAGTCCACAACTTTCTTCCAGAAGCCATGTATATATAATACATGAATGACAAGCAGCCCTCAGACTGCCATGCTCACTGCTCCCTCTGAAGGGGAAATAGCAGCATTGACCTTCCTAGATCTCAGCCTCGGGAGTCTCTGGAGTCTTCAGTTCTGCTCCAAAGGCAGGGAGGAAAAAGTCCATAGGTATTGCTATGGTGATGTAGATTGTAGTTTTCATTAAAGAGGGAGACTAAAAACCATATGTGAAATATAGGATGGTTTATGTTTTGTGTCTCTGAATCAGAAAAGAGACTATTTCATGGTCAGTAAGAGAAACGAACGAGGCAGGCTCGATCTCTTCAAGGGACCAATTATCTGCATACTTGAGAGACTGCTTCACATGAACAACACAAAGTGGTAGGCATAAGCAACTAAAACCAAGCTGTCCTGACATGTGCTAGAATGTGGGAAGTGCTCAGGAGAAACAGCTGAGGACCAGGGCCCCGGTAAGCACAGCCCATCAGAGGATTAGGGGACAAAAAGACAAACTGCTCACGACTCTGCTGTTTCACTGGGACCTCCTGGTAAAGATACTTTATTGGCCCAATTAGAAATTGAGGTGAAATAAGAACTGGGGTACGTACAACAAAAATGTGGTTAATAAACACGAAAGTGCTACCATGTGGTGTGTGCTACACATAAGCTCCTCCCTCCATTGTGAATGTCAGATTCATCTCTAGCCATCATCTGCCTCAGTCTCCCTATTCTAGCTTTCTAAGATCCCTTCTCCCCTGCCCCCAGCAACTCGGGTACTGCCTCCTCTTGTCTTACAGAGAAAGCTGTATATCCCTGAATGGGAGGCCTTGTAGCTCAAGTCAACCCCAGGAGCTAAGAATGGTTTAAATTTTTAAAAGTTTGCAAAAATAACCAAAGAGAGTATTAGATGTACTCTCTTTGCAACAGAATCATGTGTGGCCTGGAAAAGTTCAAAATATTGTTACTTTTTTATTCATTTTTTTTAATTTTTTAAAATTGGTTAGTTTATTTATTTACATTTCAAGTGTTAGCCCCCCTCCCAGTTTCCTCTCTGAAAACCCCCTATCACATTCCCCCTTCTCCCTACTTCTATATGAGGGTGCTCCCCCACCCAGCCACCCACCCACTCGAACCTCACCCTCCTGGTATTTCCCCACGCTGGAGCATCGAGCCTCCACAGGACCAAGGGCCTCCCCTCCCATTGATGCCAGATAAGGCCATCCTCTGCTACATATGCAGCTGGAACCCTGGGTCCCTCCATGTGTATTCTTTGGTTGGTAGTTTAGTCCCTGGGAGCTCTGGGGGTCAACCAATATAAGGTTACCAATCACTGTGAGTCTTGTATCTATTTATTCCCACTTGTGTGGGAACAGAAGTTCTTTGCTGATGGGAATTTTTGTTTGGTCAGAGCTGTATTCCCAGCACTTTGTACACTGAGCACATGAGGCCAGTCAATAAATGTTCACTGGGTAAAGTCAGTTGAGTAAACCTCTTAAGCAAAGAGCTATTCCCTAGATACCATGTACCGAATGCAATCTCAACATACAGTAGTCATGTTTGTGAAATGAGTCAGTCACTGAATGAACAACTCAATCAACTGTCAGTGTCCTAGAAACAAAAACTTCAGAGGTTTGTTTTTTTTTTTTAATCTTGGGATGTGTTAACTATACAGGAAATAGACAAAAGCATTTAAATTGAAGCTGGAGGGACTGGAAAGTTGGCCCAGTAGTTAAGAGCACTGACTGTTCTTGCAGAGTATTCAGGTTCAATTCTTAGCATATACATGGTTGTTCAGAATTCCAATACCAGGCAATATGGTACCCTCTTATGGCCTCCCTGGGCATCAGTCATGTACATGGTACACACACATGCATGCAAGACAAACACCCCCAAGTATAGAATACTAATTAATTAATTGATTAAGATGAAATGCTTGGATAAAAGTTACTGAAAGCTTCAAATGCCCTTAGAAACTGGGGTGTGGAGGAGAGGTAGAATTGTTGGTAATTATTACTAAGGAATTTCTTTGGGAGAATATGCTTTGTGAAAATTTTTAAAAATGGATTTATAAAGTACCAATCTATATCTACCCTTTATATGGAGGAAGATGTAGAAGGATTAAACTGCTATTCTGAAGGGATTTCAGATCCATTAGAGGAACAAGGCACAGACGTGACTTATAAATGGCTACAGAATGCGGTTGAAATACGTGGCCACTGTCACCTACCTGCTTTGAAAGTAACTCCCGTTTATCTCATCCAAAGAACAGATAGAGACTATCTATCACAAAACAGTGAATAAGACAGCTACAGATCCCTATCTATGAGGTGTTTCCCATCCAGTGGGGGGAGACAGATGAGAAATAAGGAAAAGAATAAATGAGCCCATCTGTAGCATCAGAATAAAGCAAAGGCTACGAGGACTTATACAGCAGAGAAAGAAGATGAAGACTCAAGCATGAAGACATGAGATACAAGTCTAAACAGGGTGGCCAGCCTGGGTCTCACTGAGAAAACAGTATTTGTTAAGTTGACAGGGAGACTGGCCAAGGGAAGAACCTCTAGGGGAGCACAATTGCTCTGAGTGGGAGAGATCTACAAGCACTTACACAATAGCAGAAACAGTGTGGGCTTGTACGCGGGTCCTGGGGCTGATGGAGAGAACATATGGGTCCTCCTATCATTGACTCTGTGTGGTCATTGGCTTTTATCGAAAGTTTCTCTTAAAGCACACTGACAAGAATTCTCTTTTAATGGGCAAACATCAGTTCTGTGAGTTTGCTCTTAATGTGAGCTCCTCACCTGGGGTGATGAAGGTCCAAGGTCATCCAAACAAAAATGTCAAGGCTGGATTTAACTTGGAACTTTGGATATCCTGACAATGCTTAGGGTGGGCCAAGTTTCTCTGCAAACTTTGGCTCCACACAAATGGCTATTTGCCTAGCTCCAGCTCTAGCTCAGTAGGGAAATTCAAAGACGGCAAAGCCGGGGGTTGTGAGTGGGGGCTTTCTTTAAGGAGCCTGTGATCTAGCAGAATAACCTGTCTTCCGATAAGATTGTTAATTCTTGGCAGTCCCAGAGTGGGTTGTACTCCTTAAAAATACCTCCCTGTGCACATAATGAGCTGTGGGTAAATACTGCTGAACAAAGAAATGGAAGGAGTAAATGAAGATAATATAGACTAGAGCTTTCAAAGTGCCTAAATTATGCCCAATATGTCATAATCAAAATTCTATAGTCACAATGTCAACCCTAATGAAGTTAATGTCAATATTAACAGAGATTTTTGAATTTATATGTTAAATTATTCACAAATTCAAGGTAAGTGAATTCTTCAGGGCACCTGGGAAGAACAATGGAATAGCTGAGAGCAAGTGTGTTAGAATAATTCATTTCAATTCTTCATCTCAGCCCTGAAATCGCTCCCCAGATCAAGACAGGGAACTTGTCTTTGACAGTGCTAGAAGCCAAAGTCTGGAACTCCAGGAAGCAAGCTTATCCAGACTGGGCAAAGGTGGCCTTTGAGAAGCCTAGCAAACAGGAATGGAGACCCCTGATGTTGACCACACAGAGAATAAACACAACTGCACGAGGGTGGTACCCGATCCGTGGGGTTTTTCTTGGGACATTTTTACATTTATGTCTGGGGAAGGAGAGCTCCGTTCATTGAGCAACTTCCTGGGTTGTCAATTGTAGATGCTCACATTGGGGCTTTTGAAGGCAGTCCACTGCGTGCGTCACTATCCCACCCACTCCATCTTAACCTACAGGTAGCTCTGGTCTGTCCCACTAGGATGACATTATGATGGCTACCATCCTCTTCCTTTGGACTTCCATACTCTTTCATATTGTTGCCCCAAAACAAGGAGGGAGTTGCTGGAGCGCAAGGTAAAATTTAAAGACAGAAACTTTAAAAACCGCGATTTGATTGAGGTTCAGCCTCAGGCATGACCATCACCATGGTAACCGTCATTGTCATCATTTTACAAGTGTTGAATGAGGTATTGGTTTATTTAGAAAGCGGTGAAAGAGAACTAGATCGGCAGTTAGGAGTGCTCACCGCTCTGGCAGAGACTCTGTTCCATTTCCAGCATCAGGCAGCACAACTGACTGTGACTCCAGCTTTAGGAGACCTGAAACCCTCTTCTGGACTCTGCAGGCTCTTGTACACATGTAGTCCACATAAATGCACTCAGGCACATACACATAAATTAAATTAATAAATCTTTTAAAGAAGCTGGCGACAGTACATCTAAAGGGATGAGACGTGTGCATAGCACCACTGTGAAGTAGCCAGACTTTGAAAGAAGAATCCCATTTCCAAATCTTTTCCAAAACTGGCCATTGAATGGCTTATTCCTTGTTGTTCTGACCCATGTCAACAGTTCCTGGAAACCTGAAGAGATTCAAGGAAAAGTCACATCTCCCACTTGAAGGTACAGACTTGGACTTGAAACAAGCGATTGGACTCACAGTTTCTATGTGTGGTGGCTGTGCCAGGAGCACCTGTGGGGTCACCTCTTCCAACACACCTGCAGAATCATCACCAAATGCCAGGGAAGGCAAGCGATCTGCCAAAGGTCACCAACATTCCAAGGTAGAATTAGGAGCAGATCCTGATTTTCCTGGCACAGCATTTCAATGTTTTAATGTGTCTCATTATATTTACAGTTCTACCAAACCCCAGGGTTCAAGAGACATTTTAAGTAATTTAGGTGATCCACCCAATAGGGAGAAGGGAGATTCCCCCCAAATTATATTTCCTGAATCAGCAAGCAGAACGCCATCTTTATAGATGCAACCTCAAGACAACTAAGACATGGGCCAATTATTCACAAACAGAAGCAATGAGAAATATCCACAAAAGATACATATAGAAGTCACCAAATTACCCCTGTTGTTCAGAAAAAGAACCAACAGGGTCAAGCCAAGCCATAAAAAGGATTTTGTTGCAAGAAATATGGAGATAAAACTCAGAAAACTCAAACCAGGAAATGCCGTCCACAGTGATACTTCCCCGGATCTCAGAAGGAAAACTTGATCACACTGTTGCATTCAGTAATTAGAGGCAGGGTTGCGGAGATGACTCACTGGATGAAGTCTTCACCCCAGAAGTTGAGGGCCTGAGTTTGGATCCCCACAATGCCTATAAAAGTGTATTTGGATGTAGTAGTTATCTGTAATTCCAGGTCTTAGAAAGCAGAGACAAGGAATCCTTGGCTCACTCTACAAGTTAGAATTGGTAAGGTCCAGGCTCAGGAAGCATCCTGTCTCAGTAAATAAAGCAGAGAGTGATCACGGAAGACATTTCTCTTATTGAGGGTTTCTCCTGCTGTGACAAAATGCCCTGACAAAAACCAGCTTGTTCCACATCACAGTCCATCATCAAAGGAGGTCAAGGCAGGAACCTGGAGGTAGAAACTGAAGAACATGTCAAAGAGGAACACTGCTGATTGCCTTTGCTCCTGATGGCTTGCTCAGACTGCTTTCTTATAAAACCCAGGACTACCAGTCCAGAGGTGGCACAGCCTGCCATTAACTTGACCCTCCCATATCAATGAAGAAAATGCCCGATGGGCCAATCTGGTGGGACTTATTTTTTCCTCTCCATTGAGATTTCCTCTTTCCAAATGACTCTATCTTGTGTCCAGCTAATATTAAAACCAGTCAGCACAGCATCCAGTGTTAACTCCAGGCTCCCACGCATACATACAGACACACATGCAGATACACTCACCTGCACATGCATATACTCATATGTGCCATATGATGTGAACACACATGTATGCATACTACGCACGTAATTATGCTCAGGAAAATAAAAGAACCTAGAGCTATAAATAGTGTCTGCGCAGTTTGAGTGTTCCCACCCACATGCACCAATATCCTCCAAAATGGCTCTGTTACAGTAAATAAAAGTCATCTAGGTACTAATGTTGTCTATCCACCTTGTGAATGTACTGCTCTGAAATTCAAAATAAAGTCATTTAAAACTCCTAGATTGATGAATAAGGAGCTCTGACATATCGATAAACCTCTTTTGAAACAAAGCTAATCATCTCAACGGCACTGACTTAATTGCTCACCAGTTGACAGATAATAAACAGACCTGAGGATTAAAATATGAACTAATTACTGTACTCAATTCCATTTACTTGATTTCATGTTCCATTAATTTTTTTTTGCATGATTTCTGGTGGAAGCCTTAGATTTATGGTCACCTCAAATGAGTTATGCCACTTAGCTGCCTGCGGCATGCTCCTGTTCAGAATCAGTTGGAAAAGGGCAGAATTCTGGGCAGTAAATACTGGGGCAAAGCAGCGTAGGATATAGTAAGTGAAGGTAATTATCCATTCCCAAATACCAGTCAGAGTCAGTGTCTATAAATCTATCCCTAGCTCAGTACTGAACGGATAACACTAGTATCACATTCATGATTATTCATTGGCTCTCCTCGTTAAGGCAATCTCCAAGAACCGTGGTAGCCTCTCTCTCTGCTGGAAGCAGGCTGGAGGGAAGAAGAGAGAGGCTACAAAGAGAGGAAGCATGCAAAGGGGAAAGCTCATGACCTATGAGCTAGTCATGCACACCACACAGGGCGACATTTTAACTCAGAGGATCTGATTTCAAGAGCCTGTCCTGTTACATGGTGGCTGTGCAGTCTTGGAAAAGGAAGAGCTGGGTAAATCATCTTTAGTCTTTTTTTTTTTTAAACAACAGAAGCCCTTCCTGTGGTGGGGCCCTTTAAGTGATAAAGAAAGTATCGTTTGAGTCGTTTACTGGCCAGTCTAACAGTGCTCAAATTTCTTGCAGATAAGATATATCAGAATAATTACATGAGTTAATGTGGCCACTCCTATCAGCTGTAATTTACTGAGCATATACTGTGTTATAATAAAATCATACCCAATCCATGCAATAAGTGAGTGACTTAGTGCTCATTCATACCATTTCATGCATGAAGAAAAGAAACTTGGAGAGGTGAAAGGAGTTGCCTTCAGCCCTGCCCCTGGTGGATACAGGGAAGAATTAGGATTTGAACCCTGATCTCTGACTCAAGCTTATATAGTGAAGACAGCTCTGGCTCTCACTGTTTTTTTTTTTTTTTTTTTTTTGCTTTCTATAGGGCTTGGTATTTTTATTTATTAGATGAATAGCTATTCTTTTTTTTTCATTATTAACATCATAATTTAACACAAAAGGTTTTACTTAATCATTCATTATAGATCATATCTGTTCAAACACGTATAAATGACTTGGGTTGTTTTAAGATGTTAGCAAAGATGATTTTTTTTTATTTTATTTTTTTAATTTACATTCCAAATCACTTCCCCTTTCCCGTTTCCTCCCTCCCCGAAAGTCCCATAAGCCCCCTTCCCTCCCTCTTTTCTCCATTCAACCCCCTCTCGTTACTCTGTCCTGGCGTTCCCCTACATCCAGTCTTTCCAGGACCAGGGGTCTCTCCTTCCATCTTTTCAGAAATCTATTGATATGCGGATTGTGTCTAGGGTATTCCGAGATTCTGGGTCAATATCCCCTTATCAGTGACTGCATACCATGTGTGTTCTTTTGTGATTGGGTTACCTCACTAAGGATGATATTTTCAAGATCTGACCATTTGCCTAGGAATTTCGTGAATTCATTGTTTTTAATTGCAGAGTAGTATTCCATTGTGTAGATATACCACATCTTCTGAATCCATTCCTCCGTTGAGGGACATCTGGGTTCTTTCCAGCTTCTGGCTATTATAAATAAGGCTGCTATGAACATAGTGGAGCATGTGTCCTTATTGCATGCAGGTAAAGCCTCTGGGTATATGCCCAGGAGTGGTATAGCCAGATCCTCCGGGAGTGTCATGCCCAGTTTTCTGAGGAACCGCCAGACTGCTTTCCAGAGTGGTTGTACCAGCTTGCAATTCCACCAGCAGTGGAGGAGTGTTCCTCTTTCTCCACATCCTCGCCAACAACTTCTGTCTCCTGTGTTTTTGATCTTAGCCATCCTGACTGGTGTGAGATGGAATCTCAGGGTTGTTTTGATTTGCATTTCCCTAATGACTAAGGATGATGAACATCTCTTTAGGTGCTTCTCAGCCATTAGATATTCTTCAGGTGAGAACTCTTTGTGTAGCTCTGTACCCCATTTTTTAATAGGGTTACTTGCCTCTCTGGAGTTTAACTTCTTGAGTTCTTTGTATATATTGGATATTAGCCCTCTGTCGGATGTAAGGTTGGTAAAGATCATTTCCCAGTTAGTTGGTTGCCGCTTTGTCTTTTTGACAGTGTCTTTTGCCTTGCAAAAACTTTGTAATTTAATGAGGTCCCATTTGTCTATTCTTGATCTTAGAGCATAAGCTATTGGAGTTCTGTTCAGGAAATTCTCCCCTGTGCCCATATGTTCAAGGTTCTTCCCTAGTTTCCCTTCTATTAGTTTCAGTGTGTCTGGTTTTATGTGGAGATCTTTGATCCACTTAGAATTGAGCTTAGTGCAAGGAGATAAGGATGGGTCAATTTGCATTCTTCTGCATGTTGACCTCCAGCTGAGCCAGCACCATTTGTTGAAAAGGCTATCTTTTTTCCACTGGATGGTTTTAGCTCCTTTGTCAAAGATCAAGTGACCATAGGAGTGTGGATTCATTTCTGGGTCTTCAATTCTGTTCCATTGATCTACATGTCTGTTACTGTACCAATACCATGCAGTTTTTAACACTATTGCTCTGTAGTTGCAGACGATATGATAGTATACTTAAGCGACCCAAAGAACTCCACCAGAGAACTCCTACAGCTGATAAACGACTTCAGCAAAGTGGCCGGATATAAAATCAACTCAAGCAAGTCAGAAGCCTTCCTATACTCAAAGGATAAGCAGGCTGAGAAAGAAGTAAGAGAAATAATACCCTTCACGATAGCCACAAACCATATTAAGTATCTTGGCGTGACTCTAACCAAACAAGTGAAAGATCTGTATGACAAGAACTTCAAGTCTCTGAAGAAAGAAATTGAAGAAGACCTCAGAAGATGGAAAAATCTGCCATGCTCATGGATTGGCAGGATTAATATAGTAAAAATGAGCATCTTACCAAAAGTAATACACAGATTCAATGCAATCCCCATCAAAATCCCAACTCAATTCTTCATAGAGTTAGAAAGAGCAATTCAAAAATTCATCTGGAATAACAGAAAACCCAGAATAGCTAAAACTATTCTCAAGAGTAAAAGAACCTCTGGGGGAATCAGTATCCTGGACCTCAAGCTGGCTCTCACTCTTAAGGAGCTCCTAGATTACAGTTAAGTCTAATCTAACACCGAATGTCCTACTCTAAGACCTGCCTCGATCTTTTGGTTCCTCTGAGTTCTGCTTTAAAACAATTGATACATGCTGCTGCCACCCCACCCCACCCCTACTGTAAAGTGAGACAGGAGCCTACCTCTCTAAACTGCATGGTCTGATGTGAAATACAACCCACATCCCCCTGTGTGTTTGCCGAGGACTGTAGCTCCTTCATGCACTTTCCCCATACAGAGTAGCAAAATAGCAAGCAGGCAGGTACACACAGAGGTACAGCTGTAATTTTCTCTTTGCTCAAATACAATAAGCATGGCATTGTATACCTGCAAATTTGTATATAAACATGTTTCTTGCCTCCTGCCAAAGCACAAGAAACTATATTCCTCTGGTTCAAAGGTAGCTTGGATGGATACATTCTCTTGCTTTGAATAGTATTTGCTGAGCTAGAAATTTCTGGAGTTGGCCTTGAAACTAAATCCTGCAGGAGGAGCGATTTGGCAAAATGAGTTTAGCCTGGAGGTTTTAAATCACACTTCCAGCCAGAAAAGGAAACTCTCCAGGGATCACAGGTCTCTGCACCAGGACTCAGTACTCCTGTGCCAGACCTTCAAAGCAAACCACTATGACTAATTGTGTATAGACCCAAATGGCCACCGCAGTGCAGATGCTCTTTCTGTAAGGTCTACTATGAGGGGTCAAGTGTTTCCTGTCCATTGCACCTGCCTCTGAGGGCTCATGTGCTCCCCTGGCCTAGATGCCAAACTGTGACTTGCTTGCATGAGCAGCGGCTAACATTTTAGAGGTACCAATGGGTAGACTTATTAGTTCCTGAGTTTAGCTCCTCCAATGGTTACTGGTTATGACACTTGGACAGGTTGTTTAACTTTCTCATACCTCAATAATGAGTTTGCTCATTAATAAAACAAAACAAATAGTGATGCCTGTACTATAAGGATATTTTTGTCCCCTCCCCAGATTTAATGAATTTAGTGTATAAACAAAACTATTCAGTGATTCAACTGTACAGTGTGACATGGCCTCACAAATACTCTCGCTAAGAGCACCATAACCATGTAGATATAGGACCTTGTGGCCCCTCAGCATCAATCTTCCAAGCCCCCGACCCTGGCAACTTAACTGATCATTAAGCGATCACTATACCTTTGACATGCTCAAACTTTTTATTTTAGTTTTATCACACTGCTGTAGAATGCTGTCGCCCAGACAGGATGGCTGTTGCCTCCTAGTCTCTACAACTGTGATTATCCATGGGAGATAGGGCCCATCACAGAGAGGAGGGAAGGCTCAAAAGACAGCCCACTAAGCACATAAGACCCCATTTCTTATAGGGATATATTCCCCATTAAGGATTTCTGGGATAGGGGGCATTTACACTTTGGTGTTCAGTCATGTTCCTGTAGGTAACCCCAATTAAACTTGGCCAAGCTAGACTTCGGTGGAATTCTTTCTTTAATTTGTCTGGGTAGGCAGATGTTTCTTCGCAGATTCCTCAGGAGAAACTATCACACAGCATGGACAGTCAAGTTGACATGTTTTTCTTTTGGAGAATGTGTCTCTAAATTCTAACAGGCAGAGAACACTTGAATAGCCAGCACCACAATCAGGATTCAAAATGGTGTACCCAGTCAAGGCCTTGAATTCAGCAGCTGCTCCAAACACGGCAGCTTTGCTTAGCAGTGGCAGGCTTCCTCAGGCTTCCTTCAACCCTTCACCCCACTTAACAAGGATCCAGAGTAAGCACCCAGGCAGGAAGTGAGCATCTTATGAATTACATCCGCCATTGTGAGTTGCATCAACACTCAGGGCACTTCGCTGCTTGACCTTTTCCTTAAGCCGTCATCAATGCTGCCTGGAGGAAGAAATCCCACCAGCTTTGCTAAAGGTGCCATCTCCTGCTGGGACATGTGCCTTCCTCAGGACTGTGACTTGTCCTAAGACCCACTGGGGTGGTTTATAGAATTCAGATACTACCTGTGGTATCGCAGCATGGTGAAGCCGTGAAGGATCCTCCCTCACACATATTAGTAAGAGCCTTACAAAGGAGGATCCGTGAAAAGGTTGACCTGCCTGCCCTTCCACCTTCCGCCTTGAGAAAATACAGCACCTCCCCCATCTCTGAAAAATATAGCCCTTATCCAACAACCAAATTCATTAGAACCTCCTTCTTAGATGTCTTACCCTCCAAAACTGCCAAAGGAAGTTTCATATTAATTAGTCAGCTTCAGTTATTCCATTTTAACAGCACAACTGGACTAACATACTTAGGACTGAGTGCTAGGAAGATTTCAGAGTTGGAGGGCAGTTGAGGAAGCGCCTCCCTATTCCAGACACCAAGGGGTGCCCTTCCAAGTCCCCAGAGGGTGTATATTTATGTCATACTTTCTTCATCCATCCCTGTGTTGTTAAGCTATTCTTGCAAATGGCAGCAATGAAGAGGCTATGTCCTTGCCCCACCCTCCAAGTCCAGCTGTTGAAATAGGATAATCACCTGACCTGGTTCCCCTGGCAACAGCTGGACCTAGACTAATGCTAACAGCTTCTGCATTCACTCTCAGAAGGACCCTGGTTTGAGAAACCTTTGTGCTACCCTCCATGGTAACCACATTTGTGTTCATTCCACCAGTGGTGTGTAAGGGTTCCCCTCACCACATGCTCACCAGCCTGCATTATTTGTTTTTTCAAAGATCACCAAGGACACCAAGTCAACAGGTAGCAGAGACACTTGCAAACACTGTTTATTGCAAACACTGTTCATAATAACAGAGCTCTAGAGCCAATCTTAGAGCTCAACAGCAGAGGAATAGATAAAGACGGTATGACATAAATGTACACAATTAAAGGTTTACTCAGCCCTGAAGAACAAAGTTATGTTGTTTGCAGAAAAGCTGGTGCAACTGGAGATAATTGTATCAAGTGAATTAAACCGGTCTTGAAAAGACAGTAATCATTGGTTTTCTCTCATCCATGGCTCCTAAGATTTTATAGAAATACATACAATCATATATTATTATATGACAAGAAGTGGAAGTTAAACTGTCTAGAGACTCAAAGTGTTCCAGTGAAGGGGGGGGGGGGGCGGAAGAGAGAGTAGAGGGAGATGGGAGGATGCTCTCAACATACAAAATATACTTGCATGAAAATTCAAAAATTAAATTAATTAGAGCAAATAAGTATCCTGGCTTAGTTGGCTAATAAGCACATGGTCATTCTAGGTCTAGATGGCCTTATGCAAACCAGGTAGCATCTCATTTCCCTCACCCAGAAAATTAAAGAGTTAGAGTAGTCCACCCATGTCCCCTATAGTCCACCCATGTCCCCCTATAGGCTTATAGAAGCAGAGACTCACTTTGAAGCCCAGGCTATCCTTGATTCACAATCCTCCTGCCTCAGCCTTCCTTGTGTTGTGATTTGAAGACATTTACCACCATGCCATGGTAGAGGTAAAATATTCTTGTGTAATCTGATCATACCAATATTAATTGAAGGTGATGGTAGTACCCAAATCATCAGAACCACTGGTGTGTAATAAAACCCCTGTGTTACCTTGGAGACCTTCCTCTGAGGACTAGGTATACACTTTGTAAGCAGTCACGCTCATACCTGCCTTAGGGGAACTCTTAGGAG
The DNA here is from genome assembly GCA_036184795.1 of Tokudaia tokunoshimensis. Lineage (NCBI taxonomy): Eukaryota > Metazoa > Chordata > Mammalia > Rodentia > Muridae > Tokudaia > Tokudaia tokunoshimensis. The sequence goes on along the minus strand of BTHU01000010.1, from coordinate 28,273,178 downwards.
GTTACATCGTTGTATGTGACACCAGAAGTTAATGCTCAGATTGTCCTGTGCATGTGTACATGTGATCTTGTGCTACTATTAAAATTGTGAATAGCTTCTTTCCGCTTCTGTTGCCATCAACATGCTATTAGCATGCATGCACACGGACACACACATATTCTATCACACCTCTGTAACTCACTGCCCTTGTGGTTAATAGAGTATTTCACTAGGCACTATGGACTCCCTTTGAGCACTTTTATTTTATGTATTTTAATTACAAATTAACTGATTTCTCTGAATTGGCAGCCCGAAGGAAAGAAGGAAGGCAGGGAATCACCATCATCATTCATTAGGCAGTTTCTGTTCTAGTCTATAGAGAAGCAGAACAGCAGATGACGTCACCTTAAACTCTCTGTACCTCCCATCTGATGTGGGCACCTAGCCTCCTTCTTGGTCATGCAAAAAGCATTCGCCAACTCCTCTTTTAAAACATCTGGGGCATCCAAATCCTGGATCCCTCCAAGCTCTCGTGGTACTTGTAGAGTGTTCACTTAGCTTAATTTACAGTATTTTAATTTTCTTAGGGCCATCTTTACTAGCTGAAGGGTGTTTTCTTTTCCTCCCTTAATTAAAGAACAAGTTGGTTCCAAAGCACTGAGAGTGAGCCCCACCCCTCTCATCTTCATCTCTCTCACCATTTTCCCTACTGCTGCCCTCTGTCTCTCTCCCGAGTGCTTCTCGGTTTCTTGCAGCACTTGACTCCTCAGAGCAGAAAGGAGATTGTCCCCGTTAGTGTTTGGGTCACTGCGAGGACACACCAGGATGAACAAAGCAAGTTCCAGAAGAAAGCCTTTAGTCAGCTTCCACTTCCACAGCACTGCTCATCATCAAAGGAAGTCAGGACAGGAACTCACACAGGGCTGGAACCTGCATCAGGAGCTCATGGCGAGGCCATGGAATGGTGCTACTTACTGGCTTGCTCCCCATAACTTGTTCAGCCTGCTTTCTTATAGAACCCAGGACTACCAGTCCAGGAATAGAACCCACAATGGGCAGGGCCCTCCCCTATCAATCACTAATTAAGAAAATTCACTGCAGGCTTGCCTGCACCCTGATATTGTGGAGGCATTTTCTTAATTAAGGTTCCCTCCTCTCAGAAGAATTTAGCTTATGTCAAGTTGACATAAAATTATCCCCAGCAGAGATGAAATGACAAGGTGAGCTACATATATACCAGACTAACCCTGAACTCTGCCTCTACCTCGGGAGTGCTGGGATTTGGGTGAGCATAGCCATCGCCAGTTTTTATGATAATGAGAATTAACCCCAGGTAATTATGTCCTACACCCAGGCAAATATTCTACCAATAAGCTAGGTTTTCTGAGCTGGAATATGCATCAATCTCGGAGATGACCATCGGGTGGTATCTCTTCTATCTCAGAGAGGAAACGGCTACATCTAGTCTGGGAGATTAAACAAATACTCTGAGCCCCAAACAGTGCCAGCCTGCTGTGCATCTTGACTGTCCTTTAAGAGCATAAATCACTAAAGGTATTTTAGTGAGGCATATACAAATCACAGAAGTGCTCTCAGCTGAGGGTCAGTAAGCTACCAGAAGAACTTGATGAGAGGCCTTTAAAATAAGTCACAGGACTCAGGGTGACTGACTGTTCTAGTCAGCTTTAATTGTCACCCTGACACAGCCTTGAAGTCACCTGAGAGAAGATCCTCATACAAGGTCATCTCTAGATTCTGGACTAGCTGACTGCTCATTCCAATTCCAGATTCTTCAAAGAAGACATTTGAATTTCCCAACATATATCTAATATCCCCATTAGCCCAATAGGCCATTCATGCTAGGCATGGTAATGAATATACCCAGGTCTTAGAGACCTGTCTGACTGGTGAGAAGGACATTTATCTGGCAAGGAGAGATGCCACAATCTATGCTGACATGCCAAAATATGCCACCCAACTTGGGAAAAGTATATCTATCACCCTATTCTGATTAACCTGACAAAATTCAGAAGCTGAAGTAGGATACATCACATCCAGATCTAAAAGTTAAAAAAAAAAAAAAACTTTCTGATGGTGTGTGTGTGTGTGTGTGTGTGTGTGTGTGTAAGCATGTACATGCATGTTTGCACATGTGCAGGTCAGAGGTCAATATTGGATATCTTTCACTATTTTTCTCTATCTTACTTTTTGAGGCAGGGTCTCTCATTGAGCCTAAAGCTTGACATTTCAATAGATTAGTTATCCCCACAAGACCTAGGGATCCTGCTCTCCATCCCACCCTGCTTCTTCTCTGACCTCAATGCTAGAATTACAGATCACTACACTTGGCTTTTACATGTGTGCTGGGAATCCAAATCCAGGTATAACAAGCTTTTTACCCATGAAGCCATAACCCAGCCCCTAGGAAGGGTCTGAAGAGAGAAGTGGCTGACATAGAATGAGAGTATCCCAGACAAACGGAATCACTTTCCGCTAGTGCAGAAATTATACAACCCAAAACAGGTAAGCAGAAATTTAGTGTCTTAAGACTCATCACAGGGATAATGGGCCATCCTGGCCTTATCCTATCTACTAACACTGTCCAACCACCCTTCCTTCCTACCAATGTATACATCACAAGCTGGCCTCAAATACATCACTCCCGGAGTTAGTATCAAACAAACAAATATGTAGATACCAACTCTCCCATTTTCTGTATGCCCTTTAACAAATTACATAGGCTCTCACCAAATGAAAACAATGATAATTTATAACAACATCAACTTCTGGGGATTCCTGACTGAATGAAAGGAAATGACATCAGTTATGGAACAGAGGCATGGTGTCTGGACAGAGGAGGTTTCAAGTGTGACTTCTCCACCCCACCCCTCCTTCCCTCTTTATTTGTTTTCTTTTCCAATAGTTAGTTACTTGGAAGTCTTTTATTTATTTAAAGGAAGAGAAAAATAAAACATCAGGCTCAGAAAGAGACAACTTGATTTAACAGAGGGGTGCCACCTTCCCCTGACCAAAAGAAAAAAGAAAAGAAAGGAATGGAAAGAAAAGAAAAGAAAAGAAAAGAAAAGAAAAGAAAAGAAAAGAAAAGAAGACATTTCTACCATAATCAGTGGCAGTCAGGCATATCTTCACTTCACGTTTCTGTCAGAGTCCACAACTCAGAGCAAAAAGAATTATATTTTGCTGCCCCTAGTGACTTGTGGACTAAAATCCATTTTCACATTGTTGGCCACCTGTATAAATGATGATACCAGCTCTCTCTTGGTCACCTTTGTTGGGGACTACAAGTCACAAGTCTATGACAACTATAACTAGGCAGTGGAAAACCTAAGGAATTCTTCTGTCCCTTATGATGAATTGTCTTTTCAAAGTCCCTGCTATAGGACACTTTCTAAGAGCCTTTTCAGTAGCTAAGCCCAAGTTAGCCTCCCTGGGATAGTTTTCTCACTATTAATATTTTGACAAATGCCAACAGGTTAGAAGCGTGTGGCTTTCTTGAGCAGAGACCAAGCTTAATCAACATTGAAGGTGTTATTTAAGGTTATTTCATTTTAATGTTCATTTTAATTAAAAGGAAAGTTCAGTTGCAATGGATCTTTAATATTATAGGTACCAGATGTTTTTTTCAATATAGACATGTATTTTATTTGTTTTCTGAAAGTAAAAGAATGATCACTTGGGTGAAAAGCTTGGGATCAAGGTTAAGTTTGTAAAGCACTGCTTCCTTAGCTGCAGTATGACTGGCTTCGTTTCAAGCATGCATCAATCCCTTTAACCTCCCTTAAGTCCCTGCTGATTCTCTAGACAGAGTTACAAAACATGTCAACCAGGAAATAATGACCAACAAGTTCAGAAAAATAATCCAATTTGGGAAATGCATTCCTGCCTCCTAGGGTTTGCCAAAGTCTGAGTGGTGTGTTCAATATCTCCTTTGTCAAAGAAATGAAAGAATGACTAATCCAGAACGATTCCTAATTCCACCATTTGGCATGATGAATTCTATGTGTTCACCCAGGAAAAAAACGTGCTTGAGCTCCTACTATGTGAATCTGCTAACCTTCACAGTATGTATGAATGAGGTTCAGCCCATGGCCTGAGAAGAAACCCTTTCATTCCAGAGTCTCTTTAGCTGCATACTGTGCTAGAAGGTGTTGTCTGCCATGGGAGTGGACAGGAACTGCTAGGCTCTGACTGGAGCTGCTAGCAGGGGTTGTGAGAACACTGGGATTGCCTGCCTGCACTTGTCTGTCACATTTCCTGATCTATAAAACAAGCCTGATAGTGGTGCAGTCTGTGACTCACTGGCTTTCCTTCTGCCCCAATGCTTTGGTTATTTGGCAGAGATTTCTATCCCCGACTTATTTCGCCTTCCCTGACGGTGTAACTTGGCCTCCCTTTCATGATTTCTACAAAGAATGTAGCCTCAACATTCACAGCATTCTTTCTTGTCACCAGACAATGCAGAGAAGACAATAGAATCCCCTACTGTCTGACCTGTAATGAAAGGGAAGAAGCCTATAAGCCTAAGAGTGCTAACACTCCTTTAAAAAAAAAAATCAGCATCAAGTGGATGTGCACTAAAGGGTCACAGTCGCCTATTCACTTGTCAAAGAACCCAGTTAGCTAAAGAAAGTGCCCCCGGCATAAATATGTACTCTGAACTTCCCCCTAACCCAGGAGCTGGTAGTCTAGTGTCTAGAGACCCTGATACTGGAAACTGAGGTGTGTTTGAATGCTTGTGAGCACACGTGCACTCATGTATGCATGCACATGTTTGTGTTTGAAGACTTAAAGCTAATATGGGAAGAAGAGCTGAATAGGCAGTTGGGGGGAGGGATATGAGAAGTGAGGGTATAGTGCTCTTTTGCATAAGAAGTCCAATTTAGGCATCCCTTGGAAGGGACCATTTGATCACAACATTATCCAATATAGGCATCCCTTGGAAGGCACATTAAAAGACATGGTGTAGCTGGCTGTGAAGGCATGGTTGGAGAACATGAGTTCCTTATTTGGAGAATCCATTACAAGGCTTAAGTATGGCGTTGAGAGTACCAGGTGTGTTCAAAATGCTCAGGAGAGCTGGAACTGGAATGGAAAGAGGTTTGAGAAGTGGGAATAGTGAAATGGGAGGGGGAAAGATTGGGCAGTGTTTCTGAGGAAGGATTGGGAGTTTCATCTTTCTGGGCCAGTACTGGGAGCCTCCCTTTCCATTTGGTGGGTGAGAGGGTTTGAGCAGGGATATGACAGGCTGTCAGTGTCCTGTTTCTTCTTACACTGGAAGCTGTGCCCTCTCCCTGCCCTTCTCTTCCCTTGGTCTTGTCATGAACAATTCGATCAGAGCTGAACTTGTCCCTATACACCCAGTCACTCTCTGTTGTATCACTTTGTTTTAACAATCAGTTCAACCCTGATCGTTCACTAATCACAGTTCTTGTCTATTTATCCATTTCCTTAAATACTTTTCTATTTCTTTTCATGTAAAAACAATCTTTACTAATTCCTTTAACATGAGGAAAGTACATAGGGACTCCTTTCCAAAGAAAAGGAGGTGTAAAAGAAAGCAGTAAGTTTATAAAGGACCTGGCAAGAACCTCAAGGCAGAGACCCATAGATAGACAGATTCTGGTGTGTGATGTGAAGGGAACTCTGCCTTGTGGTATGCACAAAGCCAGTGTGATCATGAGATAGTATCAGAAAAACACACATACTGAGGATCTTTGTGACTGATAAGAACCCTTCAGAAGTCTTAAGGTTGTGAAAATGAAGGGAAGGCTGATGCCTGTCACAGATTGATGGAGAGTGGGAGAGAGACAGCAACTAAAGAAACGTGAAAGACTGGAGTAGGTCCTGACCAGGGATAGCGTGGTGCTGGGAACATGGCTGGATTACAGTATCTAGTTAACAGAGTAGTACTATATTAATTTCTTAACCTGACCAAAAATATTGCAAGGTAATTTAAGATACTAAACACTAAAAGAAGATGAATCAAAGGGATACACAGCTTCCTATAATACCTTAACAACTATAAATCTAAAGTTATCTCGAAATAAAAGAATGGAGCCTGGAGAGATAACTCAGTGATTAAGAGCACTGGTTGCACTTCCAGAGGACTCAGGTTTGATTCCCAGCACCCACATGGCAGCTCACAACCATCTGTAATTCCATGCAGGAAAAACACGTGTAGATGTAAAATAATAAATTAATTTCTTTAATTTTAAACTTCCTTCAGTGTTAGGACATTGTCTTATTTTTCCATTCTGATTCTTTCGTGTTCAGAATGGTAAGAGTTGCTTCATAAATATTCAATAAATAAATGGGGTGGATACTCAGTAAACTCAATAATGACATCCTAAAAAATAATTGAAGCAATTAAAGTGCTTTGCCAAGTGCAAAGTACTTTGCAAATAGCTATTTACAAATACAAGGGAGTGTCATTGTTATCCCATTATTTAATGGGAGAACTACCCATTTCCTGAGGCACAATTTCAAAAAATAACAGTTTAGCCCAGGGCTAGGATAAGCCACTGAATCTGAGCAAATCATTTCTGATCATCACTGACTGGCATCCATCTATTTATACAGATTTCTTAAATGACTCTGAGATGGAAAAAAAAAACTTCATTCACGTGTTTCTCTTCATCATCATCATCATCACCATCACTTTGATGACATTTATAAATCTAGTTTCACTCAAACATGTGTAGGAGACCTCTCCTACTCCATGGCTGGTTACATTTCTGTAAAAAGCTACTAAAGACAAGGGGATACCTTTCTTCCAGAAGAACTGAAAGTGATAGCATGAAATTACATCCTTTTCCCTTCCTCTTCCCTTTCACCTAATTGTCAGCTGCTCTAGGGAAGGGGTTCTTAAGAGGCTCTGGTGGGAGAAAGCCCACTGTCAGGAGAAGTGGGAAGGGGCAGCCAATGGTGAAGAATGATACATCAGAAAACCTCACTTAGCCCGTGCCCTTCCAGACACCACCTCCATCCCCAGGCAAGGTGAATGACCCTGGGGACTCCCACACAGTGCATACAATATGTTTTTATTGAGCATCACATACTTGTTACATCTTAAGGGATCTTCCATCTTCAAGGTTGGTCCAGGTTTCTCACTATAGCAAAGATCATTTTATCTAGCCGAAGACAGAGACTATATATAATCAGCGGCTTAATTAATTAATGCTCTAGTAAATAAACACAGTAATAATGGCCAGAAGCAAGATCTAACCAAAGAAAACTATAGGTGTCTGCCTTCTACTCAGCCTTGAAGAAGAGGCATGCGGGGCCAATGGGGAAATAAACAGCATGTAGAAATCGTAAGGAACAATTCTGGCTCAGAAACAGACTTATTCTCTTTGATGCTGGGAGAGGAATAAAAACTCAAAATCATCTTTCACCTATCAGCCAGCAAGTGGTTACTGGGCACTCCCCTGTGTCCAGTTCACATCCTGAGGATGTGTGGGAGCGCCCAAGAGACCTGTGCTGCTGGCCTCGCTGGGCAGAGGGCTGGGCTGTTGGCCTCATCGGGCAGAGGTTACCAGGAAAGCTCTCCGTCGCCTTGTTGATATGCTGGGCAGCCACCTACGCTTCACTCCCTGAAGAGCATGGCTCGTGCCAATAAAACCTTGACATTTACTAAAAGCGGAAAGGAGGAAGATCTGTATTCTGTTAAAGCCAAAGCCCGAGCAATGGAGAAACTAAGAAATCAAATGGACTTATATATCTTTTCTTGTGTGTGGATGGTTCAGGAACTATTTTCAAAGGAGATCTGATATGCTCGTGAATCTTTGGTCTCTCCATGTGAGAGGAAAGAGGGTCACATTAGCTAGTTCTACAAATGTTCTATACAAATGCCTCAGCTTGAGATCGAGACAGAATACCTGAGATCTCTAACAGAGCTTTGGAATCTAAGGAACATGGAACGGAGTCTGATTTTGTAACTTGCTGCTGCTGCTAAGGCTATAGACTTCTTGTCTTTGAGTCTCTGCCTGACCATTTGTAGAATGATGCATAATGTGTGTTAATCTGCTTTGCAACACAAAGACAAGTTGCTAAGATAAGTATCAGACAAAGAGGAGGGTTTATTTGACTCCCAGTTCTAGAAGTTTCCTTTGAATGTTGATTCATTGCTTCTGGGCTTGTGACGCAACAGCACCTGAGAGTGGGAATGTGCGATGAAACAGCTTATTCTATGACCTATAACCCCGGAAGTAAAAAAGACAGAGGGAAAGGTAGGCTATCCAGAAAGCTTCCAGGAGGCTCCGCCTCTTAAAGCTTCCCAATTGCTGCCACATTGGGAACAAAACCTTTAGCCACTAGGCCTGTAGGGGGCACTGCAGATACAAGCTAGAGCAAATTCCCCTCCAGCTTGCTTATCAGGAGGGCTAGAGATGGTGACTATTGATGCTTAAAGCAACTCCCAAGGGAGTGTTTCTCTGATCAATACTCAAATGAAAATTCTCACCATTATCTTTAGCTATTCCTATGCCTGTCATCTTCATCATGTGTTTGCAGAAAGACCAGAAGATTCAAACACCGATTCCCCAAGCCTTGGAGGCTTGGAAAGAGCAGGAACATACCTGAGGCTTAGGACTGGAATCTCATAGAGGAGATAGAGTCCCGTGGGTCTCCAGGGACAGGCATGGTTAGATTTTATTCTCAAGTCAGTCCCTCGAAGTTGTATTTTCACTTGCAAAATTCTCATTCCTTTAGAGAGTATGTAATTTGTTTTTTGACATTGAGGAGCTATCATGATAATATTTCGAGAAAACAAAATAGAAAGAAAAATTTACCCATGAACCTCCAACTCAACAAATCAAGTTGCTTTTTTATTTCCCAAGTTCAGCTAAAAGGTATTTTAGGCAAAGACAAAAATGAACAAAGACACTTCGTTTGGGAATATTTGAACTTCCCTGTACCTTATCCAGAAGACGGGAACTCTGACCCACTCAATCTCATTGTGGGTGCCTGGTTGATGCTTACAGAGAACCAAATGTATTCCAAACACTCATGTTAGATGGTACTACATAGCCCAGTAGCCCTTCCTAGTTCTTAGGAGGAAAAAACAAAAGACAAAACAAACAAACAAACAACAAAAAAACCCCACAACTTCCTTAAGAAAGTTGTAAGTATAAAGAGCCCCTTGATTGTAGCATTAAGTCCTAGACAAAGAATTGATTGGTTAGGGGATTCTTTTATATAGTCTAATAATTCACTGGAATGGGGTGTGTCTACCACCCTGCAAGGACAGCTATGTGGCCACACTTACTTCTACCATTTAGAGTGGCCCTCTTCAAAATCCCTCTCATTTTCTAATGCTATCATTCTTCTCCAGCCTCCTCCCAAATTCCCCGCCGTCTCACACTCCATCAGGCCGGCCTGTTGCTGCCATTCTGCCCCAGGCCCACACAGCCCTGCAGCACTATGGGGAACCGGGACTCAGGGCAAAGATGTCAGAGCCATTGGCTTGTCTCCCAGGTGCCTAAAGCGATGCCGTGCATGCTGTGGACACCCAGTAAACACAAGCTGACTGGCTGCAGTGGTGCCCAGCTAATGAGTGCCAGGCTTTTTATCTGTGCTCAGAAATAGGAGGACAGATGGAGAAGAGGGCAGAGGGGGAAAACAGCTTCACAAGGAGGGCCCAGCTAGCGCTACACCCGCACGCTCATCAAGCATAAAGGATTCTCATTTCGGAGAAGATAAAAGGGTCAGCAAGAACCCTATATGAATGGCAAGTATGTTAAAAAAAAGATTTTGGTCTGATCCTGTTTTTCTCACATCAAAGGAAAGATGAACTGACTGGATTTCACACAGAGAGAGAGAGAACATTTCCCCAGTGACCTAGAAGAATATACACACATTGGTAATTCTTTGAAATTACAAGACATCACTTCCCTAAAATATGTGTCTTTTCCATAGATAACTGTAGAATCATTTAGTGGACAACATGCCCAGTCCCCACATGGTACTAAGTGGCATGCCTGTCCCACGCTGCCTCCCAAGCACTAAGAGCACTCACTAGCTGTGACTGTCCTCATAGAATGCATCCTGCTCTTGGACTTCTTGCTTCAATGTCATGACTCACCCACCAGATTCAGTCTCATCCTTTGGACTTAACGTTCGGCACTCGGGCTTCTGCCACCGTTGAGCCACCATTCTCACCATCTATGTGTGCTCGACTAGCCTGAAAACAGGCGTCAACTGGGGTCAACTGGGTCCTGACATCATTTGCCTGCACTGTCTGTTGGAACACTCTTTCATGTGTCCCAGTCCTGTAAGTAGAAACTCTTAATGACTCATTGATAAAAACTGAATAAATTCTGATATTCTAACTGCATCTTCCTGATCAGTCAAGAACTCTAGTCTATATATACAGGGAAAAAAATGAACTTTATATGGAGCTTTTATTTCCTAGCTGACAACAGTTGGGTGGGGGATGGGTACTCAAATTTGTTAAGACAACAATCTGTCTTTAAGAACTGACTGGTGTAACCAAATGAGAAAGGAATAAAAATAAAGGCAAATAAGTTTAAATCCTGGCTCTGTCAATGACCATGAGGCCTTGGGCAAGTCATTTGCTGATCTAGGCTTCATTTTCCATTCATAAAATGAAAAGGTTGCACCACATGATCTTCCAAATGCCCTCCAGATTTAATATACTTTGATTCTTTTATTGCAAGTCTGCTTTTCTCAGATTCCATTTTCTCATTTGGAAAATAATGATAATATGTCTAGTTCAAATTTCCTCTCAGGGCTATTGTAAGTGTCAAATAAGAAAATGCACGAAACTCCAGGGCACATTGTTAATTTGGGTGAGTGGGCAGGGAAAAGGAAGACCCTGAAGCCATCATGCAATGTGCAGCAACTTGGTGAAGTTCCTTGTATGAGTTGTGACTGTGAATATGAACTCCTCTTCCTCATTTGACCGATTAAAGAATGTTTTCAATGCATACAAAGTATTTTCAGATTCACAGGAAGCCTACATGAATCCTGATGCAAAGATACTTAATAAAAGAAAAATGTGGGCTGGAGAGATAGGGGTATCAGTAAAGTGCTTGCTTTGCAAACATAGGGACCTGTGTTCAATCCATACAAGCTCTGTGTGTGTGTGTGTGTGTGTGTGTGTGTGTGTGTGTGTGTGTGTGTGTGTGTGTGTACATGCTCATGTTGTAATCCCAGCATTGGGAAGATGGAAACATAAGGATCCTAGCCTGCTAATCTATTCTATGAGTTTCAGGACAACAAGAGATCTTGCCTCAAAAAGAAAAAAAGAGAGCTAAGGTTGTTTCCTGATCTCCATATGTACTTGTATAGATATGGGTACATATACCCACTCACTGTTGAAAACACGTAAACACACACACACACACAAGAAATGTCACATACTGTCCTAGTTTGCTTTTTGTTGCCATGATAAAACACTAGCCAAAAACAACCTGGGGAGAAGAAAAGAGTTTACTGGTCAGAAACTCAAGGTAGAAGCTTGAAGCAGAAACTGTGAGAGCAAGAGGTCCTTGGCTATGACATCCCTGCAAGACCAAGTTCTACAACACTCCACCCCATTCACTTACTCTTAAATGTCCCCCTCCCTAGGGAGTTCATGGCTGCTAAGGATGGGAAGACATTTCTCTCGAGGGACATAGAGACTAGCCAGGTGTCCATGTTTCTATAAATAACTCTTACCCACACTCTTGAAAGCAAGCCTAATGGAAGTCACTGGGTTGCCAAAGCTGTCATGAAAGTAGAAAGGGGAAGAGGTGGAAAGAGGAAGATCAGTGCAAGTGGAAAGGGGACAAAGGGTAATTGGGATAAATGTGATCAAACTGTATTATATACCTATATGAAAGTGTCATAACCAAACCCATCATTATGTCTAATTAATACATGGTAGAAAAACAGTTAAGAGTTAGTTATACATATTCATATTTGAAACTAGAAATTTCAAAAGATTTAAGAGTCATACACCAAGAACCAGGGACATAGCTCAAATGTATTTTCTATTATGCTAAATTATTACTGCTTTTCTTATTATCTCAGTGATGAAAAAACCAAAGCTCAGAGATGGCATGTCTATTACAGTCCTGGTCTGAGAACTACACTCTGTCCTATCTGAGCTCATAGCCCACCTCACTGCTTCCTTAAGAGGCTGGGAAGCTCAGATGCATTGCTATCTACATGTACTTAACTCCTTAAATCCCTCCAACGTAAGATTGAGACACTGTGAGTGAAGATGGGTCTTGCTCCATCTTGGACAGGGATAGAGTATCTCCACCATTTGAAAACATTCAAGAAATGTTCCTGAGACTGACTGCATCCCACACCCATGCTAGGTGCTGGAGCTACCAAGAGAAAACAGCATGGATCTGGCCTTGTAGTCTTGGTGATTCAGCTTTTGAGTCAACTTGGCAGCAACAGCCTGAGTTCAAGTGATACCTTAGTTGGGTGATGAATAATAGCGTGATTTCGCAAGTCTTGTGAGGATGGGCTGAAAAGAGCAGAAAGGGAGCCGTCTGAAATTTTAAAAATGTATGCTCACATACATCAATTTGCAAGCGATGGCATGCATCATTTATGTGGGGGTTTGGTGGCATTTGTTTTATTCAAAGCCCATTTATCCTGAACTTTTCCCAGTGTTGTGCGAGTCTTTACAAGTCATCAAATCCATCTTCTCGGTAGTGTAATTCGATACACATGCTGACGTGTGGAATGCTGAGCCAAGCACTCAGGGACTAAAGTGAGGTCAGAGGGAAAGGTCTGATGGTTGTTGAAACACCCTCTGCTCCTGGCCTGCAGTGCCAGGCTACTGTGGCAAACGAAAGACTCCCTCCCCACCACTGTGTGAAATGTAAATTTTTTTTCCTTGTTGTCTCACTCAACAGGATCAAGTTTTGTGACCTCTGGTTGACAAATAATTAAGGGGATTTCTCCTCACCAGCGACTGAGAAATCAGTTTCACAGCAGATACCAGCTAGATATCTTCTTGTTCAATTCTGTCATCATAATGTCAATATGGATGCAGCACCAGATCCCAAAAATTGAGGACTCAGTCTCACAACATTGTCTCTGTGTCATATGCCAGTCATAAAACACAAATTGTGATCTATGCTTGATTAGTGCTGTGAGGTTTCCACAAATACTTCCTTAAACCTAATTTGATAAAACAGCTGCCCAAAATTAAAAAAAAAAAAAAATACTAGAGGAGGAGGAGGAAAAGAATGAAGAGAAAAAGAGGGGAAAAAAGGAGGAGGAAGAGGAGGAAGATGTTTTCACATTTTTGAGACAAAGGTGTCTGTAGCCCAGGCTCAAGCTCACTATATAGCCTAAGCTGGCCTTGAACTCCTAACATTCCTCTAATGTCAGCCACTCAGTTCTAGTTATAGGCATGAGCCACCATGCCTGGCCTAGTTGTGTTCTATAAGAGGATTAAAACTGGTGCAAATGAACAGCTGGTTGGCACAGCGGCGGGGGCAGGGTAGGAGAAGAGGAGGAAGCCTCTATGCCCTCTCCTGCTGCACTACTTTCCACCCTCTACATGTTCAGTTACCAGCAGCTTCCTACACCCAGTATTTGAAGGTTTACAATGAAAGCTTCACTACATAGGCATGGCAGATAAGCTCATTGACTGGCAGTGATCCGCTCAACCTTCAGCCCCTCTCTCTAGAGGTTAAAGGTGGACCTAAAATGATATAGTTTGTTTCCCTAGTCACTAGTCCCTCATCCTTGCTAGCAAGACGTTACAAAAAGTCACCCCATTGGAACAAAAGATGCTTCTCATGGCCGAGAAATCATGCTGGATCTAGAAGTTCTGTGTTAGGAACTAGAGGTCAAAGGCCCAACACTAAAAGATGTCATCTCCTACTCTGTCTTGGGAGTCAGGACCCAGGCTAAATATTGCAACAAAAGATTCTTTTAGTACCTTTATCACCCCAGAGATCACATGGGTGTTTGGAGCTCTATGTCAGGGACTGGGGCCAGAGAGAGTCTGTCTATTTCTTATTATACAAGTAGGTTTCCGAAGATGGCAGCAAAGTATGGAACTGTAGTTCATTTTCTCATGTCTTAGTTGGCCTAAGATCCCCTTGCTTACAAATTCAAAGCTAAACATAATCCTCATAAATAAATGCTAAACTCATCATGACCTTGGTCCCCCGACTTTCTATTGCATGATGAAAACAATTCCCTACCAAGTAGCAGGGATTATGGGTGAAGAATGTATAGGCAAGAATTTCATATTGGCTTCAACATTTATTGATACCAATTCAGTTCAACGGGAAGACACCATAAGTATATATGCTCCCCTATGAGGTTACATGGAGAAACGCTGGCTAGTTGACATTCCCAGACTTGTACATTAATAAGTGATAGCATCGTTCTTTTTTTTTCACTACATTGATGACATTACGTGAGAAGCAGCCAGGGCTCAGAGTTACTTTGAACAGGAGTGGGAAAGAAAGGTTTTGTTTTATTGTTATTTTTTTCCTTCTGAATAAATGTCACTTTGTGACCCAGAAGAAGGAACCATGAAAGCTTCACTACATAGCCATGATCACTGAAAGTATCCTTTTTGTAAGTAGCTTTCTGCCTCAGCTCCATCCCTTCTCTCCAGATCACACCAGTTATTTCCCTAATCTAGCTATCTCCACGTCCCTGGGGATCTGCCACTCCAACCAAATCCCTCTGAAATGTGTCAGGGACTATACTTTGCCATCCAACCTCATTTTCTGCATCAAATATAGAGGAAGAATCTCCGAATGCAGTGAACCTGGTGGCCTAGACTGGGGGCAGGGGCACAGGGGGCAAAAGGAAAAAAAAATAACGGCCATGCTAATGTTTCTCTGTATGTTTATTAGATTGTATTTGTTACAAAATATAAAATTCTAAGAGCAACGGTTTAGAAACTGGATCCTTCCACAAAGTGTTTTAACTTCCCATTACAACAGTGAACTTAAGCAATGAGAATAAGAAGACTAAAAAGCCAGAGTCCTGATGATAAATAAATAATTCGAGAGAGGGCTCTTGCATTGACAGGCTGTGTCATGGCTTTATTCTGTGACTAAGAGGTACCTAGTTAGCTGGCATCTCAAATAGAGCCCATGAATTCTCATTCCTCCCTGTCCAGTGTCTTCTCAGACCATAGACAGTTCCACACAGATCTAGATAAGGGGATGCTCCCTGAAGATTTTCTCTGCTGGTGGACCGACCCCTTTGCTTTCTATCCAAGTACACTCTCGCCTACATTTAACTCCATTTCTCTCACCATCCCAGAACCAGTGAAGAGTAGTAACAACAGCACCTGTTGCCTCCTCAACCGTGTCGCCTATGTAGGAATCATGGTGGTCTCTACTAAAGGTATCCCTGTCATGTATCTGAAGAAAGCCCGACATTGTAAGATATCCCAAAGAGCCCCAGAAGGAAGAAGCAAATGATTCTTTTGGTTGAAACGCTGTTTGGCCTTCTCTATACGTTGCCCTATTTGAGTTTCGTATACCCTGTGAAAAAGTAGATATTGTCCTCATCCAAAGAGAGGAGAATAAGAGGATGCCTAAGCTGACAAAGGTTATATAGAACAAATGTGTGGAACCAGGGCCCAATGCAAACTTCCTTTTTCTATAAAACCTGCTTAGCCCTTACTGAGCACTTCCTCTTAGAGACAGAGATGGTAACACAGAAACTCGTGCCCTGCCTCCCAAACTCACGACATTCCAGAAATACATTTTGTGGAGGCCTCAGACTGATGCCAGTGCACGAATAAGCCCAAGCGTGTGATAGCCTCTTTCCTCCTCCTAATCATGCCTGAATTCCAGCCATTGGCTCAGTCCCTTAACCAAGAATGGCAATAACACCATTCATTGAGAGAGAGAGAGAGAGAGAGAGAGAGAGAGAGAGAGAGAGAGAGAGAGAGTCATCATGAGAAGCAGCACCCGATTTCTTCCAGAAATTCTAAAATAGGAAAGCATCTCCTTAAGAAGGCATCCTACCTGCTAAGGGAAGCCTTTGTGTTCCCAAATGGTTAGAACCTAGCCTCTGAGTTCTTGCTCAGTTAAGTCTCTGTGATGACCTCCTATTCTGAGCCCATGAGGAGATGCCCAGCCTAAGCAGAAAGAGGGAGTCTATGGTGATCGTGACAGATCGCCAGGCAGTTGCAACATCAACATGGGGATGAACTACGTTCTATGTCCCATCCAGACAAATCCACCCTCTCTCCCTTTGCATGTATGGCAGGTGGTAGGTTATGTTATTTTGTTTGGGCCAATACAAGAGAGGAGAAGTTACTCCACATGCTGTGAGAAGTAATATAGTAAGCCCCTGTCTATGTATAGAAACCTCAGAAATAGCACTGTACACATGTCTTTATATACAGCTCATGATTTCCCTAGCTAAGAGTTCAGAGCCTGGCCTACACACTGTTTTGGGAATACTCACTAAGTCTCCTTGCTTTGTACAGCAGCCTTATGCCTGAAAGAATGTTCTGTAGATCAATACTAATCCATTGTACCTATCAACATCACAACCCCAGTCAGAACTCACCTTCTCTTTACAAAGCAAACTTTTATTCTTACAGGCATCTAATCTTGTAGTTTTAAGTGTCTATTTCTGCACTACAAACTCTCTGCCAAAGAAAAGTATTTCAGGAAAAAAAAAGCCAAATTACTAAGCATTTTCATGTGCCGTATTTCCTGATTTTCACAAGAACCCTATGAAGTTGTGTTATCTCTATTTTCAAGATACAAAGCTTCATAGTTAATGAGAAGCTATACCAAGATTTTAAAAGCCAGACCTTCTGCTGAGACTCAACCACAAGCAAAATTCTTCAAAGGATGTTGGTAAAGCAGTTGGAAGGGACATAAAAAGAGTTCTGTACCCAGCTAACACAATATGGAGCCTGCTTGTTGTCAATTAAACACATGTTGTATACTGGCTAGATTTTATCAACTTGACAAAAGCTAAGGTTATCTGGAAAGAGGGAACCTCAGTTGAATGATCTACCCTATCTGATTGGTCTGTAGGCAAGTCTGCAGGGGCATTTATTTGTTTAATGATTGATATAAAGGGGCTTATGCCCTTATGGGTAGTGCCATCCATGGACCTGTCTTAGGTTGTTTTAGAAAGAATGTTGGGGTCCCGGAGAGATGGCTTAGTAGTTAAGAGCACAGGCTGCTCTTTCAGAGGGCCTGGGTTTGATTCCTAGCATCCAGATAGTAGCTCAAAACCATCTATTTGTAACTCCAACTACAGGGGATCAGATGCCTTCTTGGGCACTGCATACACATAGCACACAGACATACATAGAGGACAAACACCAGTACACATTCAAAAGATTTTAAAAAAACAAAATAATTTTTACAAAGAAGAAGGAGGGGGAATAAAAAAAAAAACAGGTTGAGCAAGCTATGGGAGCAAGCCAGTAAGCAGCACCCCTCTGTCATCTCTGTGTCATGGAAGTATAGGTGCCAAAATATACCCTTTCCTCCCTAAGTCACAATGTTTTATTACAGCACTAAAAGGTAAACAGAAAACCTGGGTTGACTTCCTTCTTAATATGTAAACCAAACAGGGACTGGAGCCTGGAGATGCACAAACTACAGACCAACCTCACTCATCCCAGGCAAATGTGGACTCTGATTTTTCCCAGTAATCACTCAGAAATCTCAGTGAGGCAAGAGTTCCTCATTTGCAGTACTATAGAACTCCGACCCCTACCCAGACCAAGGGAATCTCTGCTGTGATTTTGGTCACGCCTCATAACCTATAAACATCCTTTTCCTGGCAAACTGCTCTAATGGTCCATACCTGGAAGGCTACCCACCCCCAGCACAGAAACCCAGAGCCACCAACTACATGACAAAGAACTGGAGAAAACCAAGGCTTCTTACCTGGTTTGGAGTTGGGACTAACATACATTCTGTCTCCTCCAGTGCTGTCGCAGGGCTCGGATATCTGTGGCCGAGTAGAGAGCTTTGCTTTGCTCATTGATTCCTGCTCTGGCCCTCTCTCCACCCTCCCTCCTCTGAGAAAGTATTCTCAATGACTTTCTTGACCTGAGCAAATCTCCTGGCTTGTAGAGAGAGAACGCAACTGATCTTTCTTCTATATCAGATTCTCAAATAGCACCTGTGTCATGTCTTCGCCCATTCAGAATGTGTCTTCTGAAGTGAAAACCAACAAGATCTATTTGTGTTGTACTGGTTTCGTTGGCATTGAGGGTAAGGAAACTGGTCTCTTAAAATATTCAGGACTGCTAAAGACACCCAGTCACTGCCACTTTTCAGACTGCACATCTCTGAGTTTCGTGAGAACATCCCATCTGCTGATGGGTGCCTCGAGCTTTTGCTTTTGAGTTACAGAGTTAACCTGCATGTGAGCTGTGTTGAAAATTAATGTACCACCTGCCTGATCATTTTCCTAGAGCCTTTGGTGAGGCTAATGTTGAGCTTCTCAGATAATTATCTGGGTTTTTTGTTTTTCTGTTTTTTTTTTAACTCCAAGCATCCTTTCATATGCTGAGATTTCTGTTTGTGAGTTTAGCTTCAAGTCTACCGAACCATTTAATTAACTTAAGTGTTTAAACTTCTAGAGGTGTTGATTGATTCTAATCAGTATTTTCGGCTCCTCTAATTGAAGGCTTCCTCTCTTGGACTATTGTCAGTGAAGCAAGAAATATTTGTTCAAATAAAAAGCAAAATATTGCTTAGTCTTTGGCATAATCTAACACAAATTTACTTCGGCCCATAATTGCATGAACTTGGGGGAGGCCCAAATGGAGGCAATTCTCTGCTTCCTTTGAAGAAAGAGAGGCAGCACCAGGAAGAGGATACAGCAGACCCAGAGAGTAAGCGCTTCCCAACCTCTTCCCCATCACCAGGACTTGAGTTTCCAGACAAGCCACTTCAAGTTTTCACTCTTCCTGGGAACTGAGCTTGGGCACTTCTTTTGCAGGGACATCTGTCACCTAGAGAAAATGATTTTCTCTTTTGACAACTCCTATCTTAGAAAAAACAAAACAACAGTCCACCTCCTTTAGCCACCACCACTCCCACCCCCACCCCCACCCCCCAGGCACAGGCAAACCTCACCCCTAGAATATAGCCATCTGTTGAACAAGTCTGTCTGCAGGCAATGAGCAGAAAGGGCCGGACTTTCAAGGTCCAGATGTTCAGGCTACCTAGGAGTTACTCTGTGTTTATTTGCCCTTTAAAGTTTTACAGGGAGGGGATCCAGTGTCAAGGCAGCCCAGGAAGCCTCTCCACCCTGCAGGCACTTGAGAAGTGGCCTTGAGCCTCCTCCCTGTTTGGGCTTCTGAAGACTGGCTTTCCTATTGCCTTCAAAAAGGTTTTCTGGCAATCTGATCTTGGTCTCTCCTGAGACAATTCTGTTCTAGTTGACTTCATTGGGCACAAAATTATGTATTATGGATATTGCATTTTTTTTTCTGCTAAGAAAATGTCAGCTTCTAAACTAGATCAAACCGCCCTCCAGTTCCTCGGTGCTGGCTCATTTTAATTATTGAACTTCTCTCCCTGGAAAGCACGCTCTGTGCTGTTTGCTAAGACACTGGCAGTTTTAACACAGTTTGGAAACTTTTTTTGGAGATTGATCACCTCAGGAAAACAGGCAGCTGATCACCAGAAGAATTCTACAATTGAGATTAGTTTGCTATGAGGTGACATGGAAGAATGAGGATCGATGCGGGGTGGGAGTGAGTGGGGTAGGGGGTGTCTCCAAGCTGCCCACCCAGTCTCTGGAGCTGCTGCTGAGACAATGCCTCTGCAAGCAGCCATAAGCCTTTGCTGAGATTCCAGTCAATCCTCCAGCTCATGGCTCAGCGCCACCAGTATGATCCCTGACCCCTTCTCCAAATCTATTTGCTTCAGCTACTCCCTCCCAGCCACACCCACTTTCTTTCTTCCTTGGGACCAACCTGAGCTTTTCTCTACCATTGATTCTCTGCACATACTGTCCTACCCGGTTCAGGTCTTCTAGTCTGCGGTTTGCAAGCCTGAGAACATATTAGAATAAACTTAGACTTTATCACTATTGCTAGATCAAGTAAATTGCAACCTTAGAAGGTGGAGTCTACCATCAGTATTGACTGAAAGCTCCCAGGAGCTATTAAGGCAGTTTAAAAGTTGTGAGCCATCACCTTTATACAACTGGGCCCTCCCATTGTTCAAGTCTCAAATCCAGCATCCTTTTCCAGAGAAACAGCCCCTCATCATTGCAACTGAAGCAGTCTGAACTCTGTTCCCTAAAATGCTGCATTACTTGCTGACCTCTTTACCTCCATAAAACTCATCACTCTCTAAAATTATCTTCTCTAACCTTTATTTATTAGATAATTATCTGTCTTCCGAAGAATAAGCCAAGCCTTAGGAGATCAAGTTCTGTTGACTTCTACATCACCAGAGTGTGTGAATGATACACAATAATCACTCAAAAGATAGTTCTAGATAAGAGAATAAATAAATGAATACATATATTGAATGAATGAACAAAACAGTGCTTGGGTAAATAAACTTCTGTCCTTAGAGTCTAAGTTACTATCTTTGATGCTGTATTTCACTTACTGAGAGACACCCCTATCATGCCTGGGGAAAATACAGCCATTCTGCAGACAGCCATCAGCTTCTACCTTTTGTTTTTCAACAGAAAGATGTAAAAACATAAACAGCAGCAAATCTGCAACTCACTCTCCCAGGTTGCCTATCGATACTGAGGATTTCATGAGATTCTAGATTATCTCTGGTCTATTCTTCATCAGACACATGCCCTTGGGCCAGCAAGCCAACGCTCTGCTGCCCTATTCTTTCCTTGTTGCACCATGATGCTCAAGCGCTTCCCTCCCTCCCTGCTAGTCTCCCATGGAGAAGTATTTTGTTTAAGGACTTGGTAGACTCCGATGGGAAGAACTTAAGACAGTATGGAAAGAGGACCTGGAGAGATGACCCAGTGGTTAAGAGGATTGGCTGCTCTTCCAGAAGACCTGGGTTCAATTCCCAGCACTGACATGGTGACTCACAACCATCTGAAGTTCTAGTTATTTAGGGGATCTGGTGGCCCTTCTGTCCTCTGTAGGCATCAGGCATCAGAAGTGCACGCAGGCAAAATGTCCATACACATAAAATTTTAAAATGAAAAAAATATATCATGGAGAAATAGTTTTTTGGGGTCCCCATCCACCTTTACTAGTGGTATCTTTTACTTCCCTCTACCCTCAGCTCTTCTCTGTGTCCACGTCTGCTGTGCATGCTTCCTTAGGCATCTTATATCCAAGTCTGTCTTCATCACACCAAACACCTTTTTGACCAACAGGTATCTCAACATGAGGAAGCCTGACGAGCTCTCCTGGTACCAATACCACTCATATCCTTTTCCTCAGAGCTCCCTTGAGGTGTCCCACCAATGTCAAAACACTACATTCTAAATCAGAAAGGAGGTACAGCTTCAGATCTGACTATCAAGTCTTCCAAAAGGGAGTACACTTTTCTACTTAAGGATAAGAACATGAGAAGCATGAGTTGCTGAGAGATCGCATCTTGATCTACGGGCAGTTAACAGAGAAAGAGAGAGAAACACTAGGAATGGGGTGAGTCTCTTGAAACCTCAAAGCCCACCCCCAGTGACATACTTCCTCCAACAAGGCCATGCTCCAATCCTTCACAAACTCCACCAAGCAGGGACCAAGTATTTAAACATATGAGCCTATAAGGGGTATTTTCATTCAAACCACACACACATTTATCTACTTTTTAGCCCAGTAGACATAATGCCTAGTGACCAAGATGGAAAGTAGAGACTTAAGCTACTTTTTTTAAATCTGTCTTGGCTATTTATATCCACCAGCAAGTACGCTTCTGCTCCACCGAACCCAAACCAAGTCTGGTGACTGGGGGAGCTAATTCACCTTCAGGAAGTGGGAGGCTGAATATTTATCCCATATTAGAGTCTGATTCATACTCTACTATAATGCAAGTAAGTCACAGTGCCTGAATTTTGAGCAGCTATCAAGGCTATTTAAGGTCACATGTAGACTCTGCACCCAAAAGATTCTCTTATAAACTGAAGGCTTGGAGATCCTGACTCATGAAAACCCTATAATCCAGTCAATTTCTAAGTATGTGTATGGATGGATATGGATTTCATCTGATAAATTCATTATCAGTTGAAAATCTTTTGCACTGAAAATGCCTCTCATGCCCTTAATCTCCTGAACATCATTTATATTGGCCTACCTTAAACAGGCTCATAACACATACATCAATCCACAGCCAGGAAAAATCAGCCCAAAGCCTATAGATTATAGAGTACTGACCATCTCAGGTAATTTTTTTTGCACTGTACTGAAAGTAATAGGAAGAAAGGTTGCTTGTGCATACTTCTGTGGCATCATGAACTCAAAAGGTTGTATATTGAACCTTATTAAGTGTGGGAACATTTGTACTCAGAAGGCATCCATATTCTGAGAAGTGTGATGTCTATTCATTCATTCAAATAAGTATTTAATAAATAACAGGCATGTTATTTCCTTGAAGATCTAGTCATTGAGTATGTATCGGCATTTACAGGGAATTACACCATTAAATAAAGTAGCCAGGGGAGATCTCGTTGGGAATGTGGCAAGTGAACAAAGATTTAGTGACCTTTCCTGTTTGCCAGGAACAAGGAGGCCAGTTTGCAGGTTTCTTGGTAAGGGACAACTCACTCTCATGCAGAAGTATTCATGGTGCTTGGCAAGTTGCTACTAGATGTTGTGTGTTTGGGAGGAAATGAGTGTGGTCAGAAAAGTTCTTAGCTGAAACAGACCCTGAAGATTTGAGATCGCATCTGGGTTTGAGCTATGTTCTTAGTGTGACAGAATCCATCAGAGATTCACTTGAGAGAGTGGTGCCATCAAATATAGACTTTTGCTGTCTCAGTCTAGTTTTCTTGCTGATAGGCCAAAGGGAAGAAAGACTCAAACAGGAGGGTCAGCGAAGAGATCACTGCAGTCATCTGGGGAAAAGATTCTGGCAGCTGAGGCCAGGGCAGTAGCTGTGGAAGAGGACAGAAGCAGTAGATCTGGATACATCCAGAAGAAAAAAAAAAGCTGTCTATGGATTTGGTATGCTGTGGGTAGCAAGAAAAGAGCTAAAGTTTGAGGTCACCAAAAGGAACAGTTACACAAAGGATCAAATTTGAGTCTTTTGACTTAGTTCCTCAAATTCGTAACCATTTCATCATTTGGATGAAACTGGGACTCCTTCAACATATTGATTCTGTTGTATTTAGTATCAAAACTCTGGTATTTGGTGGGAGGACATACTCTAGGTGTGTCAGATAGATGGGTTGAGGGAGGGAGGGATAGATGGATGGATGGATGGATGGATGGATGGATGGATGGATGGATGGATGGTCTTGCTACTATTCTCCACAAACTTCCAAACAGCAGTTGAAAGAGAGTTACTTTTACACTAGCCTAGGGAGAACCATACTTCATGGTCCACCTCCCTAAACACACATCACATCTAGTCTTTGCTACCATTTTTGTCCCACAACATCAGTGAGGTCCTAAAAGACCTCCTTAGCCGTGTCAGTGTCTGGACAGTCTCTGGTCCTGGAAGAAGCTGATACAACCATGTTAGTTGTTTGGGATGGCAAGCAGCCCAGAATCAGTTAGGTCATGCACTGTCTCCTTATTCCTCTTGGAAAGGAGCCTAGCTTGCTGACTGTCCAAATTGAATTTTAAAAACTCTAATTAGGTCACCATAAAGATTTGCTTTTTTTTAATGGCTGAAAGCCCAGTTTCCTGAGTGTTTCCTTGGGAGCTCATACTTTGCAACCCCACAACCCCTGCTTGTCCACACCTCATTAAAGGGGGAGGGGATCTGAATCAAGGGCTGATGCAAGATTATCTCCGAAGACACACATAGGGGTGCTTGGAAAATGGATCAGGGTTTTTTGCCAAAATATATTCTTTCCTTTAATTCACACTGCTCTACTGAGGAGGAAGTTTTGCACCAACTTTATAAGCAGAAAGACTGAGACCATAGTATCTAAATACCTTGCTCACTTCATATTAGGGAGCAAATCTACAAGGGGTTTGTCCAGTTTTCTTTCAGGGACAATGACATTCCAAGTGGCATTCCTTCCTGGTTATAGTTATTTAAGATGTGATCGTTATAGCTAAAATATGAATAAAGAATAGTCATTTATCATCATCCAGCCTTTATTGACCATCTACTGTGTACAGGATATCTAGCAAATGCTTAGTTCAGACCAATCAAATATTCTTTTCCTTTTAACTTCCAACACTATGATATTTAATCTTGCCAACTATATTGTGTTGAGAAATGCATGGATTAGTGGAACACACCTCTAGCTTTGCTCGAAAGAACAGGTCTAGAAATGATTAAATCATGGCAACTCTGACGCTAATCCATATTTTAAGCTATTGGTGGACTCAGAATTTAAATAAATTGTTAGAAGATGGTGGAACTGTAGATGTGACCTAGTTAAAGGAAGTGCTGTTGAAGAATATAATGGCTATCTTTTGGATCTATCCTCCTTTAAGTTATTCTGGAGAAGGACTGGGGACAACTTGGCAAATACTAAGAGGAAGGTAAGACCCTGGATAAGATGAGTGGTCCCAGGTGGGTACAATGACTGCAAGCACCACAGAGAAGAGGTTCTAGTGGAGATGGCAAATCTAAGTTGCATAAGCTTCTGTAGGCTGTAGCAGTCTCTGCGAAAATGGAAATCGTATGTAAGCTAGAAAGTCTGATAGACTGTCTAATTTGTCACAATGGAATTGTCCTGGTGAGACATTAGAAAAATAACTGATACCACCCCCCAAAAATGGGGAATAATGTAAAATTAACTATGATGTAGCTATCCTTTTGGAATATGAATAATATTTAAAGGATGATGAATTTGAGGGAGGGAAACGATTATTTGTTGAGTATCTTAGGACTCAATTAGTTCATATAGCCAAAGCCCGAAGCCTTCACAGAACTTATTTAACAAAGGGTCTCAAACAAGAAAAGGAAATAGAACAAATATATAGTGTTGTGAGTTAAATTGTGTCATCTAGAAAGGCATCATTTTCTGAACCCAGTACATGTGACTGTGCCTTCATTTGGAAGCAAGGTAAGATCTGTATAGATATACTCTATAAAGTTACAGTGAGTTAGAGTGGACCCTTCCAATACCTTCCAATTAAAAAAAAATTTTTTTAAGAAGAGAGGGGGAAAGGCAAGGGTTAGCCTCAACCAATAAAAACTAGGATTAAACAAGGGCAGTTACTCTGTGGAAGACACCAGTCTTGCCCCCACATCCATTTTTTATTTATCATAATTTGGAGTCCTTCAGAACTACAAAGAAAAATCTCCGATGTGTTAGGTCATTAAAATGGCTTGTGGTAATTTCTTCATGGCAGCCCTAAGAATATAATGCCTATAGTATATTCATAAAGGCAAGAGCTTTTGACCAAAGTGTATGGAAAGAGGAAGAAAGGTAAGGAGGAAAGGCTAGGTAGGTTCTGAGTAATGGAGACAGGCTTCACTGAGAAGGTGGGGAGCTGGCAAAGGAATGAAGCAAGAGGAAAATGAAATAACAACCAGACAGATGGAGGCAGTGGCTGCTCAGGAGGCCCTAAGGTGGAATGTACCATGTTCACAGAACACCAAGGAAGCCAATATGGCCAGAGAGTGAACCAACAGAAGCAGGAAACAGAGCTGGAGAGGACCACGGGGCAGGTTCACAGAAGGCCTTTCAGATGTTTCTGCTTTCACCCTGAGTAGTCTAAAGAGCTTTGAGAAGATTCTAGATGTTGCCATGATTCGATCAGAAATCTGTTTTAGAATGTCCCCCCTGGATGCTGTATTGAAGACCAATGGAAAAGCAAGACAGAAGCAGAAAGACCTACTAGGGAGTCTCTGCTGCAGTCCTGCTAAGAATAGTGTCTTGACAAGGAGATTCCCAAGCTTTCCAAAGATGCTCTCTGGTTAGCAGACAGAGCAGGTTCTCTTCCACAGCATCAAGTGGCACCCATGCATACCACCCAAAGACCACCACCCCCCACCCCACGCCGCCATAGCTTTGATGAATATTTGTAGGGATGTATACAGTAAAGCCTTTATGTCTGGCTTTAAGTGAAATGTATAGCAAAGTCTTTACATCTGACTTTGAGTGAAATGTTTCAGCAAAGTCTTTGCTATGTTTGGGTCAATCAGTAAAGGTTGAGAAACTGTTTTGCAACTGTTCGAATCTTGAAGAAATGTCTCTCTCAGGAATCTGTACTTGGTGCTGTGTGAGAGCTTGCAGCTACACCAACCTTGATATTAAGACACTCCTAGTAAACCTGGAGCTCTTACTGCTGATTATGGCTGGCCATGATCAAAATGGACTGGGATTTGTGTGGGTTGCTTGCTCTCCCGGGCAGCAAACGCACAATAACTTTGGTAACTAGAACATTTCCCAACCTCAATTAACCTTATATAGTGTTTGAATAACATAACTAGAGTGAGCTAGCTGGGGGTCAGTCTTTTCTAAGAAGGCTGAGCCCCTCTGCTACTTTAGGAAATAAAGGCTTTGCATCTTAGAGAGCTTCTCTCTCTACTGTGGCACCTACAACCAACACCAATCAATCAATATTTATATCAAGGCATTAGAAACCTTCCTGGGTTCTTTGCCTCAACTCTAATTACGAGGTCTCCAGAATACTGCAAGACTCAAATGCGGGAACATCTGTGAAAGCACTATTAAAAAGCATAAGGCACTAAATAAATGTAAGTGATTGTAATTAATACTAATAAGAGTCAGCTTCTCTTCACCCAACAACTGTTAACCTATAAATATAAACAGAAGCAATGTCTCATGAAGGGACTGATCCCCATGTGGGGAGGAAACTGATATATACATCTGCCATGAGGAGTTTTTCATTGAATCAATTTCACTGTGACAAGATTAGTGATGTTCTTTTGCCATGGGCCATCTGTTGGGTGGTACAAGTAGCCTTGTCATGCAGAACTAGACCTTCTGAAAGAACAGTAGTCAGCCAATACGCCATAAATTAACTCATCTGCTTCTTCTATAATACATTTTCTAAATGATGAATGGTTTTGTTTTCTTATGCTCAAGCAAGATGCCTTGGCTGAAGCTAAGCAAAGAAAAAAAAATTGAGAAAGGGAACCAGAAAATGCTCGCTGGTACACAGACGTTCACATAATATGATAGGGTTAGGACTACACATGCCTCTGACTGGGAGAAGAGGGAGGAAGTTGGAAAATAATATGGAGACTCCTAAAACATTCCAAATAGAACTGCCTTATGATAAGCTAATTCTTTTCTAAGAATATACTCAAAAGAAATGAAATTTCCTTTATAACTCTGCTCATTGCAGAACTATATATAAAACCAAAGACATTCAAACAGCCTAAATTTCTATCAATGCATGAATGGATCATGGAAGTGTATGTGTGTGTGAGGTGGGGGGCAGAGAGAGACAGAGAGACAGAGAAAGAGATAAAGACAGAGAAAGACAGAGACCGAGAGAGAAGATACTATTCAGCCTTTAAAATTAGGACCAGATGTGGTAGCACATGACTTCAATCCAGCAGCTGGGAAACAGAGGCAGGCAGATGGTCATAAGTTTGAGACTGCCCTGGCCTGTACAGTGGGTTCTACTTAGTGATATCCTGTCTCAAAACAAAACAAAAGGAAATCTTGGCCCTAGAGAAATCGCTCCACAGGCAAAAGCACATACCAATCTTTCAGAGGACCCAAGTTCAGCTCCCAGCACCTAACATCAAGCGACTCACAACCACCTGTGTAACTCCAGATCCAGGAGATATGATGTTTTCTTCTGGATACTTAAACACTGCCCTCATATGCACAACCTTAGACACATGTGTACCAATAATTATTTTTTAATGTTAAAAATTGTTCTTGAGCTTCAAAAGCTAAAATTAAATTAAAGTATATTTAAAAGTTCGGAAATTTTGCTACTTGTGACAATACATATGAACTGGTAGGGCATTGTGCTATGTAAAATCAGCCAAGTACAGAAAGACAAAAATTGCTTAATCTCACATGCATGCAGAAAAGTTTATGGAATTTAATGTACAGCAGTGTGGCTCAGCTATCAATTCTGTGTTGTGTCTTTAAAATTTATGGAATGGGTGAATATGACCAAAAGACACTGCAAGAAATTAATAAAGAGTTAATAAAATAATTTTAAATTTTGCCAGCGGAATAGATCTTAAATCTTCTCATCCCCCACCTGCCTGCCACCATCTAAAGAAAAGGGAGGAACAAAAGACAATGTGGAATGAGGAATAATACTCTCACTAGCTTGCTTGTGGGACTTATTCTACCATCTGTACAAATACCAAAGCATCAAGTTGTACATCTTCCATATATGCAATTCTGACCTATAGATCATACCTAAATGAAGCTGAAAGAAAAAATATAGAGGGCAGAAATGCATCCCTTTGTTAGGTACTGACCTACGTGATTTCAGAGACCTCAGGCCACATCTGAACAATGGAGGACCAGGAGGGGCATGTTTTCTGTGTACTTGGGGAGAGCAGCAGAGAGAGTAGTCAGAGGAATATACCAGCAGCAGGGGTGGCATTTTCTGGGTCTGTCATGGGGTAAAAAAAGCAACCTCCTGGATGTGAAAAGATCAGCTACTGAATCAGGGTACACCTTCGTGTGACTTCAAGTACTTGATGCCACTGCAGATCTGAGCTGGAGAACAGGGGTGACTGGGCACCTGGTCCCTTGGATGGGGAAAATTCACACACGTGACTGAGGAAGACATGGTAATGGTGGGGAGGGTGATAGCATCCTGCTGGTGTTCTGGATTGAAAATGATGGAGCTAAAGTGTTTATACTATTTATTACTCTGGATGAAGTAGATCCAGGGATAACCAATTTCCCATAATAATAGCTAGGTTTTATTGTATGCCTCTAATATGCAAGATATTGAATTGAGTGATTTCATTCCTTTGTAGATTTAGTCACTCAGCAGATATTTATGGCATGCTTTCTGTGTGATAGCCTCTAATAATTACATGGGAGAGTTCAGTGTAATCAATCAAATAGATTGGTCCTCAGGTAGCTTACATTCTAGCAGTGGAAAACTAGATAAATAATAAATAAAAAGCAATGTCTGGCACGCAGGAAGATGTGAGCTACTATGTAAATAAGAAAAGCAAAGTGACTGGTAACATTAATGGCAAAAGTAAAGGAGTCAGGAAAGTCCCTACGACAGCAGAAACTTAAAAAGCTGACCCATGTGTATTTGAGGGTGAGGTATCTGAAAGCAAAGAAGAGCCGGTACAAAACTCCCTGAGGCAGTGCTTGCAAAGAAATAGCTAGACAAGCTGTGCCACTAAAGAGACGTATACACTGGCGAGGGAATCACAGAATCTACCCTCCAAGAACAGGCATCCAGATAATGTAGAACCACACAGGCTTGATCTGTACAATAATATATGTGTGTCTGCATCCCAGCTTGACAACTAAGAAGACAGGTGCAGAGTGTGTGATTTCCCTGCATGGATGTCACATGTAAGTGATGGAAAGTCCAGATCGGACATGACACTTTCCCTGCTACATCTATAGGATACTTAACCACACATAGCAATCAAGATCATATGGTTGGCTAAACTGTTCCTTGTGGCTAAAAGTAACAGATGCACAGATGCCTTTAGATCATGTTTTTATAAAGCCACATTTCATTGTTAGTCTGGGTTGGGACCTCTTCCCTTAGCAACATTTCAAAGTGGCTAAGGCCAATAGGAAAGGAAGCGGGGGTGGGGGGGGAGTGATGGTACCAAGAACTCATGTTGGGAAAAGGATAATCTCTTCTACAAATGGTCTTAGATCAACTGCATATCCACATGCAGAAGAAGGAAAGAATTGTTTACATCACACTCAGAAATCAACTCTAAATATACTAAAAATTCAAACAGAATATCAAACTACTAGGAGACAACAAAGAGGAAAAGTTTCAAGCTATTGGTGTGGGTGATGATTTTTTTTAGATACAAATCTAAAGGTATAGGCAATAAAAGCAAGAATAGAAGGGACTGTATCATCAAGCCAAAGCCAGAGTAGCAATCAACAGGATAATTGATACTTGACAGGCTAATGATATCTATGAACACAGGTTGTGATGGCTAGATTTTATGTCAACTTGACCCAAGCTAGCCTCAGTCATCACAGAGGAGGACCCTCAACTGAGAAACTACCCCAATAAGATCAGACCATAGGTAAGCCTTCAGAGCATGTTCTTACTTTGTGGTTGATGTGGGTCTAGTCCACTGTTGGTGGTATCATCCTGGGTTGGATGTATTGGATGCTATAAGAAATCAGGCTGAGCAAGCCATAGGGAGCAGGCCAGTAATCAGCACCCCTCCATATCCTCTGCATCAGCTCCTGCCTTCAGGTTTTCACCCAGTTTGAATTCTGCCTTAGCTTCCCTCAATGGACTGAGACTCAGTATATATAAACCAAACAAACCTTTTCCTTCCCAAGTCTCTTTTGGTCATGATGTTCATCACAACAATATTAACCCCACTAAGACAGAGGTTCAGACCCAAAGAATATAAGGAACTCAATACTAAGAAAAGAAGTAATCCAATTAAAAATGACTGAAACACATAAATAGATGTTTCTTAAAAGAAAACATAAATGACCAAGAGATGTATGAGGAAACACTCAGCATCATCTATCATCAAAGAGATGTTAATCCTCAAAACTATGAAAGATAAAAACTGTTGGTAAAGATATAGAGAAAGGGGAAGAGGAGAATATCAGACTTGCGAATGGAGATTAGTAAAGGCATTATGGAATTATGGAAAACAGTGCAAAAGTCCCTTAGAAAATTAAAATAGAACTGTCATAGTCAATTAATGTATAAAAGAGACATCTGCACCCTCACATTAATAACCAAGACATGTAACTAACTCAAGTATCCATCACCAGAAGAATATATAAAGTATGAGACATACACATACAACAAGAGACAAACACACTACACACACACACACACACACACACACACACACATGCTCCAGCTCAAAAAAGTAAGAAAATGTTTTCATTTGCAACAATATGAATAATCCTGGAGGATATTGTACTGGTTAGTCAACTTGATATAACCTATAACTATCTTGGAAAGGGATTCCTCCATTGAATGATTGATTTGAGCAGATTGGCCTGTGATCATGTCTGTGGAGGTCTGTCTGTTGATTGATGTAGAAGGTCAGAGGCTCGATAGGCAGCACTATCTCTAGGCAGGTGGGCCTGGGCTATATTAGAGAGAAAGCAGAGAGGAAGGCAGAGAGAACCTGTGAGGGAGTCCCTAAGCAGCATTCAGCCATGGCTTCTGCTTCAGCTCCTGCCTAAATTCCTAACCTAACTTCCCTCAGTAATGAACTATGATCTGGAAGTATAAGATGAAACCTATTCTCCCCAAAGTTTAGGACATAATGTTTATCACAGCAACAGAAAGCACACTAGACTAGAACTTACAGTAAATGAACAGATAGACCAATGGTCTCTCTCTGTCTTTCTCCTTCCCTTCCTTTCTCCTTCTCCCTCCCTCACCTCTCCCCCTATTCTCTCAGCTGTTTGGCTATGGCTCAGGCCCATTTCTATTCCCTGGTCAGTGGGATGCAAATCAATTCATTCAGCAGCTGTTTCTCCTTCTGATGGTTTGTTCCAATACCTATTATTCCACATTTGTCCATATTAAATTGCATTTTGTCATCCATTATCCCACATATTTCAATGATCTGGGCCCCTCTGCATTTGATTGCAAGGCTCAGTGATTTGTGGTGCCTGCAAAAGCTGTCATGTGTGGATTTGAAATCATTCTTGCAGGGCTATTACATAGCTCGTTAGCATCCGTAACACGGAGTAGTTGTGTCTGGTAGCTCTGCAGAGGGAGGAGATGCAAGAGGTACGACTTGCAGTGTGTTATCATTCCCAAGAAGAGAGCCCCAGCATCCCTACCTCATCCTACCATCAGGTTGTCCCCTCCTGTCACACACTGACACCAAGGTTATCTCAAATGATCCTCAGCCTCCAACCTGGAGTGTTCACTCTACCCTCCCAGCATTCATGGCCCACAGAAATTATCAATCATTTAATAAGGTACTCATGGTAGCATGCCTCTGGCTATCTCTAATCAAGCTGTGTGGTTTTCTCCAGTCATCTGTGACCAAAATGTAAGGGACACTTCTAGAGATCCAACATCCCTTGACATTTTTTACGTGTGAGTCTCCAGGGAGCCGCATCTGTAAACGATTGATTTCTACCAGTGCCTTTCCAGTTTTGACTTGCCACATGTGAGATGCAAAGACATATTTATGAGGATGTTATGTAGCTTTTTTTCAAGTAGGAATTCCAAGGTCAAAGGTACAGTTATGAAGCACAAAGAACTCCACCCCTATCCCTTTAAATGTCCAAATCTCCTCTGACTCTAGGTGCCTAGATAGTCCCTGCTCTGCTCCCATGTATGTGTGTGTGTGTGTGTGTGTGTGTGTGTGTGTGTGTGTGTGTGTGTGTGTGTTCTTATGTGTACAGGTACACATGTGGATGAGAGCAGGGTGTACTTATGTGTGTATGTGTGAAGGCCAGAGGACAACCTCAGATGTTGTTCTTCAAACACGATCCACCTGCTGCTGCTGCTCCTCCTCCTCCTCTTCCTCCTCCTCCTCCTCCTCCTCCTCCTCCTCCTCCTCCTCCTCTTCTTCTTCTTCTTCTTCTTCTTCTTCTTCTTCTTCTTCTTCTTCTTCTTCTTCTTCTTCTTCCTTCTTCCCCTTCTTCTGTTGTTCCTGCTGTTTTCAGACAGACTACTTCCATGGGCCTGGAGCTTACCACATAGGCTGGCCACAGAGCCCCACCTGTTTCTGTTGCCCTAACTCTGGGATTACAAGCACAAGCCACCCCCACTGCCATTGTTGGTTTTAATTGTGGATTCTGAGGACCAGGCTCAGGCCCTCACACTTGTCCAGCAAACTCACCACTGATCT
The DNA here is from genome assembly GCA_036184795.1 of Tokudaia tokunoshimensis. NCBI lineage: Eukaryota > Metazoa > Chordata > Mammalia > Rodentia > Muridae > Tokudaia > Tokudaia tokunoshimensis. The sequence goes on along the minus strand of BTHU01000010.1, from coordinate 28,240,158 downwards.
GGCCATTTCCCCAGACATTTCTCCTTTTAATGACATTTCATTTCATTCTTTTCAACTCACACTTTTAAATATTTTAAGGCGTCATAAACCCTTCTGGGAATCCTGAGAAATGATTAGCCCAAAGAATCTTTATTTTCTTCACAAACACTTAAGAGAATACCTACTCTAGGCCAGGCACAGGGGCGTGCACTCTCAGCCCTGAGGTTGAGAGGTAGACAAATATATATAAAGATTCTTATCTCATAGTGAACAATCTCAGCAGAGCCTTTAGAATGACTTGGGACAAAGGCTAGTAGTTAGTGACTGTAAGGCCTAGATATACTGCAGTGTACCATACTGTCCCTCATCTGACAAACATGGAATGAGGTGGTTCCCTAGTTTTACATGATTGCTCCGGCATATCATCTGCGGCTTAACACATACTCATCCTATAAAGCCAGGGACTAGAAAGTCAAAGAGGGCTTCACGAGGCTAATGTTAGGGGATTTGGTAGGAAGGGGCTCCAGGGGAAACATCCATCAAATCTAGGAATGGAAGGCTAGACTTTGCAGCCTTCCAACTTCTACCTTTGCCACCATGACTCTGTCTGCCTCCCTCCCTCATTATAAGGAGCCTTATGATTACATTGAGCTCAACTAGATAATCCCAGACCATCTCCCCAAATCAACATCCTTAATCACATCTATAAAATTAATTTTCTTCCCATGTAAGGCAACACATTCATCAAGACTCCAGGCATTAAAAGGTGAACCTCATTAAGGGACCATTACATTCTGCCTGCCATCCAGTGGGTAAAACATTCAGGGGTCTGAATGATGTGCTGATGGTATCAGACCCTAGAGGCACCCTAACACACTAGTGATTCCTTTACTAAATGTTAGTGCAGTTAGCAGTTACCCAAATTAATCCCCCGGAGCACTTTCTGTCCCATAGGAGAGTCTGAGAATACTGGCACAAACATCTTTGGATGGTGGTCTATCCTTGTAAGAATGAGTTTGGGGTCTCAAGAAAATAACCATATAATTCAAAGTGTTTCACAAAATAAGTTTTACGTCTGTCAAATGTACACAACCTCACTTGGCAAACAAGCTAGCTAGCACACCCACCAAGGCTCTGCTGGGTTCTTGGTCCTAACACAAAGAAGTCCAACCTTCCTCTGAGTGATCAGAGCTCAGACTCACATTCTTAGGCAACTGGAAGCAGTGGTGTAGTTTCTAGGGAGAAGTGAAACTTGAGCATGTATTTTGATTTCAAGAAGTCCTAATCCTGGAGGACTTTGAATTTCAGACATGTGGCTTCTTTATTACCCCCCTCCCCATGGAATTTTCTTTTATTTAACCCTTTGATAGAAAAGAATATATTTTGTTTACGTGCCCAACAGTCTCAGGTTTCCTACATCAACTGATATGAAGTGAAGTACTTTTCCTACCTTATTTAAGGTAATCTGTCAATAATCATCAATGTGTTCATAGCAACCACTCATTGGTGAATCATCCCAAAGTAAGGGGAAAAGGTGAGAGCTTTGCATATCGCGCGCACACACACACACACACACACACACACACACACACAGGAGAGGGTAAGAGACTGGAGGGAGACAGAAAGAGAGACAGAGACATAGAGACATAGAGGAGAGTTATACAGATAATTAGGTATCAACTTCATCAGGACATGGTAATAGTAAGACATCGGCAGCAGCCTTCCCATCTGCAAACCTCTTTCATAACCATTCTCTCATTCCATCCACACAATGAATGGAGAGGAGCTGGAATATCATTTTTATTGCCATTTTACAGATGAAAACACTGTGACAGTAGGGCCTTGTTAGCCTAGGCAAGGTCGCAGAGCTGATGTACCTCAGAGTTGTGGCCTGGGCCCTGGGACATCAGCACCAGCAGTTCTGTCTTCTCCATGCACTGTTTCTGGAGTCTCTGAGGAGACTGTATGCAAAGCAGGGAGCTGTTTCCAGCCCATCTCACCCAAGCTTTAATTGGACCTCTCATTTCTATGGCGACAGCAGGAAGCCATGAAAAGGATTTAGATACAGAGGTTAACCGAGCCCAGCTTCTACATCGGTAACCTGGAGGTGCTGAATTACAGTTGAATGAAGTGTTTTCCAAACTAACCTGGTCATTAGAAACCCCTAGTGTGATGGTTTTTAAAATAAGATTACAAACGTTCATGCTTCCTCAGCCTGTGGGTTCAGTAGTTTTGAGGGTAAAGCAAAGACACCTGGATTTGTAGCCCGCACACGAGGCGGTTCACATAAACAAACAAGTCTGGGAAAGACTGGGTCACAAAAGGTTTTCATGACTCAATGGGTTGTACATGTCAACCTGGCCCTGCTCTGCCCAGTCCCACTCGACCTGGACCCGCTCGGCCCAGACCCGCTCGGCCCAGTCCCACTCGACCCGGACCCGCTCGGCCCAGACCCGCTCGGCCCAGACCCGCTCGGCCCAGACCCGCTCTGCCATTTTCATGCTGGCTTTCTGTTCTTCCCACTTTCATGGGAAGACCTTGTCTTCATTCGTTTACTCCCAAGCATTGTGGTTCCTCCTCTTCTACAGAGCTGCAAAGCTTTCTCAAAGTGAACATGGTCTTCTCTTCATTGGGATGGGGGTGAGCCTTTCGGTGGTGGCAGCAAACAGTGGCTTAAAGGAGAATCCAGTGAGTTTCTCGAATTCCCCTGCATTGAGTAGCCACATTCACTATAGCCTTTCACCTTTATCCGGGAAACAAAACTACCTAGTCCAATGCCTTTATTTTATATATCAGCTGATTTATAAAATGCACCTCCCATCTAGGGCGCTGAGTATATCACACTCATATAAACAACATACTCCACAGTCAAATAACGTCCCTGGAGATAAATCTAGTCTCCCCATGGTGGCAAGGAGAACTTTCATTTGGCTCATGAGTTCAGCTGTGCCATGACCCAGCTTTCAGAACAAATACCACATAAATCCACCTGACTTCTCATCTTATCAGTTCAGCTGTCCAGTCACATATTCCCAGAAATCCAATAGCACCCCAACTCAGAGAGTGAGGGCTGTCTGCTGGATGGCCAGAGGCTTCAGAATCTTCTCCTCCAGGTACAACACTGCAGGATGTAGGCTATGGGTTTGGGACGATGGCTCAGTGGGTAAAATGCTTGCCACAAGACATAAAACCTTCAGTTTGAATCCCCAGAGCCCATGTAAGGCTGGGTGCAGTAGCACACATCTATAATTCTATAGTGCTTCTGTAACAAGATGGACAGTGGCAGCAGGTGAGTCCCCAGAAGTTCATAGGCCAGCCAGTCTTGTGTATCTAGTAGGGTATAACAAGAGCTTGTCTCAGACAAGGTGGAAGGTAAGGACCATACCCAAGATTGGATTCTGACATCCACATGCATATGTGCTCACATACCTATACATGAACATGCATACACAATACACACACATGATAAAGGAAGGAAGGAAGGTAGGTAGGAAGGAAGGAAGGAAGGAAGGAAGGAAGGAGAGGAGGAAAAGAGAAAAAAATAAAAGAACACATGTTTTCCCCCCTTGAAGAACAGGAGCTATGCCTCATTTTGGTCTGTCCCCAGACCCCAGATCATCCCTGGAACTGAGTGAAAACCTGGGACACTGTGCTATATGCAGGTCATAGAGCTGGGAGATTTATGGTTTGAGAGTTTTGCTTAGACAAAATATAAGTCAATTTCATATTTTGCCCTTCATCCAAAGAAAACTCAGCTTCTTTGTTTCCCCCATTATAAGCCCAGAGCTTCTCAATCAAGGGTAATAATATTGCCCTAATGGACATTTGGCAACACTAGAGACAGTGTGAGTTGTCATGATTAGGGATGGTGGCGTCTATGTAGTAGGTACCCAACAATACTGTCACAGGTTCCACTGCGCACAAGACAGCAGCCACCACTAAGAGCTCGCCCACCCCCAAATGTCAACAGGGCCAAGGTTAAGAAGACCTGCTTAGCTAAAGCAATGCCACGCTTGGCTAATTTGTTCCTTTTTAATTTCTGAGCTGGTCTATGAAGGCAACACCCTGATAGCAAAATCACTTTGTGCTCACTGGTGCAAAGAGAAAACGACACACTCTTTGGTATCACTATGGGTCTCACACATATGACCACAATCCATCCTTATAGCAGACTTTTATTATAATCATTTCTGCAGGCTAGACTGTAAAGGTTAAGAATATGTCAATAACGTGTCCATGTTACTCAGCTAAGGAGAGACATGACTGATTATACCCAGCTCAGCCTGATTCCGAAACTAGCCATCTAGCTACTATGCAGATTAAGGCTGAAAATGTGTTCAAGACAAATGATAGTCAATATCTTTCATAAACATTATATCCTCAAGCATAGATTCTCTTTGGATTTGTTCAGTACACTTGCAGCATAGCTTTCTTGGGATGTGTTGGGGAAACAAGAACCTTTATTTAAGCCAGCTAGCTATTCAAGTTTGGTCTCCATTCATCAGTATCCAAGTGGCCTGTTTTCTTCAGACCTTCCAATTCTTCCATTCCTGGTCATGTTGTATCACCAAAGAGTCTCTAACATTAGCTTGTTGCAGGGCGGTGGGGCACTGTTGGCTTCTAGGAGAAACCATTCAACCTCAGGCAGCACGGCAGCCTTCTGTATCTCACAGCAAACACTTCAGCATTCCCAAGCCCTGACCAGTAGTCATCAGGAGATGTTCCCCTACTACTGAGACAGCACAAAGCACCCCGACATGTGCCCAGATATGTCCCCAGAGAGTAGTGTCATTCCCTAGCTTTAGGAACCACTAGGCACCAACCTGTATCATTGATGTTCTATCCTGCAATGTCCTACCTGGACTTCTTCATGACTCATGGTAAACTACTGGCCTACCTTTTCCCAGTTAGGAATGAGGTTTGCTTGTGCTGGGATATTTCTCCAACCCACTCAGAGGGAAGCTTTAAGGATGTTTCCAGGAAGCCTGTGGAGAGGGTTGGCTGGCTAAGGGCTTTAAAACTGAGCTCTGAAAGCCTGCTTTCCTGCTGACTTGTCTGTACACCTGCTGAGTTTCTTTCCTTCCCCCAGAAGATGCCTTTTTGATCCCACCCTGCCTGTGACACTTGAATGCACTTCATCCTTGCTCAGCCCAGCAGGAAGTGGTCTTTCCGTGCCTCTTTATATCCCACATAACTTTAGACCAGGCATAACAAACTGTTAACCTGTGAAGAGCCAGATAGTAATTATTTCAGAATTTGTCAACAACTTGCTTCCCACTGCAACTAATCCACCCCGCCTCAATGGACAATGTAGAAATGGATGGTGTGGGCTTACCCACTGAAATAAACTGAAAGATGCCAACATCTGAATCTTCCTTGTTTTTCAGTTGTCATGCAAATACATTCTCTTACTCAATAGTGAGGAGTTTTCCTTAACCATTTTAAACTGTAGTTTGAGGATTGGGCATGTGGTTCAGGTAGTAGATAGTGTGCCCCATATGCATAGGGTCTGGGTTTGAGCTCCAGCACAACATCAACCAGGCATGGTGGTATATATATCTAATCCCAGCACTTAGAGAGTATAAGCAAGAAGAGGAAATCCTATTCTGCTAAGTACTGAGTCTGAAGGCAGCCTGGACTAAAGACTCTGTCTCAACTAAATAAACTGACATGTAACCTTAGGTTGTGATCTACACAAAAACAAGATGTAGTTTGAGCATCACCTCAGTTCTTTTAGAAATACACTCTCAGCCCTGCCCCACACATGACAGGTCTGAATCTGCTCTTTAAGAGTGCTATAGGATCATATGCACCAAGTGTCTGATGTTGCTCTCATTTGCCTGATAATTTCCTAAGAGCGACACTGGTGCATGCACCTTTGATTCCTTGGAATGTGTCAAAAAAAAAAAAAAAAGAACCCAATTGTGTCTTCCCATTTCACCCTCCCTCCCTTAAGAGCATGATCACACTCCATCAGACAAGTGGCCTAAGAAGTAAAGCTAGGCAGAACAGCCAGAGGGTGATCGAGACCTCAGGCCACTATGAGCACTACAAGAACAGACTCTTAAGAGGCAGGTTTTATTGAGAAGCTCATTTAATTGAGTGAACAAAGACTATTTAAACCTTTGGGGGATGAGGTGTTATGGGGTGAGTCACTGGCCAGGGTTAAGGTGCTGGGAATGTCTTATTTGCATGAAGAGGAATTCCAGGTGTTTGGTAGACATAACTTTATTTAAAAAAAAAAGAGAGAGAGAAAATTTAAGCTGTAATCTGGCCACCAGGCTATCTATCTCAAGGGTGGCAGAGGTAGAGGTCGTAGGGCTGTATATGCTGAGACTTGCAGACCCAGGGAAGGAAGGGAATGGTCCTACTCCTGCTAGTCTCAAGACAAGATGTTCAGGGTTTGGACATTGCTCCAAGTCTCCTTCTCCACAGCTCCAGGGTTCCCAGGTCCCATACAATTGCGCTTGGAGTAAGGAATAAATGAATGAAGTAATAAGCTGACCGAAAATATTTATAATCTTTTCTCAATCCTCAGTCTCTCCCTGGAACTCCTACTTTCTGACCAATCCATTATGGAGGGTAGAATTATAATTATTAAGTGAGAGAAATAGGAGCTCAAGAGAAGACATGATCATCCCAAATCATTTAATGCAAAAGAATTGCCCATTTTATGCCCCTGGACCTGCGTCTCGGGAGAGCTTACATGTGTTGTTTCCTTTATATTTCTTTCCTGCTTGCACTCAGCTATTCCTATGGCTCCATCTCACATGCTCACCTGTCTTAGACCAGTCATAGTACCTGACCTTCATCTGAAATCCCTGACCAGCCACGCTAGGTTTATAAGCATGTTAACTTCCCCATGTGGACTGAAGAGTTAGGGGGGAGAGAGAGAGAGAGAGAGAGAGAGAGAGAGAGAGAGAGAGAGAGAGAGAGAGAACACCAAGATTTTAAATGATTGTGTCCTTCATGAATACTTCTGTCAGTAAGACTCTACAATTCACCCTCTTTGCCCCTTAGATGTATGTATATGATTTTTAAAAACTTTAATAGCAAAATGAAGCGCTTTAACTTCATGACACACAGTACATTCACAGGTTCTTGTGGTTTCCATCTTTATCTAGTTCCAAAACCTCCACCACCTGCAAAGAAAACCCTGTATCTATTAAACAGTTACCTCACCACTCTGAGTTCCCAGCCACTATCACCACTAACCTGCTTTCTGCCTTTGTAGTTTTGGCTGCCGTGAGTGTCTTATAAAAGTAGTATTATAATACTTTGCTTTTGCATTTGTCTGACTTCTTTCGCTTAGCATGATATGCCCATGGTTCCTCCATCTTGTAGCATGTATCAGTACTGAGGTGTTAGAATAGCAGCTCGTGTCTGAACATAGCACACTAAGCCAAAGCAGTTCTACATGTAAGAGGTTTTACTGGGGACAAGAGCTGGGAAGAGAGAGACAAAGGGGAAAAGAAAAGAAGGGCCAAAGTGGGGGAAAGTCTGTCTTTTTATATAGGCTGAGATGTAGTCTGTTCACAGGTAAGTGTGGGAAGTGGGTTCTGGGAAGGTATGTGGTAACCATAGGAACAGGTAACACTTAGGTGTGACATCCTGAGTTTGGAGCTGATCTGCAAAACTGGCCCTTTGATGCCAACAAGGGACTTTATTCCTTTTTGTAGGTTAGTCATTTTCTATTGACAATATGTTCTATGCTGGTTAGAGATGTTTAGTTTTGGTTTTGACTTGTTTGACAACTTGACACAAGATAAAGTCATGTGGGAAGAAAGAACCTCAAGTGAGAAAACACCTCCATCAGATTGGCTTGTGGGTAAGTCTATAGGGGATGGTTGCTGTGAGCAGTGTAAGCCCTTGATAGGTGATCCTGGACTGTATAGAAAGCAGGTTGAGCAAACCAGGAAGAGATAGACAAGTGAGCAACTCTCCGGCCTATTTGAGCTCCTACTCTGACTTCCCTCAATGAGGGACCGTGATTGGGGTGAGTAAGCCAAACAAACCCATTTGGTCCTGGACTTTATCATAGCAATAGAGACATCTAACTAGTGCACATACAGTCTGTCTACTCATTAACTCAGGCAGAGATGGATGTTTGGATTCTTTCTACTTTGGGCTGCTGACAACAATTCTACCCTGAGCATGGTTGGACAAGCTTTTGTTGAATTAACTTCTTTGCTCCTTTGGGATGCATACATATGAGCTAAGGAATCGCTGAGTCATATGTCCATTCTGTTTACCTTCTTGAGGAGCTGCCAAATGGTTTTCCTACACTTTTAATTGAACTCTTGCCTTCCCCAAATACTGTACTAAAGCATTCACCACAAAATGCATTTGCATGGTGTGTGTTCAGAGACAAGGAGAGACTAGAGTGCCTGAAGTCAATTAGGAATTTGTGACAACTCCTGCCTCCACAATCTCTCTCAATTTCTCTTGGTCTCTATACCTCCACTTAACTGTTTGCCTCTTTTTGTGTACTTATTTGGGGGGGGGCAAAGGGGGGGCAGGGAAGGACCATGGAGAGTTCCACACACAGTTCTAGCAGTGATTAATAACAACTACTATTAATTGAGCAAGTGCTATTCTGTAGGATAGATATTATTCATTTTGCAGGCTCAGTATAGAAAATTTTCAAAATTAAGAAACATATTCAAGCCGGACAGTGGTGGTGCATGCCTTTAATCCCAGCACTTGGGAGGCAGAGGCAGGTGGATTTCTGAGTTCAAGGCCAGCCTGGTCTACAGAGTGAGTTCCAGGATAGCCAGGGCCAAACAGAGAAACCCTGTCTCGGGCGGTTGGGGGGGGGGGAGAAGAGTCATTTTCAAGTTCAAGTGGCAGAATTAGGGTATAAACCCCAGGCTATTCAATATTGTTTATTTCTTGACAAGCAGAGATGGCTTAAGACAAGCACCCTATGGCCAGTGTCATGGCTACTCATGGCTGTTGGAGAACACAGGGCTTATCAGTGGTGGGGAATCCTATGGTAGACCAGTTCCTGCATGTTGACTTGGATCTAGCTAAGGATAAGCCCAGACTTGGGGATGTTCTGATAAAAGAAATCCTAGGTTATTCATCAGTGATGAGCTACAAGCCTGTGGCATGATATTGGACAGAGGTAAAGCTTCGTGTGACACTGCCTGGACTGGTAGATGTCACCACTATAGGCAAAGTGGTGAGCATATATATTCCTGAAAGCGTGTTACATAAGATGCATTCTCTATAAGTTACAGCAGATTCAAATCTGTCCTCTGCAGACAGTATCTCTCAATTTGCTCTGTGGCCAGTAGGCTTTCTGATTTGAACAGAGAGTGGGTGTCTGTACCCAGCACCAACCCAGAGCTCTGCAAGCTTCGGAGAGCCTCAGAAACACTAGATCTTTAAAAACAAGTACCTAGAAAGGCTGATGTAGTCAGTCAGCCAGGGCCCTGGAGTCTCCAGTTCTAATCAGCTCCCAGGTGACATCTAAGGCTTAGACATCACAATGGGGTAGAGAGATTGACAGCCCGAATGTGAGAAAGACAACTGCGCAGACTCCCAAAGACTTGCTGAGCCTCTTCTGTCCCTCTGTCATCATCCTACCCCTGAAAACGTGGTGTCCCTCTGGATTTTAACACGGTGCCAATTGTGGGTAAACGTTCAGTTTACATACCCAGGAAAACATTGTGCTGGTTTTTAAGAAGTTAAACACGAAATTCACAAGGAACCAGAACATTTGCTCATAAACATTTCCCACCAAATAACTGAAAAGGACAGGAGCTTGTTACATGAGTGATCAGAGATGCTGCATGGAGCAGTCCCATCCTCCGTGGACCATGGTGATCATGGGATTACGCTTAAACCCTCAATCTCCATGACTGGATAGTGGCTGACCATTAACAGTTAGGACACCACCAATGATCTTTGCTTTGTGTCCCTATCAGAAACCACCATGTCTCAGCCAGGTGTCCAGGTGAGAGAAGTTTTTAGAACCACCGCCCCGGAAGATTAGGAGCACCGAGAGCCACTGATTCCATCCACATTGCTTAGTCTGTACAGATGTAATGGGAGGTACACCAATTCCCCCTGCCAGCCCCCAGGGCAAATAAGAAAAATGGGCGGACAATGTGGATGGTCCAAAGCTGAGGGCCACTCCCAGCAGGTGCCTCTTGTAGGCGATGGGCTCCGAGAAGCTTTTTATTTTGCTTTCTTGTCTCTTCAGTCCCTCTCTTAGAGCTCACGGTCCCATGGAGAGGTGTTCTGTTTATTTAAGGCAACTGGGGGGCAAAAGGCTATGTGCAGAAGATGAAATGGGAGCCGTGTTAATTCTGTGTTAATGACAGCAGAGCAATTTTCTTACAGGAAATAACTAGTTACCTTAATCATTTTAAGTAGTTATTAACATCAGCCTAAAAAGGATAGCTCTGCTTATCACAATCCACGCACGGAGAAAATGAAGACATGAATAACCGGACCTTAAACACATTTCTGGCATCTTCCTTCTGGGTGGTATTAAGCGGTATTAATCTTTTTAACCGACTTCAATCCTGAGACCACAGCCCTGTGATAAAATGTTAAGGGAGTCGCTGGAAATAGAGGTGGTCTCGCCAGATTTATTGTGCCAATTTACCAACAGCAAAAGCACACAGCATTGCTGCGAGGAAGCCCATAGAAAAGGAAGACTGGCAGGGAGATGTATGGGTTAATTAATAAAATGCAGATAATAGCATCGGCCTGAGACTAAGACTTCTTCAGAGGCTGCTTTGTATACATCTCTGGGAATAAACAAAGCTGCAATGTATTGTTGCTACTGTAGCCAGTAAATGCATGCACACACACACACACACACACACACACACACACACACACACACACACACACTCCCCAGATAAGGATCAGAGGTGGGAAATGAAAGAAACCCAAGCAACTTAATCCAGGGCACAGCTACACAATAAAGAAGACAAAAGAACTGCTGAGCAAGAAGAAGAGGCTTGTTGCAGGGTTTTACAGTTTTAAGACACGTGAAGTCATTTTTTCCTCCTAAGTAAGGGGACTGTTTTTCTTCCCCTGAGGAAGCTTGCTTTGTGGGGGAAATGAGCATTATCCTATACATCAACAAGCTATATTTAGGACTTATGGTGTGCCAAGGGCATTGGGTAAAAGGGTTTCCGAAAGCCACAGTCCCACTCTCGAGTGACTCTCCTGCTGGGGGAGGGAGAAGTTCCTCTAAACAAAACATGTTAGAAGAAAGAATAGGAAAGGCCTTAGAGAAAGATGTGGGGTAGGACAGTGGCACAGGAGTGAGTGTGATTATCTCTTCCTGTAGGTGAGGCTTGAGCCTGGTTGTGAAGGATAAAGAAGAGCTCACCAGATGATTCCTGTGGATAAAGGACATTTCAAGTGATGAGGAAGAGTGATTCCAAAATACAGATGTGCAGGCAGACAGGTCTGGCCAGGAAGCCATGGCAAAGCTAATGCATGTCACTGGACACAACAGAGAAGAGAAGATAAAGGTCATTTTCAGGCCAGGGGAAAGAACCTAGATGGTTTGCCTCAGGAGAATGAAATATACAAAGAAGGGTCCCCAAGCCGGGGAGTGAAATGTCTAGACTTAACCACCCCAGTGGTTGTTGTTGGGGGAAAGGCTCAAGGGAACATGAAGCCAGATTGGAAGCAGTAATACAGATGAGATTAACTGAGCCAGTGTGGTATCACTGGCCATAAGGAGGCCAGGGATGAGGGCAGGTGCAAGACCCCAGACTACTATAGTAAAAGCCACAGGACTTCATGACTAGTGGGATCAAAGGATGAGTCTCCTTCAGTGCCTAAGGTCACAAGTACACATCTGGGATTCGAGTGCACTGTCAAAGAGGAAAAGGAGGAGGAGGAGGAAGAGGAGGGGGGGAGGAGGGGGGGAGGAGGGGGGAGGAGGGCGGTTCAATCTGAGTTCAGAGTTCAGGGTGCCAGAACAGGGAGTTTGGCCTGCCCTGGGGTGGGCTAAGATTTGGTATATAAAATGCCATGGGTGCCCGTAAGTCTCCCAGCCTTAGATGCAGTGACCTGCTCCCCAGTGGTCAGTACAACTGTGTGAGGTTGCTTTGAACTAGCCTGGGCATCAGGGGTCGTTACTCAGTGGCACAGGAAAAGGAACACCAAAGAGGCTCAGAACCGGAACTCAGGTTTAGGGCGTTTGGTTCTGTCCTCATCCTCGCTCAGTCCAACTATAGATCCCAGGACTGAAAGAGCAAAGAATGGCTCTTTCTGGTGCCCTTCCCATTCCAGACCTTTAAAGTCACGACACTATTGACCTCAGAAGGGCCGAGAGAGGGGTGTGTTTTGTCTGAGCCTAGGACAGTCCCAAGTCTTTGTCTCTGGGACATGCCTAAGGTTGCATTAGTTTATGTAACCTCAGATGTTGTAATTCTCCTTCCAAGTCTCCCAGCCTACAAAGTGCTCTGGAAGTTCCCACCACCAAGCAGCTAGACATTGGAGAATTTATTGTAACTACTGGGGGAGAAGGGAGGGAGGGTCAGGGATCGAGCCCAATGAAATTCTTTCCAGTGCAACTCTTCTGGGCAGAATTGGGCAGACAGCCCTGACGTGGCATCATACAATGAATAGCTCTTTCTCTTCCTGTTTGCCCTCCAGTTCTTTCAGTCCTTCCTTCCTGTAAGGCTAGAGGGGACTCTGAAAGCAGGGACTGCAGATTTCTCTCTCTTTGGGGCTTCCAGGTAAAAGTTCAGCTCTGGAACAGGGCTCTCAGCTCACAGTCAGCTCTTTGACTCCTGGGAAGAACAAAAAAGTGAGACAGTGGGATGATGAAAATGTTATTTTAGGAAGCATTTGAAGAGCAGAAACAGGACGTTCCTTGAGCTCAGGGATCCGAGACCAACCTGGGCAATACAGTGAGACCCTCCCATATCAAAACATTTGAGGTGTTAATTACCCTATTGGGTCATTACACATTGTATACATAAATTCTATTATACATATATTATACATATACATATATGAATATACACATACATATACATATATTGTGTATATGTATAATATATTAAACATATATTAATATATATAAATATTGTATGTAAATATTTTTAAATGTTATACCCTAGCCTTCTATAATATTCATTACATGGGTAAAATATGATAATATTTATATAATACCAAATACACTGTCTGACAGGTAGTACAGAACTCAGTAAGTGTTAGCAATCCCACTCCTTTGATTTAGGGTAGCTGCCCATCACCCAATTTGTTACCAATTTGTAAAATACTAACTGAAACATATAGTTAATGAACCCCATAGCTCTGCTGAGATCCCATGTGCCCTATGCATCAAGTTGTCTGAAGGGAGGGGTGGTGGTGGTGGTGGTAGTGGTGAAGGTGTATGTATGAGAAATTTTAAAAGAATTTATTTGGAGAGAGGGATACTATGGAATGTGGGTCAAAGAGTAACTTCAGATCCTTGAGTACCTGCTGCCCAGCCAATCACTGTGCTGGGTGCTTCGTGTATATTAATTTGCATAATCCCAACAACTTGCAATTTGAAAGGAAGATAAGAATAAACTCAGCAGAGCGACCCAGAAAGCCAGTCTAGGGAAGATGGCAATTTAGAAGGAGCTTTTGGTGAGCAGAGATCAATGGTAAAGACGAACAGCACGAATGAAGCAACTGGGCATGCGCAGAGAGGAGCACGGAGCCCCCCCACTCTGCCCAGGCAATAGGCTGTATACATCAGAGAAGTGAGTGAGGGAAAATTAAAAAAAAAAGTTGTGATGGAGCTATGGAGGCCTAGAGGGACAGTTCAGGGCATCCAGACCTGTAGATAGGAAGGAGATAGTATTATCTGGAAAACACAAGACACCGGCAGAATTAGTACACACTCGGAGTAGCTGCTACCCCGGACAAACAAAGCAAAACACCGCTGATCCTTCTACCAAGCCTCAGAAGGTTCACTGAAGCCTGGGTGTTAAATCCAGGCTAGGCAGCATAGCGAGAGCCTGTCTCAACAATAAACAAATAAAACATATTCCTTTGAATCCTTGCTTAACAAGACCGATGGTAGCTGTTGCTGAGGAGAGGGCACAGTGGGCCGGTGGCTTTTCCCCCACAGCTGTTGTGAACTAAAGCCCTCTAGTGCAGGAGGTCTCTTTCCGCAGCGGGTGTGTGTCTTTGGCCTCCGCCTCAAGTCTCTTGGTAGTTCCAAGTCTCAGAGCATATACAGTTATAGGGGGACGATGTTGCTTAACAAACCCTTTGCTTAAGACATCAGGCATATGACCTGTGTATAGATGACTCTGTCACTCAGATGCCTTATTTAACATCTCCCTGCCTCAGTTTCCTTCTCTGTAAATGAAAGGTAGTGATACGGTTGACCTACATGGGCTTTTGAGGAAGATTAAGTGAGATTGTTTATGGGATGGATATACTGGCCCAGTCTTGGCTCACATAGCTGGCTCAGTAAGATTGGGTAGTGTTGTTGTTGTTGTTGCTGCTGCTACTGCTGCAGATGATGATTGATGATGGTGATGAGGATGATGATGACGATGATGATGATGATGACGATGATGATGATGACGATGATGATGATGACGATGATGATGATGACGACGATGATGATGATGATGATGATGATGATGATGACGATGATGATGATGACGACGATGATGATGATGATGATGACGATGATGATGATGACGATGATGATGATGATGACGATGATGATGATGATGATGACGATGATGATGATGACGATGATGATGATGATGACGATGATGATGATGATGACGATGACGATGATGATGATGATGATGATGCTTCGATGTGGATCTGAAATCAATTCTTAGGCACTATGGGCAGGACAGAGCCTGAATAAAGCACAGCTGGAATGGAACTCAGAGATCCCTCAATCTCCTCACCAGCCCCTAGCAAGGGCAAACGGCTCCTCAAAGTTCACACATTTAGATCGGTGTCCCAAACATTCAGGAAGAAGAGAGAATGCAATCTAGAATGACCCAGAGGTTCTCAGCAATCTCCTGGAAAGTAGGAAGTGCATAGCCACGCCTCCTCCCTAACTTCACACCTGTGTCATGGGAAGGACAATGTCTGCCTGCACAGCAGTTGTGAGAACTGGATGAGATGACATCTGGAGAGTACTTGGGACCCCACTAGCACATGGGAAATTCCTAATACTTGGGGAGCCATTGTAATTTCCCTGAGTAGAAGTTGAGATGTGGGGATCCAGGGAGGTAGGGCGCATCAGATGAAAGGCTGATTGCAACAAAAGTCTCAAGCTAGGAAGTGACTGTGCTTGAGAAGAGGAGACTTGGGTTCTAGTCTAGAATCCACTGTTCAGCAGCTGAGTTAATATGGGTCCTTTGTCTCTCTTGTTTGATAGGTTTCAAAGCTTGCTGGCCTAATTCCTAGAATTAGGGTTATTGTGTGGGTCCAAGGAGGAAGTTTCTAAAGAAACCTCACAATTACAAGGCCCTCAAGTATGAGCTAGTTTCTCCATCCAGTGCTTAGAAATGCTTGAGGCCAAGGCTGGTTCCCCATGTTGACTGCCATTCCCCAACACAGTGCTTGGTACAGAAAGGACATTGCTTCTTCTCTGTAGATGAGAACCACACTGTGCCCTCCCACCTTGGGAACGCCCCATACTGACTATAGGAAGGAAAGAGACTTTTGCTGCCGACCCTACCCATTCCCTGGTCGACTCTGTTCTGATAGAAATAGCCTTCTTCTTGGTAAATGACAGTAGTCCCAAGGCAGAGCCATGACATTTGGGGAAAGCCCTCGCTGAGTGCTTGGGTCTCAAAGCCCAGGACTTGGATGAAAAGACAATACATTGTGATCTGCCCCCAGAGAGATTAGGCCCAGTGGTTTCCAAGTAACACTACAGAGCTGTTTCGTGCTCACAGACAGGCTTGGAAGGATGCTGAAGTCTTAATATAGACTGTCCACACGCCTCTTCCCAAATGCTGTCAGCAAAATGCTATCTCCACTCCTCTCCCAGGGTGTATTCTGGGAGCCTGAGACAAGGGCACCATCTGGAGTTCCCTGAAGGATGGCGAAAATAATTTGGCTTTCTTGCCTTCTGTCTCCTCTCACCACTGTCAGCCCACACTCACCTCTTAGAGGCAAACAAAACAAAATTCATTGGAGCTAGCCACATCCTGCAATGAGTTGGCATGGATGATAACCAGAATACAAGGGGTACAGCTGGAAAGACCTCCCCTACCTAAGGCCGTTTGGCTTGACTCCATGTGAAAATGTAAAACACAGATGTGCATCCTGAGAGAGAGCACTATGGTTCCTATAATTTACAGACATGGAAACTGATGGACTATCCCTGCTATACACACAAACACACATACAATCACACATCCACACACAAACACATACCACACCACACATACACTGACATACACACACATGCAAACACCATACCACACACACACTCACACATACCACACCCCCCACACACAATGATACTACACACCACATACACACATTCTCACACACACATAAACACAAACATACACACACTCACTCACAGACACATACACACACTTGCTCACACACACAGATGCCACACACACTTACGCCCACACACAAACCACATATGCACACATTCACTTACACACACATACATACATACACTCACACATCCTCATATCATACCACACACACACACACACACACAAAACACAGACGTACATAGTCACACATACTCATACCTGCACTCACACATACAGATGCACACATACATATACACATTCACACACACATATACATATACACACACACCTGCATCTCATAAGGGTTTGAATTTTTATGGACATCATTTGGTATTGCCATTGTGATGAGACAATTGTAGACAGTTATCAGGAGGGGTATACAATCAAAGGCCTTATAGTATATGGGACAGTCACACACTGTCCACTGGCTGGGATTATTAGTCCATAAGTGCATTTGTCAGAATTCAAAGTCTCCTCCTTCTCCTCTTCTGTATTTTGTCACAGACCCCGTTGTCCTCTAGCCTTTGGTTTCATTTCTAACTTGCTCACAGACCATGATTCCTGTGGTCATCCCTGGATTGATCCCTGGTTTCTGGATTAATGCTCTTGTGCTTTTCCATGCGACTAGGAAGGTTTTCTTGATAATTTTTGACATTTGTTTTCCAATAATTGGATGATTCACATCACATTCTTTGGAACAAGCTAATAATTTCCCATTTGTTTTTCAGAAGCCTGGTTGGGCATCTCCCATTCGCCCAAATCTATATGTTATGTTTTTATTAAGAAAAATATCGCTAAATAAATTATGATCTGGGGCTGAAAATGCAGTTCACTTGATAGAGTAGCTCATCTTCATATACAAAGCCCTGGATTTAATCCCCTACACCAGTCAAAACAGGTGGTGGGACACACCTGTAACCCAAGCTCTTGGGAGGTGGCGCAGGAGAATCAGAAGTTCAAGGTCATCCTCAGCCACTGAGTAAGTTCAAGACCAGCCCAGGCTACATGAGACCCTGCCTCAAAAATCAATACTAATGGGATCTCTTTGATTATTAAAATACTTTGGCAGATATTCTTATTATGTTTAATTTGACAGGCATCATGGCATGAGATATACTATGATATTTAGGTGGTCTGAATAGGCAGGCTTAGGAAGGGAAAAGTCTGCCAGCAGTCAGCTATGTGATCTCTGAAAGCATTAGATACCATAGTGAGAAAGGAATACTCAAAAGTAAAGGATCACTGCTCACTGTAGTTTTTGGCTCAGTGATCTACATCAAAAGCAAGCCTGATGCCTCCTCACTATCCCTCACACACAAACGCATGCACACACACACACACACACCTCCATTGTTAACTTTCCATTGTTCATAAAGACAATATTGTCTCACACACATTTATACAAGGATACAAACTACATATACACACATTCACTTACACACACATACACTCACACATCCTCATATCACAACACACACACAAACCACACTGACAAGACTGAGTATGAACTGTCCCTGCCTTTTTCTCCTGAGTCACCCTACCCTGATGACCCATAACTTCCGGTCTCTGACACTTCCTCTCACTACATTATGCCCAGGGTCAGAGCTTTACAGATATACCCTCCCCCCCCCCCCCCCCCCCCCCGCTTTGCAGAGTTTTCCCTCTCTCAGCTCTGCCTGCCTAGCACTTTGCTTAGCACACAAGAAACACAAGTAAGTACACGTTGAGGGGATAAAAGGCTTGAGTGCATTTCTCAGCACTGGGAAGTCTGTTTGGTTTGTTCTTCATATGATTTGAGCCAGTCACCATCAAATGGAAAAGGCAAAGAAAGGTCTTCATAAACTGGCAGTCAGGAGGACAGAGACTGTTCTTGCTCTACATCACTGAATTAGCTACCTGCCCTAGCCTCTTCTATTGACAAGTCCAGTCCAATGCCACTATGACCCATGTCCAATCCCAAACGTGTATGCTGCCTACTGAACCTTTGATGCATGTAGCACAATTCCATTTACTTTGAGGGATGCTCAGCAGACAACATCCTATACTTCCTCTGATATGTGTTTATTGTTTCAAAGAATCATGAAACCTTGACCCCAAAATCTCCACATTTTCTACACAAAGACCTTAACATTTTCGGGGCTTTGACTTAGCATCACCCACTGACCAGTAGCAGAGACATCAGTTACATTCCAGTCCCTAGCCAAGTACAGTGACACGTGTCTATTGCTTCACTTAGCCAGGAAGATGAGACAAGAGGATCGATCACTGGAGCCTGGGAGTTAAGACCAAGCTAAGCAGCATAGTGAGACGCTGTCCCAAGAAAAAAATTAAAATATGTCCTCTTGACTCTTTGCTTAACACTGCTTCTTCTCTAGACCAGTCCACATGGATAAACTGGACTTAATGGCTTTGGAACTGGCGTGTGTTGCCAGTTATTAAGTATCACATTTCATTTCGGGCAATTGAAGTGTATAGTCAAAGTTGGCTTTGTGGATGTTTTATTCAAATTGTTCCACAGCTTGTCTTAGAAGAGGAGTGATGTTCCTGTTGCCTCATTGAGAGGCGGGTAAGAGGCGAGTCATCTAATGTAAATGCGCAATTAGCAAGTAAGGGCTCTGACAAGCTGAAGATCAGGACTTGATCCCTCCATCCTCCATGAGGGAGACTGATGACCAAGTGTAGGTGAGGTGGGTCTTTTCAGTTCTGCCTTTGATGTGCATCTGCTACAGGATGTGCATTGATAGTCCTAGTCCTGAGTGGTCAACAAGTCTTGTCTCCTTTGAGTTCAGTGGCATCTAAAATAGCAAATCCACACGCCCATGTAAACAACTGCAAGAGGATAAAGCCTTATATCATAGTCTCTGGGGTGGCTTTACAGTGACTCAGGGTGTTACATTGCTGAAATGTTCAAAGCCAGAGAAGTAGAAACAATTTCAACTGTTTGAGGGGTCCACAAACTACTCACAATGTAGTTATGTTAAAAAGAACAAATTCCTAAGCCAGGTTCTTCCACCTGGATGTCATCCATCATCTAGATGACAAGACGGTTTTTGCTAGTAGCTTCTTTCTTTAGTTATTATTTATAACAACAGCAACTCTACCAATACACGTCCTCTCAGGACCTCACCTCTCTTCAGGTCATCATAGCTGCAGAAGAGACTGTCTCTGTATAACAATCATCCTATTGGCCTGGAAAGAATTCCACCAGAATGGGTGCTAATGTGTTACAGCTGTGACCAAAGCCAAGCGGTCCCACTGAAATGTTCATAGCTCTCTTTTTCTCCTTCATTCAACCAATACACAAAATTCCATTGGCAGTTTTCTCCAGTAATGATGGACTCTATCTCCTGGTATGAGCCCTGCTTGATTGCAATAATTATTTCTAATATATTATTACTATCAGCTACTATTAACATAAGCTTTGGAATACGTAATTATACGAGACAGTGGCCTTTCTGGCCCTCAAAAGTCTCCCAGAAACGTACTTGTAAAGTTACCTTGCTCTTGACTTTTTGTGAGCAGAAGTAGGAAAATGATTCGTGACTTAATTTGAATGACCTATATAACATTGGACTCTACTTTAATTAAAACAAAGTAAGTCTTCATTAATGCTGACTCCTTGAGCTCTGGAATATCCATCAATATTTATCTGACATAAATGATCTGGACATGCCAATAGGATGGTTGTCATCCAGAGACAGTCTCTTCTGTGGCTATGATAATGACCTGAAGAGAGGTGAGGTCCTGAGAGGATGTGTCTTGGTAGAGCTGCTGTTTTTATAATACCAACTACAGAAAGAAGCTACTAGCAAAATTATCTTGGCAGCCAGATGATAATAAGGCAAAATAAGATACAAAAATGAATAATCTATTGATACTTCTCATCAAATACACACACACACACACACACACACAGTCCAAATATGTCAATCAATGGCCTGACATTTTTCTAAGTGACTTCGAAGTCTCTTAAGTCCCTCACTTTCCTTGTCTGAGCCTCAGCAGCCAGGCGTCTCTAATAAGAATCATCACACCACCCATTTAATGAGCGTGTATTCTAGGCCAGATGCTACATTTGAAGCCTGTTCTATCTCATCCGTACATTTGATCTCATTTGCATGTTGTAGTTATTTAATCAGCACAAGCATTCCTTGGGCAGTCAGGTTGCAATCACATTTTATATGTGAAGAAACTGAAACTCAAAGAGACTAAATAACCAAGGACTTGAACCCAGGATGCTCAACTCTAGAACAATGAGCTGCCCTTCCCCGTACCCAGTGCTAGGAGGAGTCTGGGGTCCTGTGAGTGTTGGGGCAAGGAGAGGAAAGGATGGGAGTAAGAAGTCTCTAGCTTCAGGATGCCACTGAGGGGAACTCACAGTCAAAACAGACAAGGTTCAGAAAGCCCTCTCAGACCTCACCTTTTAATCCTAGTTGGTTCCAGCCCCAGCCCAGAGGTAACATCTGGAAGGAGGTGGATGGTCTTACAGGAGGCATATCCTGTATTGACTTTCAGTGGCTTCACTACTGAGAGGCAGAAGGGATGCAAATGCTTTGGGGGAAAGGACCTAGAAGGATAGTTTGGCTTCTGAAAGCAGCTATTTTAGTCTATGTCATAGGGGTGGGCACCAGGAGAACATTCCAGTTCTTCCATGGTATTGCCTCATCTATTGTGATTGCATAGACCCTGCCTGGACTCTAAAAGAGGATGCTGTAAATTGTCTTGTTTCATTGTTGCAACAACCCTCAGATGTATTCTTGATGCTCTAAGAAAGTAATGATGGCATAGAGGGACCAAGTATTTCACCTTGCATTACCCAGACAGACAACTTATCTGGATAAGCCAAGCCTCAAATTTTCCTACACTGCCCTGCACCCAAGGGTCACACCCTGCATTTGTTCAGACTGCAGAACACCTCACTGCAAAGCATCATGCCTTTAAAATCTAAATAGTATTTCTCTTCTGGGGGGAAATATCCCCTCACTTGAGCGTTCTACATTGCCATGATACATCTAGGGTCTCCAGTCAATGAAATGATAAGTGCTTCATTTCATCTGCAGCTTTAATTCCATCGCATGTCTTAGGATGCAGGAAACCATCATCACCAGGCAGACCAGTGATAATTGCCAAAGCTTAGGGTGAGAATGTGGCGCTTGGTAAATATCAAGCCGTGCTCCTCTCTACAGACTGTGTGCTCTTACACATAAAGACAAACTTGCTAATGACTTCTATAAATAAGTTCTCGCTTATAACTGTTGTTCCAGCAAAAGCTGCTGAGATGTAATCTACCCTTCAAGAATCAAACACCTTCCTTTTCTCTGCACTGTTTTATGGGAAAGTGAAGTGGACCCGAAATGCTGTCACTGGCTGTGTGACCTCTCCGAGCCTCCTTTTTTTTATGCTCTGTCTATTTCAGGAACAAACAGATACATTGTATGAGCGCCTGGAGGATATGGGGGCTGTGGATTTCATCTCTGTGTTCCTGGGGTCCGACACGGGGTGGGCACCTGGGACCTAAGTGCCCGACAAATAATAAACTCATTTGAGTTGATGGTGCTTTGGAAAGGTTAAAGGACTGTAGAAATATAAGAATGGCAGCTATATGAGGGGGAGGGGAAGACTCATGCTCACCTTCCCCCAGCCTGCATCCTCTCCCCAGCTGTAGCCACTAACTGGAAAATGAATGCCATGGAAGTTCTTTGCCCGGCTCTCAACTTAAGTCATGGTGGGTAAGCTATAGCCACAAACCAAATCCAGCTCACGGTGTGTTGTTGCAAATAAAGCTTTCTTGGACTCTAGCCACACCCATCCGTTTCTGGTCCCTCCCCCCCCCCATGGCGTTAATACTCAAAAAGCAGAGTTAATCACTGTGACAGAAGCTCTGCAGGATGGGAAGACTCGCTATCCAACTCATTGCATTAAATGCCCGTTGCCTGCTAAATTACAGTCTGAGCCACTTTAGGAACAGGCTCCCCCTTAAAGCTCTCACTTCATCCAGTGCAGGGAGTGCACAGAGTTCTCCCCTGTAGGTATCATCTTCCTCAGGGTCCCTCGGGAAGACATCATTTCATTCATCAAAGGCAGGATGCAGAAGAAGGAACTGCACACAGCTAAGCATTATTTCTGCAGCAGCCAAGGCTCTATTACCTACTGCACAAGCAAGCACACAGCAACAGCAAGCATGCTGACAGCGGACAACTGAGTGCCTACTGCATTCCAGACCCTGGACTAAGTGCTTTATATTCCAGCTCATGAAAGCACACCCACAGTTCTAGGAAGTAGGTAGCATTACAATCCTGTGTAAAGATGAAACCCTGGCTTGCCCAGGGGTTCAGGGATGAAGCTGGTCTTTGACATCTGCACAATCCTATGCGATGCTAAAGGCCTTGACTCCTTTTGGGATCCCTCTGGAATTCAGACTGCTTCCTATCAGTTCAGCCCTCTCTCCTTGCTTCTCTTGACATCACATTCTATGGTCTGATCACAGCCTGTCTTGCTTCCTCTATCCACTTCTACTGTGAACAGATAGAGTGCCAAGTACTGGAGATGTTGGACATGTCTTACCCAGATGAAACTTAGGGTCTAGTGAAAGAGGTAAAGAGCTGATCATTCTCACGATAAATACAGAAACAGCTGTGATGTGTTTTCCAAGTTGCCAGGACTGACAGTAATTTCTTGGGATCCCTCTCAATGGATGACCCTTGAGCTGAGTTCTAAAGGGGTCCACAAATAAAAGTCAGATAAAGAGAGAAGGGTATAGTACGCAGAAAGACCAAAATGTACACGCAGTATGTGCTGTGGAGAAGGAAGAAGTATAGGGTTCAAGGGAGACTGAAAGAAAGTTGGTAAGGCATTGTAACCGCTGAGACATTTAGAAAAGTCAGGCCCTGCACAAGGGCTGCGCTCAGAATCAGGCCTTTATCTTACAGGCAGTGAAAGTCACACAGAAGTTAATGTAGTGCCCTGTTATGCTGAATGCCATCATAAGGTGATTCAAGTTTAATAAGGAACAGAGTATAGGTAAACTACAGCATGTGCACAAGGCCTGTGGTCATTCTCCCAAGACACGAGGGGTGAGTGAACATTGCCCATCACTTACTGGTGACTCACACTCCTGGAAAGGGAAAAGTATGCTTCCTCTCAGAGTCTGCTCCCAGCTGGATCAATGACAGGGACAACTTGCTGTGGACTCAGAAGCCTGCTCACAGCAAGTATTCATTCAGCAAAGACAAACACTTGGGAATTAGCTCAAAAGCTGAATTTCAGTATGAAGCTTTGAGAAAGTTTTGACTTCGGTTCTTAGAAAATTCTGGAATGTGAATGTAGTTCTGCATCTGATTGCAAGAAGCTTAGTCCAAGACTAAAAATGCCTGAAAACCATGGGCATGAGACCTCATCATTACCTGTACCTGTGAGACTCCTCATGGTCTTCTGCTATCCCTTCTCATGTCTCCTTTACCATATTGTAATAAGCAAGACATAGACCCTCCTTGATCCTAAGCTTCCTTGTGTTTTAAAGAAACGAGCTGGTGTTGGTTTTCTTTAAGGCTTTTTCCAGGACTCAGACTCTATGACATAGAATAATTCATCCAGATTCCATTAGGATCAAGAGGATGAATAGCATCCATTACATGAGATGTTTACCTAAAGGTGGAAACTGATATAAAGCCAATAGTTTTGAAGTAACATGGTATTTGGGTCTAAATTCTATAAGAACTGAGCATGGTTACCAATCAACACTTCCTTTTTTTAATTTTTTTTATAAATTATTTTTATACATTCCATATTTCATTCCCCACCCTGCGAACCTGTCTCCCCTCTGACTATTCCACATCCCATACCTCCTCCCCTCCCCCTGTCTCCATGTGGATGTCCCTGCCCCCCCACCCCACCTGACCTCTAAACTCCCTGGGGCCTCCAGTCTCTTGAGGGTTAGGTGCACCATCTCTGAATGAACACAGACCCAGCAGTCCTTTACTGTATATGTGTTGGGGGCCTCATATCAGCTGGTATATGCTACCTGTTTGGTGGTCCAGTGTTTGAGAGATCTTGGGGATCCAGATTAATTGAGACTGCTGGTCTTCCTACAGCTTCTTTCAGTCTTCCCTAATTCAACAGCAGGGGTCAGCTGCTTCTCTACATTGGTTGGGAGCAAATATCTGCATCTGACTCTTTCAGCTGCTTGTTGGGTCTTCCAGAGTGCTGTCATGCTAGGTCCCTTTTTGTGAGCACTTCATAGCCTCAGTAATAGTGTCAGGCCTTGGAACTTCCCCTTAAGCTGGATCATACTTTGGTCCTGTCACTGGACCTTCTTTTCCTCAGGCTCCTCTCCATTTCCATCCCTGTAATTCTTTCAGACAGGAACAATTATGGGTCAGAGTTATGACTGTGTGATGGCCCCCCACCCTCATTTGAAGCCCTGTCTTCCTACTAGAGGTGGGCTCTATAAGTTCCCTCTCCCTACTGTCAGGCATTTCATCTAAAGTCCCTCTCTTTTAGTCCTGTGAGTCTCTTACCTCCCAGATATCTGGTGCATTCTGGAGGGTCCCCCCCAACCTCCTATCTCCCTTGACCAAGTGGTAGACTAGAGTTCTGGTGTCTCTATGAATCAAAAGCAGATAATGACATTAACTCATGGAGCTTTTGAGAGGTAAATGAGATGGCATTGCAGCTGACACATCTCTATGCCTATGTCCTATTTATAAACGTTGTATTTATAAATCTCAGCTTGAAGGGATTCTCTGGAGAAAGATCTCCAGACACATTCTCCAAGCGCCTTACCTTTCATCCATTGCAACTTGCTTCACAATTCTATTCCTACATTTATTGTAGATGATTAGTGCTCAAAAATGTTAATGATTATCATCAATAAATGATGATGATAATGATAATGAATAACTCTCAACGGTGATGTCCAGCTCCCACATGTCTGTGCCAGGTAACTACGGTTTGCATCTATACTGAGCACCCAGGGCCCATGCTGTTTGGACCATAAGATATTTTGAATTTTCATTAGTCATGAGTCTCCTAGAGCTGTAATCAACAGAAGACATTGAGATATTTATAAAAGGAGATTTATTACAGAAACTGGCCCACCTGACTATAGTGGGTGAGAAGTCTTAAAGCTGGAGAACCAGGAATTCAATGGCATAATCTCAAACCAGAGACAAAGTCTGAAGACCCATGGGCATTGAAGTGGCATTTATGGTATGAATCCTAGATGCTAAAGTCTGAGGGCCCAAGAATCAGAAGCTGTGATTTCCAAGGGCAGATAAAGATGGGTGTTCCAACCCAAGAAGAGTTAATCTGTCCTACCTCTATCTCTTTATTCTCTGTGAGCAGATACAAACCCATGTTTGAAAGGGTAGATAAGTCCTACTCAATGTACTAATGTAAATGCTAATCTGTCTTGCCCAGAAACTTCTTCACAGACATACCCAGAAGTATTACCAGCTATTTGAACACCCCTTATCCCAATCAAGTTGACACATACAATCAATCATTGCCAGCTAGTTTACCATCACAATAAATCCTGAGTAAGAACAGCATGGGAACAGAGAAGGGCTTGACAATGTCATTGGTGTCCTAGAAAAGGCAGGAAAATGGATGACCATGATGTAAAGAAATGTAGGGTAGGCAATCCGTCTCTACCATGTTCCTCTTGGTGGCCAAAGAGATGTCTTCAAAATGCACTTGAGTCAGTTTACTTTCTTAACACCCATGAGTGCCTGCTGCAAAGACCTTCACCATAGTCTGCAAAGTCCTTCGTGAGTTGGTCCCACCCTGAGTCACTTTTATCCACCCCTAACCCTCTGTCACTGTCTCGGGCTCTTTGTAGTCTACGATTTCTGTGACTGACATGCCTCCTTCTGATCTCCCAGGCCTTGCTCCCCTTCACCATCAGACCTCAGCTCAAATATCCTTGCTGCACAAAACCTTTCACTAGCTACACTAATAGATATTGCCACCCCCAGTCTTATATACACCCCATTCTTCCCACTGCTGCCTTTTTCTTGTAAGTTAAAATTTGAACATCGGCTTGACAGAACACTGCACAGGCAAATGGTCCTCCAGCTCTGGCTGCTAGTTGCCTTTTGGATGGGAGAGTAGCTGCAATGTAACCACCTGTCCCCACTGGAAAAATGTATAAGAAGTTAAAAAGCAAATGAGAAAAGTCAGGAACAGCCATAGTGTGTGCCCCCTCTGTGGCATGCCCCAGTGGACTCAGGATGTTCAGATTCCTGGGACCCTGAGTGGGCATGGCTGCATTATCGATGCCCATTGATGCTCCAGTGGTTTGCATCCCCACCGGACCTCTAGCTGGAGAGCTTTTAAGCAATACAGCACCTGGTTTCTCCCCCCAGATTGTCACAATTAAAGTGGCGTAAGCACACACAGGAGAGTTTCAAAGCTCCAGGTGACCTGGATGCCCAGCAACACCTGCACACCACTACAAAAAAAAAATGTGGCTTGTTTTCAAAGGAAAGTTTTTATTTAGTCCATTACCTTTCTTAACTTTGAAAACTTTACTCCGCCCCCTTTTAATGCAACATGGGATACTGACAATAATGAGTGTTATCATTCAGAGTCATTCATGCAGAGTCACAAACCACTTTCCAGGCACTACCTTGTTAGATTCTCAAGCCAGCCAGTACAAAGCACTAATGCCATTACAGAGGGATCCGTGATGCTTTTGCTGTGACAGTGTTATAAAGGACAAAACAATGGA
Source organism: Tokudaia tokunoshimensis (assembly GCA_036184795.1). Lineage (NCBI taxonomy): Eukaryota > Metazoa > Chordata > Mammalia > Rodentia > Muridae > Tokudaia > Tokudaia tokunoshimensis. The sequence continues at coordinate 28,212,936 of BTHU01000010.1, read as the reverse complement.
AAGGCATGAAAACTGGCTCAGTGCGTAATGGAGTTTTCATGCAGGGAGGAAGCTATCACTACTAAGAGAGCTTGGGTAGATTTATATGTGTGGACTTGAACGAAAAGGCAATATGAAATAAACTTTAGAATCACAATTGTGAATTATTCCCTTTTATTGTTTCTGTTATAACTGCTGTTGCTGTTTCTGAGACATGTCTATGGTATCCCAAGTTGACCGTAATCTCACTAAGTAACGAGGATGACCTTGAACCCCGATCCTCTTGCCTCTACCTTCCAAGTGCTGAGATTTCAGGGATTCACCACCAAACTCAGTTTATATGGCACTAGATCGTGAACCCAAATTAAGAAAGAGTTCTACCAGCTGAGCTGTGCCCATCCCTCTATTGTTTCTTTTAAGGTTATTTGAATGTGTGCAGCTCTGTGCTTTATAAGCAAAGAAAACCGTCTGGGAGGATTTACACTGAATTGCTAATTTTCCTATTATATAAGCTAGGATTAGATCGAGAATGAGGGAAATGTTAGTCACATCTACATTTTTAAATTTGTTACCAAAAGTGTACTTTCATATTATTATAAAAATACTTTTTTTAAACAACACCTATAAGGTACATCTTAAAAGGGATAATCACACTAATTTTTTATGGTGAGAGAATAGGTTCTCAGTGAAGTGGGAAAAATTTGATCATGTGAATAAAAGTCTGTAGTGTGTTCATTTAGGCCTATGTGCATGCCATATTCCACAATGGGAGTTTTAAAGAATGAGGTAGTGGAGGGAAACCCTATTCCTGTGCCAATCTTAACAGGCAGTCACAGGTTTGGGTTAGAGAATGGGGAAACAAAACTTTGCAAAACCCAGTGAACCAGATGAACGGGCTGGCACATCATGAGACAGAACCATCCGCTCTCCCATCTGCAGAGCCAAGCATCCTACACACTGCCAATCTCCTCCCAGAGCCATGGGGCTGGCTCCGGTCTCACAGCTCCTTGCTCACCCAAGGCTACCAGGAAGATTTACTCATTGCCAGCGGTAACTGTTGGCACTGCTAGGAGATGTCCACACTTGAAGGGCTATACCATTTTCTAATGTGGAAAATTCACTTAAAGAACACTTTAGGAGAAATGTCCTGGGAGGAAGGAAAAAACAGATGGGTACTAATTTTATTAAAAGCATCATTGTTACCTCAACATGTTTGCAAGTATGTATAGATATGTCCATATCTGTGCATATATATATATATATATATATGTTTATGTGTGTGTGTGTGTGTGTGTGTGTGTGTGTGTGTGTATTTACACACATGGATTCTATTTACACCTCCCTCTGAAATTTCGCCAGCTCAAAGCACATCATTCTGATTGGAGGAACGAGACAGGTCAGGGATACCACAAGAACACAGCCCACAGAATCAACTGACCCAGACTCGTAGAGACTCACAGAGATCAGGGAGCCTGTAGGGGTCTGACCCAGGTCCTCTGAATATGATATGGCAGAATAGCTTGGTGTTCTTGTGGGAATCCTAACAGTGGGAACAGGGGCTGTCCCTGACTATCTTGCCTGCTTGTGGGATCCTTTTCTTCCTACAGGGTTGCCTCATCCAGCCTTCATGGTACATGATGGTACATGCCTAGTCTTATTGTAGTGTGTTATGCCATGTTTGATGTCTCTGGGAAGGCTGCTCTTATCTGAAGAAAGGCAGAGGAGGGGTGGGTCTAGGGGGGAACAGGAAGTAGGGGAGAGAGACTTGGAGGGAAGGGAAGGGATACTGCAGTTGGGATGTAATATATGAGAGAAGAATAAGAAAAAGCAAAGTCTGTATGTTTACAACTCACCCTCGTGTTGGGGGATAAGCTGTGCCTATACCTTTCGAGGCTGGATTGTTGTTCTTACTCTTGGTTTCCCTTCCTGCCAGGTACAGCTCATCCACTATAACCACGAGCTATACACAAATGTCACAGAAGCTGCGAAGAGCCCGAACGGATTGGTGGTAGTTTCTATATTTATAAAAGTAAGTCTTGCATTCCTTCACTCTGCTTGCCAATCCCCAATACAAACCAGAGCATCATTCTACAGTCTCTGTTGGAATCTTAAAAAGTTAAAGAAGTAATGTCAATTCATGCCCAGGCCTGAGATAACATTGGGGTCTTAGGACTTTGATTCATAAAAGATTTGGGGCTCTGAAAGCACGGTGCAGAAGCTACAGGTTCCATTTCAGAGCTTTGGGGCCTGAAGGTTTGGGCAACCTCCATCCTAGAGAGAAAGCAACTGCTATTTTCTGGAGCAGGCTTTAGGTCCCGCCTACCACAGTGGAACAAGGGAACGGCAGCAGCAGAAGAGCTACAGAGCTGATACCTCTAGGACTGAAGGACTGTCCGTCACTTGCTGACACCCAGAGAGTAAGACGTGTGGTCTGATCCTCCCCCATAGACCCTGCACTATAAACCTCTGGGCTTCCCCACAGTGGCTATAAAGTTCATCTTCCTTTCCCACTCGAAGGCTGATTCATAATCCTGGTGTGGAGAAGGAAGACGAAAATCCCCATGCTGACTCTATGATCTTCAGTCACGCTCCCCAGATAGCCAATAGGCAGGAACAATATGAAATGGCAAAGTGGACAAATTCTGATTTGGTTCTTTAATTACCTTTTAATATTTTAGCAGATGTAAAATGATGCAGATATGCCCATTTTTTAATGAAAAAAGTAAAATTTCCTTTCCAATTGTAAGAAAGAAAATTTATTTCAGTAGACTATGTTAGTTACAAAGGCAAATGTGCCTCACTGTGCTGGCTGCTGAAGAGATTTGTGTACAAATCATTAAAGAAAACTAGACCAACCAGAACTTGAAATGTGATGAAGAATTTTAGTAGAAATTTAGCATTCACCACCAAGGAGTTTTAACAGAGCTCTTGGAATAATGGGAGTCTCTGGAGACCCTTTAGGTAACAGCACCCACTCACCCCATTTCCCACTCCTCCCCACCCTCACCAAAGCAGACTCTGCAACAGGTATTGACCATCTTCCCAGCCGCCTGCTAACTTCCTAACCTTCACCTGAGCCAGGCCAAATCCATGGAGCTTGTAATAGCCCAGCCAGGAAAGACACCTCGAGTCTTGCCTGGCTTTAATGCTCATTAGTGTATCCCCATCCTGTGTCAATTCAACAGAGCTGAGAAAGGAACTGAGGATGAGAAGAGAGAAGGTGCCACTTAAACAACCACACACCCCCAGCGATGTCCCACCGGTACCCACAAGCCTGAAGCAAATTCTTACTCCGGTCCCAGTTATGACACATACAACCAATCCACACGATCAGTCTGGTCCCACATGCATTGTGAAGCCTAGGGGTATGTTGCATATTGTCATGTGACCAGGGGTCACCTCTTCCTGTGGTTTCCCCATGCCAAACCTTCCGTGAGTGATATCCAGAGGCCAGCCTGCCTTTCCCAATGCTTCTTGGCCCTTGAAGAGCATCTCAGTGTCAGTCCCTGACTTTGCTTCCCTTTGCTTAAAGTTTCTTAGTCGGTAAACCCCATCCTGGCAGCTGAAGCATGTAACAGCTGACAGTGACTGATGGAGTGACCAGCAAGCAACTTCCTCCACTGCAAACTGCCACTGTTCCACAGGCTCAATCAGAAATTTACACTACATTGAGATCCTAACCCAACAGTCAGGCTTGCAGGTCCTGGTTGCTCTCCTGTAACTTGTGAAAAGGACCTATATTAAAACCTTAGGCCAATAAATGGCAGGGGTCAGCTCCTGAATCTTCTCAGGCCAGTTTGGACCCTGGAGAGTTTCCCATTCTCTCCTTGAGCAAATAAGAAGCTTTCTGGCTCAGTCTCAAAATAAGCCTCTCTTCCTTCTACAAAATCAACTCCCAGGTTTCCAGCTCCAGAGCGAGCCTCTGGCTTGTCATTAATTCATCTCCAAACTCCAAGTGAGCATGGGACAGAGGCCCACCATCTGCCAGACACCGGTACCCAGAAATGAAATGAACTGAATCTTTAGTCTCTAATGGTGTGCAGCCTCTGATTCTCACCGGTCCGTCTTCTGATGCCCCTGCTTCCCACTCCCTGTAGCTGAAGTCATCACATGTGAGGAGTTCACATGAGCAAATGTCACCCTGACCAAATGCTGAACCAAGGATTGATGAGGGTTTGGGAGTAAAAGGAGATGGATCAGCAGTTGAGGGTACTTGTTAACAAGCCTGATGATCTGAGTTCAATTCCAGGGACTTGGGTGGAAAGAGAGAGCTGCCTCCCACAACTTGGCCTCTGAGAACTAGACATTCTTTGAGGCACACATGCAGGTACACATGTGCACACATACACCCCCTTCTTCCCATGACCACAGGGAGCCGAGATTGGCTGTAATAGCTGATTGATCTCACACACCACTTACTTCCCACTTACTCTCACTTAGATCAAGTACATATTCTATCCTCTCACCCACACGGCCACCACACTTGTGCCCACAAATCATCTGTGTGCACTTTGGAAATATTTCAATAATCTTTAATCAGATCCAAGTGGGGGCTGCTCTCAACCTCAGTATAGTCTAGCTTGTCAGGTACCAGGAGCCCAGCACCCCCAGCAATTAAGAGCCAGTTGCAGATTCCTGTTCTGCCAGACACCTTCATGGCCCTCCCGCTGTCATAGAGTAGACAGAACAAACAGAAGCCTCCGAGAGCTATCCTTTGAACGCTCAAGAGTATGTCACAACAGAAGCTGATTTTGGCATGTATGTTTCCAGGAAGCAGCAGTGTTTGACTTGGGATTTGTCCCCCATCGGAGGTAGGTTTTTACCTCCATTGAGCACCCTCATTTCTCGGCACCTGTCAGTTGTATGTCTCACTACAACATGCCCAGGAAACCCTGTAAAAAGCCAGCTGGAAGCAAAACAAACAGTCTGCGCTTTCTCCAAACTAAAGTTACCTGTTGCTTATCTAATAGCAATGCTCATCTGTTGTGATTTTTTCCCCCAACCCTCGGAATAAATTAGATTTAAAATGTTGATGTATCACAGCATCTGATTAGCAGCTGAGATGTAAATTGTACAGCCTCGCTAAGCAAGGTAAGAGAGAAATGACTAAGATGAACAGTGGTCCTGAGGAAAGACTGAGCAAAGGACGTGTTGTTAAGGAAACTCCACAGCTACACTAGGCTTCCTCACCATCTTATAAAGAGGGATTCTTACCTGTTTGTCACTTAGCTGCTTCTCCCAGAAGAAGAATCTGGACATGGAAGAACCTAAGTACAAAAATGGGAATTCATCTCTAGTACAATGTTTAGCCCATTATAGGGACTTGATAAATATATCTAGGATAGGTAGATAGATGGGTGGATGGAAGGAAGGTTGAATGTTGTGGTTTTTAATAGATTGATATGCTAATGAGCAGTGGAATTACAAGGTTCTCTTTTTCCTCCCTCTTCTGGTACCCCTATTCTAGATATTCTTTCTACTTAGACACATAGCCCTCTCCTGGCATTTCATTCCATATTCCCTGCTCAGAACCCTTTGATGATTCCCCATTCCTGAGGAATAAAGATTAAATATATCCTAGCTTGACATTCAAAGCCTAACATGGGCTAGCCTCCCATCCTGTCTTTCCCAAAGCCTTCAACTCCATTAGATATTTGTATGTACATCTGCCTCTCCTAAACAGGTCCTCAGCATGGATGCTTTTTCTGGCCTCCTTGCCTTTCCTCCTTTCCTATACCCATCCTTCCAAACCAACCCAGACTTTAATCCCCTGACTCCCCAGACAGTGGTTGGTATCTCCGTAACGACTCTATCAGAGCATTCCTTAATCCACATGAGGACAATATGTTTGCCCACCTCTCTTCCTTCTCAAGATGATGTGTCCATACAGAGTAAAATGTGTGCCTCTAATCTCTGAATTGCCAGCCATCACAGATTTGGACCCATAGCACTCCATCAATATGAAGGAATGAAGGAATGAGTAATATTTGCCCTGGGAGAATGACACCCAGTCATCAACACTTTCTCTTCTCTTATAGGTTTCTGACTCATCAAACCCATTTCTTAATCGAATGCTCAACAGAGATACTATCACAAGAATAACATATAAAAGTAAGTTTGGTTCAATTTCCTTTACAGCAGCTATTCTACAAAGGTTAGTCCTGTCGGAAGGCAAGAAGCCAGAACGGATGAGCTCCGTGGGCCCCTTTCTGCTTCATGATCCTTTAATTCTGTAGAAAGTCACTCTGGAGAGTCAGGGCTGGCTAAGAAACAGCCCATTTTAAGCCCAAGTCCCCAGAGTGTCTTTGTCATCCACGCCTGTCTAAGGCAATAACGATTATGATGATGTGGTCATCGTTAGCCTGTGGGTTGGTAATGAGCTGGGGGATTCTACCGCCTGACTCACTCTACTGTGTCAGCCGTCCATCGTTGGGGCTTCGCCAACTATATGATAAGAAAAAAAAATCCACCAGGTACTTTGAACCCAATGTGACCTTTTCAGAACCACACCTGAACCAAGTCTGATCTCCTTCCAGGAGGAGGCTGGGTGGCATCTTCCTTCCTTCTCCATGCCCTGGGGATCTGTAGGGTTCTGCCAACCTCCCAGGCTTTCAGATTGCTTCATCCTAAACTCCTTAATCAGAAAAGAAGAAATTGTGCCTAGGTGAAGCGGAAGAGCAGAGATGGTTCTGCTGCCATGCGCAGTAAACCTAGGAGCAGTAAGACTTGGGGAAACACCATGTGAATTGGCACATACCAAGAGATGAAGTCAACATGGGGAAATAGGAGTGTCTAGGAAACTAGAATTCAAGCCTTGGCTTGGACCTCTGTCAAGGAGCCCCTCACTTCAATGTTGCTGCTTCACTCACATTGAAAAAGTTCAACCCCGGGTTTTTTAAATCTTGAAGGTCTAGATTTGTGACTCAAACAACAGGTACATGACGATTTTCACCAAAGGAAGATAGACCATGCGGACATTTTATTTCCCACATCTACCTGCTGAGTCCTTCCTGTAGCTGAGCCTGTACCTCAGCTCTGCCTGCTGCCTCCGTCTCCAGTGTGATGAGGAAGGGCACTACAGATAGCACTGGCTGCTTATTTCGACTCATATCTTCTGTGAGTTGACCCATAAAGATGACTGAGACACCTGTGCTCCTCACAGGAGGGCCCACAGTCAGGTCACTCCTATATACAAAGCGGTTGGGGAACTGATGGGGTGACCCACTGGTGAACCCAAGATCACTCCACTTTAACACACATCACCTACAAGACTGACTTACATCCTCTCCGCACATGCCTTTCCCTCCCTCATCAGCATTCTCCTGGCGTTCTTCTCTCGAAGCACACACTCAGATTGCTCAGCTAAGGGAGATATTTCTGTCTTGTGTGTAAATAGCACATTTATAACTGCCCATAAAAGATTATTATTCTTTTAACTTTTTTGATTAAAAAAGAGCATGAAAATTAAATAAAATGTTTTCAAATCATCTTGAATTTGCAGTTTAGAGACCGTGAAAAGCCATGAAATTGCACATTAAACCCCAACACACAATCTGTCTGATTTCCACTTGCATAGAGGATCATTAGGGGTCCTTTGCTTCCCTTCCCTCCCCATACACCAACCAGATTAAGTGGTTATGGACAGAGAAGGGAAAGCAGAAGAAGGAAAGAAAGAGGAAAAAGAGAGGGCAGAAGGAAGGAAGGGGAAGGAAGGCAGGAAGGCAGATAAGCCAAAGGAAGGAAGCCAAGGCACTCGAGACAAAGGACCAGCATGACAAAATTTGCTGAACATTCAAACGGAATCTGTTGCCATCAACACTTCATCTAAGAGTCACTTGAGAAACAAACGTTCTTCTTCAGTCACAATCATGGAGGGAGCAGGAAAAATGCTCTAGAGCCAAGTCTCTATGCCTTGATCAGGAGCTTATACTGTTTCCACCACAGAAGTAGAAATATAGAAAGAGGAAGTGGATGAACTCTCTCCTCCATCAGTCACTCACAATCCATACCTTCCTGGGAAAAAAAATGTTGGGGGAAATTAAGCAAGACCCCCTGGTCTGCATGGAGAGACATGATAGTGGGTTCCTCTGATAGCAGATGTTATGAGAGAGGTGTCCCCCATAGTGACTTTTGTCACACACCTGAAAGGAATTTCACCACAGGGATAATGATGGCTTGATACACAGAATTGTCCCAGATGTCACCATGTCCAGGACACTGGCAGAAAGGGAATGATTTGCTCAGCAGGAAAGCACAGCTCTCTTCCCTCCAGTTAAATTTCCTACAGCCTCCAGCAGGGGAAGGTTGGCCCTGTGGTAGGTAGGTGGTCTGAATTAGGAATCACCCTCAAGCACACAACCTAAGCATCTCCCAGCACTGAGTCTCAGCTGACAAACTCAGGTCAGGATGAAGATGGTGCTGCAGCCTGCTTCGTGCACCTATTATATTATCCTGCTACCATACTATTAAATGACAGGGAAAAGTAAACCCTCTCCCTCTGTCTTAATTTGGGTTATTACTGCTGTGATCAAACACTATGACCAGAGAAACATGGCGGGGGTGGGAGGGGACTTTATTTGGCTTACACTTCTATATTACCATTCATCATCACAGGAAGTCAGGATAGGAACTCAAACAGGGCAGGAACCTGGAGGAGCAAACACAGAGGCCATGGAGGAATGCTGCTTACCTTCTTGCTCCCCACATCTTGCTGAGCCTGCTTTCTTATAAAACCCGGGACCAGGGATCGCACCACCCACAATGGTCTGAGCTTTCATATATCAATCTCAAATTAAGGAAATTCCCTGAAGCTCAATCTTATAGAGGCATTTTTCTCAACCAAGGTTCCTTTCTTTCAGATGACTCTAGCTTGTGTCAAGTTGACATAAAACTATCCAGCACACTCTCATATGCTACTATTTCAACCACTCTATCCAGAAGTGCATAAATGCATCCCTCCCTGATCTCTAAACATTTCAATGCAGAGTTCCAATTTGACTTACTCACTTAGCTGAAGTAGCCACTCTGCAGTGTACTGAGCATCGGAAATGTAGAGGTGATGTGGAATGGTCACTCTGCACACCCCAGGGTGGGTGCGGGCTATACAGATAGCTTCTTATCTATGTGGTCCTCACATGAGCCTGCTGAGTGGGCATGTCTGCTCTCCCCAGTTCACAGATGAGACCAAGGTCGGTGGAAGGTAGCTGTATAGTCAGTGACTTCTATATAATGAATGAACGAACACTCAGAACTGAGAGTTCATGTCTCACTGTTACGTGTGCAGGTTAGTCAAGATTTCTCTCCTGCAGTCAGAGGTCCCCAGGTCAGCTAAGGCAGAGAGATCCACATATCGCTCATCTTTTCAGCAAGTATCTTTGCCATCAGTCTACGAATTCATGCGATGCTGAGTAAGGCTTGGTCTTGAAATATGTTCTCTCTCACTGCCACTTACTTTGCTCTACCCAGCACCTGCCCCGTGACTAAGATGCCCAACATCACAACCCTCCCCCAGAGATGGGGATTCGGAGAGAAGGAACTTCCTGAACCTCAACCCATCCTTCTGTACTGAAGAGCATGGTTTCACACCTGGATATTCCTGGGCACTGTTCTCATGTCACATCCTTTCTCTCATGCTTCTCTCCTAAGGAGCAAGAAAAGATAAACTCTGAGGTCTTAAAACCAATTATGATTTTCGAATTTTGACATGGTGCAAAACCTTTCAGCATGCTTTTCTCTTAATTGAAGCTTGGGTTGATAAGCAATGTCACTTCTTACAATTGTTTCCTCTTAGAAGGGGCATCAACTAGCCACAGAACTAACACAGTGACACTTGGCCAGCTCGACTCGATCCTGCTCCAAGCTATCTCCAACTCCTACATGCATGTTATTTTAAATGCAGATCTCCTATGGAAATCAGTATCCTCCAGAGGACACTGTCATAATTGGCATATATAGTGGCCAGAGAAGGCACCCTACTAGACTGGAAGCCATTCTGAGCCTTCAAGCAAACTGCCATGTTCTGCCAAAAGAAGCACTCTGGGACAGGTAGATGGCTCAGAGGATGGAAGCACTTGAATCCTCAGCATCTACAAAAATGGCCAAGCATGTCTGCATTTGCACCTAAAGCCCCATCACTGTGAGGGTCAGAGACAGGAAGATTAGTGGCTGCTAGCCTAGCTCTATGTTCAGTGGTAGACCCTGTCTGGGGATTAAAGTAGAGAATAATAAAGCAAGACAAAGACACTCAATGGCCCCTTCATGCATGCTTATACACAACACACACACACACACACCACATATATGTATACATATACATTTACCATACATATAGAAAAAAAAGGTATACTATGATTTCTTGATTAAAAAATAGACAAAGAGCCGGGCGGTGGTGGCGCACGCCTTTAATCCCAGCACTTGGGAGGCAGAGGCAGGCGGATTTCTGAGTTCGAAGCCAGCCTGGTCTACAGAGTGAGTTCCAGGACAGCCAGGGCTACACAGAGAAACCCTGCCTCGAAAAACCAAAAAAAAAAAAAAAAAAAAAAAATAGACAAAGGCTGAAGAGATGGCTCAGTGGCTAAGAGCACTTATTCCTCTTGCAGAAGACCCTGGTTCAATTCCTAGGATCTACATGGTGGCTCACAGCCATCCATAACTTCAGCTCCAGGGAATCCAAAGCCTTCTTTTGACTGTTTTTGCTGGCACCCAGTATCCATACATACATGCAGGCAAAACATTCATACATATAAAATAAAATTAAATTAAATTAAAAAGTCTGAAAACCTTTTAAATAGACTACAGTGTGGCAAGGGTAAAAAAAGAAAGTGGTTGTGATCATCAAATAATGGGGCAAGGGTACTGAAGGTGACCAGGTCAATGGGGAGAAGATGATGATAAGTGATTGGATAAATTTTAAATCAGCAGCCAGCGATTTCTTGCTAAATCTCCTTTTAATGTATAAGAGAAAATAGAGCCAAGGATTCCCATGAAGTTTTTAGTTCAAGCCACTGGAAGGAAGATATTTCCATCCCCTGAGATGGGGACGACTCAGATGAAGCGTGTTTGTGGGTGGAGAAAGGATCTTGAACATGTCGTGCTTGGGATTTCTATTAGGCATTCGAGAGGAGGTGTGGTGTAGGCAGTTGGGTGTGTGAGTCTGGATTTCAGAAGAGAGATCTAGAGCTGCAAATATGGACAACATTGACATCCAGATGGCATTTAAACTTGGGTAAAGTCATTGGAGTAAGAATAAATACAAGAGAGAGGCGGGACAAGTCCTCACTTCTGAAAGGGCGACTCATATCTTCATGACTTGGAATGGAAAACCACTTCTAAATATATCTCTTCATGGCCCTATTATGGAAAAGACTCCTCTGTGGCCAGCTCACCAGCCAGCTGAGGAGGTACAGGGAGGAAGGAACAATCACAGAAGCCAGTTGGCACAAGATAGAAGGGGTAGAAACAGTCCACCAAGCTGAGGACAGTATTGTCGATGGCAGGAATAACTGAGAAAAGGGAAACATGGGAAAAATCATTCTTTCAAGATGTACTATATATACATATACCTCATATACATTATGCCATATTATTATGTTATGTTATATATTGCATTATATATTATATTATATATGACATATTTAAAAGTAAAGATACTCTTGCCAAAGTATAGGAGAATTTTGGATGCCATTTGGTAAAGGCCACCATTATCGTGGGTAACAATGCATTCTTGCAAAGAGATAAAAAGGAGCAGACCTGGTGCATTGTTCTTTCCTCACTGTGGTGATCAAATGCCTGGCCAAAGCAACCTAAGTATGGGAGATTTGATTTTGGCTCATGGTCCCATGGTGGGGGAGAGATCATGGCAGCAGGAGTTGGAAGCAGCTTGTCACGCTTTCCACAGTCAGAAGAGCGGAGTGAGACGAATGCTTGAGCTCAGCTCTCTTTCTTCTATTTCTCTAGGATCCCAGCTGACAGAGTGATGCCACTTACACTTAGGGTGACTCTTTCCACCTCAATAAACCCATTCTAGAACCCACCTTGTCAACAGTCAAATGTTTGTTTCCATGATGATTTGAAATCCCATTAAGTGGCCAAGGTCAACCATCACACTAGGCTCCTATTCTAGCTCTAGCACTGTCTTCGCTTTCTGATGTCAGAGGATGTTTGGGGCATAACATGACATACATCAGTAAGCTAATGTTCAAAGGGCTGGGTGAGGACTAAATAAGGTAATAGACCAATTGCCTGGACAGTGACTAATATGAACTCAGTGTGCAATATATTTGTGTTCCTACACTGTCTTAAGGCAGATGCCTTTGAATCCAGCTCCTTCAGGTTGGGAGGCAAGTCATTGTTGTGCCAAGAACAGTTTTATTCTAAAGATGAGTCCAGTATAGGCCATGCAGGGAGTGGCAGAGTGTGTTTGTTTTCAGAGAAGCACACGTGTCGTGGTTCTAAGTAGCACACATAAGGACTTCATGAGATGTTACTGTTTTCCATGGAAACTTAAATTTTGTTTTTTAAAGTATTATTCTGTGAGCATGGGCATTTTGCCTTCAAGTATGTCTGTGCATCATTTGAGTGCAGTGCCCAGAGGTTCAAAAGAGGGAGTCAGATTCCTCAGAACTGGAGTTACAGCTGGTCTTGAGCCATCATGTGGACGCTAGGGATGAAAGCCAGATCCTCTGGAAGAGCAGCAAGCGCTCCTAACTTCTGAGCCATCTCTCCAGGCCCAGAAGCTTACATTTCATACATCGGAGTAGAACTTGTAAAATATTCTCACTAACCATGACTGACAATAGAAAAGACCAGCCTGAATTAATTTCAGGCTGAATTTTAAAAGTCTTCTAAAGAAAATCCATTTTATTAAAGTCAAATTCTGCTTCAACAGAGTGAGGGGTCAAGACTCAAAGCATGACATTAAAAAATGGACTTTTCAGAAAGGCTTCTTTTAAGGAGATATTGGTAATTTAGCTTGAAGTATTTTAATTTTTAATGCTCTGTGAAGGGATGGTGTTTATAAGCCTGTTTCCCTTGTTAATTAATTAGTAGACATGGCACCTCAATTACATGAAAGGTAACATTTGTATCATTTTAGTACCACTTGATTTCATTGAACCAGCACCTTTTTTTCTACAGTATTTTCAAGAGACAAAACTAATGATTAATGAATTGCAAAGAATCTTTCTAGAATAGATAACAAGGAGTACTTATCAGAGCAGTGCTGCAACGAACACTCTTCTCGAATCCTCGGGCAGTGTGTTAGTCTGTTGACTTTATCTTCTTTCAATTGCCTGTCCTCGTTTGTTATGTCTTAGATGTCAACCATCCCTGCAGGCCTGAGTATCTGTGCACTTAGTCCCCATGTCGTAGTACTGTTTTGGAAGGTGGTAGAGTTTTTAGGCACGAAACCTCACTGCAGGAATTAGGTCATTGGGGTTTCTAGCCCAACCCTTGTTCAATCCTGACCTGTCTGTTTCTTGACTGTGGAGGCAGTGAACCCACCTATATTACCCTCCTGCTGTCAGAGCTATGAGCCACTCCCACTACCACATCTTTCCTTCCATGATAGACTGGAGTACCTCAAACTGTGAGCCAAAAGAAATCCTTTCTCCCTTAAGTTGTGCCCCTGAGGTTTGCAGTCACAGTGAGGGAAAGTAACTAAGACAATGCTCAAGTCCTGAATAGGAGAGCTTAGATCTAACAAACAATGCAGGGGACCACCGTATCCAAATATAAAAACATCAGCTTACTGGATTAACAGACCTCCTCTCCAAGGCAGTAAAAACATACTACTGGAGGCATATGGAGGAGAGCTTATAAACACGTCATTGGTCACACAGAGGAAGCCCTTAAAAGGTGCTTTAATTAGCCTACTTATAATTGCAAGTTAGCCATACCTCCTCCTGAATTTTCTAGTAAAAAATGGATGTGACGGCAAGCACAGACTATCCTGTAACTGCCTTCTACTTCACAGCTCTGAGGGAGAGTTCTTCGCACAGTTCCCTACGGAACACAGTGCTAAGTGTGTTGAAGGATCACCGAAGAGCTTAAGCTTATTGCTCCGGGTGCCTTTCTCAATGCTCAATTGAATGTGTACTCTCATTTCAGAGGAACAGACTTGGGAGTGTTTTCACATAATGGGAAGTACCACCTACCTATTTCCATGTTGCTGTCTCAGTAGATACTCACAGTAGTGAGAAACTGATGAGACAGAACTTACTTCTAAGAACACAGTTCTCAGAGGCCCTTTTCTTCATTTGTTGTCTGTGTAAAACAAAAACATGATACTACTTTATTCTATTGTAATTGCCTTTTTTTTCCCATTTCAGTTGAACTTGCCTCAGATTACAAGGGGGAATGTTATTTATTCTATATACTAAAATTGCCTGGTAGTTTCCTATTGATCAAAGCCAGTATTGATTTTTGTGATGTTTTCTCAGTGGTATGGTCTGCTTTGATAGGGACCATATAAGCAGGAAGCAGGAGATGTTGGCTATCAGCAATGGTCCTTGTGAGTCAGGCCCATGCAATTGGCTAAGGCACCCAGTGAAAGCTAAGACTGAAAAAAATGTTTGCCCATTGTGTTGACTGAGACTTTGCACCACAGTGAAATGGTTTTGTTTGTTTGTTTGTTTGTTTGTTTGTTTGAACAAAAAAATCAGAGGTTAGCTGGGGACTTTTTTATTATTCACTTTATATCCTGCTCACTGCCCCCTCCCAGTCAGCCCCTCCCACAATACTTCCCCCAAGAAGCTAGGGGCTTCTTGTTTGTAACTCTGAGAACTCAGGATAAGATAAATTCTAGATCCAACATAGTGTGATACAAAACCAAAGGCACAGTGGTCAACGTCCACAGTCATCCAGAATATATAGTAGAATTACAGTCATTCAATATATAGTAGAAGCCTATATATTGAATATCCAAGGGTGATCTTCCTGTCCTTCTAAATAAATATTGGACAGGTTAACAATGCAATGCTTCCATGCCAAACCTTGACCTACTAACAATAAATTTGACTATACAAGTTCCTTGATGTTGAAAGATGTTTTGGGATCTATGGGATTTTTTTTTTTTACCTGAAGATAGCCTTAGTAATTATCCACAACTGTCCATTGCTCCAGGTAAGGAAAAGTTATTTGAGTTATCCATGAAGAAACAGTAAGTCTGTCAAATATATAATTATAACTTACACTTGAATTATGACTCCCATCTTGAAGTCTGAGGTTTTGCCTTCTATAAATCATTTTCTTATAAGAGAAATTTTGAGAGACATTTCTGAATGCTGGGGCTGAAATTTCCTGACTTACCCATAGTTATTCTTGGGTCACACTACCTCTCTCCTGTGGTCTTTCTTAGTTACTTTTCTATTGCTTTGATAAGATACCTTTCCAAGGAAACTTATAGAAGAAAGTTTATCTGGGACTTAGAGTTTCAGAGGGTTAGAGTTCATGACCATCATGGCAATGGGCTAGCATGGTACTGGAGAAGCAGCTAAGAGCTCACATCTTGAGACACAACTACAAGGCAGAGAAAGCTGGATTGAGCTTCTGAAACCTCACATCCTTCCACCCTCCCCGTGACACACCTCCTCCAACATATAAGCCTATGGGACCATGCTCTCTCAAGCTACCACACTTAACAAATTCATCGAGTAAGCCCATACTTCTCAAATTCCAATGTCTAGAAGAAAGAACACTGTTTTAATATCAGTCTTTGAGACAATGTTATATGTTAAGTTCATGCCAATTTCAGCAATATAATTATGATAGTTCATTCATGTTTGATGTAGAAACATGATGCCACTATATAAAGCTTGAAACAAGGCCAACAGCCTCATGCTAATGTCTTGGGTGTGGTGTACAAGAGATGGTAGGTGCAGTATACATTAAAGTTAGTGGTGCAACCTGCTTTCCCATTACCTGTCCAATGTTGACTATTCCTTACTTGGTTTCTGCTCAGCACCATCACTAGGTAGAAATGCTGAGCAGAAAGCATTATATTTGATCATTTAGTCTTATGTTTACTGATCAGTCTTTGATATGGTAGACCTCAGACTGGAATCCACAATAAAAGAAGCAAACACATTCCTCTGAGGCTCACAGTTTAGTGGAAAGAGTCAGATAGCTAAGTAATTCCTGGGAAGATGATTTAGCTGAGAAAGTCAGAGTCCTGGGAATAACAGGAAGTTTACCAGGGAAGCTAGGCAAAGACACTGTGGGTCAGAAAGGTGACATCAATGCCATCCAACATGGCTGAGTACTTTCCTGGATTGAGCCTTGTGCTAGACAGTATTTGTAAAGCATGGTTCTATTTGTTCTTCTAATAGCCTGTGAGGCAAGTGTTATGCATCACATCTGCATGATGTAGACATGGGAACAAAGGCTCTTATCACCTATGGGTCCAAGATCTTACAGATACAAGCAGCAAAGCAACAATTCAAACTTGGGTCCCAAGCCCAGATTCTTAAAACTGGATGGTTTCAATTTTTGTAGAGGGAAATTAAGAGTAAGCATACAGACTAAAAAGATTGATAGAAAGGGCACAGTGGCTGCTGAGGATCTCAAGAGGCCACTGAGTGTTGCCGTTGTGTCTGACAGAGGGGTGGCCAAAAGGTTCCCACCAGGACCCCAGCAGATCAAAGCTGGAATGTGACCACTATGGTGTTTAGTAGACATGCTGGTACCCCATGAGGAGGATAAACACATAAAACATCATATCTCTTGTTTCTGGCATGTGTTTTCCTCAACCTTTCCTCAAATATGGCTGTAGCATTAGAGGCTGGTCCAATTTCAGGAAAATATAAATGTTCTTTATCTTGGCTCCAGTTCTGTCTAGAATATCCCTCATGTCGACTGCATCCATTCTTCCCTCCTCCCCACCGCCCCAAATAAAATAAAATATAATAATAGCAGCACACTAGAGTGCCCAATATGCTCCTCATACAAGCTTGGTTAAACAAATCACATTGACCTTTAATAAAAAACATGCCGGATGCTTCCTTCTCTTATCTAATATGTTAATCTTCAGGCCAAACCACCGTCAGAGCAAGCCTCATTAAGTCCAAATCTGATCATGCCTTCTCTGGCTTGAAAGCCTTCAGTGGTTTCAAACTGCCTCCAGGCTGAAGCCCAAACTCCCAACAGCACAGCAAGGGCCTCCTGAATGTGGCCTGCATTGACCCCTCTAGCCTCATTTCCCATGATATCCCTCCACCTCCATCCTGCCCACACTCAAGCAGTTCCTAAGTACTGTAGCCCTTCAAAACTCCCTCAGCTCTGTCTCCAGTGCCTCTATCTGCAGTACCCTTGACACCTCAACCCCTGCTAGTCACACACTGATTACTTCCTGTCATTCAAGATGCAGTTCAAGGCAGCTCCTCCATTCATCTTTGCCTGAGTGCCCTTCCCCCACTCCAGATAAAGCTGACAGCCTCTCTCTGAGCCTGCACATCACTGTTTGTGACTCCTACCTGCACTCCCCTAATTATGCCCAGCTCCTCTGCTCCGAGCTTGGTGCTAGGAGCACAGGTTCAGCAGATCCGTTGCAGACAGAATGAGATAGATACCCATCTCATTAGGTTATTGACTGATCAAACTCAGAAGGACCAGCATGGGGGGGTGTGCTGAGGACATTGTGGCTCTGTGATAGGAACCCTTGCTATCTCATGCCACAGTATAGATGCTTCCAGGCAGATTCCAGTTGCCACTTCCCTCTTCGGCTTGTCCTGGGTCCTTAGTGTTCCCATATAAAGTGTTTACTTCTATTTAAATGGACAAATGTTTACAAGTTGCCAAGCATGGCAACACATGAAATCCCAACCAGTACTTGAGAAGTAAATAGTGGTTCAAAACCAGCCCAGGCTGAATGACATCATGTCTTAAAAACAAACAAACAAACAAATAAATAAATAAATAGGCTAGAGAGCAGTTAAGAGTACTTGCTGCTCCTGGAAAGGACCCAAGTTCATTCCCAGAAATCACATCAGGCGGCTCACAGCTGTCTATAATTCTAACTCCAGGGGATCTGACACCCTCTTCTGGCCTACATGGGCATCTGCACTCACATCTGCATGCACATAGACACATAAGGAAAACTAAATTATTTTTAAGAAGGGAGGGAGAAGGGAAAGGAAGAAGAAAGAATGAGAGGAAAAATGAAAAGTGGAAGACAGTAAGGGAGAAATCCTTCATCTTAGGGTCAGTTAAGTTTTTCTCCAAGCCCAGTTTGGCTGATCTCTCTTGGTACACTGATGGAGATCTGGAGGGGGTTCTTGTAGCACAGTAGAGGAGGAAAGGTATAGTATTAAAATAATTACATAAATCCTGGCTGTGCGGTCCACACTACCAATCCCCCAGTGTTCTGAGTTCCTCGATGAAAGACACACACACAGCCTTTATATTTTGATATGCCTTAATCAGCTCAATGGCTGGGCCACTTCCTAACCTCCACGTGGCTAATCCACCTCCCTTTGATAATCCCAAGTTATCACTTACTACATTTCATATTCTACCTGGACTTCCCAAAAACCTCTTGGACCACATTCTCTTGCCTCCTACAGGACAGCTATGCCTCCCCGTCCTACACCTTCTCAAGCATGGCATCTTCTTCTCTCCTTCCCCTTCTCTCAGCATGCCAGATCTCTTTCTCATCCCTCATCATTTGGTCCCTAGTCTGGGAATCCTAAAAGTCCTGCCTCTGTCTGCCCTGCCCAACCATCAACTATTGGCAACTTTATTTGCTAATCAGAACCACCTACAGGCAGGGTCCCTAAGTGTCTTACATCTGGATGTGTGGACTCTCATGTAAACAATTTTGGGGACCCAAACTAACATAAGAATACAAACAACATTAGACTAGACCCACTACAAGAAGGTGTTAGATGGAACAGGTAAATGGTAGATTTATTTACATTATTTCAAACTAACTCAATTGGTCTGCTCACACTTGACAGTCGGGGAGCAGAAAAATTCAAAACCCTCAGCAAAGATGTTTCTTTCTTATCAGAGAAAGTTTAAACAACTTTTAGAGGAAGAAGTGGAGGAGAGTCTTTGCCTATAAAAATAGATGGAGCCGGGCAGTGGTGGCGCACGCCTTTAATCCTAGCACTTGGGAGGCAGAGGCAGGCAGATTTCTGAGTTCGAGGCCAGCCTGGACTACAGAGCGAGTTCCAGGACAGCCAGGGCTATACAGAGAAACCCTGTCTCGAAAAACCAAAAAAAAAAAAAAAAATAGATGGACAGTGTGAATGCCTACCCAGCAGCAGACAGTGTACTCATCCCCTGCACTGACCTCTGCATGTGTGCACTGCCATGTGCTGTCTGGGTCTTCAACTGGAATGAGGCAGGCACTGCATCTCACCATCCATTGCTGTGTCCTAAGCGCCCAACCTTGGACCAAGCTCAAATAGGTACTTAGCGAATAATCTGGCAAATGAATGAATGACCTTCCCTTATAAGTCAGGAAAACTGCAGTTTTCCTGTTCCAGCTCTGCAGGCATCAGCTTCCTCTATGGATGTAGACTTTGTCTCTCTGGTCTTTATTCTCGCCATCCATGTAGGTGTTTTACTATATGGCTATGAGTTTCTAGCTATGGGAGAACATCTTTACTATACATCACTTGAGTGATGACACCAGCCATTATCGAGTGAGTCCTTTCCCAGTGGGAGTTGGACACATCCAGAGGGGATAGGGGGGCAAGCTAGTCTCATCTCTTTGGTAGCCAGGCTTTGGTGCCCTACTGAATTCTCTCCAGGCTCCTGGACTAGCTCTAATGGTAGGTGTTCCCAGCACACTGGGACATTTACCACCTCTGGAGACAGACCTGTAATCTCTGGTGCATGCACAGAAGCCATAGTAAGATGGAATCAGGGACTGAGGGGGGAAAAAAAAGTCTAATTTTTCCCCCTTAAATCCCTGCCATCAACTTTAGTCATGTGACTTCTTTGACCACCAAAATGTGTGCCTAGGTGAGTGGTATGTACTGCTTCTGGGATTGATTAGTGTGACTGTCACCATCTTTTACAAGGATTGTTTTTAATTCAATCACTATGATCTCCAAACCACAGTGCAACTAGCCAGTGGCCATTTGAAGGGTCTGAGTCACAAGTGTGAACAACTTGTGACCTAAAGGGGAGCCTTCAGCCATCTGGATTGTTTGTGAACAATAAATAAAATTCTGTAGTTTAAAACATTAGGAAATAAAGGATCAAACACTAGCTGTGTGAGGAGAATAGCAATGGAACTGTTTGTTACTGAAGATGTTAGTAGATACGGTTTTCTGAAAACATATACATATTTTAATATTATATATAATAAAGATGTGTCAGCAAGGCTCTATCAAGATAATAAGCTTTGGCTTGATTACCTTCCTTTCCAGATGATGCATATTTACTACAGGGACTTAATATAGAGGAACTGTATCCAGAGACCTCTAGCTTCATCACTTACGATGGGTCGATGACTATCCCGCCCTGCTATGAGACAGCGAGTTGGATAATAATGAACAAGCCTGTGTACATAACCAGGATGCAGGTAAGCTTACCTTCATTCAGTTTGTTAGCCAATGAGAAGAAAGTGTGAGAACTGGCTGAGTAGGTTCTGAGCCTGTTGTGTTGGTTGACTAGGATTTGTGCAACCATCAAGCACAAACTGGGTGACACCAACAACAGAAACATGATTGCCTCACAGAAACCCCAAGAAAGAAGTTAGAAGGGTTGGTTCCCTCAGAGGAATGTGAGAATCTGCTCCGTGCCTGTTCCCTGGCTTCTGTGGTCTGCCAGAAATCTCTGGTGTTCCTTGGCATGAGATGTAGCACCCCCAGGACTCTGCTGTCATTGTTATTTGATGTTCTCTGTGTGACTGCATCTCTGTCCAAATCTGCCCTCTTTAAAAAGACTCCAGTCACACCGAACAAAAACACTAACCTCCATTACTTCATATTAACTTAGGTGATTGCGTCAGAAGGCATCCCACTTTCAAGTAAAGTCACATCCTAAGTATTACAGATTACCAATGATTCCAATTTACACACACAATTAAACCCACAGCACCTATGTTTACAGAGTCAGCATATGAAATGGACTAACATGAACTACTTATGAAAACCTCCACCTGCCTGAGGGAAATAAGATAGCAGAGTCGGTTCCAAAATCACACTCTATAGATAGACTGTTCAGTGTATAGCTAGAGGATATGCAAATGGATATAATGGCTCACTCCTGTAATGAAGCTGAAACAGGAGGGTCACCACGGGTCCTAGGCAAGCCCAGGCTGCAGAATGGGTGCCTGTCTCAACAATTTTTAAGCTATATTTAAACCTATACAAGTTAAAATAAACCTCAGTGGTAAAGTGCTTGCCGGACATTGACAAGACCCTGGGTTCATCCTGCAGCACTGCAGACAAGAAGAATAACCTGCGTCCGTTTCATTATGCAGGGACTTCTCAGAACTTTTAAGCTAATGTGTGTGTCATTCTCCAAGTGGAGGTAACACAGTACACAGCATTTCACAAGCATGTTTTGAATGTGGGAACTGGTTAAGAACTGCCCAGGAGCCAGCCTGTGCCAGCTCTGCTCAGTGACTCACTCCAGGTTTGCCACCCTCCTCCTCTCCCCCGTGATGAGGGTAGATTGCGTACATCTGTCCCAGCTCCAGTATCTGATCGCCAGCAGATTCTAGAAAGCCTCCGAGGGAGGATGAGAAAGTGAGGCAGAACCCATCTTTTTGGCAAGATCTAATGTTCACAGCCTAACAACATGTGCTTTCCAGTCCCCGATCCTATTGGATCATCTTTGTTGGATGACAAGCAACAATAACTCCCTCCAGATCGCTCGAGCTCAGAAAAGGGATATATTCAAGAGATACTGGGAGCATCTCAGAGAGTTCAAGACCAGAAACTGGTATGAGGGATTCACTAGACAGAATGCCAGAAGCGCTCCTCCACACGTTCCTCCTCCCCTTTCTCCCTTCCTCCCTGTCCCCTTCCTCTTCCTCCCCTCTTTTTCAACCTCTCCTCTCCTTCCTCTTCCCCTCTTCTTCCCTGTTCCTGCTCATCCTGCTCATCCTTCTCCTTCCTCCTCCTTCCAGCATATTTGATTTACTTTTATTTTTTTTTTTTGCGCTTCACTCTCTTATGTTAAAACAGCCCAGGTTTTCACAAGAAAGAAAGTTCAGTGGTCTAGCTTAGCTTAATAGACCAACCACTTTGGACTGGGTAGTAACCATGAAGAGTCAAGGTACCAGAGAAAGAAAGCCAAAACTGCTGACTGGAGACACACGCTACAGAACCTCATCTCATTCAAGGATGAGAATCAATGACTTGTTCAACGTCCACAAGCTAACAAGTCAGATGCACACTGGGTATCTGAAGGCATCTATGTATGGTCCTTCAGCTCAGCTCAGCTGGGAAAAAGGGCTCAGAGAACTTCTGACCTTTTCCAGATAGTCAATGCTGCCTGGCCAGGCAACAGGCTACTTAGCCTTTCTTCCCCAGAGCATCTACGGAGTGGCTAGCTCTCACTGCTCCTTCTCTTCACAGATGCATTCCTTACGCCTCCTCAGCCAGAATCAGCCATCGCAGATCTTTCTGAGCATGAGTGACAACTTCAGGCCTGTCCAGCCACTCAACAATCGCTGTATCCGCACCAACATCAACTTCAGTTTACAGGGGAAGGACTGTCCTAACAACAGGGCCCAGAAACTGCAGTACAGAGGTGAGTACAGTGGCCCCAGGAAGAGCACCCAGCCCACAGGTCCAGCTTTTAACTTAGGCCTATCTCCCATGGTAGGAGCTCTTACAGAAAAGTCACTGTCACACCTGATACCACTGCTGCCCCTAAACCCCGACTACATTGGTCCTCTTTCTCCTAGGGTCTTTTCATCTCCTTTCTCTCTTAGACACTCAGAGGACAGACACCTACACAATAGAGTCCTTGTCCCCTTTCAGACACCACTACTGGACAAATACCCAATTCTATCATTGACCTTTCTCTTTATTCCTCACTGATTTATTGGGCACCTACTGTGATTCAGGCACACTTAGGTAGTGGCCGTTGTACAATGGTAATGAAAATAGATATGACCCTAACCATAGAGAGTTTGTAGCCTAAAGCAGGTTTTTGTTGGCACTTTTGCTATAGAGAAGCAGCAATCAAATATTTTAGGCACTGTGGGTCAGATATTCTCTGTTCAACTCTAATGACCTAGTGTGAAATCAGTCATTGTTAGCATGCAAATGATGTAACATGACATCAGCTGTGGTCAATATGCAAATAAAGGGGGAATGTACTAATTTGAGGCTCTGAACTAAAGTTTTCCTATCTCTGGTCTAAACCAGTACTCAAGACTGGAACTTTCTACTTGACAAAAATAGTCTATACCTATCTCAGCTCTTGGTCATTTGAAGTATGACTAGATGAATGATAACACAAGTACATTTCTTCTTCTCACCCATTTGGCTTCATAGTAGCCACCTGAAGCTCTTGGCTTCCTGGAAAACACAAGTCTAAAAAGCCCTGGGGCAGGGAGTAGTACTTTAGAGTAAGCCCCCTGCACTGTATGCGATTAATTCAGCTGTGCCTTGTTTTGTGTTATGTGTATGTGTGTGTGTTCGGTTTTGTTTCTCTCTCTTTCCAGTAAACGAATGGCTCCTCAAGTAGGGAACTAAGCTAAGAAGAATCCCACCTCAGTGAAATTCTACAACTGTGAATTGACGTAACCCAGAATGCCCCCTACCCTGTCCTTCTTCCCCTAAGCCTTTCACTCTTTGGATTGGCCCCCTTTTCATGAAAATTGTCTGCAAAAATGTTTCAGAGGAGTGCAACTCTCTCTCTCTCTCTCTTTCTACACACACACACACACACACACACACACATAAACACAAGTACACACACACACACATAAACACAAGTACACACACACACACACACACACACACATACACACACACACACCGTCTCCATAATGGGAAAGCCAAGTTTCAGAAACAAAGGTTCATTCATCAAAGGTCTTAGAAGAAAACAACCAATTAACCTGATTACAATTTTGATACTGTTTTCCTGAACTAATAACTCAACCCAATGAGACTTCTCAGCCTTTGTATATACAAAATTCTTCCAAAAGAGAGTGGGGAGAAAAACACCGCTCTAAAAGCATCAAGCGGACTCAGCATCTCACCGTCCCTGACAGTGTCCTAGGCTATTCCGAGGGTGCTGTGACAGGTGAACCGGGACAAAGCTGACCAAGGACACCTATTTCTAGATTACGATTCTTCTGTTTACTCAATGATTTAAAAAGAAAATCTTCAAAAAAAATAAATAAATAAAGGGACAGACATCAAAGAGCTATACGTTGTATATATTTATCACCACAGACTATAAGAATGGAATTAATTCCCTCTTTGTCACATAACTGTACTAGGACTTGCCCGAGATCAGAATCGATCCATTCGCTGTTTCTTGTTTTCCGAAGGTCATCCATTGTGTTTGGTTATTGTTAACAGCCCAATAAATGTGTTTAATGCGTTGATTTCATTTTTCTGGCTTTGGTCTGTTCTCCTTCCTGCCAGGCTAAGCCCTAGCCCCACGCAGCTATCTTCTTGGATCTCCTTCCCATGTCCCTTCCTCTCCATGTTTTGTTCATTTGCAGCCAGTTTTATTGAGTTTGTGACAAGCAGGAATGCATTTGCTAAGCAGGTATATCTATCTATCTTTCACTCCACTCCATGGCTCGAACCTTCATCCCAGGTGAGCTACGCCTGACATAGCAGGCAACAGATTCCTTGCGTTTCAAAACTGCCATTTCCCCCCTAACCCCTGTGATGCTCCCAAAGGAATGCACTTTGCCTTGTAAATTCCTGGGAAATTGGGGTATCTTTTCTCTCCAGGTGCAGCC
This sequence comes from Tokudaia tokunoshimensis, assembly GCA_036184795.1. NCBI lineage: Eukaryota > Metazoa > Chordata > Mammalia > Rodentia > Muridae > Tokudaia > Tokudaia tokunoshimensis. Next base: position 28,188,068 of record BTHU01000010.1, on the reverse strand, counting down.
AGATCTCACAAAGTACAAACGAATGCCTTTCTTTTCTTGTTTATAATGGTCACTCACTGTGTTTGGTTACTGTCAAAAAAAAAATCAATAAATGTGTTTAACAAGTTGCCCGATGCCCGAGTCTGAATTTATTGAGAAAGAGGACGCCTCCTGCTTTAGTTGCCTGAGTCCTGCTGGGTTCACCTTGCAATTGCATCCAGCCAGCAGGACAACCAGAGTCCCTGGAACAGGCTATCTGGCCAGTCCCAGAACCAGATAATTAATACCCTGTTGAGAAAACATACAGGCTTTGCTACTGGAAGGGACGAGCTGGATGTTCGGTTGGTTGCCAAATTAAAAATAACTTTCATCTCTCCTCCCTGTCACAGTCTCCAACAGGAGAGGAAGCACCAACAGGTGGGTTTGTACAAACAGCACCGACAGGGTAGATGTATTGGAAACCCCACCTAGGGACAAGGTACGTTGGTAATGAAAACTTCAAACAATCAGCTCTCTCATAATTAACAATGCTGTGCTAAGCTGGATCTTTCTTTCTACTTTTTACATTAATGGTAGTTATAGGACAGTCTGAGCCATGAGGGAATCTAGGCCTACTTTGAAGCAGTCGCCTTTTTTTACAGAAAGCGAATAATCTACAAAAGGTTTAGGGTGAGAAGGAAGCCGTCTTGCACTGCACGGCTGGTTGCTTGCTCTTGGGTCACAGTCTCCCTAAGTCTGTGACAGGAGCCAGTGACACAGAATGGCATTGAGAAATATGGAAGTGAATTGACTTCATCCAGCTACCCACCTACCACATGACTCTGTGTAGGCTACTTTCTTTTTCTAATCTGTACAGTGGGGATATTAATAACTGTTCTGTGATTTCTGATGATACAAACAACAACCACATAGCTATTACCAAAAGTAGAGTAAGAGATCATTTATTCTAGAGCCAAATTTGAGTAGCCAGGGCCTGAGAAACAGCCCTGGATCAAGACATAGAAGCAGTTTCATCAAGTTTTATCCTAGCAGAGCAAAGAAAGGTATAATATAAGACAGAATGTAAAATGCATGGGTGGATGTGTCTCATAGGCGTTACAGCCAGAAGGGGGAATCTGTCCTATAGGTTTCAGGGGCTATCTGATGACACTCTTAGCTTTGGAGCTGGTGGAAGCTAGTGATCTGCTAAACTGATAAATTCAAAAGGGGTTTTACCTGTCTGTCACAAGATGTAAGTTCTGACACAAGGGTGAGCAGAGAATGGCTTTGTAGGGGGCTAATGCTAGCCCAAGGTCAAGGAAATTGGGCTCTAGACCTGCAATAGTTCAAGCTCTCCAACTACTCAACACCACTGCTGTTCTAATCAGCCCATCAGTCTTCGCAGACACAGCTCTTATATAACTACTCACGATAGCACAGTGCCAGCACTTGACCACCCTGCACTCGATGCCCAGGGAGCCTTTGTGCCCTGCTCACCAGAAGTTTATTAAAAGCATATGATGCTTTCGTTCACAGGAAGGGGTTAGTATTGATCTCTTGGGAATGCTAGACTAACATCAAGAGAAACAGGTGCTCTGCAGACTAGACAAAAAGGTTCCAAGGAGGGACACAAGGAAGCTGGACTGCAGGGACCTGGGCTCCCAGGCCCTTGTCTGAGACCCTGCGCAGGTTGGCTCATCTCCCCAGGGCTGAGGCTGCGACATAACATCCTCCATGACCTTTACAAAATGGCACTCCCCAATCCAGCTTCCTCTCTCAGTCCTTTAGTCAAAGATGGGGGCAGATTAAAGAAAACCCAAGTCACCAGCTGTCCCTGATGCCCCTAGGTCTTGGGAGAATTTTACCTCAACTGAATGAACTCGTAATAGGACAGACTGGTCTCTATCTTCTATCTTCAGACCAATTAAAAAAGGACCTTCTCTACATCCCCTAGGGTTCCTAAAGTATAAGGCAAGAGAGCAGATATTCCACTTTCAAACCACATGGGAGCAATGAGAATTAGCTAGATAGTGAGGCAGTTCAGTTAGCAGGTTATTTACCCAAACATGTACAAAGCCCTGGTTTCGATCTCCAGCACCTCATAAACTGGACAGTGTGGCCCATTCCTGTAATAGCACCAATGAGGGAGGTGGAAGTCAGGGAATCAGTTTATAAGTTTGGGCTACATGAGTACTTGTATGAAAAAAATAATCTGCTTTTTTTTTTCAGATTTAGTTTGCTTTGACACAAGTAGCCCAGGCTGATAATTCTCCTGCTTTAGTCATCAGGAAGGGGTTGATATTGATCACTTAGAGATGCTAGACTAACATCAAGATAAACAGATGCTCTGCAGACTGGACAAAGAGGTACCAAGGAAGAGCACAAGAAAGCTGGACAGTAGGGACCTGGGCTCCCAGACCCTTTTCTGTTACCTGTGTCCTTTGAGTGATTAGATTACAGGCCTGAGCTACCACACTGATCTTCAAGAACAAAAGTGTTTGAAGTATAAAAGTCCCTAGAACTTGGCCTGATGGGAATGTCAAGAAGCAAGTCTATGAACACAGTTTGCTATCTAGGAAGCTAAGGGTGGGTGGATTGAGCACAATGTGCTGTGTTCTATGAAATTTGTCCGACATCTAGCTTCAACTGTCAGAGCCCTGGCTGGTATGGATGTCCCTTTCTCCTGGGAGGGATCTGAAACTTGGGGTGCACTATCATTCTCCTTCAATCAGATGGCAGGGGGAAGGGGTAACCACGCACACAAGAGCAAGCAGAGAAAACTGAGTGACAGAAAGAAGGAAGTGAAAATTTGAAGTTGTCTCTGGAGAACACATTTTGTGTTTCTAAGGCCATTAAGGCCTTGGTCCCATCTCTCTAGGTAGCAGTTTGGTTTCAACAAAAAACAAACTGGATGCACTAAATGTTCCTGTGTGTTGGTGACCTGGAATCCAGGCAGGAGAGCTATCCATGGGCTGGAGTCTGATAGACCATATAGTTAACACATCACCAACATCCCTGGAGTAAACCTTCCATGCTGAAGCCCTAGTTTTCTTGCTCCAGAAAGCTTAAGAGTAGGATTCTGGGAGTCCAAACTCATTCTCATACCTTCAATGACTAGCAGCTTAAACGTAAAGGAAGATTTGCCAAGACTCCAGGCAAAGAAACATTTGTACATCACATCCTGGAAAGCATGTTCCCTGTGGCCCAGGCCATGTGCTAAGTGTTTCCATCCATATCATTTCACATACTCAGGGACCTGAGATATAATCCCCAATGCTGTTCCCATACTGGAAATGCAGAACTGGCCTCTTAGAGATTGAATGACCAAGTCAGGGATGTAGCTCATCAGTGGGAAAGCCAGACATATTTTAAAACATGCCTCCAACCACCACGGACCCCTGGAACTGGTGAAAACTGCAATTCATCAGCTCACCAAAGAGCTGGTCACACTCTAAGGGGGAAGCTGAGCCTGACGCCCATTCACATAAGAACCGTTCAGTCTTGCTAACTCCTACTCTAGAAAGACTCAACTTGGTACAGGTTAGACTCACTTAAGCACAATGCCCTCCACCTTCATCCAGGTTACAGAAAGTGCTAGGAGCCCCTTCCTTTTATTATCTTTTAATCTTTTATGTTAGCATACAGAACAATGAATTTCATTATGACACTTCAATGTGTATGCCACTAGGCTTATTCTTATTCATCTCTCCCCCCCACACACTGTCCTCCATTCCCTCTTATTGGTCCCTCTCCTCTCCCCAGTTAGTCCTTCCCCCTGCTTTCATATCATATGTATTCCAGAATCCTTTCTTATTCCTCACTGCCCTTTATGGTTGTTGGGGTCTTGCTGGAGGAGGTATATTACTGAGAGTGGGCTTTCCATTCCCAGTATGTATGTGTGTATCTATGTGTATATATGTGTGTGTGTGTGTGTGTATACATATATATGTGTGTGTTTATATATATGTATATGTTTGTATATCATGAGACATATATGAATATATGTATGTACATATATGTCTCATGATTGTTGTTTCAAGATGTAAGCTCTAAGCTACTTCTCTAGTTGCCATGCCCGCCTTCCTGTTGCCATGTTCCCTGCCATGGTGGTTATAGATGCTAATCCTCTGTAACCATGAGCCTCAGATCAAATGTTTTCATTTATAAATTGCCTTGGTCTGTTTTCTGTTTTGTTTGGGTTGGGTTTTTTCTTTTTTCTTTTTTTCTTTCTTTCTTTCTTTCTTTCTTCCTTCCTTCCTTTCTTTCTTTCTTTTTTTGTCATAGCAATAGAAAAGTAAGACACCTCTCTCCTTAGATCTCTTCCTTCCCTTTTATTTCTCCATTTCTACTATTGGGATATGTGTGTCTGTGTGTGCGTGTGTCTGTGTGAGCATCTGTGTGTGTGTGTGCGCGCACACGCCCACCACAGATCATCACTCTCAATTATTCAGCTTGCAAGCTTCTTCAAACTGTTTTTGAACAAATAAAAACAAGCTGAAAGTCAGGTACTTGGGAAGATGAGATATGTTCATAATTAAATAAAAATCATGGGCACGTTACAGCCCTGTCAACTCTTACTTTATTGTGTCTTTCCCAGGCAACACTACCTCCCCATATTAGTGCAGCCCTGTGTCATGCCCTGCCCTACACCTCCTCATCTCAGGCCCAAACTATGGCAATATCCACCCAGTAGGTCCACTACCTCTAGCTTCCAAGTAAGGGGAAGTCTCTGGATATCAAGAAAAAAATACCAATATTCTTGAAACAACTTGTGTTCACACTGAAAAGAGGTTGTAAGAAATGTAGGCTGGGTTGGGGCCTGGGTAGCTAACCAAACAAAACATTTTCTATTGGCATGAACACAAAACTAAACAGAAAATCTGGGGGATGGCAATTGAAATTAATTTGGTAGTAAAACAGATTCCAGGTACAGCACATACTGCACATACTTGATCTAGAGCTAAACTGGCGTGAGAAGTCGCTCAGAAACTTTCTGGGAAGTCAGAGGGACATATCCCCACCTAGACATTGCCAACCCACCCCCACACAATACCTGGTGCCAATAAGCCAAAACCTTCAACCTGAGCACATCTTCCAAGACTAACAACTTCAGTGGTCCCCAGTAGTTTTCAGACTAAAAGACCATGTTCTTTAGCAAAGTCTTCATTAATGAGTTCTCAGCAAAGGTAAATAAATGCAAGTTTAGGTCCCGTTATGCAGAAGGCCAATGATCCCATATTCTTGGCTGTGTTCCAGACACCTACATTCTCCTGCCACCTGGACTCAGGTCACCACTGAGGTTGCAGTATTCATTCCAGTTTTTCTTCATCTGTGAAAATGCTACACTACCTTGAAGAGACAGCTCAAATGTCAGATTAAGGGTTTCTTAATCTCTCAAGATGTGCTTGGAAGAATTCTTCCATCATCTGAGCACATAGCATATAGATTGTACCTTTAATTTCTCAATATTAGAAATATATATAATAGGAGCTGGAGAGATGGCTCAGTGGTTAAGAGCACTGGCTGATCTTCCAGGGGACCCAGGTTTAATTTCCAGCAACAACATGGCACCTCAGGAACTGTCTGTGACTCCAGTTCCAAGGGATCTGACATCCTCACATAGACATGCATGCAGGTAAAACACCAGTGCACATAAAATAAAAATAAATATTTTTATAAGATATATATATATATATGAACTACATGTGATCCTATGTTTTTCTGTCTCTGTAGCAATTTGAAGTTTCCTAAAGGCAGAGGTAAGCTCTCTACTCATATTTGTATCTCTCATTCCTATGCACAGAAAAATAAATCAGCCATAGTGCTCTGCAAATAGTGGTTATTGCAAAAGTACAATATATAGATTATTCCTGTAGGACAGAGAATAATCTAGAGGTTATTCTAGTAGAAGGTCTAGAAGGTCTGCCAAGCAATCTGGGCTTACTTAACAAATAAAGAAATTAAGGATCAGAAAGCTAACAATGCACACCCAGGCTCACAGAGTTGGAAAGGACTGGAATCAGGAAGTTACAGAAGAGGATGGCTTAGTAGCCTTCCCGCTAAGACTAGAGAAATCTCAGGTGAACATGCTCTTGGCTAATGCTAGAATAGAAGGATTCTTCTATGTAGGGCCATAGTCGTGCAATTCACCCTAGCAGACCAGCTATGATCCGAATGTTTAGACACTGACCTAAATTACATTCTGAAATTCACAAGTTCAAAATGTCAGGAGGTAGGACCTTTAGGAAGTGGTTAGGTCCTGGGTGTGGGTCTTCATGAATGGAATTAATGCTTACTCCTATGATATAGGACCCAAACAGGCTTCTCGCCCTTCCACCATGAAAGACATAGTAAGAAAGAATCATCTATAAGCCAGAAAGTAGATATTACCAAAATTAAAATCAACCTTAACCTTGAACTTCCATAGCTTGAGAAGCAGCCAGTGTATGATATTACCATCCAAATAGTTAGTAATGGGACTCAATAGGAACTGTGTCAATGACTCACAGTCTGTGAATCCAAGTCTGTGAATCCAAGCCATCTGGGGAATCTTTAAAGCCACCAGTTAGTCCATGCTGCTGTCTGCAATGTTGGCCACCCATCTGAGTCATCTGGTATACTTATAATAGTAGCACCTGGATAGGTGTTGCTAGATCTAAATCTTCTCTGATACTGGGTAAGAGTGAATGCCACTATTCCATACTATGATATTTGCCAGCCACATCCAGGTAAGCATAAGCCACCTGACCCCCAAACAAACACTCCATTAGAGTGACAGAGTAGTTAACTGAGACGACTACATACATACATACATACATACATACATACATACATACATAAGCAAACCCCTCACTGCTGGGTGCTGGGAGCTGGTGAAGACAGAGAACCAGTCCCACAAAGGCAGCTTCTTCACCTCAGGGTTCAGACTCATCAGGATTCTGAGGATCACGAATAGTTAATTTTAGGCAGAAGTTCAAAGGATTAAAGAATAGGCAAGCTGTCACTCTGTCCAAAGCACTCTGCCCAAGAGTGGCAGGTTTACCCCATCGCCAGACAACAAGACAAGATGCTCTGGCCTCCTGGTCTTCAGGTGCCTCTCGAGTGAAATGGATATAATCATAGCTTTTCATATCCTAACAGGTTGTGAAAACAAATCCAGAGACAAGGTGAGAAAAAGCTTAGGGAGAGTGTTAAACAAATGTCGGGAAGAGCTAAGAGAAAGAAGGCAGATGCTTCTGCAGCTGTGGATGGAGAGGCGTGCACATCTAGAAACGCTGATTCTACAGCCATCCGGTGAGCACCCAGTGTTTTAGGCACAAACCTCATCCTCTAAGGAGCAGGAATAAAAGAGGAGATGCAGCCGCAGCCTATTTTAGGAAATACCTCACTGGTACAAATGTTAGAGATGAAAACGAGCACTGTCTCAAGAAATGTTTTTAAGGGCTAGGGATTGAGATTGGAGAGAACAGACCTTGTAGGGAATTGTACAAGGGAAAAACTGGCTCTAGTAGAGGCTTCTGGGAGAGAAGGTTGCTGCATCACACTACCCTGAATGTACCCCATCACTTCTAACAAGCTCACTTGAGTTGATGAAGCTCAAAGTGTGGTCAGGTGAATAAGAAAGAAGCTGGCATTCCAGAGAGAAACCCACAAAAAGGAACAGCAGAGTGATGTGCCCAAATGCTATAGGGGTCAACATGGCCCCAGTTCCCTGTAAAGTCAGCTAGCTCTCATCTGCAAGAGTTTTGTTATGTCCCTTCAAAGCTGAGGACTGATACAACCCTTCCCCTAATTTACTTCATTTGCTGGATGCTGGAGGTTCCGTGCTGGACCCTGGACCAGGGACAATGGTAAAAAGCTAAAGAGTAAAGCCCCAGTTCAGTTCCTAGCGTTAAGAAGTTTAAGGTCCATTTTGGAGTGGTTATGAATGAGCATGGAGCTCCTGCCCTCTCTGTGACTTGGAGATGTCTAAGTCAGAATTGTTTAGGAAGCACCGCCAGGCAAGTTGTCTGAGTGTGATTGTACAGCCTGCACACAGCACAAGACTGCCCAGCTGAGGGGATGGCTGAGGACAGTGTTTTGCAATTCATCAGCCTCCAGGGAATGAACACCTTCTTGTAATTCACCACAAGAGGCCACTTGTCTAGGCGAGGCCCTGAGCAGAGACTTTAAGAATGATAGGAAATTCAGGAATGAAGAACAAGGTCTTGATTGAAAAGCTCGGTGGGGAGCTTTAGTAAAGGAAACTGGGTTTCAAGAAGATCTGCAGGGAGCAGGATTGGAGTGAGTGGGAGGTGGAATGGTGAGCCAGCCAGATGAACAGGAAAGCCAGGCTCAGAGGTTGCAACAAGCCCAGCAGAGACTCTAGGGATGATGAACACTCACTAGTCTCCGTACAGAGCTCATGAAAGTGGGAGGGATCCAGGGTGGGAGTGGGTGGCAGCATGCAAAGCAGGAGGCATGGTGGTTTGCAAAGCAAGGAGGGTGGTAGTGTGCACAGACAGCAGAGAGGGTGGCAGTGTGCCCAGCAGAAGAGCCAAGTGTTCCTAGACCTGATCAGCCTGATAAATTCTGAGCTCTACAATTCATGTGTCCAGGACACCTAGCAATGATCTTCTGCCTCTCAGTCTGAGATTTCTCATTCATTAAAAAAATAAAAGCTGTAGCTGGGCAGTGGCATACCTTTAATCCCAGCATTTGGGAGGCAGAGTCAGTCAAATCTCTGTGAGTTCTGGGACAGCTCGGGCTACACAGAGAAACCCTGTATTGAAAAAATTAATTAATTAATTAATTAATTAATTAATAAAAGTTATACATGAAAACCACTTCTACAGGATCCATAGGAGGCAAATGGTAAAAACAACCCAAATGATAATGGACAGACAAACAACTAACCACATTGTGGTATGTATGTATAATGGGATATTATTGATCATAAATAGGAACAAAGTACCAATACATGCTTCAAATCTGATAACTGTATGTGAAAACCATCAGAATCCAAAGGAAGTCCCTTTTGTCAAGCCTTAATGGGGGACAGGGGAGACAAACAGAGACAGAGATGGAGACAGGGAGAACAGGGATGCTATGGATGAGGGGATTCCGTGCCTGTATAGCTGACAGCAAAAGCTATTTTCCAAAGACTAACTGGAACCACAACCTTCCATGAAGGCCACCATAACCTTACACACACACACACACACACACACACACACACACACATACACACACACACTTCTCCAAGGACACCTGCTCAACAGTAGCCTATTTAATCTTGAGGTGATAGACCTTTGCTATTGATTCCTGTAGCCAATGGTTATTGCTTGTGCTTGTTTCAAAATACCTTACGTGATTCTCCTGCAATGGCCTTTAAACACTTCCTTTTGTTTCAGCCTCCTTGAGTCTGCTCGCAGTTCATGAAACATGAATTTCCATTGTGATGTTCTGCTATTCTCAAATAAAGATTGTTATGACAAAAAAATAAAAGGGAATTTCCTAACCCGTCTGCAAGCGAATACTCAGAAATACAGAAGCAAAAGAGAACTAACTGCCTGATCCCTGGGTTCTTAGCCTGACAGACAATAGGAGTCTATTGAGAGTCTGAGCAGGAAGATGGCATAGCATCTCGTCTTGGAATATATATGTTGTAGGTGCAGGGGGTCTATAGAAGGAAGAAGAAGGAAGCTCTAGGTTATTTCTGGTTCAGAAGTCTACAGTAGGTTGGTGTCTTCTTCCTGTTTCCAAGACCCTGACCATCCAAACTCCCAAGGACCCATGTGTTAAAGCAACAGTCCAGTTTCCCAATGTCCTTGCCTAGAGAGAAGCCTCCGCTACTAGCTGCTTCGGGATACAGACCAGAAATGCTAAAACAGTGGTGTTCAAAAGGAGACTCCAGGAAGGAAGGAGTGTGAGGGAGGAGTAACAGAGATTGCTAAAGTTCATCAGACAGTTCCATGGGGATCGATCCTTTCAACTATATGATCTTCCTGTAAGGTGGGAACTGTCATTTTAGGTTCCATTTTGCAGAAGTCAATACTATTCAGCTAGTAATGAAAAAGCAAGTCTGTGCTAGCTTGGGCCCTTGTACCTCACCAATCCATCATGGAACCTGCCGGAAAAATGTGCTGAAAAATTAAAAATAAGAAATTAGTGCAGAGGTTAAAATAAATAACAACTATATTCTAAAAAAAAAAACTGAAAGCAGGTATTCAGACAAGTACATGTGTAAATGTGTCCATAATAGCAGTGGTCACAAGGTCCAAAGGGTGGAAACAGCCAAGATGCCCAGCAAAGGGATAAGTGAACAGTCGCATATTCATGCAATGGGCCATTGCATATCCATAAACAGTAACAGACTGCTGGCATATGATACTGCACGGATGAACCCAAAGCACACTATGAAAGGAAGCTAGGAAAGAGCTGGACACAAAGGACCACCAATTCTATGATCCCATTAATGTGACACTAGAGGGTAGAAATCCACAGTGACAGAATGAGGATTCATGGTTGCCAGTGACAGAGAGAGACGGGAACCAGGATACCATCTTAACAGGTACAGGGTTTCTGTTTTGTTTTGTAATTAGTGTACAAGAAGTAAAGTTTCATTCTGCCATTTCTATACATAATATTTTGTTGGTTTGTCTCTACTTCTCTTCTTTATTTCCCTACCCCCCCAAAAATTTCATGCCACATATACCATATATGTGTGTATTATTCATATACATTTATATATAATAAATATATAAATTAATTTGAGTAGCTGGAAAGATGGCTCAGTGGTTAAAGCACTTCTCACGTAAGGATGAGGACCAGAGTTTGGGTCCCTAGGAGCCTCATGAATGTCCCATGGCCATGACTGCTCACCTGTAATTCCAGTCTCAGAAAACAGAAAGGAGATCTGCAGAGGATGCTGGCTAGGGAGATTTGCCACATAACGAGCTCCAGGGTTTGCTTAAGAAATCCTGCCTCAACCAATAAGGTAATGGAGAATGATTCCCAACATCAACCCTGACTTCTATATGCATGCACACACTCATGCATATATACCTACACATACACACATGCACATGCACACATACGTGCAAATGTGTGTACATACATACAGGCACACATGAAAATGAAAAGAGGAAAAGGATAAATAAATACAGATCAACTTAGCTTTGACTTGGCTTTGGGGTGATAGAAAATGTGTTGGAATTAGACAGAGGCAGACATTGTACAACATTATGAATTAATCACTTTCAAATGGCTAACGTTATATGATGGGAACTTTGTCTCCATTTAAAAACTCAAAACTGGCAATGCTACCAATGAAGGGCCTCCTTGAGAGGAGGAAATGATAGAGGAGCCTATATATGGGATAATAGAGAATAGATATCATCAGACTCTGGCCTATGGCTCAGAGCTTTCCTTAAACCAATTTTGCTGCATAACTTACTTGGTTAGTGGGAAAATACAGTAAATGGAAATGTCTTCCTCTCATTGAAAACATCCCATATTCCAGGCCTTCTAAGATGAGCTTTTCAGGCACAATTTATCTAACATTCTAATTGTTTTATGTGACTATGCTAGTCCCCAAGCATCATGGGCCAACCAGAGGTTAGAAGTGTTTAAATGACTGCCCAATAAGCCTGTTCTCAATGAGCGACAGATCTGGGATTCAAACTCAGAACTCTCAAGCTGTTTGACACTGAGCCTCACTACCTTCATTTCTCTGTCCATGAATTCAGAGTCCCTCCTAACTCCAGGGTTGCTCTGAGACCAGGAACACTGCTTTAAGTCCCCTGGACAGAGAAAGGCAAGCGCGAGCTCTGCAGTAGCTGGCTCTAAAGCTCCCTGATTGACAGCCATAGCAAGAAAGAGTAGTCCGCGCAGGCGCAGGCGTGCTGATCTCTCTACCAACCAGAGGACAAAACACAAACCCCAGCGCTCAGAGCAATTGTTTTGTTTCCAGTAAATTAAATCACCTGTCAAGCCTTGGTGGCCATTTCCAGGACTCTGGCTAGAGAACTATTCAGAAAGAACCTTGCATGATAAATACCCAGACCAAATTATTGAAAGAAGCTGACCATGAGAGAGAGAGAGCTTAGACTCCTTCCTGCAGTGTCCAAAGGTTGGAAACAATAAAGGGCAAGGAAGGGTCTGTCAAACACCTACATGAGGCTGAGGATGGAAAAGGAATAAAGAATTTCTTCAGGAAGAAAGCAGGCACCAACAAGAGAAAATGGTAGTAATATAATCTATATCCAGGAACCCACACAGCTCAACCGTCACTCAAGTGCTAAACAACCCAGGCTTGCCCTAGAGAGAGATACTGAGAAAATCTTCGAAGTATAGCAGAAACTACTGGGAGTGGAGACAAACACACACACACACACACACACACACACACACACAGAGAGAGAGAGAGAGAGAGAGAGAGAGAGAGAGAGAGAGAGAGAGAGAGACTCTAAGAAACCTCAAGAAGGAAATAGTACTATCTGTAAGCAAACAGCCAGCTCAGCCCATGTTTGAGATCAAAGACTCAAACTACTACTTGGACTTCTTAAGGACATTCTACAAAAGTTAATGATTTTGAAGAAAGAATAATTACTAAATCTGTGGCTTTTAGTAGCAAAATAGGTATGGCCTTAATTTGAGTGGAGAGATTAGTCAAAATTGGAAATTTATATGCCAATACCCCTTACGCCAGTTATACATGTCCAGCCCCAAGGTTTGGGTATCCTAATGCTGGTATGTGGGTGACTTCACAGTATTGAGGTTCTCTAGAGGAACTGAACCAATGGGGAATGTATTAGAATGGCTTCCACAAAATGGTCTGAGTAGCTCAACAACGGCTATCTGCACACTAGACAGATTCAGTCCATGAGGATGGATACCAGAGCAGTCCCAATCTGGCACTGACAACCTAGAAGAATCTCACATAGCTATTGGAAGCCTGATGGAGCTTGGTTCAGAGACAGTTGGATGCAGCAGCAAAGTAGATGATTACACCAGTAATGGAGTAAATAAATAGGAAAAAGCAAAGCCTTGCCTTTAGGTCTGCTTTTACGTGAGCTTCCACAACCAGGGGCCACCCACTCTTAGGGTGTGTCTTCCCACTTCAAAGAACCTGATAAAAAAAACAAAAAACAAACAAACAAAACCCTCACTGGTGTGTCAAAAGAATGATACATGGTGATCAATGCCTTGGGGGAATTGTGGGAGAGGTTCCAGGAAAAAAGGCAGAGGACCTTTGACCTTAGGTATATTCTGTTCCCTGAATTGTTCTTGGATGTGATTTTGTGACGAACATTTACATTCAATTTATAAGCCATGTTTATTCCTGTTGGATGCCAGAACATAACTGTAGAACCCAATCTGGTCAGTGTGTCCTGAATCTGGATCTGGCTTTCTGCCTTGCTTTCCTGCTATCCCAGATACAATCTATCGTACTTGCCAGGCAATTGTGTTTAAATTGCTCAGTCCTGAGAAAGTTCTAGGAAAGGGCTGCTCTGTTAATATTATGTATGTGCTCACTGACATTTATTTACGTTTTTTTGGATCAAGTTTTTCTGAACTCAGACAACCTTCCCTGTAACCATTGCTTTCTTCAGTACATTCTTTCAGATCTCATTCTTTCAGATCTCAGGCTCAGCAGGCAAGATCAGCACAGGTCCATCACAGGTGTGCACAGTGGCTTGTCTGTTAGTTGATTCCAGATCTAGTCATGTTGACAACCCAGATTGGCCATCCCAGTGTATAATCATCTATGTAGGAATGTATACATCATCAGTGTAGAAAACTGAGCAGAAATAAGGCATAGAGAGAGGGATGACACTCCAATTACAAGTGAAAGAGAGAGAACGGGATTTAAATGTGGGCTCCTGTTGAAGCTCTTAATCTCACCAGCCAGCTGAGTGGACATGGCTCTTCATCTCTAAGAGATCCAGGCTTCTCCTGTAAAGGCTCAGATACCAACTTCCATTCTCTTTCTGATTTATGAGACCTCTTCTCTCTCTTAAATTCTTAAAGTCTCTCTTAAATTCTTTACTTAAAAAGAGAGAGATTCTTAAAAGTAAACCAAATTTCACAACACACATATTAATTAAGCATCTACCATGCACAAATGACTGTACAACGTTCTGTGGTTCTCTGAAAACCTGTGCCTGCTTCCAGACAGGTCAGGACTCCAATAGAGGATGAACAAGATACACAAAGACACACGGTGCACAGAGTAGGGGTCCAGCCTAGGATCTGGGAAACACACCCAGAAGAAGTCCGGGTCTGAGGTTCTGAATTTTCTATGATTCAGTTGGGACCAGTAATTGCCCATCCACACCAAGCATCTCATTTCATACAGGCTCGTGTCTCTGAGCCTGACAGCCAGCTCTGCCCTGGGCAAAACATTCGTCAGAGTGTAAATGACATTTTTTTTTATACTTTTGTATTGAAAGAAAGAGAAAGAGAGAGAGAGGGAGGGAGGAAAGGGAGGGAAGGGAGGGAGGGAGGGAAGGGAGGGAGGAAAGGGAGGGAGGGAGGGAAGAGAGAAAGAAAGAGAGAGAGAGAGAAAGACAGAGAGAGAAAGAAAGAGAGAGAGAGAGAGAGAGAGAGAGAGAGAGAGAGAGAGACAGAGACAGAGACAGAGACAGAGACAGAGAGAGAAAGACAGACAGAGAAAGAGAGAGAAAGCTGTTTACCTCTGGCTGCAGAGGTAATCAGAGCTACCGGTTGAGGGAGCCTCTGGGATGCTCCTTTATTGTTCTGGAACAATGTCACCACAGGCAGCTCCTCCTGGGGCCTTCCTCCCTTCCCACCTGTCACTCCCTGGCTCAGAGTTCCAGAAATTACAGCCCATGGCCAGCTGGATCTGTAGCTTTTATCAAACAACGTGGCAGGGAGTGTGGAAAAGTGAAGCTGTTCAAACCATGACAGCTAGGAAGTAGATTAGAGAAAGGATCCAGGGTGTCAGTATCCCCTTGAAAGGCACACCCCCACTGACACACCTTCCTCCAGCTAAGCACACCTGTCCACATTTCCACTACTTCCCAATAGGGCTCTCAGCTCCCATTCCTTCCTTGTGTGTACCTGTATCACAAACACTTTTGCACTCATCTGTAATTGCTGAGCTTTCATCCCCTAGACAGGCTGATCCACCGTGTCTTATTTGTCGTATGAGTACCATACATACCACTAGGTATGTATACATTGCCAACTAAAGTAGCACAAACAGATGATGGAAAGACTGAGAGGGCTGAGGAGCTTCTCAGAAATCACACATGCATGCATACATTCAGTCCAGTAGTTGTGCAAATTTCCAGGCACTGGTAGTCATGTGCAAGCTGAGAGTGCAGAGGATGGTGCTCTGGAGAGAGGGGAAGAGCAGTTGGTCTGCAACTATTGTAAATCACTGCTTCTTAGTGGAGAATGTGCCCATACTCAATCGTTAGTGCCATGTCCTGTCCTAGATCCACAGTATTTTACACCTTAGGCAACCAACACGTCCCCAGGGTCCCACTACTGATGATAAAGTCCTAGTTTCACACCCAGGCAGCGTGGTGTCAGATCCATGATCTCAACCCCTTCAGCATAGCCTTCCAGCTTGTGATCTAGCCATCAGTCTTCACGCTGTGGGTCCCAAAAGATTTGGCTCTGTTTTTTATCCAGGCCTGGAATTCCATGGCATTAACTTTAACTTTTATAGTCAGTGCCAAGACCCGACCTGCAAGATCTGTGACTCCTGTGAACCAGGAGGTCAGAGGTCCTCTGATAGAGGCCTTGGGGAGGAATGTTTGAGACAGGAGCAATGACCCATGTGACACATAGAAGGGACCTCTGTGAACCTCTCAAAGGACCTATGTGTGCTTCCCAAAGCCTTTTGAAAAAAATACAGCCTAGAGCCCAAACTGCCTGGGATAAAATGTCTTAGAAGAAAGGCCCTGGCAGGGTGTTTTCAAAGTTAAAGTTCCACCAACCCACTTAGAATGCTGTCCCCGAAGCCTCTCTTGCTATCTACACAGGGTATGTCTGAATAAGGAATACACTCAAATTACTTATTGTTTCTCAGAGGAACTGTCACCCACAAGCTGTCAGCCTGTGTTGCAGAGAAGCCCAGACTAAAAATACCAACAGAACTCTTAGCCTTTGAGACTCCTTCAGTATTAGAGTTAGGATAGCAAAAGCAATAAGGAAATCTGTACTTCCTTCAAGATAAGAGCTTATTGTATACATATCTAGAAAACTCCCGACAAAGTCCCAGTTGTTATTCTAGTTCGTATGACTGAATGAACCACTGGACCAGAAAGATTGCCTCTGAGCAAACCCACCGCTGTGAACAGCACATATATGCCCAAAAGAAAAGAAATACACAAAAAAATTAATAGCTATAGTCATCCTGCTGCACTATAGTACACAAAGACATTTTCCTGCTCTTTGAATTGATACCTGTTTGCTAATATAGTGAATATGAGCTACCCAGGACCATAAAAGACAAGTAAGCCAAAGGTTTGAACGTCCTCACACTAACAAGTTGCTTATCTTTCCCATTCTTAAGCTAGAAACCCTCTTCCTGAATGACTTAAGAATCGTCAGACTTGCCTGTGTAGTTCTGCACCAGATGCTAAATAAAAAGAAAACAGGAAAGTGACCGGACCCAGTGACTGAGAGTGCTCTAAGCTCATGGCCTGCTCAACTCTACGGTTTTTGGCTGTCCCTCTTGCTGGTAGAGACCCTGACCCAAGCAAAGGGCACCCTTGGGTGTCATGGTTGATAACTCCACTGTGATTCAGCTGGGTTTTACACTTGAGGGCACTCAGAATGCCACAGTCACACACATAGCCTTTGTTCCAGGCTCAGTGCCTCTCCTAGCCAGACTTTACAGCGATCCCGTTCCCTTCCCCAGTGGACGCATTATCTTGGGACCCACTGCAATGCATCTGGGAGTATCTCCTAACTCGGTACCTCAAAAGAAAAGTTCTGGGTCATGGATCTTTTACTTCCCGGTGACTCCTTAGCTCCCATGCAAATGGAGCCCCTTCCTCACAGTGCCAGATATGAAGATCTAAGACTGCTTCCAGGAAGAGCCTCTTACCTCCCTTCCTGAGGGTGAAAAGCAGCTTCTGTCTTAGTTTACTTTCAATTGCTGTGATAAAGGTCACAGAAAAAAGCAACTTAAAGAGGAGTTGGTTTATTTGACTTAGAAATTACAGTCACCAGGGGAAGCCATGACTAGAACCTAGAGTCAGGAACTGAAGCAGAGGCCATCAAGGAATGCTGCTTGCTGGATTGCTCCTTCCGGCTTGCTCAGCTTTCTCCCTTCCTTTCTTTTTTCCTTCCTTCCTTCCTTTCTTTCTTTTTTCTTTAAACATTTTGTAGAATTTTTTATATGAGTATACGTGTGTTGCCTGCATGCACATCTGTACACAATGTGCATGCCTGGTGCCCATGGAGGTCAGGAGAGAACGTCAGATCCTCAACTGGAAATAGAGTTATAGGTGGTTATGAACCACCATGTGAGCTTTGGGAACTAAACCCAAGACCTCTGTAAGAGCAACAAGTGTTCCTAATCACTGAGTCATCTCCCAAGCCCCCTCAATTTGATTTTTTATTTTCCTCAGGACTGCCTGCCCAAGTGTGACACCAGCCACAGTAGTTTGGGTCCTTTCACATCAATCGAGAACATTCCCTATAGGCTTGCCTATAGGTCAGCCTGACGGGGGCATTTTTTCCCAGTTGAAGTTCCCTCTTTTTAGATGACACAAGCATGTGACAAATTAGTGGGAAAACAACAACAACAACAACAACAAACCTAATCAATACATCATCAATTTGAGGAACTCCTCCTTAAATAAAAATCTATTCCAAATCTGTTTGTCTGTCCACACAAACAAGAAAACTACAGACTACAAACAGAAACTTATTAAAATCTGAAAGAATAGGTACTATTTTCTATGGCTCGTTTCAAATATGGTTTGTCCCCTATGAAACTTCTACTGGAGTTTAATCCCCATTGTGAGGTATTAAGAGAGCTTAAATTTAATCCAGCTATAGTGTTTAGCCATAGAGCCTCAAGAAGCATTTAGGATTAAATAACACTATCAGGGTAGAGCCCTCATGGTTGAATCCAGATAATTTACTTTGAGAAACAGAAAAGCTAAGAGGACCCACACGCACTAGCTGCAGGCACATCACTGTCTCTTGCATGTAAATCAGTCTGGATTATCTCTGGACTCTGTCAACAGAACGGCCATCAGATTCAACCTCCAGAAACCACACATTTCTTTTTGTTAAAACTTAACCACCTTGTATTATGCTATTAACAATAGAACATGGGTTAATACTCCATTCCAGTAATTTTTCTGCTATGAATGTGCATTGCTTTTTAAATAAGGGAAAAGTTTACTTTCTATTAAGACATTATCCTCAGAGTTTGTTTGATCATGGAAAGTATCGTGTTCCAAAGAACAATCCAACAAGCAAAAGCCAAACACACTCATTCGCTTGCCTTCCTCTATCTGAGTCAGCTCAGAGCATATGCTCCAGAATGGCTACTTCTAAAAGCCTTTCTTTCTACTCCCCACCATATACAGCCCTCCAACTCTTAGTCTAGCACTGATTTCTTCTTTTTTCTCGTGCCCTTCCCAACACTAGCTATAGTTTCTTGATTCCCCAGCCAAACTCACATTAAGGTAGGAAGGGAAAGGTGAAGGATTGGTCCTTACATGCTCATAGGTATATATACATACACATATGGTGTTTATAACTATACATAATATATACACATGTATTCACACAAGATTTTACTTGGGGAGCTGGCCCAGTTACCTCAATAGAGTACACTTAGTTAAACCACAGCTACCAGTGCTGTGTGCAGATGGTGAGAAGGGTGATAGGATTGTGAAAAAGGATCTCCATGGCCAGCTCAAACATGGAATAACAAATGTCTCTCTCAATTCCCTTCAATGAACACTCTCTTCCATCTGCACAGTATGGGGACTACTGTCACCAACCTGAACATCTGATGGGAAAGAGTCAGAGAAATAGGATTCTCCAGCCAGCACTGTGTGCTTCCCAGGGACACATGAAGGTGTCCCCTTCCGCAGAAATCAATGCATAATGACTAGATGCTTACAGGTGCCTTTTAGAGCAGGTGAGATCAATGTAACAGCTGTAGGAATCATGTTTCCCTGAAGGAAGAAGGATCTGTCACACACAGTTGGAGAATCATCAACAGACCACCTTTGAGAAGAGATTCAGACCAGTGATTCTCAACCTGTGGGTCATGACCCCTACAGGGTCACATATCAGATATCCTGCATATCAGATATTTACATTATGATTCATAACAGTATCTCAATTACATTTATGAAGCAGAAATGAAATAATGTTATGGTTGGGGGGTGGGGTCACCACAACATGAGGAACTGTATTAAAGGATCACAGTGTTAGGAAGGTTGAAAACCACTGCTCTAAAAGCTGGCAGCAATGATATGTCTTCCAGTAAACATATATGGCGAATGGTTCTATTACAGAATAAGACTCACTCTTCACAAATTCCTCCTATGTGTGTTAGGGTCTATTGGTTTTGTTTGGTTTGGTTTTTATATAAAACTTTATTCCCAGAGATAAATTCTGCAACATATGAATATCTTCCATAAGTTATCCTTCGCCAAATTTTTATACATAAACATATTCATCACATAAATATAGACATACATATCAGTCTGTTTCAATTCTTTTAATTTTTTGAGTTAGCATATGTTTTTGCTTTTCATTATTAACATTCATATGAACACTGGTATTACTCAAGATTCTAGTATCTACAATAAGGAAAGCAATATCACTTATAAAATAACTTCTTTAAAATATAATGTAGTTGCCCTTCTGTATTAGTTAATTGACATATTGCTCAGACAAAATATCTGACAAGAAGCAATTTAAGGGACATCCTTAGAGTTTGAGGGGATGGGTTCCATCATGGCGGGGAAGACATGGTAACAGGAGCAGAAAGCCAGCTAGTTAGTCACATTGCATTTGTACTCAAGAAGCAGAGAGATGGATGCTGGTACAGCTGACTTTCTCCTTTTTATGAAGACCCAGAATTCCAGAGGGTAGCATGGTACCACCCACACATAGGATGGACTGCCCTACCTCAATTAACCTAATCTAGATTATCCCTCACACACAAGCACAAAGTTTTGACTCTTCAGTGTTTCCAGATCCTGTTGACAATTAATCTTACCCATCACACCTGCCTATTGTGTAAATTTACTTGTATTATTGTGGGAGAAATGTCTAAGGTAAGACAGAAATCCCAGGTGTGGTTTCAGACATCTATCCATTTCTCACCTTGGGCCACTATATAAATCTATGTGTGGCAGAACTATGACAAGCTCAAATGCTATATTAACTAGAAGATGAGGAGTTTAATGGTGCATAAATGGAAATTATTAGATAGAATATCCAAGGAATTTATTTAAAAAGCTTCTCTTTTGCATTTAACACTTTCTATGATCTGGTACTAGAGAGGTAGATATGATGGCTAGAGATAAGTGGCCATATCAAGACTCAGGAGAGCTTTAAAGATAAAAAAAAATTATACATTAAGACTAGGAAAACTAGAGAGATAGCAAGATTCTGGGTCTCTGTTGATATTATGAAGATAACATATCAAACTGAGACAAACTGCAAGAAAAATAAGTACCCATATCATAAGTTATTAATATTTAGATTTTTTTTACTACATGTAGACTTCATGATAATTCATAATCTCCACTATCAGTAAGGTATTAAAAGAGGAGCTAGAGAGATGTGCTTAAGAGTTCATCATGGTCTTCCAGAAGCACCAAGTTCAGTTCCCAACACCCATATTGGGTGGTTCACAACCACCCAATTCCAGAGAATCCAACGCCCCCTTCTGGCTTCCATAAGCACCTGCACTCATGTGTACATACTCCCAAGACATACACACAGCCGTATCCACATACACATAATTAAAAATAAAGTGGATCTTTAAAAAGTTTCAAAAGATATTAAAAGACAACTCCCTGAAGATACAAATGTGTATGCCAGCAGCTAACTGATACCAGAGTTGTGGGATGAAATTGTGTAGAAGAGTAAAGTTAATGATAAAGTAATCATAAAAATAATCTCATATTCAGAAAAGAATATTAAAATCTAAAAACATGAAGTGACTCAAGTTCACCCAGCTCCTGCATATATCCCAGCTCTCTATTCAAGTTATCACCAACCTGCAACACAGCCAATTTCCCACAGAAAAGCCTAAATGAAGGTTAATTTGTCAATGCCACAAATGCACGTTAACATCTCTCCCCAAACACCCTTTTCTAGGCCACCCTCTCTTTCCCTCCCAAGGTGGCTTCTTAAAGAAGCCCAAGATGGAATGCTGCACCACTCAGACCATGGCAAATGCCTGAGAAAACAGCTTTACAGAAGGAGAGACTCACTCGGGTTCTCAGCTCCAGCAGCCTCAGCCTCAAGTGGGCTGGCTTCGTTGTCTCTAAGCCATGATAAGGCAGAGCATCATGGTGGTGGGAGTATGTGAAAGAGGTATCCCAGCTTCCATGATCAGGAAGTAGCAAATGAGAGACAAGGGGTAAGGCACCCTTCCAAGGAACACCCACCATGACTTCCTCCAACCAAATTCTAACTGCGAGTCATGCCAGCACTTTGTGAAGCCATCAAAAGATTACCCCACTTTAAAAGGCAGATCCTGGTGACCCAGTCACTCCTGAGTGGTTGGATCTACCAGCTGGGGGAAGACTTCAGCACTTTGGCACTCTGAACTGGAGAGGTGGTAGCTGATGAGATAAGAGTGCTTGATATGGCCGGGCAGTGGTGGCACACACCTTTAATCCCAGCACTTGGGAGGCAGAGGCAGGCGGATTTCTGAGTTCGAGGCCAGCCTGGTCTACAGAGTGAGTTCCAGGACAGCCAGGGTTACACAGAGAAACCCTGTCTTGAAAAAAACCAATAATAATAATAATAATAATAGATAAAATAAAATAAAAGGAGTGCTTGATATGCAAGCATGAGGACCTGGGTTCAAATCCTTAGCACCTATGTGAAAACCCAGTGTCATGAGAGGCACAGACAAGAGCAGCACTTTAGCTTCCCGGCTGCCAGTCTCATTTCAGGTTTACTCGGGGACCCTGTCTCAAGGAAGTAAGATGAAGAGTGATAGAGATGGATACCCAACATCCTTTTCTGGCCTCCAAACCTGTGCACAGGCATGTGAACCCACAAACACATATACCACATACATACTCCACACTCACACACACAAAAAATAAATAATAAATAGCCTTGGGGGGGGGACCTTATGTTAAAGCACATAACCGATGTTAACATTTCCAAAAAGTACCTTGAGATAAGTAAGAATAAACGAATATATAGGAAAAGATAATATGGCAGACAGAAAAGAAAAAAAAAACAGCAACAAACTTTTTCAATAAAGTTTGATCGGAATAAGTCATTGCCATATCTTCACATGCTACCTTTGGTTGTTTTTGTGCTGCAATTATTGCTGAATTGAATCTCTGCAACAGATGACATGGCTGGGAGAAACTGAAAATCCTTAAGATCTGGCCCTTTATTGAAAAAGTTTGCTGACTCATGGTGGAAATACATGCACTTTCCCTTTTGGTGACCTCAATCCCAAAGCTATTAACCCATCCTCATAAGCTTAAGAGGAAGCC
The DNA here is from genome assembly GCA_036184795.1 of Tokudaia tokunoshimensis. Classification (NCBI taxonomy): domain Eukaryota; kingdom Metazoa; phylum Chordata; class Mammalia; order Rodentia; family Muridae; genus Tokudaia; species Tokudaia tokunoshimensis. The sequence goes on along the minus strand of BTHU01000010.1, from coordinate 28,165,416 downwards.
ACTGAAAGCCTATGCAAGCCCTACCATCAATGCTCTCAGTCATATAGCTAAGGGGTTAACAGATGTGCAGCCACTCTCTCAAATGGGAATATTCAGCTTATGGCCACATGCTTGATTTTGTAATGGTTTAAGATATATATAAATATATCTTTATATATATAGAGAGAGAGAGAGAAAGAGAGAGAGAGAGAGAAGAAAACTACAGACTGCTAAAATTCAACTACAGTTCAGTAAGATCATTAAGGGAAAGAACAGGGCAAGAGATGGGAGAAATGCTGTTGGTGTGATCTGGGAGATTCCCACTCATCACACACAGCCTCAATAAAGAATACTAGGACTGAGAAAGGTCAGGGAAGATGAGGTAGAGGCTATGAAAGGAGAAATAAGGAACGCTGGAGAAGGCAGAGGATTCCTAAGTGGGGAAAGGAAAGACAGATGGACTGTCACCCAGGGTAAATTGCTCTGAGGATGAGAAATGTACCAAGCACTAAGAGAAAATCAAATCCTGGTCCCACCACCCGGGATGGGGAAGGGCATAATAAAGACAAGTCTGCAAAGAAAATGATGTACAAATGGTATTTTTTCCAGAAATAGACTAATAAAATGCAGATGAAACCCATCAAATTGAAAAATGCTTCTCATCACCTGAGGCACAAGCAGCTCTGTGGGCTAAAAAGTACAGAGCCGCGATGCCGGGCAGAGAGGGTTTTGAATCCTGTGCCGTCACTTCCAAGTACATTTGTGTCGAAATGAACTTTACTAGGAACAAATTCTATCAGCGACCCAGCTTACCTGGTGTGACTCGCTGTAAGCATCAGAACCTTGACTGATTCTGGTATTTTTATCAGTGATCGCAATCAAAACATCCAGGAACAGCTGGATGTTTTGTAGCCACAGCGTCCACCCCCGAACAGACGCCCTGCTGGACCGCCATGCCTGTGTTCCACCTGATCCAACGCGAGCCACACCAATGCCTGGATGGGTTTGGGGGAAAATAGTGTAGTAGAGCCTCGGTCTGGGATAGAATTGCTTTTCTGTGCAAATGTGCTGAAGGGGCGAGGGAGACTTGAGTTCCCTTATCCATAATCACCAGGAAGGACCCAGGATGGCTCAGTGATAGCTTAGGATGGATCCTCCTTCCTTCAGGTTTGAGAACCATCTGTGTTGTTTTGTTTGTTTGTTTGTTTGGTTTTTTTTTCCCTATAGGCTCTCATGTCTAATCCCAACTTCCCAAAGAGAAACCTTGAAGAGTTTATGTAAATGTCTTCAAGAAACCTTGAAGAGTTCATGTAAATGAAATAATGACACGGAGAAACCTGGTATATTTATTAATGAACTTCTTGCACTATAACTGGGTAGATACTGAGCTATTCCAAGCCTGGCCTACTTCCTAGCCACATGGTGTCACCTGCCAGCTTGGTCTTGCCCCAGCTGCTCCTGCTCCTTATGTCTCCTCATCAAGACACTCCCAGGCAACCTCACAGTGAATTGCCTCTCCCTCTGAGCCCCACCAGAAATCCTCACTGGGATCAGAAGTCCCGCCTCCTCCTCCTCCTCCTCTCCTCCCCAGCTATTGGCTGATCAGCTCTTTATTAAGCAATCAGAGGTGACAGAAAACAATGTTTACTCAACATTAAAACAGAAGATACTTGACAATACCAACTGTGGGGACTGCAACCAGATCTCTGGGCACAGTAATTAGCATCTGAATACACAGTGCACAAAACCATCCCCCCAACAAGGTTAGTCATTTTTCATTGATTTCAGGCACCCCTTTCTTCCACTATATTCCAATAAACATCCAATGTTGAGTATCCGTGTTTTACAAGTCTTATCTCCCTGACTCATTTTTTTCCCCAGCATGCAAAGATTGGCAGCAGTCATTCCCACACCATGCAAGAAGAAAAGGTTCTCTTTGCCTCTAATGAGAAGAGCTGCAAGCTGGATAAAGTCTCAGCTGAGAACGGATGGAAGTTGTATTCTAACCTTTCTGAATCTCCAAATAGAAAGAGTACAGCAAAAGAAACAGTTGCAGCAGCTGAACTTCCTGGGTGCGGACTATCCAACCTGTTGTCAGCTCTTTTTACTGCTGACAAACTGCTAAAACAAAGCAAGAATTTGTTTTTAGGCCAATGTATTTTGGTGCAAAGAAGAACCCAGTTGAGTTAGGCATGTTGGCACACACCTGGAACACAGTACACAGGAGACTGACAGGGTTACAGGTTCAAGGTCAACCTAGGCTACGACGTAGTGAGATCCTTTCTAAGAAAGAGAGGAAGGAGAAGGAGAGGAAAAGGAAAGGGAGGGGAGATGGAGAAGGAAGAAGATGGAAAGAAGAGATAAAAAAGGAGGAGAAAAGATGAGGAAGAAAGAAGAGGACAAGGACGAGGAGGAAAAGGTATGCCTGAGAGCCAGCCCCAAGCAGCTGATTCATTTCTTCATCCTGGCATTAATTCCCCACATGGTCCCCTTGTGGTTGCTTTGCTCTTAACCGAACACCACTCTCCCATCTTACAGATACAAGCTCAAGTTGAGGACACAAGCTTTGGTGTAACTGCAGGGAGACATGTAAGGGCCCAGAAATGAGGCCAAACACAGTGGGCAAAATCCCTGTGGACAAAATTCATCTCTTTCTGAGCAATGTCTCGCCATCTGTTTACATATCTCCTACGCGAGTGTCATTTCTTGGATATGAAGAACCATAATTTAAGGAGATAAAAAATGTGAAAACCCTCATCACTATTTCATGCTTCTACAACTTGAAAATTATTTAAATCACCTTAAAAAGTCTTTGCCATGAAAATGAAGTACCTGGTATTAAAATCAAAAGAAAGGATCTGGGAAAATATGAAGGTATTCAATGAAAAACGATAAAACAGTGTGTTTCTCTCCACTTAAAGATAAAAATGGTAGTGAGGGCTGAGTTGGAATGGTACTCTTTGTCATGAATGTTTGTGGGTCCACCCGTGTTTGTGGAAATGTTCTGAAATCTTCTTCACCTTGTCTTTGGGTCATTAAGTCTAGGCTGATCCTCCAGAAGGCCCATGGCCTGCCTTTGGGGGGTATAATATTAGCTTCCCATTGCTATTTTAATTAGCTACATTGAAACAACCTGTATTTATTATCTTACACTCAGGAGGTCAGAAAATGTCCCACCTCTGCAAAACTGTAGACATTGGCAGAAGGGAATTTTTTTTTCTGGAGGTTCCAGGGAACAGTCTCCATTTCTCCTTTCCTATCTCTCTCTTTTTTTTTTTCTTAAATTTACATTCCAAATCATTTCCTCTTTCCCGTTTCCTCCCTCCCCGAAAGTCCCATAAGCCCCCTTCCCTCCCTCTTTTCTCCATTCAACCCCCTATCGTTTCTCTATCCTGGCGTTCCCCTACATCCAGTCTTTCCAGGACCAGGGGTCTCTCCTTCCATCTTCTTAGAAATCTCTTGCTATGCGAATTGTGTCTAGGGTATTCCGAGATTCTGGGTTAGTATCGCCTTCTCAGTGACTGCATACTATGTGTGTTCTTTTGTGATTGGGTTACCTCACTAAGGATGATATTTTCAAGTTCTGACCATTTGCCTAGGAATTTCGTGAATTCATTGTTTTTAATTGCAGAGTAGTATTCCATTGTGTAGATATACCACTTCTTCTGAATCCATTCCTCCGTTGAGGGACATCTGGGTTCTTTCCAGCTTCTGGCTATTATAAATAAGGCTGCTATGAACATAGTGGAGCATGTGTCCTTATTGCATGCAGGTAAAGCCTCTGGGTATATGCCCAGGAGTGGTATAGCCGGATCCTCCGGGAGTGTCATGCCCAGTTTTCTGAGGAACCGCCAGACTGCTTTCCAGAGTGGTTGTACCAGCTTGCAATTCCACCAGCAGTGGAGGAGTGTTCTTCTTTCTCTACATCCTCGCCAACAACTGCTGTCTCCTGTGTTTTTGATCTTAGCCATCCTGACTGGTGTGAGATGGAATCTCAGGGTTGTTTTGATTTGCATTTCCCTAATGACTAAGGATGATGAACATCTCTTTAGATGCTTCTCAGCCATTAGATATTCTTCAGGTGAGAACTCTTTGTTTAGCTCTGTACCCCATTTTTAATAGGGTTACTTGCCTCTCTGGAGTTTAACTTCTTGAGTTCTTTGTATATATTGGATATTAGCCCTCTGTCGGATGTAAGGTTGGTAAAGATCATTTCCCAGTTAGTTGGTTGCCGCTTTGTCTTTTTGACAGTGTCTTTTGCCTTGCAAAAACTTTGTAATTTAATGAGGTCCCATTTGTCTATTCTTGATCTTAGAGCATAAGCTATTGGAGTTCTGTTCAGGAAATTCTCCCCTGTGCCCATATGTTCAAGGTTCTTCCCTAGTTTCCCTTCTATTAGTTTCAGTGTGTCTGGTTTTATGTGGAGATCCTTGATCCACTTGGAATTGAGCTTAGTGCAAGGAGATAAGAATGGGTCAATTTGCATTCTTCTGCATGTTGACCTCCAGCTGAGCCAGCACCATTTGTTGAAAAGGCTATCTTTTTTCCACTGGATGGTTTTAGCTCCTTTGTCAAAGATCAAGTGACCATAGGAGTGTGGATTCATTTCTGGGTCTTCAATTCTGTTCCATTGATCTACATGCCTGTCACTGTACCAATACCATGCGGTTTTTAACACTATTGCTCTATAGTACAGCTTGAGGTCCAGGATACTGATTCCCCCAGAGGTTCTTTTACTCTTGAGAATAGTTTTAGCTATTCTGGGTTTTCTGTTATTCCAGATGAATTTTTGAATTGCTCTTTCTAACTCTATGAAGAATTGAGTTGGGATTTTGATGGGGATTGCATTGAATCTGTATATTACTTTTGATAAGATGCTCATTTTTACTATATTAATCCTGCCAATCCATGAGCATGGCAGATTTTTCCATCTTCTGAGGTCTTCTTCAATTTCTTTCTTCAGAGACTTGAAGTTCTTGTCATACAGATCTTTCACTTGTTTGGTTAGAGTCACGCCAAGATACTTTATATGGTTTGTGGCTATCGTGAAGGGTATCATTTCTCTTACTTCTTTCTCAGCCTGCTTATCCTTTGAGTATAGGAAGGCTTCTGACTTGCTTGAGTTGATTTTATATCCGGCCACTTTGCTGAAATCTTTTATCAGCTGTAGGAGTTCTCTGGTGGAGTTCTTTGGGTCGCTTAAGTATACTATCATATCGTCTGCAAATAGTGATAGTTTGACTTCTTCCTTTCCAATTTGTATCCCTTTGACCTCTTTTTGTTGTCTAATTGCTCTAGCTAGAACTTCAAGTACTATATTGAAAAGATATGGAGAGAGAGGGCAGCCTTGTCTAGTCCCTGATTTTAGTGGGATTGCTTCAAGTTTCTCTCCATTTAGATTGATGCTGGCTACCGGTTTGCTGTAAATTGCTTTTACTATGTTTAGATACGGGCCTTGAATTCCTGATCTTTCCAAGACCTTTAGCATGAAAGGATGCTGAATTTTGTCAAATGCTTTCTCAGCATCTAATGAGATGACCATGTGGTTTTTTTCTTTGAGATTGTTTATATAGTGGATTACATTGATGGATTTCCTTATATTGAACCATCCCTGCATCCCTGGGATGAAGCCTACTTGATCGTAGTGAATGATCGTTTTGATGTGTTCTTGGATTCGGTTGGCAAGAATTTTATTGAGTATTTTTGCATTGATATTCATAAGAGAGATTGGCCTAAGATTCTCTTTCTTTGTCGGATCTTTGTGTGCTTTTGGTATTAGTGTAATTGTGGCTTCATAGAAGGAGTTGGGTACTGTTCCTTCTGTTTCTATTTTGTGGAACAGTTTGAAGAGTATTGGTGTTAGGTCTTCTTTGAAGGTCTGATAGAATTCTGCACTAAAACCATCTGGACCTGTGCTTTTTTTTGGTTGGAAGACTTCCAATGACAACTTCTATTTCTTCAGGGGTTATAGGACGGTTTAGATGGTCTATTTGATCCTGATTTAATTTTGGTATTTGGTATCTGTCAAGGAAATTGTCCATTTCCTCAAGATTTTCTAGTTGTGTTGAATACAGGTTTTTGTAGTAGGATCTGATGATTTTTTGAATTTCCTCAGTTTCTGTTGTTATCTCTCCCTTTTCGTTTCTGATTTTATTAATTTGGATACTATCTCTGTGCCCTCTGGTTAGTCTGGCTAAGGGCTTATCTATCTTGTTGATTTTCTCAAAGAACCAGCTCCTCCTTTTGTTGATAATTTGTATGGTTTTATTTGTTTCTACTTGATTGATTTCAGCCCTGAGTTTGATGATTTCCTGCCTTCTACTCCTCTTTGGTGTATTTGCATCTTTTTGTTCCAGGGCTTTCAGGTGTGCCATTAAGCTGCTAGTGTATGCTGTCTCCCGTTTCTTTTTGGCGGCACTCAGGGCTATGAATTTTCCTCTTAGCACTGCTTTCATTGTGTCCCATAAATTAGGGTATGTTGTGCCTTCATTTTCATTAACTTTCAAAAAGTCTTTGATTTCTTTCTTTATTTCCACCTTGACCAAGTTATCATTGAGTAGAGCATTGTTTAGCCTCCATGTGTACGTGGGTTTTCTTTTGTTTTTGTTGCCATTGAAGACCACCCTTATTCCATAGTGATCTGATAGGAGACATGGGATTAGTTCTATCTTCTTATATCTGTTGAGGTCTGATTTGTGACCAATTATATGGTCAATTTTGGAGAAGGTACCATGAGGTGCTGAGAAGAAGGTGTATTCTTTAGCTCTAGGATGAAATGTTCTATATATATCTGTTAGTTCCATTTGGTCCAAGGCTTCAATTAGATTCACTGTGTCCCTGTTTAGTTTCTGCTTCATTTCAGAGAGCGGGGTGTTGAAGTGACCCACTATTATTGTGTGCGGTGCGATGTGTGCTTTGAGTTTTAGTAAAGTTTCTTTTACGAATGAGGGTGCCCTTGCATTTGGAGCATAGATATTCAGAATTGAGAGTTCTTGATGGTGGATTTTTCCCTTGATCAGTATGTAGTGTCCTTCTGTGTCTCTTTTGATGACTTTAGGTTGAAAATCAATTTTATCTGATATTAGGATGGCTACTCCACCTCGTTTCTTGGGGTCATTTGCTTGTAAAATTGTTTTCCAGCCTTTTACTCTGAGGTAGTGTTTGTCTTTGACACTGAGGTGCGTTTCCTGCATGCAGCAAAATGCTGGGTCCTGTTTAAGTATCCAGTCTGCTAGTCTATGTCTTTTAATTGGGGAATTGAGACCATTGATATTAAGAGAGATTAAGGCATAGTGATTATTGCCATCTGTCATTCTTGACGCTATCTTTATGTTTGAGTGGTTATCTACTTTTGGGTTTGATTCAAGAAGGTTATTATCTCATTTTTTCCAGGGTGTTGTTTCTCTCCCTGTATTGGAGGTTTCCACCTATTATCCGTTGCAGGGCTGGATTTGTGGAAAGATATTGTGAAAATTTTATCATGGTTTTATCATGGAATATCTTGGTCTCTCCATCTATGGTGATTGAGAGTTTTGCTGGGTATAGTAGTCTAGGCTGGCATTTGTGCTGTCTTAGTGTCTGCATGAGATATGCCCAGGATCTTCTGGCTTTCATAGTTTCTGGTGAGAAGTCTGATGTGATTCGGATAGGTCTTCCTTTGTATGTTACTTGCCCCTTTTCTCTTACTGCTTTTAGTATTCTTTCTTTGTTTAGAACATTTGGTGTTTTGATTATTATGTGACGGGAGGTATTTCTGTTCTGGTCCAGTCTGTTTGGAGTTCTGTAGGCTTCTTGTACGTTCATCGGCATCTCTCTCTTTAGGTTAGGGAAGTTTTCCTCCATAATTTTGTTGAAGATGTTTACTGGCCCTTTAAGTTGCAAATCTTCACTCTCATCTATACCTATAATCCTTAGGTTTGGTCTTCTCATTGTGTCCTGGATTTCCTGGATGTTTTGGGTTACACGTTTTTTGCATTTTGCATTTTCTTTGACTGTTGAGTCGATGCTTTCTATGGAATCTTCAGCACCTGAGATTCTTTCTTCCATCTCTTGTATTCTATTGTTGATGTTTGCATCTATGACTCCTGATTTCTTCCCAAGGTTTTCTATCTCCAAAGTTGTCTCCCTTTGTGATTTCTTAGTTGTTTCTACTTCCTTTTTTAGTTCCTGGATGGATTTGCTGAGATCCTTCACTTGTTTGTTTGTATTTTCCTGTATTTCTTTAAGGTATTTTTGCATTACCTCTTTCAGGATTTCTGCCTGTTGACCCACATTCTCCTGCATTTCTCTGAGTGATTTTTGTGTTACCTCCTCATGGGAATCCATCTGTTGATCCATCATCTCCTGCATTTCTTTAAGCAGTTCTCGTGTTTCCTTTGTAAGGGCATCTAACCGTTGATTCATTTCTTTAAGCAATTTTTGTGTTGCCTCCTTATGGGCATCCGTCTGTTGACCCATATTCTTCTGAATTTCTTTATGCAATTTTTGTGATTCCTTTGTGAGTGCATCTACCCGTTGATTCATCTCGTTAAGCGATTTTTGTGTTGTCTCCTTGTGCGCCTCCATCTTTTGATCCATGTTCTCCTGCATTTCTCTAAGCGATTTTTGTGTTTCCTTTGTAAGGGCTTCTAACCGTTGATTCATGGTCTCCTGTAACTCTTTATGAGATTTATTTGTGTCCTTCTTGTGATCCTCTAATAGCATCATGAGAAGTGATTTTAAATCCAGATCTTGTCTTTCGGGTGTGGTGGGGTATCCAGGACTTGCTGCTGTTGGAGAGTTGGGTTCGGATGGTCCCACATTACTTTGATTTCTGTTAGTAACATTCCTACGTTTGCCTTTTGCCATCTGGATACCTCTGATGTTAGTTGGTCCTGCTGTCACTGGCTGTTGGTTGGACCTCCTGTGAGCCTGCAAAGCTATTTCTGCCCCCCCTGGTTTACCAGGATTCCCTTGGCACAGATTTCTGGGGCCTGCCCTGCTCCTGAGTGACTTTGGTGCCCTAATGTGCCTTGCCCCAAGTGATGTTATATTGGGGAGTCCTTGCACACCCAAAGGCTCAGCGTAGTGGCTTCCTGGAGCAGAGGTCGTCAAAGGGAGGCTGGTAGGCTCCTGCCCTGTGCAGGGGTGTGTGATCTCTCCTAGAGTGGTGGGGGAGGGGACGTCCCTCTGCCAGGCAGAAGTCCCACAGCAGAGCTAGCACGCTGGTTACTGCAGATCTGCCCAGCTCTTGGGAGACGCATACACACAAGCCACCCGAGACCCAAGCGATATTATGCCTGTCTGTCTCAGAGCCTGGCAGTCCCAACTTCCTGGCCACTGGAGCAAAGATGGCGGAGTGCACTCTGCACTCTCTCCGTGGCGCTGCTCACCCTGCGGAGGCGATGGCCTGCAGATCTGGCACCCAGACGACCACCGCGCTGTCCCGTTCTTGGGCGCAGGCGGAAGCCCCAACAGGCCGTGTCCCAAGTGATGTTATGTTGGGGAGAGCCTGGGTACCTGTCTCTTCAGTGCAGTCTACCGGAACAGAGGTCGCGGAAGGAAAGCTGGTAGGCTCCCGCCCAGTGCCTCCTATCTCTCTCTTAAGGAGACTCACTGTGGCCCTCACCGTCCTGTCGACCTTTCATTTGCCTGGACTTCGGGACTTCTGCTGGTTTTACCATGTGACTCAGGATAATCCTTCTTCCAGGGATAACCTTGATTGTCGGCCCTGTTCCATCTGTGTCGGTGTCCGCCCTGTCCCATCTGTAGCGGTGTCGGCCCTGTTCCATCTGTGTCGGTGTCGGCCCTGTTCCATCTGTGTCGGTGTCGGCCCTGTTCCATCTGTGTCGGTGTCGGCCCTGTTCCATCTGTGTCGGTGTCGGCCCTGTTCCATCTGTGTCGGTGTCCGCCCTGTCCCATCTGTAGCGGTGTCGGCCCTGTCCCATCTGTAGCGGTGTCGGCCCTGTCCCATCTGTAGCGGTGTCGGCCCTGTTCCATCTGTGTCGGTGTCGGCCCTGTTCCATCTGTGTCGGTGTCCGCCCTGTTCCATCTGTGTCGGTGTCCGCCCTGTTCCATCTGTAGCGGTGTCGGCCCTGTTCCATCTGTGTCGGTGTCCGCCCTGTTCCATCTGTGTCGGTGTCGGCCCTGTTCCATCTGTGTCGGTGTCCGCCCTGTTCCATCTGTGTCGGTGTCCGCCCTGTTCCATCTGTAGCGGTGTCGGCCCTGTTCCATCTGTGTCGGTGTCCGCCCTGTTCCATCTGTGTCGGTGTCCGCCCTGTTCCATCTGTAGCGGTGTCCGCCCTGTTCCATCTGTAGCGGTGTCCGCCCTGTTCCATCTGTGTCGGTGTCGGTCCTGTTCCATCTGTGTCGGTCCTGTTCCATCTGTGTCGGCCCTGTTCCATCTGTGTCGGCCCTGTTCCATCTGTGTCGGTGTCGGCCCTGTTCCATCTGTAGCGGTGTCGGCCCTGTTCCATCTGTGTCGGCCCTGTTCCATCTGTAGCGGTAGCGCCTCTGTGCTGTACGACAGCGTAGTCACAGGTTCTGCTAACTACAATCTGAACACGCCTGGGCAGTTTATAAAGGAAGGCAAACCTTCCAGAATGAGAGGCAGGGGGTAGGTGAGGAAAGGACATTCATTACCAGGACATGTATGAACTCTGGATTCAGAGCAGAAGAATAAACGAAGGGACAGGGAGATAAATGCCCAGGGCTGGTCATGCAAGCTGGTAACAAAACTGGAAGTACTTAATAGAGGAGAGGGTAGGAAGATGGACTGGGGCCAGCATGAGGAGAGGGCCAGAGTCAAGGGAACAGGGCACTGAATCAGTATGGTCCAGGACTCCTGCTAGAGAACCTGGGTCTTAAAAGCACCAACCACATCAGCAACATCTATTATCAAGTGGCTATTCCATGCCAAGCACAGTCCCGAGAGCTTTCCCATCTCTCTGATCCAATCCTAACAACCTTATGACACATGTAGAGCTGACCCCATGATAAAGGTGGAAACTAATGCTTATAGAGATGGAGTAACATGCAGAAGAATACTCCAGTTTGGAGAAGCAAACCCAAGTCAGGTTTGTCTGGCTCCTGAACCCATAAAAACCTTGAGACATCCCCCTACCCATCACACACAGCTTCTCCCGCACAACTGAATTGTTTGCCAGCCTGGGAAAAGATTATGCAAAAACCTGCCGCTCTGTAACCTCAAACTCTGAATCTAAATGGAATTTAAGAGCCCGTGTGATGGCTTAGCAGGTAAAGATATCTTGCCTGCAAAACTGCCATCCTGAGTTTGAGCTCCAGACCCCATGAAATGTGGAAGGAGAGAAGAGACTCCACATACTTGCTCTCTGACCTCCACATGCTACCGTGCTTTGCAGACCCACACATACACATATCATGCACTCTCACAAACAGTATTAAATATAGTCTTTTAAATATATTCTCTGGTCTTTGCATCTCTAACTCAAGGAACATGGAAGAAGAGGAGACAAGAAGATTGTAAGAATGAGACTAGCAGAAAGTCTGCTGGGAAACAATCTCACCTAGAAATGGCTGCATAAGTGTGACTAGAACAATGGTCACATCAATGGGGCGGGAGCTTCATTGGGGCCCTACTCCTAGACAGAGGACTATAAGCAACTAGTGGCTGCTGGGAAAAGGAGAGTTAGTCTTTCCCAGAGGTGAACTCCCTTATTGGCTGACCAGAGTACAATGGTCAGACCTAACACCATATGTACACTACCAACAAAATAGACTTGTATTATAAATATATCACATATATATATACATATACATTTATACATACATACACACGCACATGTATATGTGTGTGTAACAATAATAAAGAAAAAGAAATTATCAACTTTAGAATAGGAGAGCATAGGAGGGGATCAATGGAGAGCATAGCTGGAGGGGGAAAATGATATAGTTCTATTTCAATTAAAATGTATTAATACACACACATGTACATGCATGCACACACATGTGCATGAGCACACGTGTGCACAAACACACACACAAGCTGATGAGAATGCTCATTATATAAAGGTAGTTGTCACCAACCCTGACCATAGGAGTTTGATCCCTGGAACCTATGTGATAGAAGAAGAAAACCAAACTCCTACAAGTTGCCCTCTGACCTCCACACCCACACCCACACCTATGTGCACATGTGCACCAAAAAAGTAAATAAATTTGTATAGAGTGAAATTAAAGTTTAGAGTAAAAAAAAAAGGTTTCAAAATAAAATAGGTTTCGATTTCTTTCTAAGTCTCAATGCGTGGTTTTATTATTTAAGGGTTTCTAACTGCACTTTCTAGTAGCTGATAACTGATGAGCGTTGTGCAAGGCAGCATAGGCTACTCACTTGAAAAATGTTGTCCTAACTGGCAAGCAGTTTACAAATGATACACTTCCATGTAAAAAAGCATTGCCTGCAGGGTGGTATGCAGTGTTCCAAGCCCGCCTGGACCTTGAAAAGTTACAGACAAATCCTCTGCCTCAAGGTTCCCATCACTTTCTCTGTCACCCCCCAAAGTTTTGTGTTCTTTTTTCCAGACATCGGAACACAAGGCAACAATGTTGGGTTCCGTTTAGCTGCTAGGGGAAAGAAGGTCACTAATTAATTTTATTTTGCTTTCTAGAGCTTACTAGGTAAATTCAAATAGGCATCGATTCACCTCTGCAGACAATTCACCCACCGAATGTCTTAGCATTTGAGACAAAGACAGACTCTCTTCTAATCTGAAGAAGAGTAAAACGCCCTTTGAGCATGAGCAAGGGGGGCCTCCTCTTGTGGTGGACTCCATCCAATCTCTGACAGCATCTGCCCTTGATGTATGACCCTCCATACACCATGCTGGGTACCACTGAAAAAGTCCCAACCAAACAATAGAATAAGGTATTCTCTCTGAGGGAGTTCTCTCTGCATATCTGGACAATAATAGTATGACAGTCAAGTCACAAACGTTAGAGATAATATGCAGGGGAGCAAACTTCTAAAATAAAATCAGATCCTGTTACCTTTCTTCTGTTCTCCAGTGGTCTTCCATCACCTGTGGGACTCATTCTAAACTCCTTACCCAGGAAGAAGGCTGTCTTCAGCTGGCCTTTCCAGACTCATATCCAAAACTCCTCCAATCCACAAATGGATCTTCCATACAAACTCACTGTCTTAAAGTGCACCACATCTTTCAGGATTCATGCTAGCTATTTGGTCTGTCTATAAAGCAAATCTGTCAACTCAAACTACACACTGTTGTCAAGGCTAGTCCCTTTTCAATCCTTAAATCTCTAGCTAAATGTGAACCCCATCCACCCATCCATCCATCCATCCATCCATCCATCCATCCATCCATCCATCCATCATCATTTGCCTACATCGTAACAGTTGTATTATGCATGCATGCACGTGCACACACAGGCATGCATGCATGCATGCAAGCACATACACACCCTCATCAACATCATCATATACATATGTGTAACCCAGAAGCTGAGAAGGTATTTCTGCTACAGCTGCTTCGGCTTCCCTTACTCATCTCTAAATCAATGCCAGGTTACACTTCTCTTCTTATATGATTTGCATCTATGGGAGTAAATAAATCTGCAAAGGCCAGCCTGTGACTGTTTGATTTAAGGACCAGACAGATGTGGTTTCAAATCCTAGCCCCACCCTTAATTATTATTTCATCTACCATAAGTTACAAGTATTCTGATCATTAATAGATACTTTGTAGAAACAGTATACAAATTAGTATGATTTATATAATGTCACTAAGACTGCCTGACATACAAGGGGCGTTCAATGAATGTTCAGTACTAAACATTTCTTATATAGCTTAAAAGCTGGCCCTGGTAGCAGGGATGAAGGAAAGGGTATGAGCTGGCCCCAAGGACATGAGACCAGAAGACCTGGCCTTGCCCCTTGCTGGCTGTGGCACTGGGTGAGCTAGCAGGGCAGTGCTGGAGAGCTTGCCCTGGTGGTGTGGGTGCAAGAGAGCCAGCAGGTTGACCAACTCAGCTACCACCCAGGCCCCGGTCTAGGGCTTTGAGTTGCCCCACCCCAACATCTATCCTATCTATGAACTGCTGGAGCGTGTGAAGGGACTGGTCCGGCAGATCCAAAGCTGCAGGATCTCCATGGCACAGGACAACAGCAGGATATCCCAGAGGAGTCCCAGTGAGGATCCAGTATTGATAATGTAGTAGAAGCCAGAGGCCTCAAACCAGACCAATGACTCATTGCAATAAACAATCTCAAGTAATAATGTGTTGCTGTGGGACACGCTGTGACACACTACAATTTCTACAACAAGATTTTTGTTTGCTTGTTCGCGTGTGTGTGTGTGTGTGTGTGTGGTGTGTGTGTGTGTGTGTGTGTGTGTGTGTGTGTGTGTGCTGAGTTGTTTGTTTGTTTCAAAGCATGTCCATGTTACTTTCAATACTAATATGATGTGAATGCTATGAGGCATTGTCTGGACATGGTTTGAGAGTGTCCTCCAGAGATTCATGTGCTAAAAAGTTGATCCCCAGGCTAGACATATTGAGAGACCTTTAAAAGGTGGTATCTAATAGGAGGCAATTAGGTCTTCCGCAAGACTGAAGCTTTTCCCTAGTGTCACGAAAGTGACCATTATTAGCAAAATTGGCTCTCCTTGGGTTCCTGTCTTGCTATAGGACCACTCTTCTGCACATGGCCCCACCATCGTCATACTGTCCCAGTGATTCCTCCTGAGGGCTGAGCAAATACTAGCACCATGATTTGAATCTCCAGAACTATAAACTAAAAACAAAGAAACAAAGTTTAAATATATATATAATTTTTATTTACAAAGTACCCCATGTCAGGTATCCTGCTACCACAGTATAAAACAGACCAAGATACTATAAAGATAGCTGCTATACTGCATTAATTAAGAAGTAGTTCCAGAGGGCTGGAGAGATGGCTCAGTGGTTAAGAGCACTGACTGCTCTTCTGAAGGTCCTGAGTTCAAATCCCAGCAACCACATGGTGACTCACAACCATCTGTAATGGGATCTGATGCCCTCTTCTGAAATGTCTGAAGACAGCTACAGTGTACTTACATATAATAAATAAATAAATCTTAAAAAAATAAAAGTAGTTCCAAGGGTTTCCCCTTGTTCTTACAAATGTGTTTTCCCCCCAATATGTTTAGTCTGTGGTTGCTTAACAGCACAGATGTGAAATTCACTTACATGGAGGATTGACTACATATACATCATGTTTCAAAATGGGCATCTCTAGGAAGCACATCTGGACATGATGAAAACACACACTGAAGAAGAAGTGGGTAGGTAGGTAATGGAGAATCCCTAGAAAACTGATCACTAACTGCTTGTACTCTGAAGGGTGGCTTGAAATGTCAGGACTATAAAGGAGCCAGAGATCATCCACTTCAACCACCAGCACTGTGGTTTTCAAAGAAAAGGGATCAAAGTCCCAGTGGCACTGCTGAGAATCCTTACAGAGCCTGGAAGCTTCAAACGACAAGAGTAGAAAGTAATTAAGAGAAATTAGCTGCCTCAAATGGGGTTGAGAAGCAGGTGGGGTGTAAATAATACATAAAATAAACAAAAAAGATTAGTACTTCCCCTCTTAACAGTGGCAGAGACAGCCTGAAGTTGATAAGCCAGAAGCCAAGTGAAAAGAGCGGTGGATGAGAGGCAGACATTAGCCTTCTTTCAATCATAATGAAGGATAATATTCACATGAGGACAGAACAGAGTACAGCCGTCTTCAAAGGAAGAGTACGAGAGACAAATGCACCTTATTTATAAGCGGCAGCTAGAAATTAATGCCTTCTTTTTCTTTAATAAAGAAAGGCTTCTACAGAGGAGCAAGTGTGAAGAAAGTCAATTTATTATATTACTGCAAACAGAAAGTTCCCAAGTGTTCACACTGTTTCTGAGAGAATCCATACCCCCAAGGCTACCATTTCACCCTGCAAATGACATTAGAATGAAATATTTATTAATCCAGCAAATACTGACTGAGTGAGTACCTGTCAAGTACCAAGCTCTAGGAGAGGGCCAGCAAATAAAACAGGATAAAACCCCACTCTAAAAGGGAGATGTAAAGTAAAGTATACTATGTCTTCTTTCCTTGTTTCCCAGATTTTGTGTGTGTATACATATACGTATACTATATATACATATATATGCCTAGACATCCATGTCATACATATGTATGTATGTTTGTATGTATGTATGTATATGCATACACCAGACACAGATGTCTGGGCAGATGTATCAGCTTTGTTGTATTACCTGGATAAAACACCATGAGAAGCAACTTATGGAAGAAAGTTTATTTTGACTTATGGTTCCAAAAGGTGAGTCCAAAATGGCAGGGGTGGGGCATGGCAGTAGGTAGCAAAAGCAGGAAACTGAGGGACCACATCTTCAATGGTAAACATGAAGCAGAGAGAGACAGTGAAAAGTGGATCTAAGCTATAAACTCTCAAAGCCTGCCCCAAGTAACAAACTTCCCTCAAGGTTCCATTTCCTAAAGGTTCCATAAAGTTCCCCCCAAACAGCACTACCAACCAAGACCAAGTATTCAAATCCATGAGCACATTGTCCTTTCAAATCTCCACAGGGAACAGATAGGACAAACAGGAGAAGGGAGAGGGGTGTGAGGGAAGTGGGCGGTATGGAGAGAAATACACTCAACATATAGCATCTATCTGTATAAAAATGTCCTTAGGTAATGCAGTATCGTATGCAATGAATATGCACAATGGAAATCTTATATTTTTTTAATTAGATAAGGAAGATTATTTTAGGTAGTGATGAGTACTCCAAGGGGGAAAATAAAATCAAGCAGGGTATCGAGCATGAGCGAGACCTTGCAGAGCAGGCTAGAGCTCCCTGGCAAGGTCAAGCTTACACGAGGTAACAAAAATGGAGAGAAACTGAAGCTCCAGACCTGTGCATGGAGCTGAAGGAGACATCAACCGCGTGCACTAGGAATGAACTAATGGGGAGGGGGTGTTTGCAAGGCACAAGGAACCCAAATGCAACCGGAGAAAATAGAATAAAAGCAAAGTTAGCAAAGAGGTCAGAAAAGAGGAAGGGGAGAAAGGCTGAAGCCAGAGGAAGAAGCTGGAGTTTTATCCCACATAACAGAAAGTCATTTGGGGCTTTAAGTGTGAAAGTGAGACTTTGACTTATAATTTCAAAGTCAAGTTTTAAAATCATGAACATCATGGAAGTCAACCCGACAGATGTTCTTAGAGAAAATCCCAATGCTGGTAAACAACAGATGTTCCTTTAGAGAGAGACTAAAACAGGCACCTAGAGAACATGTGTCTGTAACCCAAATAAATCCCAGGGCCCCCTGGACCTGTGTCAATATCATTCATTCATTCATTCATTTGACACATACTTAGAGAAAATTCAGTGCTGTGCATAGCAGAATAAATGGAGCAAAAATCTGTCTCCTAGTGAATCTTACATTTTTTTAAGGAGACAATCAATAAACAAACATAAATATTTAAAGTTTGGTGCTAAAGGAATGATGAAGAAGTATAAAATGACATAAGGGACTAGGGAATGTCTGGATATATTTGATTTATTTCTTTCTAAAGGAAATTTTCCTCTAAGGAATGGGATTTGGGCAGATAGCTAAGCTTCATCCAAGGGAACTGCGGCCATTGAAGTTCTGAGGCCTGAGCATGCTTGTTGCCCAGCAACCAAGTCAGACTAGCAATGGAAAAGAAGGGAAGGTGATGCCGTCAGAAGTTAGTTCTGCATTTTGGAAAGCCATTTTCCTTAACACTGCTCTACAGGGTGAACTTTATCATCTACCGAATGTCCACAAGCATCCTAGGTCCTTCTGCACTGGTCCATCAGCCTGTTCTTTGCCAATACTTCTGTGTCACTCAGGATAGAGTCAGGAGAAAAAAACTCCAACAGTAATTGAAGCATGATAGATAGATAGACAGACAGATAGATAGATAGATAAATAGATAGATAGATAGATAGATAGATAGATAGATAGATAGATAGATAGATAGATAGATAGATAGATAGATGATAGATAGATAGATGATAGATAGATAGATAGATAGATAGATAGATAGATAGATAGATAGATAGATAGATAGATATCATTATGATATATACATATATATTATATGGTATCATCAACTATTGTGGTAGTTTGTATGAAAATGTTCCCCCAAAGGCTCATAGAGAGTGGCACTATTAGGAAGTGTGGCTTTGCTAGAGAAAGTGTGTTACTGGGATGAGCTTTGAGGTTTTAAGTGTTCAAGCAAGGCCTGGTGTCACCCCATTCCTGCTGCCTACTGATTCAGACATACATCTCTCAGCTCTTCCTCCAGCTTCGTGTCTGCCTGTGTCCTGCTCTGCTTCCCACCAGGACGATAATGGACTGAAACTCTGAACTGTAAGACAGCCCCACTTAGATGGTTTCCTTTATAACAGTTGCCATGGCATCTATTCACAGCAATAGAAACCCTAACTAAGACAACTATGAAAAGGATTTAAAGAAAACTCTAAGGGAGACAGACACAGCATGTTTGAGGGCTAAAGGAGTTCCTGAACTTGTAACAAACTTAGAAAGGGGTATCTCCCGCAAAGAACCTCAGATAGCCACATTGTTAGGTCTATCTGTGGGCTCCCAGATGTTCTGAATCTTCAGATAAAATGTTGAACATACCGTTGTCTGAGCATCCTACCACTGCTCCAAAGACAAAGAAGTCCCACGGCAGAGAAACAGGGCTATGTATTAAGCACATGCTCACCTTTAAAAAGAAATGATAGTACCTACTTCTTTGGAATAATATGAGACCCATGCCAAATAAATAAATACAGCACAACCTGGTTCTGGGTCTGTGAAAATGAGGCATGACTGGTAGTGACCTGGGCTCCTAAAAAGATCCGGAGCAATCCGAATTCCCAACTCAACCAGAGTGTTAGGAACACTTGTGGATTTGATGGTGATTTGCCACCTCGCTCTCTCGGGCTGCCCTTCTCCCACTATGCATTCATAAGACTATGATAATGTTGCTTCCCTAGTGTATGCTTCTCTCACTCATCCAATATTCCAGAATTTTTAAGTAAGAAATTGTGAGTCTGGTGGGTATATCTGGGTGTGTGTCTGGGAGTGTGTGGGGTGTGTGTCAGTGGGGGTGTATGTGTCAGAGTATCTAGGTATATATATATATATATATATATATATATATATATATATATATATATGTGGGTATTTCTGGGTGTATCTGTGTATATGTGGGGGGGTGTCTGTGTTGGTGGGTGTATGTAAGTGTGAGTATCTGAGTGAATGTGTGGATGTGTGTGTATATCTGTGTGTGTAGTGTATATGTGGGGGGTATCTCTGGGTGTATCTGTGTGTGTATATGTGTTTGGGGATGTGAGGGTTGCGCCTGTGTGTTTGTGTGTGTTTTTGTGTATGTGTTTCTGTGTGTGTATGTGGGGGTGTATGTGGGGGTGTCTATGTGTGTGTGGTATGGAGTTATGTGTATCTGGGGTATGTGTGTATGTATGTGTGTTTGTGTGTGTGTGTGTGTGTGTGTGTGTGTGTGTGTGTGGTTGGATGGATTTGTGTGCTTCTGTGTATGTAGGGGGTGTCTATGGTGGAGTTCTATGTGTCTGGGTGTGTATGTGTTTGTGTGTATGTGTGTGTATGTGTGTGTTGCATGCTCATGAGTGCCAGTGGATATGCCAGTTCTCAAACCTGCATTACTGCCTTGAAAAGGGGGTCCCTCACTGAACCAGAAGCTCACCTTTTTGGCTAGGTTGGCTGACCAGTGAACTCCCAGAATCCACCTTTCTCAGCCTTCCAATGCTATATAGACTTACTTCATAGCCCTGGCTAGCCTGGAACTCACTGTATAGACCAGGCTAGCCTCCAACTCTCAGTTTTATGATTGCTTCTGTCTCTCCAGTGTTGCTGGGATCAAAGGTACACATACCGCCATGCTCATGGTACATTTCAACATCAACAAGACGTTTTATAATCAATCATCTTACTCCTAAGCCTCACCAAGGAATTTGCCTTCACCCTGTTCATTTAGCTTCTCCGCTCACATCTATCCATCACCAGAACTTCCGTGCAGCATTTAAAAATCTGTTCAATAGACCCAGCCTAATCTTGCAATTTGTACTTTGGCATTGTAGAAAAGAAATTCAACCTAATAGCCCCATCTCCAAAAGTTACCCAAGCAACATCTTGCTCACTAATTTGATCCACAGCAGCCTCATTCTCCTCCTCTGCTTTCCCCTCCATTTTATCTCCTGCCATTGTGTGGCCCATTTTACTGCAAACTTTAGTCCTTTCATTTGCGTTTCCCCCCACACTCTACCCACTTAAGATTAGCACTCTTTAGGGGCATACATTTACCTCTGCTGTATACATGATTCCCTAAAGGTACCAAGTAGTGGGTTGCCCTGTCCACATCCACCACGGGAGAAGAGCATTACACATGGTCACTCGTGTTAGGAATTAAGATGTAATGTGGTTTCTCAACATGGTCATCTCAAAAGCCTCCCCTCCTGACTCCACAGGGTAAGACTGGACTTCACGTAAGGTTAGCAACCAAGTCCTAAGTGTCTTAAGAACACGTCAAGCAGGAGGCTCATTATCAGTGATAGGTGTACATGAAAACTACACACCAAGATAGGAAAAGACCTGAACAGGCACCAAAACACAAAATCAAAGGTGACCAAGGGCACTGCATAGGTAAGGTATCTGGTAGAGGAGAAACTTGATAAGAGGTAAATACAAAGGCTATGAAGTATAAGAAATGGTTATAGGTCTCCATTTACAATGTTGAGCATGTCCTATACCTGGGCTAGTCCTTGGGAAACAGCTCAAAATTACTTTCTTGCACTCGAGCTTGTTTTGATTGACCATTGGCATTCCTGCATTCTATCCCTGTATTTATATCATTTCTAAGGCTACCCTGCCTGTCTGCATGATGCACTGGATGGAAGCACACAACTGGGAAATTTTATTTTTTTTCCTCTGCTGTTCAATCCTTGTGCTGTTAGTCCATTCTCTTCTCATTTTCACTGAGATCTTTCCATCAAATTCTCATCAAAACGCAGGCAGTATGGTACTGCCAAAGGGGTGGTCGGCTCTGTGAAAGCCTGCCATCTCCTCTAGTATAGGAAACAGAGCAGCTAAGACAGCCTGTCTTTATTCTGGGACTTTTTTGTTTGTTTGTTTTGTTTTCTATTTGGACTCTTGGTTTGTTTGTTTGTTTTTATTTCTTTACTCAAGTACCGAGCAATATTCAGAGACTGGCTTGGTTCCAGAAATGAAGTCTGACATAAAACTAAGATCAGGAAAAGCCTTCTCCTGAAGTACAAATATGAACCAAAACAAGCCACACAGAATCAAGCATAGAGTACAAAGGGATAGATTAACCAAGAGAAAACATCACAAGATATTCTAAAAGCAAAGAATTTTCTATTAAATACACAAAAAATGGAATTGTATTTATAAATATGCCAGTGTCACAAATGGCAAAGAAAGATTGCAAGGCATTACAAATTGAAAGCGACCAGAACCAAATGAGGTGCTTGGTCCTACATTTGTCCCTGTATTAGAGGATGAAGAGGGAAAGAGAGGGAAGGATGGAGGGAGGGGGGGCTAGAAAGAACATTATCGAGTCAATTGACAAAATTAAAATATGCGTGGCCTCACAAAAGTATGTTGATGCTGAATTACTGAGGTTGACATATGATCAAAGACTCATGTTTTATTCTTAGGAAACACGTCAACTACAAGGAAAAAGGCATGATGTCTGTAACCTAGTATCAAATAATTCAGTAAACCTTCTAAGCATGTACGTGTATGCGTGTGTGTACATACATGTGAGTGTGCATGGAGAGACCATACATCATAACATGAATGGGTAAATGGCAGCAACCAATAGTGTTAGGGTGCTGTTGAGGGTTTTGAACTTCTCAGTTTCTCAAAACTCCTCTAAAACGCCAAGTAAAGAGTCCTCAGGAGCTTAATGGAGTGGGCTCGTCTATGTTTGTTCACCAGTTTGTATAGATTCAAGCTACTTTGCTATCCTGAAGTTCACAGATAAGAAGGAACCTTGGAGTTATTTTCCTACCCCAGTAAATTTCAACATTTGGCAAAGTTTGTACATACAAAAGAAGACAGTAAGACCTCGGTATCTTCTATCCCCTTTGTCAATTAAATGACTTTATTAACCTAAACAGTCAAGTACATGAGTTGTTATCATGTCCCTAGAGACTTTTGAATTATCTCATTCTTTCTATCCATGATCAGGGAGAGATCAATAACATTCCCCCGCTATCTAAGCCTACTAAACACTGGTATCCCCACCCCAGCCTCGCTTGTTCAGGCATTCCTGGGCCATGAACATTCAGCGCTTAGAAGAGTCCTGAGCAGACCCTAGGCTATGATGCTACAATGCTATAATGCTGTGAAGCAGAATTCTGGCTTTACTTCAATCACCTGCATTGTCTCTTTTCTTTACACCTCTCTGATTAGAACTCATCCTCTTTTTTCTCTAGTGATTCTCTTCCCTCTGCCTCCCAGGTGAAAATTTTCAAATCCCTGGAGAAAATGGCACATGTGTATCAGAAGATCTGAACAAATAAATAAAATGACTAAAATAAAATTTAAAAAACCAAGCAAATAAAATATTTGCTTATACCCCAGTATTGAGGCCCCTCTCTTGGTTCATATACCCCTTCCCCCTCTGACTCCCTCTGAAACTGTCTCTCACTTTACCATTACACAAACAACGTACCTCAGGGCAGGAGAGATAGCTCAGTGATTAATGTGTACTGTTCTTACAAAGCACTTGAATTTGGTACTCAGTATCCAGTGTCAGGTGGCTAGCAACTACCTGAGAGTCTGGGTCCAGGGAGACCTAGCATCCCTGGCCTCTCTGGGTATCCACACTCACATGCACACACAATACTTAAAAATTAAATAAATGTTTTTAAAATGCTTATTCGCGACTCCCAAGTCTTGGTTTGCATCATCTAAAACACCTCAATGCATTCGCTAAACAAAACTCAACTCTTATCTTTTGCTTTAGAACCTGGAGAGTGGCTTTGATGTATCTGTTTAGTTTTTCTCTGCCATTTCCTTCTCTCTGTGATACTGTGACTATTCCTTATCATGAATCAGGATACAATCTACCCTGTATACTTAGAATGCCGTGTCTACTCTACTTTATTCTAAGTCTTTTGATACAAGCAGTCCTTGGTTGCTGTGTGTTGATATCATAGCTTCAGACTGTATACTTCAATACACCTTCAAGGCCCTCCCCCCAAAAGCATCAAACCACTCAATTGGTATATCACCAGTGAGACAGCCTTTGCTAAGTAGTGAACCTTTGTCTCAAAGCATAAGATTAAAAGGTAATCCAAACGATTTTAGAAGAAGCTAAGGCTTAGATGATTAATCTGACTCACCAGATAACAACAGAGCTGGGTCTCTGGCTCCAAGCCCCCAGATTCCTGCCGTAATCTGTAACTCCAGCTTCATCCAAGGCCAACTGAAATGTCAAACAGCTGCAGCAACAACAACAGAAAGTTACTCTGTATCATGCACTGCATCAGAACATTTACCCAAGATGATAATAGAACAGGAACCGGCAGGAGGATCAAACTCCATTTATCCCCTTCCCCCCTTTAAGAGGGAATGTTTTGCGGGGGCCTCTAGATAATACCCCCACAGAATCTATATGTCCAAACCAGGGTCTGACTCAGCCCCCAGAAAGCCCATAGATTTTCTCTGCTACGCTAAAGGACATAGGGTGGCTGCCTATATCAGATAATATCTCCATGCCTGAGGCCTCTTTGACTCAGTGACCAGTAGGCCACACCTATTCTCCGAGTGCCGCTCCGGCCACCCTCTGTGTAGTTTAATTTACCCTCCTAAAATGGCACTATTGATGTCATTGTGTGCTCACGTGTGTCAGCTGCCCTTCATTGTTCAGCTTTGGCAGCCACTCACCCCTCTGATTCTTTCCCGTAGCAGGCTTCCTAGTTTTATCTGACAGAGACAAGATCCCATTTCACCTCCACCACTCAGACAAGCCTGCCCTTCACTGTTCCTAATAGCTTCTGCCTTCACCCTCTTTGCCCTGCCGCTGGCTGGAAAAATGGGACAGAATTGCTTTGAGAAAGTCTACTCCTAGCCGGGTCCCTTTCTCAGGGCTTGAGTTCAGGCTTAGTGTGGGTAATAACCAGTAAGTATGACATTCTGGGGTCAGAGGCTTTAATCAGGAGGATTCCTCCCTGCCAAAGGTTATTCAGAACAGACGTTGGATGTATGCTAAGAGGCTGCCCAGGGTTTAAACCAATGCCAACTTCTTAAGATGGCTTCCCTGACAGCTCAGTCCAAAATAGCCACCTCCCAAGTAGGTCGCTCTGCTTTAATTCTCTGTTCTGTCTTTTTTGTACATAATGCTTTTCTGGTGGCTTAATTGTCGTACACCATCATTTATCAGAGTGTGTGTGTGAGAGCAGGAATCTTCTCCACAAACTATCTCCAGTCTCATCACATTTTGTCACATGTAAATAGTGTTTGTTGATAGATATTCATTGGGTGAATAGAGGGGATGAAAGAATCAATGAAGACTTGAGGTCATGAGGAATCCAGACAGATTAATAAGGCTGAGTTCTCCATTTTCCAAAGAATAACATGGGATTTTCATTAGGTGGCTTTGAGTCAGAGAGATATAATACACAAATAAGTCTTTAAGTGACTTTTCTTTTTTGTTTTTGTTTTTTTTTCTAAGTGACTTTTCTTGGACCTGATCAGCAGTGTAAGACCATTAGCTCCTACTTCTTAAGGGAATTGGCCATAGTGAAACTTTTTAAAACTACAAAGGAACCTCTGAAGTTGTCTGTGTGTTTTCTGGAAGAAGGCCTTGTTGTGTTTTATAAAAAGATAAGAAAGAAGAGATGTGTTTGGTGTAGGTGTGGTATAGTCTGGGGTAAGGGGGTGCCTCTGCAGGCCCATGCTGAGGCATCCCTTCCCCCTGAGGTACCAGCCACAAGATAGTATAGTAGAGAATAGAGTTTATTATTCAGGACATGGGGAAGGGAAGAGAGAGAGAGAGAGAGAGAGAGAGAGAGAGAGAGAGAGAGAGAGAAAGGAGGAGGAGAAGGAGGAGGAGGAGGAGGAGGAAGAGCTGACCATGAGGGGGAGGGAAAGGAATGGGGAGAGACAGGGAGCAGGAACAAGAGGAGAGAGCAAGAACAAGATGGCAAGAGAGAGAGAGAGAGGAGGGCAAGCAGCCCCTTTCATTGTCAGGTATACCTGGTTGTTGCCAGATAACTGTGGGGCAGAGCATAGACTAAATGCCAACAGGCCTGCTGTGCTGGCCAAGGTGCATGAAGTGCCTAGGAGCAGATCAACTTCAAATAATTCCAATAGGAGGGAGCTTACTCTATAGGTCCAAACAGTCCATCTGAAACCTAAGGGTTCTCTGAGTTAAGACCCAGGTTTCATTTCCCATCTCTCAGGCACTAGACAGGTCTGTTTCTCTAACTCCTCTTGGCTTCTAGCAACTTAGTTCCTGGAAGATTTTCCTATTATCACAGCTATGACCTTGGCTCTGAGCAACTGTGACATGGGGCAAGGGGTAAGTTTAGTTTCACAAGAAGTCAAGGGACACATTCCGAGAAACAGAGGTTTAAGAGGAGTGCCCAGAAGGAACTGGAACATAAGCTGTGAACAGCTGAGAAAAGAACCTGAAGGAAGAAGTAGAGAGGGGGAGAGGAGAGCCAAGCTGATATGGGCTGTTTCAGGGTATTGATTGACTGTCACTAAGTCACTCGTTGTTGAAGAGACTCTTATACAGCAGTACTTACTTCAACACAGACAGGCTCTGTATTAGACATCAAGATACCACACTGAAACTGCAATTTCTGAAACCCAAGAACTGCAAAGCTAAACTGAACAAAATGAACATGAAACCTAATTTTTGTTTACCACTGGTATCCAGAGGACTCAGGCAAGGAATGGGAGCTTTGGGGAGAGTCAGTCTGAAGGGGGAAAAAAAACCCTCCTGAGAATCTATGTTACAGAAATAGAATGAGGGAAAAAGCCAGTACTGTTGGTGGACCCTTTGATGACTTGCAGAGACAATCTGGGCGTCAGTACAAGCTACCTGCAAATTTGAACCAGGTCCCAGCATCCTACCTGCCCAAACCAGATGGTTTCCTTTTTAAAAAATGGTGATTATATTTATTTATTTATTTTTCTTTAAAAATATTTTTTTTCAAAGAAAGGGTGTTTGTGGTGGTAGGAGGCTACAAAAAGTGAGGAAGTAAGGTTTTTCTTAGAACCTAGAACCTTTCTGCTTGTCACCATCCAAGGTTTTCTTTGAAGCATTAGTCAAGCTTAAAAACACATTTGCATTGCACTCTCTGAGCAGTCTCCTCCACACTGATAACAGCAGATGGCCATCCCCATGGCGGTGGCAATCTGTCTGTCTTCCACAGCAATTTGTGAGCATAGTGTTTTCAATATATCTGTGCTTGGTTTATGGAAAGTCACAACGCACATAAAGCAAAACACCAAGATGGCATCTGTGACAACTGCCCAAGCAGACTGGCTCACTTAGAAATCACACACAAGTTCCTCCATAGCTACAAGTGACTGAGAAAGAACGGCAGCCTGTCCAGGGCAGGGTATGTGTCACAAGAATGAGCTGAATGATGAACGCTTGAGTATGCCAGACATCCAGACAAGTACAGGCAGCGGGACATTCAGGAGAGTGGAGAGTGATCCAGAAGCCAAATGTCAGCAGAGAGGAAAGGGTGTAATGCTGAAAGAGTGGTCCAGAAAAGAAGTCAATAAACTCATCAAAAAGCCAGAGAGTAGACATCTTGGGCTTTGTGGGACAGATCTTTACCATGGCTTTACAAGTCTTTGTGCATAAAAGCAGCCATACACAATAAGGGAATAAATGGACATGGCTAAATCCCAATAAAGATTTATTTAGACATATTGAAATTCAAATTCTATGTACTTTTTGTGAAATGTTATTTTTTAATTATTTCAACAATTTAAAATTTAAAAGCTATTCTTAGGGCATAGGATTCAAAATAGAGAGAAGACAAGATTTGGCTCATAAACAAGAGAAAGAAAGCAAACAACAAACTCTAGCCATTCATGACTTTTAAATTTCTAGTATCCTTGGTTCTTAATTTTTCTATACTTTGTGTATGTGTGTTAGGGTATGGAGGTACCAGCGCCTCTCTGTCTCTCTGTCTCTGTCTCTCTCTTTCTATGTCTGTCTGTGTGTGTCTGTGTCTGTCTGTGTATGTCTGTTTCTATGTGTCTATCTCTCTGTGTCTGTCTGTGTGTCTGTCTATGTGTGTCTGTTTGTCTGTCTATGTGTGTCTATGTGTGTATGTCTGTGTGTGTGTCTGTGTCTCTGTGTCTGTCTATGTCTGTCTGATTCTGTGTCTGTATCTGTGTGTCTGTCTGTGACTGTATATTTCCATGTCTGTGTGTGTGTGTGTGTGTGTGTGTGTGTGTGTGTCTGTGTGTCTGTGTGTCTGTGTCAGGAAGAGGACAACTTGCAGGACTCGGATCATTAAATGACATAGCAAATGTGAAAGTCACTGAGTCATTTCAGTCACCCTAGCCATATTTTAAGTGTTTTTAGGAAATGGGTGAGTAAAGAAATAGCCTATGTGATGCAATTGGATGCAATTGTAAAGAAAAATTAAAGCATCACATGTATAAAAAAATATGGAACCCCAACTCATTATGTAAAGTGAAACAAGCCAGATTCAGAAAGACAAATTCCACATTTCCTCTCATAGCAAACTCTGGATCTGTATGTGGATGGATATGTGTGTGTGTGTGTGTGTGTGTGTGTGTGTGTGTGTGGTGTGTGCACACGCGCGTGCGTGCACTTGTGATTTATATATAGGAGATCATGATACTAGAGGGGAATTACTGAGGGGAGAACAGGTCTTTAGGGAGAGAAGTAAGAGAGTGTGATGAATGCACATGATGTGAAAGAGTGGGCACATGGGGAGACCACCTTGGGGAAGGAAGAGAATCAGCCAGAGCGGGTGAGGGGGACATCAGAGGGCAGTGGGGAACTAGAACAAAAGAGAGAAAAGTCTAATAATACATGTGTAGGAAAAAGTCATAATAAAACCTATTGTTCTGTGTACTAACATTAAAATTCATTTTAAAAATGTAAATAAATTAAATAAAATAAAATTTAAATAATTACCATAAGTTCTTTGGGTACCAGTTTTATGAAAAATCAGGTTAATACTATCAATTCACATTACTATTGACTAACCCGTAATCATACAAGTTCAGCAAAATTAAATGATTAGAATTATGAGACATACTTTAAAATATGCCCCCCCCAAAAAAAAAACAGAAAAATCCACCCAGATTCCATTGCTATCCTGGAACAAAAAGAAATGAAATGAAATTTGCTTTTCATTTTTTTTTTGTCTTTTTTTTCTTTTATTTTTTATTGAATATAATCTTCATTTACATTTCAAATGCTAAAACCTTTCCCGGTTTCCCCCTCCCCAAAACCCCCAACCCCTCCTCCCACCCCCTGCCTCCAAGTATATGCCCCTTCACCCGACCCACTCCCACCCCCCACCCCCGAATTCCCTTTGTTGGGGAATCTATTGAGCCTTCACCGGACCAAGGACCTCTCCTCCCACTGATGAGGAGGGATGTTTCTTACTGGCTTGCTTTCTCTGCCCTGCTCAGTTTGCTTTCTTTTTTTTTTTTTTTAATTTAATTTAATTTTATTTTATTTTTTTAATTTACATTCCAAATCACTTCCCCTTTCCCGTTTCCTCCCTCCCCGAAAGTCCCATAAGCCCCCTTCCCTCCCTCTTTTCTCTGTTCAACCCCCTCTCATTACTCTGTCCTGGCGTTCCCCTACATCCAGTCTTTCCAGGACCAGGGGTCTCTCCTTCCATCTTTTTAGAAATCTATTGATATGCTGATTGTGTCTAGGGTATTCTGAGATTCTGGGTCAATATCCCCTTATCAGTGACTTCATACCATATCACTAAGGATGATATTTTCAAGTTCTGACCATTTGCCTAGGAATTTCGTGAATTCATTGTTTTTAATTGCAGAGTAGTATTCCATTGTGTAAATATACCACATCTTCTGAATCCATTCCTCCGTTGAGGGACATCTGGGTTCTTTCCAGCTTCTGGCTATTATAAATAAGGCTGCTATGAATATAGTGGAGCATGTGTCCTTATTGCATGCAGGTAAAGTCTCTGGGTATATGCCCAGGAGTGGTATAGCCGGATCCTCCGGAAGTGTCATGCCCAGTTTTCTGAGGAGC
Organism: Tokudaia tokunoshimensis; assembly: GCA_036184795.1. Taxonomy (NCBI): domain Eukaryota; kingdom Metazoa; phylum Chordata; class Mammalia; order Rodentia; family Muridae; genus Tokudaia; species Tokudaia tokunoshimensis. The sequence goes on along the minus strand of BTHU01000010.1, from coordinate 28,136,083 downwards.
CGCCAGACTGCTTTCCAGAGTGGTTGTACCAGCCTGCAATTCCACCAGCAGTGGAGGAGTGTTCCTCTTTCTCCACATCCTCGCCAACAACTTCTGTCTCCTGTGTTTTTGATCTTAGCCATCCTGACTGGTGTGAGATGGAATCTCAGGGTTGTTTTGATTTGCATTTCCCTAATGACTAAGGATGATGAACATCTCTTTAGGTGCTTCTCAGCCATTAGATATTCTTCAGGTGAGAACTCTTTGTGTAGCTCTGTACCCCATTTTTAATAGGGTTACTTGCCTCTCTGGAGTTTAACTTCTTGAGTTCTTTGTATATCTTGGATATTAGCCCTCTGTCGGATGTAAGGTTGGTAAAGATCATTTCCCAGTTAGTTGGTTGCCGCTTTGTCTTTTTGACGGTGTCTTTTGCCTTGCAAAAACTTTGTAATTTAATGAGGTCCCATTTGTCTATTCTTGATCTTAGAGTATAAGCTATTGGAGTTCTGTTCAGGAAATTCCCCTTTTCAGTTCTATCTCATATTTCAAGTACCAGTAGCCATGTGTAACTCGGACTACCAACAGGACCTGAGAGCTCTGGAGCCAAGATAAATGTCAGAAGCAATAGTCAGGGTTCTGCAATCCAGGCAGGCCAGCAAGAAGGAGGCATAAAATCCATTTGAGTTCAGTTCCTGGTGGAAGGAGAGAACTGACTCTCCAAAGCTGTCTTCTGACTGCTGCACATGAAATGTGGCAGGAGCACACACACGCACACACACACACACACATTCACACACACGCATTCACATATATACACACATACACATGCATACACACATTCACACACATACACACATAGACATGTTCATATACACACATATGCACACAGACATAAAAAATTTTAAGTGATGTATTTAAAATCACGCAGCTGGTGAGTGGCTCCCACGTCCACCCTGACTCTTCCTTGGACTACATCACACAAACCTTGAACAATGAGAGTTCATAAAGGAGCAGATCCCAGGAAGGGTACTGAGCAATGATGTCTCCCACATCCCTTTACTGCATCCCTTTACTTGCAGTTCCATTTTCTCTTTCTCTATTAATTCTTTTTGTCAACTAATGCAGGAGCACTAGCTTTGGTCATCAGTCTCCCTGGCTCCAGAATTTAACTGACAAAATAATTTGCTTAAAACCCAATTCTGGACACATCTCTTTCTGACTCAAAACCCTCCTCTGTTTCCTCTGACTATACAACAAAACCACATATTCAAGAAACTTGGTTCACAGCTCTCTGCAACTTCTTGGCATATCATTCCAGACTCTGAAAGACATGCCCTACCTTGTTGATTTCATTGTCTATGATCTCCCTTTCAAATAGATATTCTAGACTCCAAGTTAGGACTGAGAATGCCCCATGTCTTTGCTTATGATGCAGCTTACAAACAAACCCACCATTGCTGACTTATTTATGACTTACGTTCACCTCTTTCCTCACAGGCTTTCAAGAAAATTCCAGACAGCTTCCAATGAACACTAACTCAAATGGTTCTGTACAAGTCATTCTTGGTAAATGAGAGAAGGAATGTAGAGCAGGACTAGAGCACCCACAGCCTCCCTGGAAATGGCCTTTATACAAACACACGCTATGATTTTTATATTCATGAGTTCCACTATTCCTTGGACTTCAGAAGATCTTTGCTTTTACTAATCCCTCCCACATCCTCCTGTCACTCAGATCCTGAATGTCTCAACCACATCATTACAAGAACCCCAGTTCTCCCAAGCTGTGTATATACCCCTTCTGTAGATCTTACTATTTTTCCTTTGCTTCATAAATATAGGATTACACTCTCAGCTCCCCCTCTTACACTCTGAGCTACTAAAAGCAATACACTGTTTCTTCCTATCCCCCATAGATTGTGTCATAATGCTCATGCTGTTTCAGACTATGTACTCATAGCTTGCTTAATTAAAAATAACTTAATGTTGGTTAAGTTAAATTGTCCTATTATGACGCTCAAAATACCACTTAATTTATTCCTCAAGAATAGTCAGGAAATCTTAATTGAAATGCACTATATTAACCTAAAGATGCGGAATTAAGTAACAGTCAGCATGGTCTCAGTTGTGTTGCTATTAACCAACAAAAGAGAATTGTACAACTCAGGTTATCATTTGTTGCTTCGGCAGTTATAAAGCCTCAATAGTGCATTGCTTGAAGACAAATATATCCTTAACCTAGTCTTCCAGCATTCCTCTTAAGATCCTTTATCCATTTAATATATCTGTGCCTTATACAGCACCACTTGAGGTAGTGTTTGTTGGAAGCTGTCTGTAATCCTGTTGAAAGCCTGTGTGGAAAGAGGTGAGCGTAAGTCATAAATAAATCAGTAATGGTGGGTTTGTTTGTGAGCTACATCATGAGCAAGGACATGGGGCATTCTCAGCCCTACACCCTGTGGTGTCGACCTGTCAAAGAGCTACAGCAAGAAGAGGACACTAGGCAGAATAGACCATCATTAGAGCCAGTTCCTGAAGAAAGAAATCAAAACCCGCAATGCAGCAGGACACAGTAGCCCCAAGCTTCATCTGCTGGGAGCTTCAGTACAAGGGATTCCAACCTCAAAGTATAGGAGATGAGAGCAGGTGTGACACTGTGGTGGCTAAATAGAGTGTCATGAAGTGAGTGCCCTAGGAAAAGAAGACATGTTCATCAGACTTTGCGGAAAAGAGAATCTAAATCCCAGAGGAAGGGTTAGCCAAGATCTAGAAAAGGACCAAGAGCCCTGTTAAAGAACAAAAATTCAGAACCAGGCTTTAGCCCTACATCAGGACAGTAGGGAGCAGGGACCCAAAGCATAAATAACTGTGAAGAAGGGCAACGATGCAGAGATTAACAGAAAGATAGACCTCTACACTACGTAGACTCAGTGCCACTTAGAGAATCCTGCCTAAAGATCAATGAGCCGAGAGCCAACCACAAGCCATAATCTTAAGTGGATAGCGCTTCTCTATCATCCTAAAGATGGAAACCCTCAACCTCTATGAGAAAATGCAATAAATATTGGATCATTTTTGTTTCAACAAGAAACCTAACTAGACAATGTTATGAAATATAAAACTGCAAGGGGATACCTGGTGGGCCCATGCCAAGGTATGCTCCTGAGTAATTCCACCATGCAACAGATCTAGTTAAAGGGGGTTTAGTGGGAGTAGGGAGAGGAGCGAGGACCTGGGAAAGGGTAGAGGCAGATGAGTGGACACGTAGATGGGTAGACAGGTGGAGCACAGCTATGAGGGGAAATTAGGGGCATGGGACAAAGAACGACAGTAAGGGAGAGAGGGGTAGGTGCTGTGCGCTGTAATGGCAGCGAGCAGTCCTTTTATAAGCAGCCCACACCTACCACACCTAGTTCACCAGGCAACCGCAGGTGCTATCGGCAAATGATGATGTAAGCTGTTGCTAGGTCCCTGAGATGAACATAGTGGAAACCCCTGTAAGCTATCAGACAAGCTATGACAAGTCCTCTTTGATAGAGATTAGAGAACAAAAAGTAGGGAAGGGCCAAAGAAGCTCAAACGGAAGACAGAAATTTATCACTAGCTGCAAGGATCATTACTAATTATGACAAACTTGCTCAAGAATCTTAGTCTCCTCCCATTCAAACAATGGGGGTTTCTATGGCAGCGCTACCACCAGTTTTTCTTTTTAATGTTTTATATATGGGCCGACAATAAAATAGATTACTGTTATCTAACAATATTCCTGGAGAAACATGAAAAAAAAATGTCACTCTCCCCAAACAGGAAACCAACAACTGACCAAAGTATAGCTACTACCGGAAGTCCAACTTAATGAACCAATGAGGTTTACTAGAGCTAATTATAAAAATGTGAGTGAAGGGTTATTTACAAGGGGAGAAATGAGTCAGCAGCAGCTCCATCACCAAGCCCACTTCAGCATGGGTGACAGACAATTCATGAAAGCTGAAAACCTGGAACCCACAGAATGGATTGCAAGTAGCTCAACAGGTTGGTGGCTGTCCTTTCCCAGTGGCTCATTTGAACTGAGCCCCTTCCAGTCAGTTAAGCTGATCTTTGCTTCTCTCTTCCAGGATGCGTGGCTAGTCTCTGATCCTTCCAAGTTGTTCAATATGAGCTTCTCTCAAGCATTTCAGGTGGTCTGAGAGTGTTACTCCTCAGTCTTTACTGCTTACATTCCCTTGAGCAGAGAGTGCCCTAATAAAACTGGTTGGATTCAGGGACTTCCTGTTTTGAGTTGCTTATTTCCCATCTTAATGTTTCACCTCCCCTTAGAACATACTGTTATTTAACTCCTCGAAAGTTGAATATCTGACCTAAAACATCTCCTCATTTCACTTCTGTTTTACATCCTATGTCTTAAGAAGTTTCCCTCCAAAATGGAAGGTTTTAACCTTGGAGAAAACTGCTCCACAAGAATTACAGTTCATTGGTTCCAGGAAAAGACAAAATTTTGCCAAGGTGATAATCTCACCATTGGATCAAGTCAACCATCATAACGGTAAGCACAACAGAGAAGATGGAGAAGGGAGGATGGGAGTATATCCTCCCTGCCCGCTATGATGGGTACACTTTCTTTATGAGAGGCATTGTTGTCCCCATTTTACAAGTGGTGAAAGAGATTCTCAGCATGTTCATCTACCCCTATCACCCAGCTATCAGGAGTCAACATTTAAATACACTGAGCTGGTCAGTGCCCTCGCTCCACACTGTCATATCATCTAATAAGAATGATTAAAAAAAAAGTAAGCTGTCTCAGTCAGGGTTTTATTGCCGCAATGAAAAGCAAGTTGGGGAGGAAAGGGTTTATTCAGTGAGTTACATTTCCAGCTCACAGTTCATCATTGAGGCAGTCAGGACAGGAACTCAGGCAAGGCCAGAACCTGGAGGCAGGAGCTGATGGAGAGATCGTGAAAAGTACTGCTTACTGGCCTGCCTCACATGGCTTTACTCAGCTTGCTTTCCCATAGAACCCAGGACCACCAGCCCAGGGATGGCACCACCCACAATGGGCAGTGCCCTCCTCCATTGATCACTAATTGAGAAAATGCCCTACAGCTGGATCTCATGGAGGAATTTCCTCAACTGAAGCTCCTTCCTCTCTGATGACTCTAGCTTGTATCAAGTTGACCTACAAATCAGCTGATACATAAGTCAAACTATTGGGTGTCCATAAAGACTCCACTCGTCATTATATTGGGGTACAGAGTCTTCCAGTACTCTCTGCCCTGGAGCTCTGGGTCTGGAAGGTTTAGAGAATGGAGAAAGATCCCAGAGGGTTATACTCACACCTGGAGAGGGAAATCCCGTATGATCTACCCCCACAGTCCCTCAGCTCCAAGCAGATCACACCTGCCAGGTCCTTAGGCAAAGGGCTCTGCCACAGAATGAGAAGACTGAGAATGTTTTCCTTCAGAGCCCGATGGCTGAGTTAGACTGGCACACAGGGTTCCAAGCTGGACAGTTGCACCTGCTACCAGTCCAAGATGCCTCTGGCACACCCTGCCTGTTTTGACATTTTCTCTTTAATTGCTAGCCTGTGCTTCCCACTTCTTTATGGAGCTGACTCATCTTTGCAAACCAGATAGCTAGCATTTTATGGCCCCCTGGATCCTGGCATCCTGGGAGTTTTCTCAAGTCCTGGCTAGCAGGGAAAGCTTAAGCCTAAATCAGTTGCCTTTGACCTCGGTTGATTGTCCGATGTCTTTCTGGGTATACAGGCTTTGTGACGGAGCCATGGTTCTCAACTCAGAGCAAAGGCTTAAATGTACACCATTCACCACATGGTGAGCTTACTGAAGAAACCTAGAGTGTCCTCAGTCTCACCTAGTAGCCCTGGCCCATTTTGCTTCTTTCCTTTCAGCATTTTGCTGGCAGCAATGGCTACAGAGGCACTGTGGAAGGCAATAGAGAGATGATAGGTTGGGGTGTTTAAAGATGAACAAGCAAATAAAAAGAAATCTGTAGACTCTATGGTTAAGGGGGAAAATGATAAAGCAATTCAGTAGGATTGTAATCCCTCACCTGCACAGTCCTTAAATCTTTTCATCCAGAAGCATCCCTTCGTGGCCACAGAAACCCTTTATCTTGTGTGCATTTCTTCTGTGGGGGTGGGGGGATGCACATCTGTTCTGCTGAAGGGTATTTTAATCACCTGACACTGTTGATAGTGGTGTTGCCATCTGAGGGTCTTGAAATAGGTTCATCCTCCTCCCTAAATTAAATAATTAAAAGTCAGGATATTTGCAGCCACATCACTCAACTTTTATTAAAAGACAAAGTATGCAGTGTATGCAGTACACAGAGAAACATACTACCTACAAGGAGAGGGGATCCCAAGCCAGAGTCCGCGTTCCTTCTGGAGGGACTGAGCTTCTGTTTAGGATATGGGATAGATATCCATTTCCTCTCTCTGGCAAAAGAGTCTGCTTGCAAGAAACTCAAAAGCACTTCCCAGAAGTTCCTGCTCTAGGGAAGCCACTCAGTTTTTTAGGGGTGAGGGAGAACCTGGAAGTCTGCCATTTTATATATTTTTTTCAAATAAAAGTACATTTATTTAGGGCCTCTTTACCTAACAATCTCCCTACTAGAAGTTTCTGAAGTCCTATGGTCCATCACCAGGAGACCCCTCAACTGCCCAAGTCCCTATCCTCATACTCTTTTGACCCCACAGAGATGGGAGAGGCTGATTCTTCTCTTCCCAGGGTAATATAAGAGAACTGAACTCCCAAGAAGAGGGTTATTGTGTCCACTCTTCACTAATGGGCACAAAGCAAGCTCCCCTCTGAAGCTGGATTGGATGATAATCTATCCCACACCCAACTACGTCTGTGTTCATAACCATCTGGTATCTCAAGACAATACAGGTTTCTACTTCAAGGGGAAATTCTATATTATGCCAAGAGCATCTCCAGGGATAGAAAATAGAGCTCCATTCCTCACTACAGAAGCTATATTTTGGTTTTTTCAACTCCAACCGTTGTCTTCAAAGTATTCTTTCAAAATCTCCCAACAAATCTACAAAATCACCAGGCAAGTAGGACACCATAGGCAGGCTCCTTTGATCTAAGGGTTGCACTTGAGTAAGTGGATTAAGTTCCTCCCGCAAAACCATACTGTGCTTAAATATAGTTATAGACACAGTAGTGTCATTGTGTTTATGACTATATAAAGAAAAACATAGAGACATCAGGTGATGAGAGGCAGTTTCAGAGTCAAATCCAGTGATACCAAAATAGTGAAGTGGGACACTTGGGGAAGATTGGCATCAGGTGGTTGTTTGGGGGTATGGGTAAGGGGGGCAGCTCATTGCTAAAAGGTGTAGAATCAATGGAGTGAATAAGAAAAAGATACTGGAAGTAAGCTGCTCACTGAGCAACCCGGAATAGACCCAGTGACCTAAAGTGTCATATAGTATGGTGAGGGCCAGCTGCTCCCCCAAATGACAATGGATGTGAGGATGAAGCATGCTTTCTCACACTGAACTAACTCAAAGACACCCCCTTTTCATCTCTGCTCTTTTGCTTAAGCTTTGCTTCCAAACTGCCCAGACAGAAGGGAGGACTGGGCAAGAACTGGGGTAGGAGCACTTGGGATAAGTTGGCTGCCCCTAGAGTTCACCTTGATTGATGCTAATTGAGCTCTAATTGAAACCATATATCTAGGCCCCAAGTGCACCTAAAGGAAAATTTAATATCCGGGAGCCACACCACAGAGCTAGGAAGCATCTCTCTCAGCACACAAGTCTACCAAGTACATTATTTGTCTATTAAACTTTCATATACCTTTGGAGACTCAACAGACTGCCCTGCTCAAGACAAAAAGAGCACAGCCTCTATTTTAGGCTGCCCTACAAAGCTGGGGTTTGACCTGGTAAGACTATTACAGTTCATTTAGCATCGCTGCCATGCACCGTGCTAATTAGAACCTGGGGACTCTTAAAAACCACTGGATTAAACAGTGTTTCCTCCCAAGCCGTTCTATACTGTGATCCAAATGGTTATGAAATTTATATTCAGTGAATAAAGAGGGGCAGGAAAGACATGGGGAGTAGAGAGGAGGAGGTCGAGGTAAATGGGAATTTTATATTGCATGAGAGGGCAAGCAAGTTCTTTGGTCTTTTATTCATGTATTCCACATGTATTTACTGAACCCCCTGGTGTATGCAAGGTAATAAATATTACAGATCCCAGGGACATAGCACTCCAGGATTATATATTTTACTGATGGGAAGCCAAACATGTGAAAGGAAATAAACACAGTATTTTCAGGCGCTAAGTACAATCAAGAAAACAAAATAGGGTAATAAGACAAGAAGTGGATTAGAGAAAGAGAGCTACCCAGGGTGGATGGAGCAGACCTCTCTCCCAGGAGGTGACGTCTGAGTCAAGAGCTGAGGGGTGAGGGAAAGATTCATGAGGAGATCTGAGAAAGTCCATGCCAGAGGAGGAAGCCCCACCAGCAAATGAAGGCAGTAATGAACTCTTAATGCCTCTGAGGGTCTGAAAGAAGCCAGTGTGGATGAGCAACAGGAAATACAGGTGAGACTGAACAGGAGAGCGAGGACTAAATGTTAGGAAGCCTGCCATGAAATCATGAAACAGAACAGAGGGGCATGTCTGCGTCTGCGTCTGCGTCTGTGTATCTGTCTGTGAGTCTGTTTCTCTGTCTCTGTCTCTCTCTCTTTCTCTCTCAGTCCCTGTCTCTGTCTCTCTCTGTCTCTCTGTATCTCTCTGTCTCTGTGTGTGTGTGTGTGTGTGTGTATCTGTCTGTGAGTCTGTTTCTCTGTCTCTCTCTCTCTGTCTCTGTCTCTCTCTCTCTGTCTCTGTCTCTCTCTCTCTGTCTCTGTCTCTCTCTGTCTCTCTCTCTCTGTCTCTCTCTCTCTCTGTCTGTCTGTCTGTCTGTCTCTCTCTCTCTCTCTCTCTCTCTCTCTCTCTCTCTCTCTCTGTGTGTGTGTGTGTGTGTGTGTGTGTGTGTGTGTTCTGAAATGAAAACCACCTCAATAAGCAGAGAAGTTGTTATGATCTAATGTCTACTTTGGACTATCCCTCCTAGCTACTTTATGGAAGATGGCCCGGAGAAGGCTGGAAGAAGAAATGGTGACAAAGAGACCTGCTGGGAGGCCATTGTGAGCATCCTTTAAGGGGCCAGAGCCATAGGTTAGTGCTTGAGCACTTGCCTAGCATATGCAAGACCCTGAGTTGGATTTCTACTACTACGAGGTGGACTCTAGCAAGGAACAGTCATGGCATGTGCTGGGTGACCCTAGGAAACATGGACAAACTGAAAACAGAGTCCATAGGTTTATGCTAATGCTTTTGAAAGTGTGTGAAGAGTTCTTTCTCAGGGTTTGCACCTGAGAAGTGAGAAAGATGGGGCTGTCTTTCGTAAAGTGCCTTCCCAGTCTTAGCTGCATCATTCTGCTTCTTTCTAGCTCTTACACATCCTTGTTTATAAACTGGAGTCACTGTGTTGCCTGTGGCCCTTCCCTCTGTCTTAGTTAGGGTTTCCATTGCTGTGAAGAGACACCATGACCAAGGCAACTCATATAAACAACAACATTTAATTAGGGCTGGCTTACAGGTTCGGAGGTTCAGTCCCTTATCATCAAGGCAGGAGCATGGCAGCTTCCAGGCAGGCTTGACACAGGAGGAGCTGAGAGTTCTATAGCTTGTTCCAAAGGCAAACGGGAAAATATTGGCTTCCAGGAAGCTAGGAGGAAAGTCTCAAAGCCCAGGCCCATAAGGACGCACTTCCTCCAACAAGGCCACATCTACACCAACAAAGCCACACCTCCTAATAGTGCCACTCCCTGGGCCCAGTGTATTCAAACCACCACACCCTCCAACTAAGCTTTAGGTATGTGCTTGTCAGAGTCACTCTGACCTGACTCAAGACTGAGACTTCTATTCAGTCCTTGCATCTTACCCTCCCTTGCTTCCTCAAGCACCCTGCTCCACCAGTTATCCAATTCCCTCTACCTGATTGATAGTCTATGTCTATGATTGATACCTGCCTGTGTCTATGGCGTCTGATCCACCAGAACATAAAGGTGAATTTGTCATTTACCTTTGTAGCAGAACAAAGACCTCATCCTCCTAGGACCCCAGCATCTTTTTCAAACTCTTAACCCATTCCTTAGTTTCTCTTCTTAAGAAGACAGAGAGGTCTCTACTCACCATCCTAAGATCTCCACCTCTGTCTTCTTCTCATCGCTCCTCAACTAGGTGGCTGTCTCTATTTCTCCATGGAAACTAGCTGTGGCAAGTTACCAGGGACAACGGCCAGCTGCAGACAAAGGTCAAGTCTTGGAGATGACATTGTTGGGTCTCCTGGCAGCATTTAACTCACTCCGAATACCAGGCTCATTCCAGGTCTCTCCACAGCTCCTCTTGTTCCTTGTCCTTTAAAGCCATTAAGACGTTAGTCACCACAGCCCAGTGATGTCAATCCTGTTCCTGGTACTTTGGATATAAGCCTTGACTCCTGTTGAGCTGATAAATAATTTGTGAAAATAGTATTTCTCAAGGAACATCCATCCAATAGACGCTTGAGACGCAGTCTCCTACTAAAGCCTTATCTAATCCTCATGAGAACCCTGTGAGACAAATTGTAGTCCTGTTTTATTGGCAGCAATACTGAGACTTGAGGAACCTAAGAGTCACCCAAGGTCTGGCAGGCAGTGACTATCAGAGCTACCCTCTGACCTCACATCTTCCTAATTTCACAGTCAGACACTTTTTCAATTATCCCCATGCTGCATTTATAATCTGGGGATTTGGGTAGGAAGACTTGGGAAAAGTCAAAGGTATCTCCCTGAAGTTTTTGTCCAGCTGGAAAATTGCCTGTCTCTGATCCTTCTCCTGAACTAAGTTCTTCTCTGCCTTTTCATTCTAAATTAAAATTTTACCCTCTAGGACATCTCCGGGTTCCTTTTACAATCCTGTTTCTCAGTCTACATGATCTAGGGAAGGGAACGTGATCCTATTTACCCTGTCAGAAGTCATCAGGATGAAATATGAACATGGATCCGGGTAGGTGCTCGTTATTGCTAGGTAGTTATTGTTATTATTATCACCAAGCCTTTGCTATTATTACTGTGATTAATGGGCACCAGTTGCTAAAGGCTTTCCCAGACATGCTTTTATGTGGCCCGCTTCTCTTCATCCTAAGATACATAGACCACAACAGAAAGGAAAAACAATGCAGATAGCATTGCTCCTACATAAGTAGCCGAATTCGTGCCATAGCCGCAATCTTGTAAAGCTCATTCATAATGCAAAGGTACAACGAATTCCATCCACATCGCAGCGTTCCATTTTCCCTAGCTCATTGCTCCAAGTCACACATTATAAATTGCCTTTTATGTTATCTCTCTATTCCAGTAAACCCTTCCCCTAATCCTTTTACCCTGCCCAGAGTCCATGCTTTAGGGCTGTCTGCAGTCGCCCTCCTGAACCAAATGGGCTGCTCTTTGTAAAGCTATCGATCCCTATAAACTACTTTATTAGCGGTCATTATTATTCTGTTTCTAATCACCACTTTAATTAAAGTTTTATCATCCACATTAAAAAAGGGTATATGACTTTCAATGGGCTGGATGGCTTGCTCTCGGCCATGGAGCATTCAGGCAGAATCAGCCAATGGACTCCCAGTAGCTTCAAGGACTTTTGGAAGCCCAGCTCTCTCCAGGAAACAGGTGTGTGTTGACAAGCAAGAGAGGAAGCGTAATGCATGGAGTCTTCTCCTCGGAAGTTTCCTTGTCTCCTGGTCCTGGGAACCTTAAGACACAAGGTGCCAAATTCAATGATCACAACCTCTAAGCCACAGTATTGGAAATACTCACCTTTTTTGAATGGTCTGTAAATTTAAAGGGAGATATTGACCAAGTCGCCAAAGTCTCCCTCAAGTCCACATTTCTTATAATGCCTCCTTGAGTGAAATCTACTTCTGTTGGGAGAATTCTCTACTCCCAAGGACTAAAATAATGAACAGTTGTTTTTCTCTAACTGACTGTGGACATAGAAAGAAACATTTGCTGTTCCTCTACCCTGCCTCTACCTAAGCAGAGTTTTTTGTTTGGTGGTGGTTTTTTTATTGGTTATTTTATTTATTTACATTTCAAATGTTATTCCTCTTCCCAGTTTCCCCTCCACAAACTTCCTTCCTCTCCCCCTGCCAATATGAGGGTGCTCCCCCACCTGCCCACCCACTCCTGCCTCAGCGCCCTAGCATTCCCCTACCCTGGGAACCACCACAGGACCAAGGGGCTCCCCACCCAGTGATGCCTGAAAGGCCATCCTCTGCTACATATGTGACTGGAGCCATGGGTCTCTCCATGTGTACTCTTTGGTTAGTGATTTAGTTCCTGAGAGCTTTGGGGGATCTGGTTGGTTGATATTGTTGTTCTTCTTATAGGGTTGCAAGCCCCTTCAGCTACTTCAGTCCTTGCCGTAACTTCTCCATTGGGGTCCCCATGGTCAGTCTCATGTTTGACTGCATGCATCCGCATCTGTATTGGTCAGGCTTTGGCAGAGCCCCTCAGGCAGGGCTTTACCGGGCTCCTGACAGCAAGCGTTTCTTGCTAAGCCTAGTTTTTTTAAAGAGGAAAGGGGCCTGTCTTAATATTGTATATGCATCGCCAAACCTAGTGCTAGAACACAATAAGTCTTCAAGGAGTCATATGTGGCATACCTGATTGCTCCTAAGGTGAAGCCTACAGACAAAGAGTGACATGGAATGAATTTAAGTTCTGCCCTGCAAGGTCATCATCTTCTCTCCTGTCTCTTTGGGAGTAAATGAGACAGTGCTCACAGCAACATTTTTGCCAGCAGCCTGAATATGGAAGCAGCTGGGTGAACGAGTAAATAAAGGAGGTCTGTGGTACAGTGGAACATAAAAATGTGCTACAGTGGGAAGAAAATCTAGACACATGGCCAGACGCTAAGTGGGACAGCTACAGCCTATGTGCTTTCAAGAAGTAGAATTATATTGTACAGCTATTTCCACTTACATGAGGTATCTGAAGTCGTGGGGTTCATAAAAGATGGCGCAATGACAATCGCCAGGGGTCAGCGTGAAGAAGGAATGGGAAAACTTATGTTTGGCAAGCTATTGTTTGATGAGATTCTGGTTGAGAACACAAAATCTTTCTCAAGATGGATGGTAGTGGTGGTGGTTGGATGATAATATGAATGTATTTGATGCCATTCAGTAGCACAAAAGTGTGCTTACAGTGGCTCATCTTAGCTTGAGTTTATTTCAACACAACTTAAAATATAGTGAGAAAGCATTCTTAGTACTTCAGAGACCAGGAGGGTGTCAAGTTTTTACAGTAACCGGATCTTTCCCAAATCTCCTCTTTGGGTCTGAGGATGACCAGCTACAGGAAGAACACATATGAACTGAATCTATCCTCTCATTCTAAGGACAGTGAGTGCCTCTGTGTACGAGGAAATGGAGCTACTGAGCTGGAATGTCCCCATGCGCCAGGGCTGTGCTCTAAAGGGGCTGCAGAGCCCCCAGCCCCCAGAACCTCCATGATGCCTTTTTACTGTATGAAATCCCCATGACTTTCCCGAGTCACAGGAGAGCAACAGCCCTTGCTCAAGGCTCTGTCGCCCTTTACCACAGGGCCTGTTGTCACTCTGCTTCCCCAAACCCTACTCAAATCATCCCCCTTGACCTCTAATGACATCTCTTCCCATCCCAGATAGCCCCAGAGAAGCCTAGAGAGCTACCTGGAGAACAAACACTGTCGCTCCCCAAAAAGGCCAGTCTTGTACAAATTGTAAGGTGTTGGCAAAAAACTTAATGACGAAGATGAATATTTATATATTATATATTATACATTATGTATTAGGTATTAGGTATTGCATATTATATATTGTATATTACATATTCCTCTTATATATCATGTATCATATATTTCACAAGTTACATATAATATACAATGTGTCTATAATTATATATTACATGTATTATAATATATAAATGCTATATATTATAATATATAATTTATTATAATATACCCCAAATCTCCTCCTCTCAGATTATAGTGGTTAGAATAAGTATGCCCCCCCCAGATTCATGTATCTTAATGCTTGTCCCATAGGTTTTAGCACTATTAGGAGGTGTGTCCTTATTGGAGGAGATATGGCCTTGTTGGAAGAACTGTGTCACTGTGTAAATGGGTTTCGAGGCCTCCTATGCTCAGGCTCTGCCCAGTGAGGAAGAGATTCTCCTAGATGTCCGTGGAAGATAGTCTCCTCTGAGCTGCCTTCGGATCAAGATAGAGAACTCTTGGCTTCTCCAGCACCGTGTCTGCCTCTATGCTGTCATGCTTTCCGCCATGATGATAATGGAGAGAACCTCTGAAAGTGTAAGCCAGCCCCAATTAAATATTTGACTTTATAAGAGTTGCTTTGACGTTGCTACCCTACTTGGACAGAACCAAGAGAAATAGTTATCAGTTGTCTGTAAGCCACTTTCTCCAAGGTACATTGTCACGGCAGCCTTCTTCCCCATGCCGCTGACCGTCTCTGCTACTGACCTGCAGAAACTGTCCTTTCCTCTCCCGGTGGCTGCACCCCTTAGCACAATGCCTGAAACAAGACAGTCTCAGGCAGTTAGTCAAACTCGCTTTCATTCCCCTAAGAGTCCCTGAGAGAACACACAAGTGCAGGCACGTTTACCTCAGTCTCTCCTGTGAGGTCGCCCAGTAGCTTTTGTAGTTTGCTTTTGACTTTTCTTCAATCCAGGCTTCTTAGTAAGCTTAAGCTGCTTCTTAATCAAATGCATTTTCCCTTGCAACACTGCTCCTCACATCTTCTCTACCGAGTGGGTTGTGGACTCCCGCATATAATTACCCCCTATTTTCAGCTTTGCCTTCAAGATGGAGTTCATCCTCCCTCCCTCCCGAGGGTAATTTTCGGATGTTTTCTGAGTTCAAACCAATCCCCACCCCAGCCCCCAACAGTCTCTCATAGACAAGCCACCGTTCGCTCTTCTATTTCTTTAATTGGATTTTAATTTGTCTCACTAAACCCAGATTTACTTGGAAATTCCTTGTCCCCGGCCGAAATTGCAAATTGAAATGGCATACTTATCACGGAAGGAAAGGGAAATGGGACGTGTAGGCCAAGAAAATGACAAAGGACAAAAAACAAGGCCAAAAGAAAGAGAATCAAAGAGACAGCCTCTGCTTAATTATGAGCTATTGTCACAGTAGTATAAAACTCCGTCAAGAAGCCCATTTTGCCCACTAGTAAGCAGGTGTTCTCCAGTTTGCCTTGATCACCTAAGACAATAATAAAAGCGCACCCACTGACTACTGTCTTTGCTAAGCAAATGCCTTGCCTTACAGAATAGCCTCAGTCACCAGGAAACATCACCTACACCCTAGGAAATATACATCAACTACGAAGGATCAGAGCCTCAAAAAGAGAGCAGCTGGTCTCAGCAGATGGCTTATCAGTGAAGCGCTTGCTTCACAGTCATGTGGACTTGAGTTTGGACCTTATCATCCATGTGAAAGCCCAAGCTTGGTGATGTACACCTAGAAACTCGGTGTTGGAGAGGTAGAAATGGGAGGTGCCTTGGGCTTGCTGGCCAGCAAGGTTAAATGAAGTAATGAGCACTAGGCTCAATAAGAGACCTTCCTTCAAAAAATAATTAAGACAGAGGTGAGTTGAAGAAGACACCTGACATCAACCCGTGACCTTCATGCACACCCAGACACACACAAAGTAAGCAGGTGGACAACACATCCTCCTGTGGGTATGTCTTCATTGTATCATCAGAAAGAATGATGCTGGATGGTTCTTAGTTTGTGTTGGTAGGGTACCCTCTCACGGCGGCTCACCAAGATATCTAACTCCACCTAGTTTGGGGAGCTCAGTTTTATTGTAATATTTAAGCATTACACACTCTCGGATTTCCTGATTAATGGGATTCGTTCCCATTAAACTGAGGAATGAAACAATGAAACTAACACCACCATTATTTGTCTTTGTTATTCATTATTTGGATAATTCTAGTCAATGATTGGGGGAAATAAGATAAGTGCCATAAGAAAGGAAAGGCTGTATTATCTACTTAGAACTCCCCCCCGCCCCCGTGCAAAGGAATTCAATGGAAACTGTAGGATCTAATAAAAAGTTAATAAGCAGGATAGTGAATGCAAACATAGAAACTGACACCTCTCCTGTGGACCAGCAGCTCCCAGGCTCCTCTGTGAGCTAAGTATATCAGGTCCCTAAGGCTAGGGCAATCCATCACATCCAAGATAGCTAATCTAGGATGCTCTCCCACTCAAGCACTCAGCAGCTTGGGTGGTGCTCATCAGAGTAACATATAGACAGCACAGTTGGAAGAAAGTGGGATGAAGTAGAGTTGGAAGAAAGTGGGATGAAGTAGAGTTGGCAGAAAGTGGGATGATGTAGCGTGAGTACCAAAAGCAGGCAGAGATCTACAAGAAGAGAATTCAGAGAAGAAGGCGCATAGCAAGCACAGCGCATAAAAGTGATGATGGGCATTTGGTCTATTTTACTGGGCGCTATGCTTTAGGAAAACGTATTACTGGATTGTTTCTTTGGATGCTTTGACACAGCAGCCTGTGTTCTGCTAAGCAGGCCACAGCTAAAATCTGAAGTGTGGTAGTTGAGATTTTCCTGAATGTAAATACCAATAGTAAACAACCAAAATGCAGTGATATGACCCAGGATTATATTCTAGGGGCTGGAAAGATGCAGATTCGATTCCCAACACCCACATGGTAGCTCACAACAGTCTGTAACATCTTGTTCCAGGACATCCAATACCCTTCTGGCCTCCAAGAGCATTAGGCATATAGGTAGTACACAGATATGCACACAAAATTTTTTAAAAATTGTAATCCTTTTTCTAATAATAACAATTATAGTAATATTGATAAATAATATTAATAATAAGTCATTCAATGTCCACCAATACAGCAAACATGCAAGATGTTGATGACAGAAGCAATAGATGTTTATCAAGGGACATAACAGATTTGAGGGAATAAGATAGGCAGTCAACAGACTCTTAGTTAAACAAGTGTCTCACAAAAGATAAGGAGAAATCAACCAGAAGGATAGCCATGACTTAGATGTCAATACATCATATAAAGGATGTTGAGTAAACACTGGAGAATCTTTCCTTTTGTGCCAAGGCATATGTGTTAGCATTAAAATTCTTCTTTGAGAGAAAATATTTTCTATGGAAATTTTTTAAGAAAGCCTGCTGTGGGGTCCAGGGAAATGGCTCAGTCATTAAGTATGGATGAGCAAACAGGAAAACCTGAGCTTGATCCTCAAGGACCCACACAGAAAACCTGGTGGCATGAGCTCTGGGGAAGAGGAGACAAGAGGAACCCTGGGGCTTGTTGGCCAGCTAGATAATCCAAATCTTTAAGCCCTGGAGTTTTAGGGAGAAATCCTGCCTCAAAATCAAAGAGGAAAACATATGACGACATTCAAGGTTGACCATAACCTGCATGTGCGCTCACACAAACGAGTACACATATCTTCATATAACACACGGGGAGAAAAGAAAATAAACTCTGCAGAAACACCAGAGCGTTTTGGGACTCATCTTCAAAATGTCATCTTAGTGGCTCTGTAGATAACATTCTCAATGTCTTTTCTGAATTTAAACATTTTGGTGGCCTTTTCTTAACTATTTCACCTCATAAAATCACCCAGAGAAGTGCTTCTGCGGAAATTTTCATCACACTAAAGATAGATGATGCAAAACCACATGTCATATAGAGGGAACATAAACTAATTTTCCCCCCGAACTAAAACTGGCCAGCATGTGTTGCCTAGCAAGGGAAGCAATGGTTGTTGCTGTGTTCACTTAAAGGATCCTTTTCAAACTGGCTCATTTTGAATCTGATGTTACACAAATGTTAAATTAGGTAATTTACAACTGAGGCAGGCAAAATCATTCTATACATGCTTGAGGGGTTTTACTGCTCTTCAACAGCAGTGGGACCTGTCACTATCACCGTCTTTCACACAAGAACAGCAAGCCCAAGCAGGTGACCCCAGGGAACACATTCTAACACACAGAACAGCTGAGACTCCAGTGCCAGCGGCCTCCCTTCTATTTTTTAAGATGTATTTTTGTTTGTAATTATGTATATGTGGTGTGGGGTGTACATGCATATAGGTGCCCTCTAAGGACAGAGGTACCCGATTCACCTGGAGCTGAAGTTACAGGTGGTTACCAGCAAGGATGTTGAGAACTAAACCTGAGTTGTCTGCAAGAACAACAGCTGCTCTTAACCACTGAGCCATGTCCCCAGCCCCCCTCTTCTCTTCTTAACACCTTCTAAATCTCAGTTCTCAAAAGTAGAGAGTTGATTCAAAACACACACACACACACACACACACACACGCACACACACACACACACACGCACGCACGCACGCACGCATGCACAGACACAAAAGCAGCTTCAAAACTGGCCTTCAGAAGCAACACAGAGTGGTCAGGGCCAGAACCCAGCCCACAGCCTCATCAGGAAGCCCTACCCTTCATCTCTGCTTATCAGGGTTCACAGCAGAGTTCAACTATAAAAATGACTAGAACAGTACATAGGAGGAAATGTTTCATAAAGAATTTGGGTATCGGGAAAAATAGAGAGAAAATCTTTTCGAAGTAGGATATATACCAAGATCCTAACTTCATTCGTTTGATTTTTGAAAAGACACATAACACATACATGTGGCCTTTTTCAGGGGTGTGTGTGTGTGTGTGTGTGTGTGTGTGTGTGTGTGTGTGTGTTTATAGGTGTTTTGCCTGCATATACATATGTATACCACGTTTGCACATATGCCTGGTGCCCAGAAAGGTCAGAAGAAGAGGTCAGATCCCCTGGGACTGGAGTTATGAGTTATGGTCAATGAGCTATATAGGGAATCAAATTCAGTTTCTCTGCAAGCGCAACAAGCATTCACAACCACTGAGCCATCTCTCCAGGACACATGTGACTTTTAATACAACACATATCACCAGGGCTAGAATGATGGCACAGCAAGTAAGACACTTGCCACACAAATATAGGAACCAGAGATCAAATTCCTAACACTAATGTAAATACCAGGTGAGTGAGGGAACCTGCCTGTAATTCTAGCAGATAGGAGGCAAATTCAGGGATTCTCTAGAACAAGCTGGCTAGCCAGACTCAGTCAAATGAATACACTGGGTTCAAGTAAGAGACCCTCCCTCAATAGATAAGGTCAACAGCAACTGAGAAAAACATCCACATCAACCTACAGCCTTCACATGCATGTAACATACATCCATACATATGCAAACACATCTACAAATATGCACTCGTACTGTATACAGCACACACATACACATACATGAAAAACAGCCACATCAGAACATGACAGTATTTATATTTAGATTGTAGAAACACGAGGGTTTTTTTTTCCTTTACTTTTTCTGGATATTTTTAATTTTCTACAATGAATATCTTTAATTTTAAAAATGTAAAGCACATAAAAATGCTCAAAACCGTAAGTCACTTGGGAAATGCAAATTAAAAACACAATGAGATGGCATTTCATGCCCACTAATGGCCACAATAAAAAAAGACAGGCAATAATGAACGTTGGCGAGGATGGGAAAACCAGAGTCCCTCGAGAATTGCCGTTAGGGTGTAAAATGGCACCGCTAGCAAATAACTTGGAAGCTCCTTCAAAAAGTAAAACAGGAATTTGCCAGTTGCATGATCCAGCCATTCCACTTTTAAGTGTGAGAAGTAAAAGTAATATGCACGTGGACAGACTTGTATATGAATGTTCTTAATAGATCATTCACAATACAAAAAGATGAAAATAATATAAATGTCCATCAACTTTCATGGTAAGGACAAAGTGACAGATTGTACCTTCTGTTTGTAATGTCATAATAAAGTGTGAGCATAAGTATCTCCAGGGACAGCTTCCTTGCTGCCCCCATCCCTACTCCTCACCCCCACCCACTATCCCCTGCTACAGGCAACAAGATGAAGCCTAGGTGGCCGGTCCTATTGACCTCACATCCCACATGGACAATGCACATAGGCCATGGTGACATTTCTCAGTCATTGTGTAACTGGAAATTGAAGCCTGCTTGCTTTAAATCTACAGTGAAAGCCCTCTAGAAACCTATTTGACTAAGGCCACAGATTCAGACAAGGTCTTGGCTCACTGGTCCCTCCTCCTCTCCCATCCTGAGTCCCGTGTGTGTGTGTGTGTGTGTGTGTGTGTGTGTGTGTGTGTGTGTGTGTGTGTCTGTGTCTTCAGATGTCTACCTGTAAGCCATAAAATCTACCTCTCATTGTTGTTGCTCCTATCATTGATCAAGTGTTCTAGGTTCTTAATGTTTAAATTAAAATGCAAAAGGAATACAGTGCTCCTCCAGCTAATAGCCAGACTCACTGCACTTGTTCAGCCGAAGCTCTCAAAAGAGTAATTTACAATTGCCCTCTATTTCCCTCTTTCTGTTCTCATTTCAACCCCTTAACACGCCTCCTCTCCTCACTCCTTACAAATTGCAGCTCCTGGGTCAGACCTCCAGACTGCCAATGCCAAGGGACTTTTGGAAGATGCCCTTCTGTGTGTTCCTGGGCCTTGTACCTACTTCTAAATCATGTAATCATTCTGAATGAGGACAACCTCATGGGCATTCTGTTAACATTATTTATCTTGGTATCGTAAGCATCTAGCATATTTCTCTGAACCTAGCTGGTACTTGGTTCGTTTTTTGTTTTTGTAAATCTGACAAAATAGACCAAGAGGAAATGTATGTGACCAGGGCATATAAGGTTGTGTTCCAAAAACAATAGCTCAAAGGCACATCTATGATGATGTCGCTCTTCTATGAACATTTGTATCTCGTGTGATAGTTCAAAGGAGTTTGCTCAAAGGAGGAGGAGGAGAGGGAGTAGGAGGATGAAGAAGAGAAGAGCAAGGCATCCCTTGGACCTCCTCACTCTTGGTACTCATCGGGTCTGAAATGCCACCACCAACTCAGTACACAAGATAGATGATGTGATGGTTCGTATATGCTTGTCCCAGGGAGTGGCACTATTAGAAGGTGCGGCCTTGTTGGAGGAAGTGTGTCACTGTAGGGTTGGGCTTAGAGATCTTCCTCTTAGATGCCTGAAGATGCCCAGTATGTTCCTGGTTTCCTTTGGATAAAGGTGTAGAACCCTCAGCTCCTCCTGCACCATGCCTGCCTGGATGTTGGCCATGCTTCTTCCTTGATGACAATGGACTAAACCTCTGAACCTGTAAGCCAGCCCCAAGTAAATGTCTTTTATAAAACTTGCATTGGTCATTGGTATCTGTTCACAGCAGTAAAACCCAAACTAATACAGACGGTAACATCATAGGAATTCTCCCCCTCGAGATTCTGCTCTTGGACAGCACATGCTCAAGCTACATGCATACCTGGTCATGCATAGCATGGTGTGGGGCCCATGCAGGCAGCAGCAGCCTAGACAGCAGCCTGCATTGTGACTTTAAGAGCCTCGGCAATGTTTCCGTGACTGAGTGATACTCTCTTTCACCTACCAGCTAAGGCCCAACCGTCAGGCTTGGTTCACTAGACTAGTTTAAGGATTTGGTTTGGTTTGGTTTGGTTTGGTTGGGAAAACACATTCATCAGGAAGCAGCAAGACTTTCAGCTGTGAATCAGCTTCTGTTTCAGTGGAAAGGGCAGCCCTTCTGCTTCCCTCAAAGAAGGAGTTGGTAGAGGAAAACTGTGAAATGCTCCAGAAGAGGTGCCCCTAAAGTGAGACAAGGCAAGAGGAAGCTGACAGTGTCACTGAAAATAGCCACTTGACTAGTGTGCCTGGAGTCAGCCTTACAAGGTGTTCTGCTTGTGAAGGCTCAGTTCCTTCTTAAATTGCTGGAAAGAGAGAGAGAGAGAGAGAGAGAGAGAGAGAGAGAGAGAGAAGGAAAAGGGAGGGGAGGAGAGGGAAGGGAAGGGAAGGGAGGGGAGGGGAGGGGAGGGGAGGGGAGGGGAGGGGAGGGGAGAGGAGAGGAGAGGAGAGGAGAGGAGAGGAGAGGAGAGGAGAGGAGAGGAGAGGAGAGGAGAGGAGAGAAGAGAAGAGAAGAGAAGAGAAGAGAAGAGAAGAGAAGAGAAGAGAAGAGAAGAGAAGAGAAGAGAAGGGAAAAAAGAGGCTTAGAGATGGAAGAGGATTCTCACATAGGAGAAAGTGGGCAGTGCCCGCAAAGGGTTAACGGCTGTGCTGCCTGGGCTCACCCACACAGCTGAGCACCCACACAGAACACAGGCAGCTGCATCTCCCTCAGATGCTGAACTGCAGGTGTGGTCTCTGCATACATTTTCTAACGGTCATTAAGGACTTTTTTTAGGATAGAAGTCAGAGTGATTAGCATGGCCCCAGTACACATTTCTAGTCTCGTGTAAGATTTCCCAAATGGTCACTCCATCTTAGAGTCTCAAGAGTGCTACCTCCCGTCTGTGATATCAGGACCTATACAAATAAACGTAGATAGAGACAGATAGATACAGATAGGCAGGTGACATGTAGGTAGGTAGATAATAGATACATAACCTGTGGCCATGCTCTCTTACTGAATAATCTTGTGAGTGGATATTTAGTCTTTGACCCAAGTTTCTGACAATGTTCCTAAATCACTTGAAACTTTCTGGGACCCTTTGTCCTCGTGGTCTGACATTTTGATGGGCTCCTGGTAGCATTAGAAGCTGTGGTCAGGAGAGCCAGCCGTGTAGTCAGAAGGCTGTATCTCACCGCCCGGACCCTTGCTTCTTTTCCCTTTTTCTTTTCACTTATTCAACAGCATTTTTGTTTGCTTGCTTTTTATATTTTTAATTAAAATATAATTACATCATGTTGGCTCTTCCCTTCCCTCTCTTCAACCTCTCCCCGTCCCAACACTCTCAAATTGATACCCTTTTTTTTATCATTATTGATGTGTATGTGTGTATGTGTGTATGTGTGTGTGTGTGTCTGTTTGTGTGTGTGTGTGTGTGTGTGTGTGTGTACACAAAAACACAAATACAACCTTCTAAGTCTCCTTCCACTGTTTGTGTGTATAGAGTTTCAGGGCTGGCCACTCTGTATTGCATAACCTAATCAGGAAACTCAGCTATGGAAAAGGCTAACTCTCCCTCTCTCTGCAGTCAGGAGTAGAGAAGGGTATAAGGCTGAATTGATCCCAATGGCCAATTAATAATTAGTCAATTAATAGTGATTCTGCTAATTTTGCCCAGGTTATGAAGCTTCTGTCAGAAACCCAAAAAGATAGGATCAGAAAAACTCCTAGTAGCTGAAGATGTGAAGGTTCCGGGAGGGTGGGGACTACAGAGAGGACATGGGGGCTCCACCACCCCTTCTACCTGCCTTGCCTTACCCCTCTCTTCCCTCCTGCTTGCATCCTCTCCTGTCCTTTGCAGTCAAGGTGTAAAGTGTCCCCTGTGTCTGTGAGCCACAAGAAAATTACTTGAACCTCAAGAAAGGAGCTACCCAAATTATACTCAAGTCAGAACATGGGGATAGAACACATATCTTATACATTATTTCATTTAAACTAAATTTCATATTTCCTATATGCTATACAGTAGGCAAAAAATAGTCTCCTGGCCCCAGGTGAGGACATTATTAATTCACTATCCTCTCCAGCTTCCTGTTTGACTATTATTTCCTTGTGTCTTCCTCCAGTTTATAAATCTAAGGCATATTCACCATAGAAAATTTATCAAAATCAAAAGTATACAGCAGAAAGCCAAAAAAAAGTCAGAAATCCTAGTTTCAACCAACCATTACATTGTATCCACTTCCAGTTTGGTTTGTGCTCTGTATTTTTCATTTACTGATAGGTAGTTTGTTTACATAGCTTGGTGATTATATAATCTTTCATCACACAAATGTGCCACAACTTATTTAACCCCGCTCCTCAGAGTATGGGTTTAGGAGTTTTCCAAATTTATAACATAGTTAACTAAGCTGCAAGGGAACACCTCCTGTTAAGCCGACAGCTTTCTGCATTTCAAATTATCTTCCTAGAATAAATTGTTATAAACAGAACTGCTGTGTCAAGCAACATGATTATTTTTAAAGATCTTGATACATTTGTCCAAACTGCTTCTTGGAAAAGTTTTTTTTTTTTTTTAACCAAAAGAAGCCATATTATTGATGAAGGCAGACAAAACACCCATGCCTGGTGACAAAGGTTTAGAAGTAAGAGGGATGGTAGTGTTTCCAAAGTTGGTCATTTGCTCAGCAATCAAATGTTTCCAACAGATCCTAGGTAGGAGACCACTGAAGTTTTAAAAGTTTCAGTCATCCCCTGCCTTCTGTCTTAGTTAGGGTTTTATTGTTGTGAAGAGACACCATGACCAAAGCAGCTTTTATAAAGAAAACATTTAATTGCAGGTGGTTACGATTTTGGAGGTTCAGTCCATTATCATCAAGGTGGGAAGCAGGCAGTGTGCAGGCAGACATGGTGCTGGAGGGGCTGAGAGTTCTACATCTTAATCCAAAAGAAGCCAGGAGGAGACTCTGGTTCCACATTGGGCAGAGTTTGAACATAGGAAAACTCAAAAGTCACTCCCACATTTCCTCCAACAAGACCACACCTCCTAATAGAGTTCTCCCTGAGGGCCAAGCATTCAAACACAGGCTTCTATGGGGGCCAAACCTATTCAAGCCACCATAGCTTCCTACAGATAAAAAGTCTGTATGTGCTCTATGTGTCCGGATAGCTCCATAAACAGTCATGAAGGCTTACCACTCACTTGCTGCTGCTGGAGGAGGACATTGATACTCAGGGAGATAGCTGCCCAAGGTTACTGACCCAGCAGGCCCCAGCCGAGTCAGCAGACACATCTCAGTGCTTTGCCTCTGCACCCCAGCAGCCCCTTCTTTGTCTTACTCTATATAATATGTAATGGAGATATCCTTGGTTTCTAAATACACCCTGGTATCTACTGAGTCCTTCCTGGCTCTTGAAATCCAACTGAGATCACCTAGCCATTTGAATTTGTTGTCCAGGGAAGACATAAGAATGTCCAGGGAAGAATGCCACAGGCTGGATGACTTAACCAGCAGAACACACTCCTCATAGAAGACACTCTGCTACAAAGATCAAAAGTCCAACACCAAGGTACCAGCAGGATTGGTTTCTCCTGAGGTCTCTCTTGTGGCCTAAGGATGTCTTCTTTCTTAGTGTGTCCATGCAACCCCAATATAGCTTCCTTTGCCTATAAGGATGCTAATCCTATGGAGTAGTGGCCTACCCTTTCAATCTTATTGAATATGAATTACCTCTTTAAGTTCCTATTCCCAATACAGTCACAATCTAAAGATGACGGATCCGGCCTGTAACACCTAACTTCTAAAGAAATAGTTCAGTCTAGAAAATCCTTCATCTTTCCTCAGTGTGAGGCAGGTCCTTGGGGATGAGGAAGTGATTAGAGAAACAGTCCTGTTTTCACTAAACTGAATCACTTTACTCAGTGTGTTCCCTTTCCAGCACCTACTCTCTTTCTTCCACTTCTATTGGTATAGAAATAAGAACCAACCATGTGTCTTCCAGGGTGAAATTATTCTCAGAAGCCGCAAGAGCGAATGCTACTGGATGCTACTGAGAGGTCTGAGGTCAGAAAGCACAGAAGAGGAGTCTGGGTGAACAATTTAAGACATTCTTTTTCTCAGGAGAGCAGTCTTAGCACATTTGACTCTGACTATCTATTCTCAACCACTTAGAGCCCCGAGGGCAGACCAAATGGTACATCATTGCTCATATTTTCAACACCATAAAAAAATGGGCACCACTAACTCTATTCCTACCTCCCTATTGGCAACTAGATGAATCCTGTCTGAACGGCTCCGCTCACGCTCATACCTCACGCAGAGTACAACCTAGAGCTCATGCCTGCTTGCTTTAAACTCATAGGGAGAACGCTGCAGGCAACTTGGAATATGGTTCTGTACTTAAACAAGGCCTAGGCCCATAGGTCCTTCTCCTCTATCTCTCCCTTTCCCTGCCTGGGCTCCTTGACCCTCTGTGTATGGTCTCAGGTGTACTGTGCATACCCTAAGGACCTGTAAGCAATAAATTGTGACTCCAGTTTGTGTCTCTCACATCACTAAAGGAGTTCCCTCAGTGTTAAAAATCCTAAGTTAAAAAACACTGAGAAAGCAGTAGATATGCCTCCCCCGGGATTTTTCACTGAAGAACCCTGTGGTCCCAAGTCTAGTGCCTCATCTCTTGCTATCCTTCCTTTGCCCCTTCTGGGCCACATCCTCCAGGAATGCCCCCTAAGTATTCAGCTTCCTTAGCTCGCTAAGCACAGACCCCGGACCAGGCTGTCATACAATCTCTACACCACTCCCTTTGGGGACACAGTGGCATGGACAGCCGTCAGTTTAAGCAGCTCCTTGTCTTTTGAGGCTAGTTGTAGTGTCACTAGGACTTGTGCCTTCATTATTCAAACAGATCCTGATGGTGTTGATATTAGTGAAGGTGGATGTTCAACAGCTTGGGACGAGAATTATGAATTCACTAAATAAAGTATGAGGTCAACGTTGCTCAGGTGCGTGAGAAGCATCAGCGGGGACGAGTGACTGAGGAATATTAAGTACAAGAGTCTGAGAGAAAGTTGAGCTTCGGAAGCTCCAGCCCTTGGTTCACATTCAATGACCGTCAATTATACGGGTCTGGTTTGAAGCCGCTGCTTTTGACTTGGGAGTTGGGGGCTGACACCAAGAAGAAATAATTGTCCTGAGAGCAAGGAACTAGCAAGAAAGTGACATCTTAGGTGACTGCATCCCCTAACTACTTACTCAGGCCCAAAGAAAATGGATTTAAACACATTGCCATTGATGATTTATAAGAAAAAAATGTAACAGAAAACCAAAGTATAGAGTCAAGAAGGGTGAAGAAGAAGGAGGAAGTGGAAGAGGAGGAGAGGATGTGAAAGAACCTTCTGGAGGACACCAACTGTAGATTCCCAGTCTTAGCCCCCATAGCAACTGCATGTATTTACAGATTACTTCTAACTATGTGCCAGGTGACCTTCTAGAATGGAAACAGCCCAATGTTACTTACCCAAACTGTGATGCATCCAGTCCATGGAAAAGTACTTGGCAATTAAAGGAGCCAGTTAAGGATGGACAAACTTGGATAGACAAGTTGTGCTTGTTGTGCTGAATGAAAGAAGCCAGTCCCAGAGGACTGAATGGCTCCATTTATTCAAAAATTTCAGGAAGACAAAACTATGGTGATAAGAAGAGATCAGATGTTGCCAGACGCAGGAGCACAGAGGGTGTGGCCGAAAAGGAGGAACTGATAAAACTGTATAGTGTTTCCACTGTAGTAGCAGTCACACAAATCCACAGTGAGGTGTAGTGGTATTTGTCTATAATCCTAGCTACTCTGGAGGCTGAGGCAGAAGGTGTCTCTTGAGCCTACAAGTTTAAGGCTAGCCTAGGCAACAATGTGAGATCCTGTCTCAAAAACTGTATCAAACCTGTATGTATATTAAATATAGAAAACTATATATTCTTAATAATATTGAGATGAATACTATTAAGATAAATGAAGTAAGGTTTTATTCATCATAAAAATTCAAATATACGCAAACATAAAATATGTGTGATGTGATACCTCATTATGCTTCATTCAGTTCCTAGGCTACCCCAGAAATGTACCAGAAAAGGGTTGGGGTAGAGGTATGAGAACCAAATAAGACTTCCTGTTTCTCTTAAGCTAGAAATCTCCATTTGTATTTCATAATTAACCTTAGGGAATATTTCACTTGTAAAAATTGAGGCTTGAGCCAATGATGTAATGTGTACGTATACAGTTAGTACTCGCCGAGAGCTCACTGTCTGCCAGGCACTGTTCAAAACAGTCTGTATAGGCATCACACTACTTGTTCTCCTTCGTAGGATTTCATGAGATATGAATTATCTTTCTTTAAAACTGAGAAAAAGAAGACTGAGAGAAATCACTTAGCTTGCTTATAATGGCCTAAATCATAGGCGAAACAGATATTTGGTTCAAGGCCTTGACTCTCAGATCTCCTGCTGGGAGGGTAATTGACCCAGAACACTGGTGCTATACTCTGCAGTCGACAATGATGTTCCCATAGCTACACATCCTGTGCGTGGTTCCCACTCTGTGACTGCGCGTAGCAGGGGTCCTAAGGCAGGTCTGTTTACAGCTGATGCAGGGTTCGTGGCTCTGGGTTCTCTACCTGTATGACTCTTCTTAGGCGTGACGGCCTTCCTTTTTTCCTTCTGTCCCTTCTTTCCTCTGATCCTTCCTTCCTTCTCTTCTTCCTTCTTTCTTGGGACTTCTACCTCTCAGGGCCAGGACTTCACCACAGTTTGATGATTCACTCAGCCCTTTCTGATGTCCTTCTCGTTCTCTCCCATTGCCGTTTGTCCTAGTGAACTCTCATGACTCCTGCTTCTTGAAGGGCCCTCATAAACACATCTTACTGAAGAAATGAAGTGCTCCCCCAAGTATAACACAAGAGAATATGAGGGTTTGTATATGCTTGGTCCAGGGAGTGGCACTATTAGGAGGTGTAGCCTTGTTGGAGTAGGTGTGTCACTGTGGGCATGGGCTTTAAGACCCTCATCCTAGCTGCCTGGAAGCCAGTCTTCTCCTATCACCCTTCAGATGAAGATGTAGAACTCTCAGCTCCTCCTGCAGTATGCCTGCCTGATCACTGCCATGCTCCTGCCTTGATGATAATGGACTGAACCTCTGAACCTGTAAGCTAGCCTTGAATGAATATTGTCCTTATAAGAGATGCTTTGATCATGGTGTCTGTTCATAGCAATAAAACCCCAACCAGGACAGAGAGTCTTGGAAATAGTGATGAAGTGAATAACTAATATAAAAGGCTATAGGAGTTAAACTCCCTGACATGACCAAATCACCACTGGATACCCTGGCTTGTAGTATGTATATAGCAGTTATTGAGTACATGAAATGAAATAAAGTTTTATGACCAGTATAGAGACTAGTATTTTAAAAGGAAAAAAAGGAAGGAGCAGTGAGCAGGCTTCCTATAGGCATTTAAGTGTCCAGAGGACCTCATCATTACCAAAACCTTCTTCCCTCCAACTCCAGTCAAATACAGGTAGGGCTGGCTGACTCTTCCTATCCCCACCAGATTTTTACAAAAAGAAGAATTTTCCAACTGACATCCCAACTTGCCCCCATAGCTTCTGAAAGTCACTTCGAGGCTGGGGGAGAAAAAATAAAACCTCATTCTGAAAGAATTACTCTCATAAAGTACTGTGAATTGAATGTTGACCTGAAGCT
The DNA here is from genome assembly GCA_036184795.1 of Tokudaia tokunoshimensis. Lineage (NCBI taxonomy): Eukaryota > Metazoa > Chordata > Mammalia > Rodentia > Muridae > Tokudaia > Tokudaia tokunoshimensis. The sequence continues at coordinate 28,106,709 of BTHU01000010.1, read as the reverse complement.
GACCAGAGGAATTTTTCAATACCACTTTTATATATAAAATTTGTAACCTCTCTCTTCTCATAGAAACTAGGTAGTATTGATTGAGTAGAAACTTCAGGAAACTGTGTTTGGGACTTAATAGGGGTGAGCCTGTGGTAATCGTGGCTACCCTGCAGTTCAATTAAGATTCTTAACCAAAAAGGAGAAAATAAAATCAAAATCAATATTCCCGATGGCACACGGAATAAGGACATCATAGCAATTTAGCAGAGCTTCCGGGAGCCATAAGCAACTCTGTTTCTGGCCATGGGGCTGTTTCTCCATCAATCGTCAATAGAAAGACAAAGAGGGAAGACCTGGGGGAGGAATAAATGGAAGGTGAGCCCAGCAGAGAGACAAGAAATCTATCAAGCAGGAAAAAGACCAGAGCTAAGAGCTTAACCAAAAAGGAAAATAAATATCTTTGTGTAACACCACAGCACCAAGTCTTCCCAGGCAACGGTGGGCAAGGATTTGTCCCTAGAATTAGTGGGAGAATTAGAAAATGTCAAATCTAGAAGAACTCTGAACTCTCTTATGATTTGCAAACAAAACTGAGGCTGAGAACAAGAATTTGGGGAGTGGGGGAGGGGGATAGGTTTGAGACCAGGTTTCACTTTGTAGCCCATACTTAACTGGAACTCTCTATGTGTCCTTAACTTGCCTCTAATTCCTGAGTCTCCTCAATGTTAGGATTACAGATGTGTGTTACTATGCCCAGCTTAAGACCAAAAATCTGGCCAACTATATTAAAGAAACTGGTTGATTAGAACCACTACTCACACCTGTACAAGCTGGTGCACATACCTTGTCTGCTTTCCCTCCCTCAATCCCGCCACTGGGGGAAAGCCCCAGGATAACATATCAATATCCCTTGCCTCCAGGTTTTTGGCAACCTACCCAAGAGTACCCATCCATGGGCTCAACTTTTAACCATATATGAGCAGAATCCCAGCTCCTAGCTGACACATCATCATCCCTCACCTAAGACTACAGAATTCTCTTGCCTTAGCCCCAGGTGCTCTATTTCCTTGGGACTGGTGAACCCACCAGGAACAGCCTCTGATAAACCTGCCTTCATCTATTTTAATTTGGTCTAATCTGGCCTGTATTGCATCAGCAGAAAACAGCTAGGGAAGGAACCATGGCCTTACTCAAGCTAAACAACCTCACTTCCTACAAGTTTCCTTGTATACTTGTGTAAGCTTTCCTGTAGTTGGCTAGGATCTTTCTCTCTCTCTCTCTCTCTCTCTCTCCCTCCCTCCCTCCCTCCCTCCCTCCCTCTCTCTGTCTCTGTCTGTCTCTGTCTCTGTCTCTTTCTCTGTCTCTTTCTCTCTCTCTCTCTCTCTCTCTCTCTCTCTCTCTCTCATTGGATTTTTCAAGACAGGATTTCTCTGAATAGCCCTGGCTGTCCTGAAACTCGCTCCATAAACCAGGCTGTCCTTGAACTCAGAGATCTACCTGCCTCTGCCTCCCTAGTACTGGAATTAAAGGCCTGTGCCAGCATGCCCAGCTTAGGAACTCTGATTTCATCTTTAAGTTCCCCAAGGTACAGATGCCCAATGGGTCATCCATTTTTATGGTCACAACTTAATAGGAACTATAGCATTCTGAAAATTCTCTTAGCAATGCCTGGCTAGCAGAAGCTATGATACATGGAAAAAAGGGGGATGCATTTGGTACTGAGAGATCCTCCTCCACAGGTTGACCCAAAAACTTAGGTGTGGCTCCATTCAGAGTTTCCATGTTTGTCCCTGAATCAACTACTCCACTGCCCCATTGTATGCGATCTGGTGAAGCTTAACTAAAATGCTAAAGAAGGAGCTTCCTTTACATGTGATCTGTTCTGGTTTCATAGAGCCTTGCATAGAGATAGGAGACTCCATGAGTTGATCTTTGGTTGGTCAGAAGAAGCTAACTTTTCAGATTAACAACTGTCCCACCCATGACCTCCTTCTCCATAGCCCTATCTCTGGAGTGTTTGGGGTATCTGACATGCATCACACAGCTCAGCACTTAGTGGGAGGTGCTCAGGAACTACATTTGGATGGATACAACAACAAACGAATGAGCCAACACAGGAATACAGTGACTTCAAAGATCCAGCTTCCTCATGCTGTTAGGGTGGAAGTTAGAACTTCTTTTGACTGCTCTGAAAGACAATTATACTTGTAACTACAAAGAGAAAGACAGAAGGAGAGTAGATTTCAGAGCTGTCTGAAATCCAGTTTCTCAAATATCAAGTATTAGACCTCTGTTAACATATTTTCCCTCTCCAGACTCCAATTAATTCCTAGAAAGTGGAAACAAGGACTTTACATAATTCTTCTTGTGTTTGATATTTGTGATGGTTAGCATTATTTGTCGGAATCTAAAATCACCAAGGAAGAGTCACAATGAGGGATCGTCTGCCTTGGCCTAGTCTATAGGTATGTCTGTGAAAGATTGTCTTAAGTTAACTGTTGTGCAAAGACCTAATTCACTGTGGGTGGCGCCATTCTTTAGCAGAAGTTCCTCGTTTGTATGAGGGTTGAGAAATCAAGCTTAACACAAGCAAGGAACCAAGGGAGGATGCATGCATTTATTTCTCTCTAATCTTGACTATGAATGTAATTTAACTGACATTCTTGCCATCATTTACTCACAAAGATAGACTGTAACTTGGAATTACAAGACAAATAAACTGTTCCTTCCCTATATTGCGTTTTGTTGTGGTATTTTATTATAGCAACATAAATAAAACTAGGATCCAATGTTAGTATATATTTAATTTAATTGGAGAAATAATATACTTCAAACCATTTAATTGAATAAAATTTTCTTGGAGAGACAAGTCAGTGAGCGTTCCAGGAACAACATGAACTGATTTGCCCATCAAACCCTTAATAATGTCTGAAGAGACAACAAAAGGCAAAAATAAGATTTAATAATACAATTGAAGTAGTTCACACCACATATAACTCCTCACTAACTGTGATACTTAAGGTTATATATCAACTTTCCTGAGCTAAAAGATAGCCATTTTGCGAGTGAAAAATTATTTTGTTGGTGTGTCTATGGAGCTGGTTTTAGAAAATATTATGATTTGAACTAAAGAGATGGGTTAAGATGATCATCCTCACCGACACAGATGACCATCCAATACTCTGAGGACAAAAATAAAGCAGGTAAGTGGAGAAAAGATGAGACTGCTCTTGAAGCTAAGGCATCCATCTTTTTCCTTCCCTTGAATGTTAGCATTTATGGTTCTTGTGCCTTTAGACTTAGTTCAAGGCTTAAATATCTAGATTCCAGCCCTCGGGACTTATACTCAGTCTGATACCTATGACCCTGGTTCCCCTAGATCTAGGAGATTTTGGCTGGAAACTATAACAGTGAATATTCTATCCTACAGACTGATGATGGAAGATCACTGGTCTTTTTGGAGTTTGGGTCCATGTGAACCAATGCCGCATGGTTAATATCTTCCTGTTTATCTATATTATCTATGTATTTATTGGTTCTGTTTCTCTGAAGAACACTGACTAATACACCAGCCTTCAGTGAGGCCAGCTGCACATACACAAAAGCTCTTCCTAACATCAGGTTCAGACTTAAGAGCAGACTATGGAGAAAAGTATTTCAAAACTACTTCAATAGTGCCTAAAAGGAAACATGATGGATTAAACATTCAACTTCTTCAGTGTTAAAAAGGGTGCTCAGAACACTTTAAGTCCCAAGGAAATTTGTAAGTGTCTGGGGACCATTTGGACTTCAAATTGTTCATGGAATAGCATTTTTGATCAATTAAGTCTAGATCTTAAAACAGATGCAAATATGCCATCAAGTTCAAATTACTGGAAAATATAAATGTTTAATAAATATTAGTTTACATTTCCATCTCTAAGAGACTATTTATAGATTGTGTCTCTTGAATGACTCGTTCTCTAACCTCCAGCTATTTTGAATAAATTTAAAAACAAGGTGGGGGGGAGGAACTGGACAATTTCCACAATGAAAAGTATTATTTGTTCCACTTGGCTGCACACATCCAACAAATGGAAGCTCACAGTAGTTGCCTATCAATTGCCAGTGCCACCACACTTTCTAAAAGCTTCTTTGAAACCCAGATGGCTCCCTAATACTGAGCCGATATCTACCTTTCTGGTTCATATAAACAAGAAAACTGCTTAGTGAACTAAAAGCAAGGAGAGACATGAAAATAGAAACATTCATTTCATTTTAGCTTTCTTTTGTTTTTTACAATTCCTTACATCTACACAAAGAATTAAGATCCCCATTATCATCTCTTATCTCCCTTCTGCTGACCCCTTCTTCACGATTAAGCCTCCTCTTACTTTCATGTCTTTTACTGTGACCCATTGAGTTGAGTTGGAGTTGTTTGTATGACCATAATTAGGGGGTTATTTAATGGAAGTGAGCAGTGGCTACAACACTAGGGGGTGTGTGGGGGCAGGGAATGCTTCCTTCTTCCTTGGCAATTGTTAAATACCAATAGCCCCTAAGAGATGCCTAAGGCTATATAATCCCCTCCCATCTCTATGATGATAATGATATTACATCTGACCATAATCCAAAAATGACAGAGCCAGATGGCCAAAGACTGAAACCATAAACCAAAATAAGTATTTTCCGTAAGTTCACTTCTCTCACCTATTTGTCACAGCGCCAGGGAGCTGACTATCATCTATGCCCTTGAATGCCACTAATGAGGGCTAGAACCTAGGAAATGAAGGGAGACTTCTTCTAACAGCAACAGCTTTGAGTTCGTTCCTAAGTGAAGGGGAAACGGTAGAGAGCATTGTCTTTCCTGTCCTGTAAACTACTGCTGTGGCATTGTTCTGAAGGATACCTCCAAGCCAAGTTATTCCTTCTCACATTCCCTCTACTCTATAGTCATCTATTCTATAAATTTTTGCTAATTGGATACATTCTATAAGCCAGAAACTGTGCTGGGGCTACAAATACTAGAGCAATCCAAGAAACAGTTACTGAAAACAACGGCTGCTCCTTCCCTGAGTTCAATCCCCAAGAAACAATGTCAAAATCAAATCTGAAAAAAAGAAATCCAGGCTTGATAAACACTTGTAATTTCAGCTCTGAAAGGTGGAAACAGCTAGATTCATGGGGTTCACTGGACAAAGAGACTGGCCGATAAGTCCCAGGCTGATGAAAGACCTTGACTCAAGCAAGCAAGACAGCACCCGGAACACCACCAGAAGTTGTCTTCTGGCCTCTACATGCATGTAGATATGCTTGCATACATGCCTACATACACACCTATAAAACCTAAATACACACCTATACAACCTACATACACACCTATACAACCTACATACACACCTATACAACCTACATACACACCTATATAACCTACATACACACCTATACAACCTACATATACACCTATATAACCTACATACACACCTGACACCTACACCCAACACACATACACACACATACCCTCCCTGCCATATATACACATTCCTGCGCACACACACACACACACACACACACACACACACACACATACACAGATGAGTAAATAATTGACTGGAGTAGAGTTTTTAAGGTGTAGCTAACTATAAGTTGCATGCGGACTTCCTCGTACTTTGTTTGAGTCCTCCAGGCTCCTCAGTAGCCCTGATAACATTCATTGCTTCACCAAGCTGATCTTGGATCGAATCCTTTCTTTGGTCTGACTGTGCCCTATCTTGGGTGAACAGGTGTTTCCTTATACCTCCTCAGAGAAAAAAAGACACAATACAAGGAGGAATTGAGAAGGATATCAAGAGGGCACCAAAGTGTCTCTAGGATGACAAAAATACATATGGTACTAGATAGTGCCTAGGAACACCGGAAAGTACCCCTTTCCCCCTTAAAGGAAAAAGGGTCACTAAATTCAGATAAAGTTTCTCCTACTCATGTCCCAGGTAAGGTGGAATTAAATATAAAAGGAATAATGAATATGATTGGCCCTTTTGAGCTGCATTACCAGGTCCTCCCTGTCCCTGGCATTTGTGTGCCTGTCATCATTCCTGGTGCCCAGTGCACATTTCTCCCTCCTTTTGTGCCTTTGGACATTTCCATGAGATTCCTCAGTGGATCCAGGTGCTGAAATCACTAACCTGCTTTTAAGTCCCCTTTGCCCTTTTTTTCTTCCTTTCTTCTCCCCTGACACCCAGAACAGCAATCTATTGCCAGAGCACTCGTTAAGGGACAGGTGCCACAGCACACATCAGGGACAGGTTACTATTGCCTTTTTATTCGGCCGCTCATAAATCAAGAATACGTAAGTAAACACATGAGAAGGAACACCATTCCAGAACACGCTCTGCTTAAGAACTGGGCTTCTGCTGGACTGCAATTTGCACGCCACTCCTTCCAGAACAGCAGATGTCCCTGAGTCACCAGGGCTCACTGTTGGTAGCATCTAACATCTGAAAATAAATCCAGCATTAGACAGCTGACCACATATGTGCCTCTGAAACTATGACAACGGGAAGTCCTGCTACTTCTGTGTCCCAATTAAAAGTGATCTGTTTGGCTGTAATTGGGTGCTTGGTCTCCAAAACTAATACATCAAAGCAACCACATAAGCCTCAAATGTCACCATCATACAAATTGACATTTCCCACACAAGCGACTAGTGAATGGTCAAGAGCAAAAAGCATGTACAACTGAGGTCACAGAGAACAACCGGGTAATGCCACTTTTGGACACGTCTCTCCCATAAGATTTGAGAACTGATTGAATGCTGGAGTTGGAGGAGGAAAAATGCTAGCCAGAGGAAACTAAGTACCCAGGGGATAGAGGGATTCTTAGGACTGGAGATATGGCTCAGTCGTTGAGTGTTTGTCTGGGATGCAGAGGCCTTAGGTTCAATTCCCAGTTTCCCCTCTTGCCAGGAAAATGGTTTAAAAATGGAAATTTATTAAAATTTTAAAAATAAAAACCTAGAAGGACTTTTAGCTGAAGTAAGAAGGAAATACTGGGAGTTTCGTGGAAATAAATGTACAAGGTCAGAAACAAATTCATACAAGTCTCCTTGACCAGGGTGGTCGGATGCCAGGCATTTGGTAGGTCACATAGTATTTGAGTTCCATACCTGGTTAAAAGGTAGCAATTAATTAGCAATTTTAATATTATACTTTTAGATTTGTTCTGTCTTTGGGTTTTGTTTTGTTTTGGCTTGGTTTTCAAGACAGGGTTTCTCTGTAAAGAATGTACTAAAATGATGTCTTTTGTTGTTTTTAATCGGTTGGTTTATTTTTCTTTTTGTTTTTTTTTTTAAGGTAGTGTTTCCTCTACATAACCTCAGTTTTATTTTTAAAAGAATAATGAGAAAACTGTAATAAATATTTAAATGGAAATAATTCGAGAGTAGACATTGGTTTTTTGCTGTGAGTTTCAGCAGAGTTAAGCCTCTTATAGTGGGTTTCTATAGAGAGATGCTTTAACCAGTCTTGGGGGTGGGGGTAAGAACCTTCTACCATCCCCTCTAGTTTCTGAAATATCTAAATAATGGACCTCAAAAGTCTGAAACTTCCTCAGAGATATCATCCTGAGAGAAGACTAATCCAGAAACCTAGACCAGGTAGAAAGTAAAGTTTTTTTCCTCGCTGAGAGTTTGACAACTTTTAAGTTCACATTTCAGGATAATAGGACTCTCTGAGGGGTGAGGTGTGGGTGGGGCCACGGCTTCACCAGGACTGCTACCTTAACCTTATATCAGGTCCCTGACAATGGGTTTGTTACCAGGGGTGAGGTTAGGGGTGATGGTGTCTTGGGATGTTTTGGTAGCAGTGGCAAGGGACTGAAGATAGGGTAGTGTTAGGGTTGGGGTGGGGGTGGTGTAAGGGGGTGAGTGAGGGTAGGTTGCTGGATCTTTTTGTCCATCTTCCCAATGTAGATTATCCAGTAAGTCTTTCTTTGCTTGTCAGTATGAATTTGACCTTGTTACAAGGCTGAGGAATGATTAAGATGTGTCAGACAAAAATCTGTTTCCTGCATATTCATATCCATTCATTCACAGTTCAACAGTTTAGCACGTGAAGCTCCTCAAATCCACCGGCAAAACTGCTGAGAATTTACAGCCAAAGATTTAATATGAATAAACCTGGAGGAAAAAAAAAGCTTTTCAAACTCTCACATAAAATATCAGAATGGGGAGAATTTTCTTGACATTCGGAGTAGGTTGTTCGATTTTTATTTGAAAATAGGAGAAAAGTTTTGTTTTCTCAAGTTTTTGTTTTTCCAGGAATTAGAAGGCAGCATGGGCAGCATACCAAGTCAGAGGGCAGCACCGTCAAAAATTCACTTGCCAGCCTCTTTTCCATGCCGGTCATGGTGGGTGGTCTGTTAAAATAATAGAGGGATGATGTTCCATTCAATCCTCTTGTACCTGAAATTGGATGTCAGCCTGAGGTTTTTTTTTTTATATGATTTAAATTCCTTTGATATATACAGATATTTTAAGGGAAACTCAGTAAAAGAATGGATTCTAATGAAGAGCCAAGAACAGGAAAATGTAATTTTTTTTCTTTTCTTTTCTTTTCTTTTTTTTTTTTTTTTGGCAAGATCACTTCTCTCCAACATCTGCCTACTTCTTATTGGATATTTTATTTGTTTACATTTCAAATGTTGTCCCCTTTCCTGGTTTCCCCTCTGCAAACCCCCTATCCCATCCCCCCTTACCCTGCTTTTATGAGGGTGCTCCCCCATCTACCCACCCAATCCCACCTCAGCACCCTAGCATTTTTCCTCTATGCTGGGGCATCAAGCCTTCACAGGACCAAGGGCCTCTCCTCCCATTGATGCCAGATAAGCCCCTTCAGGCCTCCATTGGGGACCCTGTGCTCAGTCCGATGGTTAGCTGCAAGCATCTGCATCCATATTGGTCAGGATCTGGCAGAGCCTCTCAGGAGACAGCTGTATCAGGCTCCTCTCAGCAAGCACTCCTTGGAATCTGCAATAGTGTCTGGGTTTGGTGTCTGCATGTGGGATGGATCCCCAGGTGGGGCAGTCTCTGGATGACCTTTCCTTCAGTCTCTGCTCCACTCTTTATCCCTGTGTTTCCTTTAGACAGGAGCAATTCTGGGTTAAAATTTTGGAGATAGGTGGGTGGCCCCATCCCTCAACTGGGGGGGTGGGGCATGCCTAACCTCTGGATATGGTCTCCACAGGTTCTTCCTCCCCTTTGTGGGGTATTTCAGCTAATGTCATCCCCCTTGGGTCCTGGGAGGCTCTTGCTTTCTTGGCATCTGGGACTTTCTGCTTGCCACCGCAGTTCCCCATCCCCCACTGCTACATATCTCTGTTCAATTTCCTGAACAATTTCAATTTTATCTCCTCTATCTCCTCCCATATCTGATTCTACCCCTCTTTTTCCCCTCCCCCTCCTCTCTTTTTCCCAAGTCCCTCCCACCCTCTACTTCCCTTGATTATTTTGGTCCCCCTGCTAGGTAGGACTGAAGCATCCACTCTTTGATCTTCCTTCCTCTTGTGCTCCTTGAGTTGTATTGTGGGTATTCCATGTTCTTTGCCTAATATCCACTTATCAGTGAGTACATACCATGTGTTTTTTTGTGACTTGAGTTACCTCACTCAGGATATTTTCTAGATCCATCCATTTGCCAGTGAATTTTGTGAAGTCATTGTTTCTAATAGCTGAGTAGTACTCTATTGTGTAAATGTACCACATTTTCTGTATCCATTCCTCTGTTGAGGGACATCTGGGTTGTTTCCAGCTTCTGGCTACTATAAATATGGCTGCTATGAACATAGTGGAGCATGTGTCCTTATTACATGTTGGAGCATCTTCTGGGTATATGCCAAGGAATGGTATAGCTGAGTCCTCAGGTAGTACTATGTCCAATTTTCTGAGGAACTGCCAGACTGATTTCCAGAGTGGTTGTACCAACTTGCAATCCCACCAGCAATGGAGGAAAGTTCCTCTTTCTCCACATCCTCATGAGCTTCTGCTGTCATCTAAGTTTTTGATCTGAGCCATTCTGACTTGTGTAAGGTGAAATCTCAGGGTCATTTTGATTTGCATTTCCCTGATGACTAAGGTTGTTGAATATTTCTTTAGCTGCTTCTCAGTCACTCGAGTAAAGAAAAGTGATTGTTGTTTTCTGTTATTTTCTTTGTTAGAGATGGAATTATGTTTATGTGGCTATCTTCTTTTGGGTTTCTTGAAAGATTACTTTCTTGCTTTTTCTAGGGTGTAGTTTCCCTACTTGTGTTGGAGTTTTCCGTCTATTACCCTTTGTAAGGCTGGATTTGTGGAGAGATATTGTGTAAATTTGGTTTTATCATGGAATATCTTGGTTTCTCCATCTATGGTAATTGAAAGTTTTGCTGAGTATAGTAGCCTGGGCTGGCATTTGTGTTCTCTTAGGGTCTGTATGACATCTTCCCAGAATCTTCTGGCTTTTATAGTCTCTAGTAAGAGGTCTGGTGTAATTCTGATAGGTCTACCTTTATATGTTATTTGACATTTTTCCCTTACTGCTTTTAGTATTCTTTGTTTTGTGCATTTGGTGTTTTGACTATTATGTGATAGGAGGAATTTATTTTCTGGTCCAGTCTATTTGGAGTTCTGTAGGCTTCTTGAATGTTTATGGACATCTCTTTCTTTAGGTTAGGGAAGTTTTCTTCTAAAATTTTGTTGATGATATTTACTGACCCTTTAAGTTGGGAATCTTCACTCTTTATATACCTATAATCCTTAGGTTTGGTCTTCTCATTGTGTCTTGGATTTCCTGGATGTTTTGGGTTAGGAGCTTTTTGTATTTTGCATTTTCTTTGACTGTTGTGTCAATGTTTTCTATGGTATCTTCTGCAACTGAGATTCTCTCTTCTATCTATTGTATTCTGTTGGTGATGCTTGCATCTATGACTCCTGATCTCTTTCCTAGGTTTTCTACCTCCAGGGTTGTTTCCCTTTGTGATCTCTTTATTGATTCTATTTCCATTTTTAGATCCTGGATGGTTTTGTTCAATTCCTTCACCTGTTTGGTTGTATTTTCCTGTAATTCTTTAAAGGGATTTTTGTGTTTCCTCTTTAAGGGCTTTTGCCTGTTTACCTGTGTTCTCCTGTATTTCATTAAGAGAGTTATTTATGTCCTTCTTAAAGTCCTCTATCATGATCATGAGATGTGATTTTTAAATCAGAGTCTTGCCTTTCTGATGTGTTGGGGTATCCAGGTCTTGCTGTGGTTGGAGAACTAGATTCTGATGTTGCCAAGTAATCTTGGTTTCAGTTGCTTATATTCTTGCCCTCGCCTCTCACCATCTGGTTATCTCTGATGTTAGCTGGTCTTGCTGTCTCTGACTGTGTCTTGTCCCTCCTGTAAGCCTTTGTGATAGCACTTCTGGGAGACTAGCTCTCTCCGGGCAAAATTTGGGTATAGAGAGCTGTGTCACAGGGTCAGCTCCGGTGCACAGATGGAAACCAGAAGGATCCTGTCCCTCTTTAATTGGTTTTTGTTTGTTTGTTTGTTTAATATATGTGATCTGCATGTATACCTGCATACCAGAAGAGAACATCAGATTATATTATAGATGGTTGTGAGCCATCTGTGGTTGCTAGGAATTGAACTCAGGACCGCTGGAAGAGCAGTCAGTGCTCCTAACCACTGAGCCATCTCTCCAGCCCCCTGTCTTTGGTCTTTTATCAGCAAAAATATAGGGCAACTCATCTTTTGCTTTCTTTGCTGTTGAGTATGAAGTGACCCCTAAATAAATGGTTAAAACATGCAACTGACAGGATCCTGTGGTTCTTTTCTTGATGTTAAAAAAAAGAATCTTAGGTAATAGTAATCATTCTGCCCTCTAATGATGTTTGCTAATATACTACATAATATTTAATAATGGAAAGGGGTGTTTCTCAGAGAATTGAGATGCATCCGTACAGATTTCTTTGTTTATTATATGACAGGAAAGTATCTACAAGAGAAAGCCCAAATCTAATTTTTTTATCTAGTTAGCAAAGAAGTGGTTAAAAAAATAAGAAAAAATAATAATTTAAATAAAAGAAAAAGAAAAGAGGTGGTAGGTGACAGTTCATCACGCCATACATGTAGAAGCTGAAGCTTGTGCAGTCCCCTTGGGCCAATGGTTATATGGTATCCAAATTCTAGGTGAAAAGAAAGAATGGTAAAATGGTACATTCACTGACTCTCACCTGCTAGAAGGGAACTGGGATGGTTGGTGTGTAATTGTTAACAGATACAACCATCAATCATTTGGGAGATGGGCCTCTGCAATGTCTGTGGGGAGTTATCCTAATTACATTAATTGATGGGTAGGCACTGCTCACTGTGGGTGGCACCACTCCCTTGGACTGGATAAAAAGGATAATGCAAGCTGAGTCTTGGCATACACTATTCCATCTCTCTCTGCGTTTGACTGTGGATATAATGTGATCAGATCTTTCAAATACTTGCTGCTGTGTCTTCTCTTCCATGATGGACTACAACCTAGAAATGTGAGTCAAATGAGCCCTTTCTCCCTTAAGTTGCTTTTGTCACAGTATTTTATCACAGCAACAGGAAAAGAAACTAAGACAGGAACCTTCTCAGTACTACTTAGCAAGGTTTACTTTCATCTTACTAGCCAGACTTTATATCATGTGGTCAGATTATATGTGAAGAACTTTTGGAATTTTTAGTTGCTATATCATGATCATTTAGCTGGCATTCTGTTGATAATAAAAAAAAAAAAGAGAGAGAGAGAAGCTATCTTCATTCCCTCTCCATCCAACCCACACAGGTCTGGTACTTTTTTTTATTAACCAATAGGTAGTCTTCCATCTAGACATTCAAGAAAGAGTTCATGCATGATCTATTATTAAACCAAAGAAACTCAAGTCAAAAGGCCTGAGATCCAACTGTGGCTCAGCCACTTGTTCTGTGGCCTCCAGCAGGTAAGTCTTCTACTTTTGTTTCTAATAAGCAAAATGAAAGAACTTAAAGCAATTGTTGGAGAGTTCTATTTTAGAATCTAGTAGATATCTAAGCCATATTATGCTGTGTGCCTGGGCCTGGGCCTGAACCTGGGCTCCATTCTGTGTTCCTGGTAGACAGGGAAGGTTGCTGGAGTGATCATTTCAAGACTCTTGTTAACTTGTCAGATAAAAATTAGATAAACATTCCTTCTCTCCCCTGCAAAGAAAGAGATAAAAGGTGATGGCAACCCTTCTGAGTTAATGTGCATGTTCCAATTCAGCAAGGTTCCTAAGATATTCATGATCAGTATACCTGTGTGTTCCCAAGGTGAGAGCATCACCCATGAGAGTCAAATGTGTCATGATCTATCAAAGGTGAGACACCCAACAGATGTCTCCAGGTAATAGGAATGCCTGTACCCACAACTGCATTCAAACTGCCAGGGAAACTCTGAGAATGAAAGAAGTAAAGCACATGGGGAGGGGGAGGGGTACAAAGCTTAGGATGAGGAGGCCTCACTCAGATAACACTTTGAGAGCAGCAGTGCTTCCCTTCGTAAATTTAGACAACCAAAGCAGGAAGGAGTTTCTCCTAATCTCTACCCACTAATTTCATCCTTACTTAGCTAAACCCACTGGGAAAAGGTTTGTTCTGTCACAGGTACAATAGGGACAAATTATGCTTTACAGCCGGGACCAGTTACACTAGTAACATTATTGTGACAAACCCGGTGGAACCTGAGAAATTTCACCCTCTGCCTCTCCACCAACCCATCCTCCCAGGTCTCAAATTTACTGGCGAATAGAGACTTTCAGTAGCTGCCTCCAGTTGGCTATTAAATTGGGCTCTGAAATGCATCTATGACTCTATATCATCCATTAAATTCTTCTGATATATTAATAGAGATGCTTGGAATCTGTTGGAAAAGATTCGCAAGAAACTGCTGCAGATAGATGAATAAAATGTGCCCCTTTCCCATGTAAATCTCACAGGATAGGACTGGATCTTCTGGGGAATTGGAAAGAAAAGAGTGAGATGTCAGAGACCTTTAGAGCCACATCAGAGAAGGAGAAACAAGAAAACTTCATCAGGATCCAAAAAGATTCACAAGAGTAAAGAAGATGCAGAATACATCTCACAAAAAAAAAAAGCAGTAAAATTTTCAGAATAATACATGAGAAAATAATAATTGTACAAAAACCAGAGAAGTTTTTGTATGTATATATGTATTTGATGGATCAGATTTCAATGCCATAATTTAATGGTAAAGTCTTGAAGATACTAGAGTTTCCAGTCTAACAAATTAATATGTTACCATGTCAAATAACTTTAGCTATAAGAGATTTATCAAAGAGATAACTTATCTAATTATTTCTTAAAATATTTGTATTTATAACAAGGAAGCCATATCCTCTGCATATTAACTACCTTATGCATAAGCCATTTGATGAGCACTTAGAATTATAATAGTGATATCATTTCTATTTGGCATAAAAACCTGATGGTTGGTTTTTGGTTTTGTTTTCTTTGAGACAGGGTCTCACCATGTAACATTGGTTAGCCTAGAATTTGCTACACAGACCAGGCTGTCCAAGAACTCACAGAGATTTGCCTTTCCCTGTCTCCAGAATTCTGGGATTAAAAGCATGTACCACCATATGCAAGCAACATGAGAGTTTTGCCTCTAATATCAATTACATTCTTTAAAGTCTCTAAATCTTCAAAATATGAAGGTGAAAGATGAATTACAAGCTTGGAAGCTTTTTAAATTAAATCACAGATAAAGGACATAATCCTTGAATATGTAAAGAGCATAATCAATAAGAAAAAAAAAGGATTCTAACTCAGCAAGCCAAAAATGGTCACTCCTGACTGAAGGACTTATTAGACAATGGAAATAAGTAGTGAACATGAAAATTCTCAAATACAAACATCCCAGAAGTTCTAGCAATGCAGAGACCCAGATACAGATTGCTTTACTTCCCTGAACCGAATTCTGGCATCAGAAAATTAATTTGGATACACTGTCATTTTATAGAAAATGTTCACTCACAACACGCTGTCCCAAATCACACATACAAGTATACAATATACATCTCAGTTGGTAAGTACTTGCTGTGTAAGCGCGAGAACCTGAGTTCTGATTCCCAGCGCCCACATAAAAAACTGAGTATTGTATCTCTGTAGATCACAGGCCGTAGAGTCTTGCTGAATTGGTGAGCTCCAGTTCAGTGAGAGTCTCTGTGTCAGAACTAAGAGAGAACAATAGAGGAAGACACCCAACACTGACCTCTGGTCTACATACACAAACATACGTGTGCACATGTATACACACAGACATGTGCACAGAATACATACACAGATACATATATGACACACACACACACATACAATACATACACAAGAATATTGAGATGGGACATTAAATACTTATTTGATCAGGTTTTTAAGGTCAGAAATGCTTGCCAAGTCGCCTACAAATATTTAAACACCTATCATTAGAGAATTGTTTGTTTGGCTTAGAGACTTCTCAAGACAAAGCAAATCAATGTGTAAGAAATAACTCTGGAAGTCTATAATTGGTTGTAACCTTGTGTGTGTGTGTGTGTGTGTGTGTGTGTGTGTGTGTGTGTGTGTGTGTGTGTGAGGTTAGATAGGTAGACGATAGATAGATAGATAGATAGATAGATAGATAGATAGATAGATGATTACATATTATGATATATAAATCATAATAGCCATCTCCTAGCCTCAAACAAGATACTGTTAATTACAAGATACTGTTTAATCTTGTCAATAACTCTTAAAAAGGAATGTGAATCAGATTTTATAGGTGCATCTTCCATTAGTCAAGTTCAGGTTTTTAAAAATCCAAAATTTAAACTTCGTTCCGAAGTCCCAGGCTGCATGCAGGACGGTCTGGAAAGTCGTTTCTTAAGACAGCATTCTGGCAGAGGGAGGGAAGGAAGAGAATGGGGGCATCGAGGCACGAGAGTGTTGCAATAAAATGAAACAGCAACTAAATAAAACAAAAGCCACGCTGCTACAGGAGTAGTCAAGTAAACTAGAGACCATTTAAATTTAGAAATTACATTTAACATGTTTTTAATTTTAATGCATTTAATTTAGAAGGTAGGAAATATTGAGATAACTCTACACACTTAGCACAGCCAAGATCCACTACATCAACACCAAGAAACGCTGGCAGGGATATGGAATGATGGGAACTCTCACTTCCTGCTTCTGGGAATTCGAAATGCAAAGCCACTTTGGAAAACAGTTTGCCAGATTCTTATTTTAAAAAAAATATACTGGGGGGCTGGAGAGATGGCTCAAAATTAGGTGCACTGGCTGTTCTTCCAGAGGTCCTGAGTTCAATTCCCAGCAACCACATGGTGGCTCACAACCATCTGTAATGAGATTTGGTGCCCTCTTCTGGTTGACAGGTGTACATGCAGGCAGAACACTTCATGATAGATAAATAATTCAAAATGTTGAAAAAATATTAAAAAAAAAACCCATACTCTTAGAGATGAGCCAGCAATAGTGCTCCTAGATCTTCATCCAAAGGAACTGAAAACAGACACACACAGAGGCATACACACATCACACAAATACACACACTATCTGTTCTTGCATGTTTGTAACAGCTAGTGAAATTACTAGAACTCAAAAGCAACCAAAATATCCTTCAATAAATGTGGTGGTTAGAATATGCTTGACCCAGGGAGTGGTACTATTCGGAAGTGTGATCCTGTTAGATTAGATGTGGCCTTGTTGGATTAGGTGTATCATTGTGGGGGTAGGCAATGAGACCTTCCTCCTAACCACATGGGAACCAGTCTTCTCCTATTGGCCTTCAGATGAATTCTCAGCTCCTCCTGCACCACACCTGCCAAGACACTGCCACGCTCACACTTTGATTATAACAGACTGAACTTTTGAATCTGTAAGCCACCCCCAATTAAATGTTGTCCTTATAAGAGTTGCCTTGGTCATGGTGTCTGTTCACAGAAGTAAACCCTCTAAGACAGTAAGTCAGTGAGCAGACATTGTGGTAAATACAGTCAGTGCTATGCTATTAAGTCCTAGAAGGAAATGTCCACAAGTCATGGAAGACATGGAGGAGCCACCAGTACATATTGTTAAACGAAAGAAGTCAAGCTGAAAATGGAGGTGCTATATAGGCCTAACTTTTTTTTTTGACAAAGGAAAAACTGTATTGATAATAAAATATATATATTGGTGGCTACAAGGAGGATGAATGGGCAGAGCACATAAGGATTTTAGAACAAGGAAACTATTCTGTCTGACACTACAATGGTTGACACACATCATTGTGTATTTGTTAAAACTCACAGAATAAGTTAATGCAAAATGACCCAGTCTTAGTTAGGGTTTCTAGTGCTGTGATGAAACACCATGACCAAGGCAACTAGGGAGGTAAGGGTTTATTTCAGCTTACACTTCCAGGTGACAGTCCATTCCTAAGGAAAGTCAAGGCAGGAACTCAAACAAGGCAGGAACCTGGAGGCAGGACTGGATGCAGAAGCCATGGAAGAGTGCTGCTTACTGGCTTGCTCCCCATGACTTGTTCAGCCTGTTTTCTTATAGATCCCATGACCACCAGCCTAGGAATGGCACCACCCACAATAGGCTGGGCCTTCCCCCTATCAATCACCAATTTAAAAAATGCTCTAAAAGCCTTCCTACAGCTGGATCTTTTTGTTTTATTTTGTTTGGGTTTGGTTTTTCAAGACAGGGTTTGTCTGTGTAGCCCTGGCTGTCCTGGAACTCACTCTGTAGACCAAACTGACCTCGAACTCATAAATCCACCTGCCTCTGCCTCCCAACTGCTGGAATTAAAGGCATGCGCCACCACTGCCTGATCTACAGCTGGATCTTATGGAGGAGTTTTCTTAATTAAGGCCCCCTCCTATTTGATGACTCTAGCTTGTGTCAAGTTTGACATAGACTACCCAGACCCCTAATGTAAATAACTTGGAGTGCTGATGTGTCAACACAGGTCTCTCTGTTGAACCAAACCAAGGTCAGCCAATCATAGCAGGGCAGCTGTTGATGTGGTTCTACAGGCACTCAGAGGAGGGAGAGGGTATTGGCAGATGGGAGCTCTATACACTGTGAACAGAAACTATGCAAAACTCTAAAAGTTTATTCGTTTAAAATTAATTTACTGATCTATAGATATGTACAGATGTTTCTAGCCCTTTCTCCCTCCCAAGAGACTAAACATCTAAATTTTACCAAAGAAAAAAAACCAGAAATTCAGAGCCACTTGTTTATGGCAAGCAGTCAAGGTTGCTCAGGTGCCTCCCTATTGTCTTGCCAGGTTTCCTCCGTTCATATTTCAGTGACCACATTCTCCTTTCTACAAGTTCTATAGACCCACTTCCTTCTCTATAGTCCCTTCCTCAGATCCAAAGTTTGGTTTCTATGGTTTCAGTTATCCACTGCTAACGGAACATAAATTCCTGGAAATTTCCAGAAATTAAAAACCTGTATATTTCTAATTGCATGCTATTCTGATTATTACAATAAACCCTTATACTTTCTGGCTGCTTTCTACCCAGGATGCAAATCATTCCTTTGTCCAGAATATCCACACTGGTATTATTTATTGGTATTCCTTTAAAGAAGGAGAGACTAGGGTACTTATCTCATGGCCTGCATTTAATAACTCCGGTTTTTGGAAGCTCATCAGACTCCAGCCTTGCTGTGTCTTTTGCCTATTGTGTCTTAGCTATGTTGACTGATTTTCTCATTGTAATTTTGTGGGGTTTGGGAGGGTTTTTTTTTTTGTCTGTGTGCTTGTTTTTGCTTTTTGTTTTTTTTGTTTTTTTTAGTTCAACTCTAGTGGGGCTCTTTCTATGTAAATTGAAAATTGCCTGAGTTAAGGTTGTCTATTCAGCTCTTGAAAGTAGTTCATTGTTTCTATACTGGCCTAGAATCCATGACAGGTTCATTTGTCATCTTAGAAGGCCCTATATAGGTAGTATAACTTGGAATCCCAAGTATGTATGGAGAGTTAGATATGAATTGATATTATTTTATATGCTGAAAGGCAAAAGTTCCCATCTAGAACTCAGAAAGAGACACATAAATCTCCCTACAGTGTCCCTGTCATTATGCAGGCTCTTTCCATTTTACGTTTTCTCAAAAGTATTAAAAGCCTCCTGGGTGCCCCAGCTTTCTTCAGAGGTCCCAGGTTCAGTACCCTGCCACACAAAGACCTAAGAGTCCACCTTCCATCTCTACATGAACGTAAAACCTAAACCTCATATTTAACACTATCAAGAAACTCTAACTTCTGTGAGCTTTTGTGGTAAGTGTGTGCACTTCCTCCAACTGTGTCCCCATGTTCTGGGCACCAGCTGTGGTATGTGTACTGGGGGCCAGTTATGGTTCTCTTTCCTCCCTCAAGGTGTTCCAGACACACCAGCCTGGAAGGATGGAGCAGAGTCAAGAATGGGTGGGGTCTACAGAATCCTGGCTAGGAATGAATGGGGGACAGATTTTAGTGTTACAGATCTTTAGCCAATACTCAAAGAAACAGCTCTCTTAGAGGATCTTCAGCGAAACAGCTGGGAAGCAAATACTTTATTCAGGGTGAACAAAGGCTATATTTGAACCTTGGAAAATGGGAAGGAGTGTAAATCATTGGTTGGCTGGAATGTAAAGTACTGTGAACTCTTCATTTCTATGGAGAGGCATTCCAGGAATCCCAGTCACTTCCTGGTCAAGGTCTTATTGGAAAAGAAGTTAAGGAAGTTGTATGTTTGCCAAAGACTATGTGACATCCCTTAGGTAGAAGATTGGGGGTCAGACTCCTCAGATCAAACAAAGAAGAGGAAGCCACATCTTTCACCAAACCCTCCCCTAGCCCCCAGCCCCACCCCCACTTTCCTACTCCCCCTCTACCCCCTCATTCTCCCACCCACCCCCCTGCTAAGAAGAGAGAATCCTCCACTCTACACTGAGCTCAGAGCTATCCTGACATGGTTGACTACAACCTCAGTAGCTAGGTGCAACAGGCTTTCTGTACTATTAGCTCTGCCCATCAGTCCTGGGATTACCCCTCTAATGTCTAATTATCTAAAAGGATGCTTGTTCTGGTTTTATTTTGTTATTTCACATGACAACTCATAGGAGTTATTAATGTGTTTATAAAAAGATAAAGAGATATAAGATATGTTCTATGGGGGTGTGGTGAGGTATGGGAGAAGGTGGTGCCTCAGTGGGCCCACGCCAAGGCATCCCTTTCCCCTGAAGGACCAGACACACGACAATATAGAATAGAGCTTATTCATGGCATGGGGAGGGGAGTTAAGAGGGTAGTAGAGCCAGAGAAAGGCAGAGAGAGGGAGAGTGGAGAGAGACCAGCCATGACCACTTGGAGAGAGGTGGGCAGGGAATAGGAAGAGAGGGTGCAAGAGGATAAGAGAGCAAGAGAAGGGAGGAGGGGGCAAGCAGCCCCTTTTACAGTGGACCAGGCCTACCTGACTGTTGCCAGGAAATTGTGGGGAGGAGCATACCTGACTGTTGCCAGGTCACTGTGGGGTGGAGTTTAGACAGAATGCTAACAGTTATGAATGAAATTAGTAGCAGATATTTTATGAAAACTGCCAGTGAACCTATGATAAATGAGCATCTTATGTTATGGTTGCTGAACATAACATGCCCTTGAGTTTATCCATAGCGTATGGATACTGAACACCCTTTTTCCATGTCATTGTAAGAACAGGTGCAAAAAAATAAAATAAAATAAAAAAATCCTCAAGAATAGCATTTGTTGATGAAAAAAACAAAATACAGGGCTACTCATACGGATGGTCTATTTAGCATCTCTAAGTATTTTCTAGCATATTGAACTACTGTGGGTGTAGAAATGGAACACTGGTCATATTACAGGCATCATTCCTTTTATCCTTTGAATCTTCAACTCAACTCTAAGGATACCCATACTCCCATTTCACAAAGGAGTCAACTGAGACCCAGAGAAGCTAAGCAGTTTTCTCAGAGTCACACATCCAGTGTTGTCTGACCTTGAAAACCACTTTCTTTTATCTCTTCTTACCTCTCTAAAGAGCCTAGTTCCTCTACTGTGTTTAAAGAGAGCCTAGAGCTTGCGAAGAGTTTACAGTGCAGATCTCTTTGAGTAGCCTCCTTCCAGAGCATCCTAAAAGATCAGTACTTCTGGCAAGGTTCCATTATTAATTATAAGGGTGAGTAGTGAGCCAAAGAATTATGAAGGCTGAATGTGGCTTGATATCACCTTTGGGGAAACCATCAAGAATCCTTGAATAGCCTTGTGTCTAAACTATTCAGAAAGCGAGAAAGGTAGACCTTTCCTCCCCAGGCAGCTGGGCTTATTTATCCAAGGATGGGTCAGCAGAAGGTCCCAAGAACGGGCTCTGCCTGAAGTCTTCAGGAGAATGTGGAGACAGGAGAGGTTAATGTTCATGCTGAGGCATCATGAAACCAGCCTAGGTGAGTTAGAAACTGGCCCAAGGCCAAACACAAAATACAGCCATAATTGGAGCCTTCCCAAGTAGAAAAAGGTTATTAGTGGAATCACATTAATCACGATGATTAATGCTGAGACCTGAGCTTTTTATTAAGTAAAAGACTCAAAAAAAATAGTTATATGGACAGGAGGGTAGGGTTCCAATTTTGCAAAATATAGTGAACCAAGAAGGAGAGCAAATATTTAGGATGCACTTTGAAAATCCAAAACCTGCTATCACAAAGATCACACTCAAGCTGTTCATACAAAGAAGCTTGCCAGAAAGTACAGGTGCTCACAGGTACCCATCACGAGGCAGCCCAGAGCCCCTGAGTACCGTGAGGGCAGCCAGGCCAAATTACAACACGGGTGTGGGAAAGGGAAAAATAAGCTAAGAACAGGGATCTTGCTGTCCATGATCCTCTGGGGCTGATGGCCCATCAAGGGCAGTACCCAGGAGAGGTTCTCTAGAACTCCAAGGCTTTAAAATAAAAAATCCCCCATACCACTGTGGCAGAGGGACAGTGCTAATAGAAGTTGGCAAACTGCTATTACACTGTTGAATGAATCAAAGACAAATGCATAGAGCAGAGCTTTATCCCTGTGTTCAAGCCCAACCTGGATGAGAAATGAGAAGTGATGAAGGAGATGCAGAAGAATGGAGAGATGAAGGAAACGGAGAAAATGAGAAAGCCAGAAAGTGCCCGGGAGGCCTCTGTGGCCGGACCATCACCATGAAGCTAGTGAGTGGCCGGACCATGACATGAAGCTAGTGAGTGACAAATGACCAAGCATGTCCTTGCTTATTCCTGCCCACCCACTAAATAGTTGTAGAAATGTGCCCAGATGTGGAAAGAGCTGTCCAAAAGATGAACGGAGGGAAAATATTAATTTTAGGAAAAGCGACTTGTTCCAAAAGAAAATAAACAGCACATTCTTAGCCCAGGAATAAAGAACACTGGAGTATATGCCAAAAGCAGCCAATGTGGGTTTTCCTATAGTTACATAATGCTAGAGCTATATCGAGAGGGTACAAGAGATTTAGAATTCTCATCGTCTCCCCATATGCCCTGTCTGAAAATGATCGATGAAGAAAGAGGTTGGTAGCTATATTTCTTAGAAACCCAGAAGTAAATACCAAGAGAAAACAATTAAAAACTCAGGGTGCTTCTGGAGAGGTGGAAGAAGGCTATGAAGCAAGAGCAGACTGGGGTTTATTTTTAAGTAAGTTTTCCAGCACTACTTGACTTTTTAAAGTATAGAAATGTACCTCTTCAACAAATACATATATATATATATATATATATATATATATATATATATAATTAAAAAGTAAGGCTTCTTCATAGGCTCTTTTGCTTCTGTCTAGTAATTTTAATTATAATAATAAATCTGTGCTAGATGGCGGGAGTCTGTAGTATTAACGAGATGTGAAAGTCATTATCGCCACCCAAAGTCACTGCAAAGGCAAAATACCCCCAGCAACCTGAACAGGAAGCAAGAGGCTTGTTTTCATAGTTTCTGGTGCCCAGAACAGTTTGACTATCCTGTCCCAGTTCAGAATACTCAAAAGCATAGTTCTCACCCAGTAGGAATCAGAGCCAGACTATGTCAGTCTTCTGTGCAACCAGGGGAATGAGGATTCAGTATAAGAGAAAGAGGCAAGAAGCAGTCAGCCGGACATATTGCTACCCCATGCCTGCTGATGGCTGCCCATCAGAGGCAACAAGATTTTATCCTTTAGCGGAAGACCTCATCCTTTAGCGGAAGACCTCATCCTTTAGCGGAAGACCTCATCCTTTAGCGGAAGACCTCATCCTTTAGCGGAAGACCTCATCCTTTAGCGGAAGACCTCATCCTTTAGCGGAAGACCTCATCCTTTAGCGGAAGACCTCATCCTTTAGCGGAAGACCTCATCCTTTAGCACGCTAGTGCAGCAGCTGCAGTTTAACCACTTTGCGCATGGACAGCAGTGAAGGGAAGCCTTTATGCCTTAAGGCTGGGCTCTGTCTCTGACTGTGTCACCCCAAGTCTATGGTTCTTCCATGTGCTTTCTCATAAATAGTTTTTCTGCCTATGTCATATAGGGTACGTTTTATGGCTTACAATGAAAATCCTTAAATAATACAAAAAGGGTCACATAGCCTGGGAAGCAGGTTTAGGGAAGAAACCATTTTGGAGTATCAAAATCTAGAGGAAACCTCTTTGCTGCAGCCTGATGAGAATGAAAGGGAAAAGATTACATGAATATGTAAGGGGACTAGGTTAATAAACTCTTGGAGATGTCATAAATAGCCCTCTTGAATTCGGCACTGGGAAAGAGCTCTGTCAATAAAGTGTTCATCAGGATCTGAGTTCAATGCCAGAATTTATGTAAAAACAAAGCAGAGTACGGTGGCATATGTTTATAATTCCAGCAGTGGGGGACAGACAGACGCAGGAGGATCCCTGGTGCCCACAAGCTAGTCACCCCTAAGCAGCAAGCCTCAGATCAGTGAGAGACCCTGGGAGGCAGAAAAGGTAAACAGAGCCTTATGACACCTCTGGTTGCCACCTATGTGTGTGTGCCACATGTACTCATGCATGTACATACACAATGTGTTTTCCTGAACCTATTGAGATAACTTCTAAGATGGACTTGGATTCCGGCACATCGGAGAAGAGCAGAGTCACAGAATATGAGTTCTATTATTATTGTTGTGAACCTAGTTTTTTTTCCCCAAAAACCATTACATTAAGAAGTACAGACAAAACTCAAAAGGAAATACATGCACCACGTTCACAATATCCTGCTCGTGGCTTTCCTGGGTCAAGTCCCCCAACGCTCTGCAGTGCGTTGTCTAGCCCCTCCCTACCATTAACGCTCTCTCCTTACATCCAGCCCTCAACACTCCTTATGCCCCACCCACTGTCATAGCTCCTCCCACTCCACACTGCACTAGCAGGGATCTCTTCCTAGGATACCTTTTCTCAGAAATCCATGTGCTTCACCATTTCCTGTTATCCAGAGCTTAGATGAGGTCTGCCCCAATCACCCTGTGTAGGTTTTCCTCTTCCCAAGCATTCCCCTGGCCCCTTGACTCTGCCATGTTCTCCAGAGCATCCAATGCCATCTTACATGACTATTAGATTACATCAAACTTACTTTAGTGTTTCAACATATTTAGTGTTTTCAGTGTATTAACTGTCCCCTTCAAGTAGACTGAAGATCCATCTCAAATAAGATGCTTTGTTCTTTTATTGATTCTGTGTCAACAAATATTCCAGCAAAACAAAGTCTTTCCAGCATTTCCATATTCTTACACACTACCCAATTCCTTCTGGGGTTTGCACTGCCATGCTTCCTACATACAGCTCGATTCCTTCCCTGTTAATCCCTTGGTAACAGTTCTAGATGCTTGATGTTGAAGATCAAGGCGTTATCAAATTCTGTGTTGGGTAGGGCCCTGATCCACTGATTCACTGTGGTCTCTCACATCAGAAAGAGCAAGAGAGCACTTGTGCCCATTTACAAAAGGACACCAATCTCATTCTTAACTGCTCCCCCTTGTGACTATCTCTCTCACAGGAGCCATCTGCTAAGAACACCTCACTGAGTGCTTAGATTCTTGACAAACACAAACATTCAGCCCACAACACAAGCCAAGGACAGTGAACACTCAGAAGACAGGAACTTTCGGAACTGTGGGGTCTATGGAAGCAGGAAGAGGTCAGGACAGAGCCATGGCTTGAGGTAGCCACCCAGACACAGGCCAGATACAAAAGCAAGCTAAGGAGGCAGGGCCAAAATAGACCACAGCTCCAAGACATTGAGGAGAAAATGTTTTTACAGAGTCCCTGGGTCACATTTTCTAAAGGGGGAAGTGCCGTGGAGGGCTCTGAGTCTCTCCAGACCCTGGAAGAGAGTCTCTGAAGAAGCAGCTGGCGTCATTGTCACTGAGTGGATGGAGGGCCTGAGCCTGTCTGGTCCACAGTAAGGCACCAGCCTATAATGCAGGATGAATTCAGGGTCTTGAGGGATGTGTGCTAGACTTAACTGGCAAGGCTGTTGTTGTTGTTGTTTTCTGAGAGGAAAAAAAATGTTTGATAATTAATGTTTGATCAAAATATCTTTTCAGTATCTCTTGATGATGTGATTTTTGGAGAAACTTCTTATGATATAAATTAACTGTGAGCTGTACATGGAACAACTTTAAAGCTGAGTATTTTAATTTCTTGAAGCCAGTCAAGCAAGTACACAAGTAGGAAGGACTGCACAGCAATGGTGCCCTGTCTGCTGTGAAAGTCACGTGGACTGGGTGCAGTACCCAGAAACAAGAGGGTAAACCACACAGTGCCGAATCCTACAGGGAAAGGAGATCCTCTTACTTGAGAATTGGAAGACCACTTCTAGACTCTAATGATAACTTCACCTGCATAAAAGATCAAGATAGATAGACACACAGAGGCAGACAGACAGGCAGACAGACAGACGTAATAAACAGACGAGATAGATAGATAGATAGATAGATAGATAGATAGATAGATAGATAGATAGATAGATAGGCAGACAGACAGACAGGCAGATGCAGATAGATAAAAGATCAATGAGATAGGTAGATGATAGATGATAGATAATACTATTGTTAACTGTCAAATATTTGTGTATATTTATAAGATGTGATATAATATTTTAATTTACATATACATTGTAGAATGATTAAATCAGCCTAATTAATACCTATAATTTCATATCCTCATATCACCTAATTGTTTCTTTTTTGGTGTTCTACTATCTCAGCAACTTGAAATATACAGTACATTATTATTAACTGTCATCACCATGGTATCAATAGACTACTCAAGCATATTCTTCCAACAGAAACTAGTTATCTTTGAACAGCATTCTTTAACATGAGACTTAGTGAAGACAACAAAACAATTTCCTAAGAATGCTTAAACTCCTTCCTGCCTGTGGGGATATAAAGTGGATCGTTCTGTCAGCACACCAAACAACAGGAATGTGTAGAGGACTTATTTCCTACATGGTGCATGAAGGTAGTGGAAGTTGTCAAGCAAATCTGCCCAAATCCTTCTGTTTACATTGTTTGGGGCAAATGCTGTTTATCACCTACCTTTCACCTCTGCTGCCACCTTGATGTTTGATTTTTAAGGACAGAAGATCTGTCATCTAGGAGGCCTTTCAAACTTCACATTCAGTTCTGAGCATGACTGAGTGACACTAAGGGCCCACAGCACATGCTGGTTTTCAGTTTCTGGAAAAACATGTTTCAGTCTAATTTTCCACAGCATCCTTGGCCTAAGTCAGGTCAACTAAACTTGACTAAACTTCCCCACATTCTCAAATTTGCATTTCAACATGATTCCATCAACTGGTGTCCTGTGTGTTGTTACTTTTTTAAAAAAAAAATTATTGATTCTTTGTGAGTTTCACATCATGTACCCAAGTCTCACTAATCTCCCCATCCCTTCACATCCACCTTCCTCCCTGCAACCTCTCCTGCAAAAGGAAAACACCCAACAACAACAACAAGAACAAAGCATAGAAAACATCTTCTCTTGGAAGCTGTAGTGTGTCATAGTGTGTCCCACAGTATACCCTTTGTCCACACATCTTCTCTTGCAAATGTCCATTGCAATGAGTCATTGGTCTGGTTCAAGGTCTCTGGCTTCTGTCACAACAACAATACTGGACCCTCATCTGGACTTCTCTCTCAGTTATCCTGTTGTTACCTTGTGTCATGGAGATCCTGCAGCCCTGGATCAGCAGGGCTGCTCCTTTTATGTGATCCAATGGTTCATAGACGAAATGGATTTGAGGGTGGGCCAATTCAAAGCCCTAGATCTGGCCTGGGTGTCCCCTGGCTCTCCTGTATCAGCACCACCAGGGAGGGCTCTCCAGCTCTGACTGGGCTAGCTCACACTCTCACTTTTATGAAGGGACTGAAAGTGTGTTTCTGTATGCAAGGTGACTCCCAAAAGCTTCAGGACCAGTGATAAAGAACAAAAGAACAGCAGACATCTGGAGAAGTCATGGTTCCAACTAGGGGTGCAATGTGCTAACTACATTCAGAGGGAAGTTGAATTTAGCCACATTTATATTCTAGAAGACACCACCATGCATTGAATATAAAAACAACAAAGGCAATTTGTAAAAACTGCTTCAGGACATTTTATAGCCCATGTGAAATAAAAACTGCTCATTAAGCGAACAGTAAGTCATTTTTGTAAGAGTCACTTACATTTTTTTTTCAGTTATGCTTATGGGGAAAGGCATACTCTATCTTGGTGGAAAGTCCCATCACTCTGGAGACATCCCTGGACTCAGAAAAGCCTCACTCAACTGTCTATTCGGTCTTTTATCAACTGAAGGCTGTAAGAAGGTTTCTCTCCGAAACCAACTCCACTATGAAGTAGCCATGGCTATGAGGTTCTCTCTGTCTCTCTCTGTGTCTCTCTCTCTGTCTGTCTCTCTCTCCTCTCTGTCTCTCTGTCTCTGTCTCTATCCTCTGTCTCTCTCTGCCTCTCTCTCCTCTCTTGTCTCTCTGTCTCTGTATCTCTCTGTCTCTCCTCTCTGTCTCTGTCTCTCTCTCTCTTCTCTCTCTCTCTCTCTCTCTCTCTCTCTCTCTCTCTCTCTGTGTGTGTGTGCCTCTCTCTCTCTGTGTGTGCCTCTCTCTCTCTCTCTCTCTCTCCCTCTAACCTGAGGGCTTTGTGCTCACATCTCTCTTATCTGTGGTCACCCTCCACATTCACAGGCAACAGATGAGACAGTCCCTGAGTGAACAGAGTCTACAAACAGCTCCATCTTCTGTTCATGTGTGGTGGCAACAGGGCAAGACCAAAAAGTAGCCAAGACTTAGCATGAGTTTTCTTACTTACTGGTTAACATTTTTTTCTCTGTGTGACTTCTCATCATCTAGAAGAACACACCTCTTTTTAACCCGAGTCGCGATCATTTGCATATAGGTATGCATCATTATTCCAGAAGAAGGTAGAATCTTAAAAGCTGAGGAGCTTAATCTTACTGGGTCTCTCCATACTACACTGCACAGCCCTTTCCAAGGCTTTTCCTCCTCCTTGTCGTCACAGGCTGGGGAGAAGTTGCACTTCCCTTGTTAAAGACTGAATTTTGTATATTTGGCGCCTGAATTATTTTATACACCTACTTTTCCTTTATAAGACAAAATCATTTCCATTAACAATAAAAACCATGCCAGAGAAATACCGTTAAGAATCCATTTGTCTACTGAATTTCATATAGGTTATATCATGCCAGCAAAGTACAAAAAAATAATAAATATAAAGGCACTAAATAAATAAAATAGCAGAAAAGAGGGGGAAATAATTGATTGGAACTTTTAAGTTGCCTTATGTCTCTCCCATATCTGTGCTATCCCAGGGCTGGGAAGACTCAGAGAGAGGCACTAGGGCAAGCAGTTGCTTTTCTAGCACCTGTGATATCATTCTGGTTCAGTTATGAGAAGGCATTAGTTAGATCTTCATGTGTCTGTCACACTTGGCCCTCTTTGGCGTCATCCGGCTCATCTAACATGTTCAAAGCTGCTTTAGTAAACATATGCCCAAGAGTTCTCCCAGGATAACACAGTATTCTTCTGGATCCTGCCAGCAGTTTTGGTGACATTATTTCAGATTCATGCTTGGTTCTGTAATTGCTCCAGATACTTTCCCAAACTGTTTGATGAATATTAACCTTCTACTGATTTTTATATGTGTTAAATTAAATCAGTAAAATTAAAATAATAATTTGTATGTTTTAAATGCGTTAGTCCTTATCATGGCTATTTTATCTTTTCTTGAAATATACCTGAACAAAGACTCTGGCCTCCAAGTCAGAAAATCCATATATAATAATCCTTGATGGGCATATGAGCTGCTTAATTCATTTTTTTATTCCCTTTCAAAGTCTGGGACTTTCATACTAAGTGTTTTCTGAGACTGCTGACACCTTGTTTTAGATGAGTTGCTATGCCTGGGCAGTCAAATGAGCCTTTAGCTGAGTTCCTTCATAGATATTTACTTTGTCTCTACCCAGTACCAAGCATGGGGAAAATAAGAGTGAACCAAACACAGAACCTTATAGTCCAGCTAGGATCCAGACAGCACGTCCTTAGTTACAACACAGGAAACCTGAAGATGTCTTTATTCTTTGGCATACGACACTCCCTCTCTGGACTTGGTAAGGATGCCACAAACCAATAAATGCATACAAATTACAACAGGAAAGTAAATAGGGACCATGAGTTCCACTGTGGAGTATGTATTTGTTGATTTGTAAACTCTCTGTTTGAAAGGTTAGACAGACAGCTCAGCGGGTAAAGGCACTTGTCCCCGAGCCTTGAGTTCAATTCCCAGAACCCACAGGGTGGAAGGAAAGAATGGACTCCTGAAAGTTGTTCTCTGGCCCTCCACACATCCTGTAGCATGAATGTTTGTACACATACACACACACACACACACACACACACACACACACACACACACACACACATTAATTAACTAATTAATTAATTAATACTTTATACTTAGAAAGTGATATGTCCCCCACAGGCCCATGTGTTTGAACACATGGTCCCCAGCTGGTGGTGCTGTTTGGGAAGGTAATGGAATATTAGGAGGTAGAGTTGGAGGATGTCACTGGGGTCGAGATTTGAGGTAAAACAGCCAATTCTCACTTCTGTCTCTCTGTCTCCTGAGTGAGGAGACACGGAAACAAGCTGGCCTCCTGCTTTGTCTTCTTGTGTTATTTCTTTCTTCTGTGCTTTAGCTGGATCTCTTTACTTTCCTGCTGTGTGCATTTATTAGTTTGTGGTGTCCTTGCATGAGGTGCTGTCTTGCCTCCCCACTGTGATGGATTTTATCCCTCTGGAATCACAAGCAAACGTGAACCCCGTCTCTTTCACTAACACACGAAGTGAAAATATTGGAGGAAAAAGATCAACAGGCTGGGCAAAAAGATAAAATAGGTTCATAGATAAATAAAAACCCCAAATCTATATAACTGAAAAGTAAAATATCAGAATCAAAAAAAAAATCCACTGGGTAAGTTTAACAGAGGGCTGGATGCTGAAGAAGAGACGACCAGTGGACTTGAAGTAAAGTCAGCAGGAGTCATCCGAGCTGAAGCACAGAATTAAAAATAGGATCAAACGAAGAAGGAAAAGACACAAAGCACTGAGACACCATCAGGCTTACGTCTGAAGTCCCGGGGAGAAATACAAGATGTTTTAATATCTGAAGAAATAGTAGCTAAGAGTTTTCCAAATTCAATTAGTCATCACCCGAAGAACCGAGAAGTTCTGAAGTCCCTTAGCAGAGTAAATACAGAGAAATGTTCACCTCGTTACCATACTGGGGTGCAAAAGAGCAGGAAAAAAAAACCTTCAAGGCAGTCATTAATAAGTAAATAAGTAAATAAATAAATTAGACATACTGTATCAGTTAAGACCAAGGACCAAATTGAGAGCCTAGACTCCCAGTCTCCGGAGAATGTTACAAACCTTCACCCTCCCTACCAGGGTGGGGCTGATGAAGTCACTGGAAAGACAGAGGGATTTCATTCCCACAGAGGCTGAGGATGCCACCTAGGAAAGCAGGGTTTCCTGGAACTCAAGATCACAAGGAACTTCCTCTCGTTTCACTACTGGACATCCAGGGAGGCATGGACTTTTGCCTCTTTGCCCCATTGGAGTGATAGTCAGGAAAACCAACCAAGATGATGTTTTTAAAAGACCTGGAGCTACAGAATATAATTTGAAAAAAAAATGAGTGTCAATAGAATAGCACTCATCCTGCCAAGCATCTCTTAAGTGGAATAAAAAGAAAAAAAGGAAAAAAAAACAGTGGATTCTGGTGCCAAAAATGATAGATATCCAAATAATCTTTTAAAAAATACCATGATGTCATTAGTATTTTTTAAGTCAACAAGTGATTTCATCTACTCTTGATACAAAAAGGCTAAAAGGCTTAGCCAAGAAATATTATCAACAACAAATTGGAAACATAATGTAGATCCAAACCTGGATTTTTATTATTATTATTATTATTATTATTATTATTATTATTATTATTATTATCATTACTACTACTAGTTGTAGTAGTAGTAGTAGTAGTATTCTCTCATATATTCTCTCTTCCTGACAGAAGTTTTTCCTCCCTCCCCTTCCCCTAGCCTCTCCCCTTCTCTACCTTCCCTTGCCCACAGATCTATCCTTCCTCTGTCTCCCCCTCAGACAAGAGCAGGCCTCCCAGGGACATCAACCAAACATAGCATAACCAGCTACACTAAAGTCCAGGCACATACCTTCACATCAAGGTCGGACAAGGTAACCCAGTAGGAGGAAAAGAGTCACAGGTAGACAAAAGAGTCAGGGATAGCCCCTGCTCCCACTGTTAGGAATCCCACAAGAACTCCGAGATACTCAGCCATAACATATATGCAGAGGACCTAGGTAAGACCCCTACAGGCTCCCTGATCTCTGACAGTCCCAATGAGACCTGGTCAGTTGATTCTGTGGGCTATGTTCTTGTGGTGTGTCCCTGATCCCTCTGGTTCCTCTGAAACCTCCTCCTTTTCTTCCTCTTCCTCCTTTACTCCTCCTCCTCCTTCACAGGACTCCCTAGCTCAGACTAAGGTTTGGTTGTAGGAGTGTGCATCTGCACCCATCAGTAGCTGGATGAAGTCTCTCTGGTCTCTCTCATAATCGCTATGCTAGGCTCTGGTCCCAGAACACTGCAGGCAGGACAAACCAGAAGCCAAATGGGGATTTTTATAGGTGAAGACTAGAATAAACATTAAAGGTTTGATTGATGGTGGCAGAGAAAACCAGCAGTGGACAGACAGGTGCAGCAGAAATTATCCAGTGTGTATGCAGAGCAAACAGAGTGAATGAAATCAGCAAAACCCTCAAGTCCTGTGGGACTATAACAAAAGAACACTTTCCTGTCCAGGAGTCTAGAAAGGTTAGAAGGAAGGGGTGGGGCTGAGAGAGTATTTGAAAAACAGCATGGCTGGCACTTCCCAAATTTCACCTAGAGAGAGGTGAGCAAATTCTAAACAGAATAAGTCCAGAGAAATCATTTCCACCGGATCTTAATTGTTTGAGGACTAAAAAAATAAAGGAGAAATGTCTAGAAACAGCCAAAGCAAACAAAACCTTGCCTAAGAAACCCAATTTAAATGATTGCAGTTTCCCTGTCAGACAGTGGTCACATCAGGAGGGTCTATCACCTCACAAAGGGTACAAAGAAGCTGTGATGAGTTCAAAGTGCACTGTCTCCCACAGATTCATAATCATGCATCACACTGGTAAACTGCTCTGTGCTGTGAAGATTACTGTAAATCTGGCCTTAGAAGCCAAGTAAGCCACACACTTGCACACACACACACACACGCACACACACATGCACACATACAGACACATACACATACACATGCAAACATACACACACACACACACACACACACACATACATATGCATGCCATTTCAAACCCAAAAAAGTTTGTTTCAAAGTGTTCTCAACTTTGGTATTGGACTGGCTCCCTGGCCCTGTGACATGGAGAAAGAAAAACAAACCAAAAAGCAAATAGCTAAAGGTATTGTAAAACATGGTATCCTTGAGAATCAATAGCTAGCAAGCCATTTGCAACTGATGTGTTTAATGCTTATCTCATAGTATGAAAATGCCCATTGTGGGAAAGAACAGGCAGAAGTCCATTCATGGAGAGAGACTCCAGCACAGCTGTTTGCTTCCCCCAGCAGATTTTAGCCGTGAGCATTGGTTTAATGGTGTTCCTTCTGATCCCTCCCTCCATTTGGCCTCCCTAGTCATCTCTATTGAATGTTGTGAGCACGTGGTTTAGTGGGGTTTTCCTACTTAGTCATGGCTTCTCTATGTCTGCTACTGCTATTTGTTTCTTTGTTTTTGCTTGCTATATGCTTAATAAACTCATTCATCTAACACAAAAAGTAAGGCTTGGCCATCCTCTGGATGGTACAGAGCAGCTTGTGAGCTGAAGGCTTGGTGCTCAGTTGGTGGTGCTGTCTGGAGAGGATGACACTTTAGGAGGTGGCCCACAAAGATGAGGGGAGCAGATCACTAGGGACACAACTTTGGAGACTATACTTGGACTCTCTTTCTCCTATCCTCTCCTTCTCTTCCTCCCCTTCTCCCTTCCCCCTCCCCCTTTCCCCACCCCGCTTCTCTCCATGCCCAACATGATGTGGAGAAATCACCTGCACCACACTCTCACTGCCAAGATATTCTGCCTTAATTCACAAAGCCAGGTAGTCACTGCACCCTCAGAAACATGAACCAAAGTAATCCTGTCCCCTCTCAACTTGTTCTCTCAGGTACTCGATCGCCACAACAAAGACAGATGGATACAGAGAAATTTCTAGAACTGCATCTGCCTGAGTAGTGGTGACGGAATAGAAATTCATCTAGTCACTCACCCAAAAAGCATGCTTCTTTTAAATGTGGATTTTTCCCCCTCTCAATAATTTAAAAGTATGGGTGAGCAGGTGGAGGCTTGAAATAAGAAAAGACTGGATAATTAGTCATATTACTACAAGCTCTGCTTTACCCCCGACCTAGAATGATTTTCCACTCAATCTCTGTTCCTATCTCTCAGCCAGAGAACAAGCGAGCTGCCTATTGTGGGGTTGCACAACGTGAAGGTTATCTCCGTGTATTCAGTTGTTGACCGCTGCTCTAGCAGATTGCCCAGTACTGGCCAGATTTTGCTATTGTCGTTCTTATGGCTCATTGCCTGCCTCAGCATTTTGTGAACAATCTTCCTCCCTCACCTGTTGATGGACTTAATAAAGATCCGACAGACAAGAGCAGGAACCCGGAAGCGGGACTTCCAGGCTGAGAGATTGTCTCTGGGAGCCGATTCAGAGACAGGGAGATTCCCCAGCAGGTGGACTGAAACATCAGCCAAGAGTTGGCCACGTGGCAGGACCTGGGACTAGAGTAGTCAGGATAAGTTTAGATTGAGCTAGCTGAGAGTCTGCCCAGCTAAAAGCCTAAGCTATAATAAAAATCCGTAAGTCTCTGTGTCATGATTTAACCAACGCTGGGTCCAGAAAGTTCCTCTACAGCCTATATCGGAGAGTTCAGCCATGTTTTGAGTGGGTGCCAAAATGGGCCTTTTTAACACCTTCCCTGTGACCTATAACTAATGGTTGCCATTGTCAGAACTAAGCCCTTATTCCAGAGCCAAGTGAGTAACCCAGAAATTCTCAGTAAGGCTCTCAATCCCAGTGTACATTTGACTACAGTACCAAATGTGCAGGTCCCACCAGAGTCCTTGGTGTTGGTCCAGGCATAGGATCGTTTTCTAATGCTCTTCCTGTAATTCTCACAAGTAGCTGAGAGTAAGGTCCACTGCTCTTGCAGTTGAGCACAGAGACACTGAGACCTGATCCAGATTCAACAGCAGAGAATCAGAGAGAGATGAGACAGAGAGGCAGAGAGCGCCTTTTCTCAGGGATCAGCATATGACCATGGAAAAAGTGGCTCTTTTGCTAACTGTGAATGGTTACAAAAGAGTATGTCAGGCTACTTGGGTTTCTGGGTAGCTTTATCTCCAACAGTGCGACTTTAATTGAGCCCAGTCCCTGGAGCCCATCACAGACAGCCAGGAGAAGAAAACCATAATCAAAACTTGCTATTGGACTCAATCTTCAGACCCAATTCAATCATAAAAAATTTCCCACAAGCTTTCTAAGAGATACACACCCTCGTTGTTCAGCAGCTCTGAAATAGCCTGTGAGCGACACCTGAGCCCCAAGCTCTGGACACTTCTGATTAAGTCTGACTCTCAGAGAGCTAGCTAACCACAACGCAGGAAGTGTTTGAGCATCAGGCAGGATCTCATTGGTTAATATGCACATGCAGTTCTGGGACAGGAATGCCATGAAGTTAAAACACTTACCAAATTGGCCTCAGACACAGTGTTCCCTGGACACCTCCCTCTGAACTCAACAACAGGTTTAACATCAGGTTTAACATCCCTGCCCTAGGTTCATGCTGGACTAGGGGTCAGCCAGGAGTTCTCCCATTGACCTATGACTACGGATCTTCTTGCATTCCCTGTCTCATCTCAAGCTGTCACTCAAACCACTCTCGTGAGAGGCTAACACCTACCTTGCATTTGCTAGTTCCCTTTCTCCCAGTAGTCAATGTCACCCTCTAGGTGCCCCCCACCCTCAGCTCTCCCACCCCCATTCAATAGCTTATCCTCTTGAGTATCTAGTCCTCTGCTTATGCATCCATTTTCTGCCCCAAATGAGGCTCCCAAATTCCAAAATTTGTAGAAGCAAATTTAAATTGTTAAAGATATTTCAGCATTCTGCATTCAGTGCTGTGTTTCTAAACCACTCCCACTGAGTCTATTCCCTGTGGTTGTGCTGGTGTTTCCAGCCACTGTCACACTGAGCCCTGACTTACTTACTGCCCTTTCCCAGGATCCAAGTTCCTGAGATTCTAGTACAGACCATTAAGAGTTCTGATGTAAACTGGATGGTAGTGGCACATGCCTTTAATCCCAATCCCTGGGAAGTGGAGGCAGGTAGATCTTTGAGTTCAAGGTTAGTCCAGTCTACAGAACAAGTTCCAGGATGACCAGAGCTATTACACAGAGAAATCCTGTCTCAAAAACAAACAAAAGAGTTCTGATGTGTGGAAATCTATAACTCTTCAGCTAGAAAGAGATAATATCCTATTTCTACATCTTCTTCCCAAAAGATGGGCATTCATTATACAAGTATTAAACAATAGAATTCTAAACAAAAAAAATATTGTTTTGCCCCAGAGTGACAAGTAGTTTTCATCTCTAATAATTCTAAACAATTAGTAGGGTTGTGTAGAAAAGAATTCTAAGACAAGACTGGGTATGAACCTAGGAGAGGGGTAGTGAGCTTGTCTCTTCAGCACATACCAAATGATCATCAGAGAGAAACCAAGCTAAAATCTAGGCTTGACTATGGCCATATGAATGAGTGGTGAAGTAAGACCCAGTTTATAAGAATTCCATTTATCCTGAGCTTTTCAAATACATGGACTCCTAAGGAGATAATTATATACCCAAGTTGCAAAGGATATAAAAAGATACAATACTTTATTTTTGGTGGTCTTTATAAGGCATGAAAATAATCCTCCTTAATAGAGACAATTTATTCTTAAGCACTTATGTGAAAAGGAAAGGGAGAAACTTTGTAATGGATGCCCCTGGAGGCAGCAATGTTGTTCAAGTTGGTACATCACCCAGATACTGCTCTGAAGAGACAAGCTCACTACCCCTCTCCTAGGAGAAGGAACTTCCAAGCTACTTGTAATGAGTGACTTTAACAGTCAACATGGTAAAATCTAGAATCGTCTGGGAAGAGGGTTTCAAAAGGGATTGAATACATCAGGTTGACCTATAGGCCTATCTGTGAAGGAAGGGTCTTGAGTGCCTTAATTGACATACAAGAATTAACCCTAAATGTGGGCAACAGCATTCCCTAGGCAAGGGCTCCTAAATAGGGTAAGAGGAGAAAGCTAGCTGAGACAACAAGCCAGCATGGAAGCAAGTGGGCCTATATCCATCTAATTCGCTCAGCTTTTGACTGTGATGTGATGTGACCAGCTGCTTGGGTTCTTGCCTTCACTTCCCCAGTGATGGGTGATAACCTGAAATTGTAATTTGAACAAATGCTTTCTCCCCTAAGTTGCTTTTTGTCCCAGCAACAGAAATAAATTAGAACACCACTCTCCTGATGATAACTGAAGGGTTATGGAGTATGATGAAATAAACACTGAATCCTGTTGTGTTAAATATTTAATCTCAACCAGGGGTATCTACCCTGGTTTTGCTCATTTAGTTTCCAGATAAAAAGACACAAAACTTGTACATTTTTACTAAGCTTTAATCAGAACTAGACCTGGACTATCCTCTACAGTTATTATGTCTATTTCCCTGCTAGTCATCCCTCAATGTGACTTGCCATGTTCTGTCTCAGTAACTCATAACTCTAATTGGACAGCCCTCATGGCCATGTTTTCAAGATTCTTACCCCATGGTCTACTCTCTCCATCTTCTTCTCTCTCCCCTCTTGGTCTTGCTCAGACCCCAAGCCCAAGAATCAAAACCCCTCCTACCTCTCTTCAGCCCAGCTACAGGTGTTGGCATCTTCATTCAGTCAATAGTTTTAAATTAAGGACCAAGGCAACATAGCATCATTTGTTGTACATGAGGAGTCACTTGTCCTGGAGGTTACCAAGCCAGCTAGTATTTAGCATTACAATACATAGTAACAGACCAAACCTCAACAGAATCCTGGGAATGTAGAGTTTGAAGGCTTGAGTGTCCCAGGAAAGAGTTAGAATAGGAAAGGAGGGGTCTCTGGCCCTGGCGGCTCAGTGATGAACACTCCTAGTTGGTCAGAGTGCTCAGTAGGCTGGCAGTGGCTACAGGACCCTGGTCCTTGAGGCCAAAGTTGACAGGTGGGACAAATGGAAGTGGCTCTTCATCCAGTGGTTGAGCGAAGATGACAGCTGCCTTTAGACTTGCTGTTTGGCTGTATTTCTTCAATAATATTAAGTGCTCTAGGGATCTGCAGCTTGTCCTACTTGACTAAGTTTACAGGCTGGGATTTGGATAGCAGGCTCTTCTCACTTGCTCCAGTGAGGACTCAGACCATCTGCCTGGCCCGAATTAGTAACACCTTTGAATCCATGGCACAATCCGTAGAAGCAGCAGCCTGAAAGGATAAAGAACCCCAACAGTAAATAGACAGGGCATTCTCCTGCCATATAGCAAAATGGACCTGCTGTCTAAAAAATTAATATTTTATAAGATCCAGGGTTCAGCCAATATTATACTTAGAAACTACAGGCACTGAGACTGAATTTGAATCTCTGTGTACACACATTAAAAAGCTCACGTTTTTAAGATAATGTACGTCCTAGTTTGGTTTCTATTGCTGCGATAAAGACATGATCAAAACCAACTTAGGAGGAAAAGATTTATCTCATCTTACACTTTATAGTCCATCATATGGGAAGCCAGGACAGAAGGTAACAGGCAGGTACCAGGAGGCAGGGACTGAAACAGAATTCATGGAGGAATTCTGCTTCCTGGCTTGTTCCTGACTGGTTTATTCAGCTCATATTATTATGCAACCCAGAAACACCTTCCCACAGGTGGCACTATTCACAGTGGGATAAGTCCTTCCCAGATCAATCTATCAATCACTGACCCAAAAAAAAAAAGGCATTCCCCCCCACACACCTAGATATGCCTATGTAAGGTAGGCTGACTTTGACCTCACTATTTAGCTCAGGTTGACTTACATTTGTGATACTCTTACCTCAGACTCTCAGGCATAAAAAACACATTCGAGTTGATTGTATGTATATGTGTATGATATGCATGTGTGCCGGATATGTGTACATACATGTGTGCACACACTCATGCACATATGTAAAGGCCAGAGGAAAACATTGTGTTCTGCTCTATTACTTTCCGCCTTATTTCCTTAAGACAGGGTATCTTACTGAACCTCAACCTGGGCTGGGTACCAGCTAGCCCCAGCAATCCTGTCTCTTCTCTCAACAGCTCTAGGGGATTTAAAGTACACAAACAACCATGCTCAGCTTTTGGAGTGGGTGCTGGGATCCAAATTCGAGTCTTCAGACTTACCTAGCCAGCCCCTACTTTTTCATCTACTTCTTTTTTAATTTAAAAAAAAAAAAGACAAAGCCAGGCATGATGATAATGTTACTATATAGGAGTTCAAAGCCAGCCTCAGTTACATAAGTGAGTTTAAGGCCACTTTGGGCTATATGACACTGTCTCAAAAATAAAATACAAAAAGGCAAGAAATGTGTAAATGTATATCAATGATTCTAGTGGGCTAAAAATACATGCATGTCAAATGACTGCCTTTGGCATTTTTTTTTTAACTTCATAATTACAAACCTGCAGAGGTGTGGTATATAATGAAGTCACTGGTACAACCTTAACCGGCTCCATGCTAATAGGAGTCACTGTCAACTGGCAAATTATAACCTGAAAAATGGTGGCATGCCTGGAAACCGGTGACGGGAACTCATGAAGCTTAGCACCAGGAGTCAGAGAATGCCCGTGAGAAGCCATCATAGGCAGATTTATTATGACATTGGATAATATGCATATGGCATTAATTATACCCTCTGAGTTTTGCTAGATTGTAGCCCCAGACAGGGTGTCAGGCAGTACACCCCATCCACAGTGTCACATAGCCACTTAGCAGTGACATCTTTGTCACAGGAAGCTTGCAGCACTAGAAAGCCCTAGGCCCCAAGGACAGAGACACTAAGTGTTCCATCTTGCTTCAGTTTGGTGGGCAGCCAGGTGAGCTAACCCAATGATGAGAGAGCAGAGCCTCTTGTCCCTCCTTCAAAAAAACCAATAGAGAAAAGCTAAAGGGCTAAAACAGGACCAGAGAAGAGATTTGGTAAATAAAGATAAATAAAGAGGGATGGGAGAGGGGATGGATGGTCTGTCTTTTCGCCCTTGAATCTTTGACTCTCATGCCCAGGAACAAGCAATAAGTTTCGCAGCTTTGATGTTAGAGCTGATGTAACATCCCACCAAAAAGGAAACCAGAGTCCCCACACCCTTCCTGCCACATAAAACAAAACAAAACAAAAACAACAACAAAAAACATACAACTTCCACAGAATCCCATCCTGACTTGGACAACTCTGGTGACTAATAAATTCATTTTCAGGCTGGAGACACAGCTCAGCGGTTAAGAGCACCGACTGCTCTTCCAAAGGTCCTGAGTTCAAATCCCAACAACCACATGGTGGCTCACAACCATCTGTAATGAGATCTGATGCCCTCTTCTGGTGTGTCTGAAGACAGCTACAATGTACTTACACATAATAATAAATACATTTTTTTTTTTAATTTAATTTTATTTTATTTTTTTAATTTACATTCCAAATCACTTCCCCTTTCCATTTTCCTGTTGAGCTAAGGTTTGTCTCCTCATGACTGGCAATGGCTAGGAGAAATAGGGAGCCTCACCCTCTCCTTCTAGAGACAGAATGTTAAGTGTTTGATAAGTCTCCATATCCAAAAGCGATGTTTTCTCAGGAGGAATACATCTCTCTGGGACCTATTGAAATCTCATTATCAAAGAGTATTTTTACGTGTTCATAAGATACTGTACAAGAATAAGATATGTGTGTGTAGCGTATCAGGATCAAACTGGGGCAAAGCATTTTTAATGTATGCATGTGGAAGTGAGAGGAAGAGACTTGGTGTCTTCCTCTATCACTCTCCACCTTGTTTGTCTGAGACAAGGTCTCTCGTTGAGCCTGAAGCTCACTATTCCTAGTCAGCTAGCTCCTGGGGTCCATTCATCTCCATCCTCAACTGGGTTACAAGCATGTGAAGCCAAGAGTGGATTTTTACTTGAGTGTTAGAGATTTAAACACTGAGTGGTCTTGATTTAATAGTAAGCACTTCTACTTACTAAGCCGTCTCTCAGCCCCAAATATTTACCATTTCTATTTCTTTTAATTTTATGAGCTTGACTTTAGCCTACATGCATGCCTGTGTGCCGTGTGTGCCTACTGCATACAGAGGTCAGAAGGAACAACAGATTCTCTGGAACTGGGATTACAGACAGTTGTGAGCCTCCATATGGATGCTGAGAGTCAAAGCTGAGTCTCTGGAAGGGCAGCCAGTGCTCTTATACACTGAGCCACCTCTCCAGCTCCCATGTGCCATTTCTATATGATGGGGATCGCTATACTCTATTTATATGGCTACTTTGAAATGAGCCACAAATTTTTGTGTACTATTACTTCTCTACTGAGCTACAGAAGACCAGAACTGTGGGACGGGAAGCCATGCGACTGGGGGAGGGCCAGTCCAGAACAAGAATAAGACTGAGATACATCCAAAACCCGAAAATCTCATCCTGAGACCAGCAGGAGTAGGATTGCTTCCTCCTTGCTCTGGGCCTTCATGCCCACCTCTGCCACCCTTAAAGTGGTCACGTAGCCTGGTGGCCAGATTTCAGGTCAAACTTCCTCTCTCCCTATGAGGACATGTCCAGCAAGTACCTGGAATTCCTCTTCATGCACATAAAGCATGCCCAGCTCCTCGGCCCCAGACAATAATGTACACTCACCCCCAAACTCCCTACCCACTCCCTGAGGTTTGTATAGCCCTTGTTCACCCTAATAAAGAGATCTGCATCACTGAAAACAGTCTCCAGAGAATGCTGTTCCTCCCGTACTCATTCCAGCAGAGATCCTGCTAACCCACCTGTCCAGCTAAGCTTTATTACTTCTCGTCCAGTCTGGGTGCCCGATATCCTGGGGGAAAAGGCAGAACTGAGTTGGCATAGACTAATTCATTCTCTGGTAAATGTATTGGGGCTTCTGTTATCTACCCCTCACTCCATCTTCCCTCTTCTAGAATGTCCCTAGTCTCCAGTGACTACTATGAAAGTAAAAATACTTTCACAAATTAGAATTTGTTTAAATAATTGGTATGTAAAACAAATACAGGGATTGTCTTAGTTAGGGTGACCATTGCTGTGATGAGGCACCATGACCAAAGCTACTTGAGGAGGAAAGGGTTTAGTGGGCTCAGGTTTCCA
Organism: Tokudaia tokunoshimensis; assembly: GCA_036184795.1. Classification (NCBI taxonomy): domain Eukaryota; kingdom Metazoa; phylum Chordata; class Mammalia; order Rodentia; family Muridae; genus Tokudaia; species Tokudaia tokunoshimensis. The sequence continues at coordinate 28,064,541 of BTHU01000010.1, read as the reverse complement.
CATCACAGTTCATCATCGTCAAAGGAAGTCAGGACAGGAACTCAAGTAGGGCAGGAACCGGAGGCAGGAGCTGATGCAAAGGCCGTGGAGGGGTGCTGCTTATTAGTTTCCTCCTCAGAGCTTACTAAGCCTGCTTCCTTGTAGAACTCAGGACCACCAACCCAGGGATGAAACCACCCACAGTGAGCAGGCCCTCCCCCATCAATCACTAATTAAGAAAATGCCTACAAAATTGCCTACAACCTGATCTCTTTTATTTTTTTATTTTTTTTTTTTGGATATTTTCTTTATTTACATTTCAAATGTTTTCCCCTTTCCAGATCTCCCCTGGAAACCTGGACTTTCCAGGAAACCCCCTATCCCTTCCCCTCTCCCCCTGCCTCTATGACAGTGCTCCCCCATTCACCCACCCACTCCCACCTTCTGGCCCTGGCATTCCCCTACACTAGGGCATCAAACCCCCTCAGGCCCAAGGGCCACTCCTCCCACTGATGTCCAACAAGGCCATTCTCTACCACATATGTGACTGGAGTCCTGGGTCTCTCCATGTGTATTCTTTGGTTGGTGGTCCAGTCCCCAGGAGCTCCGGGGGGTCGGGCTGTACAACCTGATCTTATTGAGGCTTTTTCTCAATTGAGGCTCTCTCCTCTCTGATAACTATTTCTTGTGTCAAGTTGACATAAAACTAGCTAGTACATGGATAAATAAATCTGAATATGGTATAAGTTTTACTTAGCTCACTATCAAATGTGGGAACAAATAAGATGTTACAACTGGTTCAAAGGACAAAATGAAAGAGCGGACACATTTACAAACAAAGGATGTTGAACTAAATGTGCAAACAGAACAAATCTGGTTCTGTTCACAGTGGGAAAGGGACTAAACAAACACCCATGCAGACAGAACAAGATGCATAGCGCTCTGCATTGCTTTCAGGTTCGTAGCCTTGCAGAGCTGTGATCTGGTGACAGACCCCTATTACTGCTCAGCTGTGAAGGTTGAGAGTTCACAGTGAGGAGCACTCGGGTAGTCCATGAGGGAGCTTGTATTCGTTCCCGCCCCTCCTCTCCGTTGACTCCTGGAAGCCTTAGCATCCCTTGGTGTCTCAGCATCTGACTTTTGCCTCTGTTTTCACCTGGTTGTTTTCTCCTTGTGTGTGTCTGTGACCAAAAGTGCCACTTTCTTGAAAACAACAGTCATGTTGAATTAAACATGCTTCCTATGCCAGTATAACCTCATCTCTAATTACATATGCAGTGGCCCTGTTTCCAGACCAAGTTACATTCTAAGATGCAAATACTTAGGACTTTAACATAGAAATATGGGAGAAATACAATTCAATTTGTAATAGCTAAGGAAACCCCAGAGAATCTGAATAAAACCATCTGAGAGCAAGCACTCTAAACAGTGTATAAAATTCTCCACTGAAGCACAAATTCCTTCTTTATAGAGCCTTATAGAGAATGTCCATGAAACAATTCCAAGAAGTATTACAAGAATAATAAGCAACAGCCTGGATCTTTGAGTTTAAAAGTACAGTCTGCTAGGCTGTACTTTCCCTTTGAAATTACAGTTATTATTCGTACATCTTTTGGGTAGATTTGGATGTTTTAAGTCAGGTGTTGTGAATACTGGAAATGTTTAGAATACTCCATCCGTCACTTATAAAGATAATTCAGCAGCTTCTATTAAATTCAGGTTCTGAGCCAGCCCACTACGATCATCCTCAAGTACCCATTAGAATTGGATGCGGACAGAGTTAGTCAGCTCAGTCTGTACAGCAAAGTACCCCAGATGAGGTAGTTTCTGTGGTTTGTGACAGCTGCCCTCATTGTCTTCACATGATCTCTGCTTCGTGTCTGTTTACTAAATGTGTCTTCTAGTGAAGACATTAGCTTGGGGTCCACACATGACTTCCTTCTGCACTTACATTCTAACAGCTTAAGTGCAAGAACTTCATATATGAATTTGGGAAATAATAAAAGAGAGTTTAAAAAATAACAATTCTACCTGTAAAAATAATCCTGACCTGGATAGGTCCAGCATGGGGATTTCCTTAAAAAGCTCCCAGGTGGGCCAGTGAGGTGATTCAAGAAGTAAAGGCATTTGTCGCTGAGCCTGAGTCCAACACCTGGGACCCATATAGTAGAAGAAGAGAATCAACAATACAAGCTGACCTCTGACCCCCACATGTATGCTGTGACATGTAGTTCATCCATGCAGACCCATACATATAAAATAAACAAGTGTAAAAGATTTTGAAACTCCCAGGTGGTTCCAGTGTGTGGCCAGCATTAAGAGCTACTAGCAAGAAGCCAGTGAGATGGCTCAGTAGTTAAGATGGCTTAGTTAACACTGGCTGCTCTTCCAGAGGACCCCGCAGCTTTCTGGCAGCTCATAGCCATCTATAACTCCAGTTCCAGAGAATCTAGTTCCCTCTTCTGGCCTCCAAGGGCACCAGGCACACACAAGGTGCATACAGGCAGACACTCATACAAATAGATGTTAAATTGATAGATGATAGATAGATAGATAGATAGATAGATAGATAGATAGATAGATAGATAGATAGATAAATAAAGATAGATGATAGATAGATAGATAGAGAGAGAGAGAGAGAGAGAGATAAAGAGATAGATAGACGATAGATAGATAGATAGATAGATAGATAGATAGATAGATAGAGATAGATAGATACATAGATAGATAGATAGATAGATAGATAGATAGATAGATAGATAGATAGATAGATAGATAGATAGATAGATAAAGATAGATAGATAGACAGATGATAGATAGATAGATAGACAGATAGATAGATATTTTTAAAAGCACAAAGAAGACCCTTAGTGAAGACTTTAGCCCCAGTTCAAACTACAAGAGTATGCACTGTAATTTCCCAGTTATGAAATGAACCAGGTGGATGGAACCATTTTAAAACCCCTTTCAGTATTGAAATTTCAAGACACAGAGAGGAGAAAATAACCCATAGTCTAATTCTTCTTCCATCCTGAACATTGCCACCTTTCATGGGATCCTGATAAGAAATGGTCCATTTGGGGTTCAAGAGGAAATGTAAAGAAACAGGAAAGTTACTGGAGGATCAACTTCTAACCAATCGGGCGTCCCGCAGTAATACAGTTGGGCAGGATGCTCATGGCAGTCTGCCTAAGTGCTTTTGCAGCTGAAAGCTATCGGGAAAACATCAAGGGGCACCGTCATTAGCGTCTGCATGCAGCTGCAATGGGACTCCTCTGAGAGCGAATTTGCACAAAGAGTGTGGTATGCTAATTAAAATGGAATTCTGTGTGGACATTTTGCTAGTGGATTAGTTAAATGCAATTAGCATCTGGGGCAGAAAGGCACTCTAGGAAAGAGACTGAGCTAGGTGCATTTTGGGTGGATTGGAAGAGTTAAGCTTTGGCTATGGTGCTTAAGGGAGCTGATTCTGCAACTCTCCTTGGGGGTTCTGCTCTCCCCGGTGAGATGAGATTTTGCAAAGCAGTCTAGAAGAACCCCCTGCATCAGGCCACACACAAGCTCACCGCTTCCTGGCCTTACACCACCTTTCCACTTCCTGCCTTCCTTGCCACCGTCTGACACAAAATGTAATAAAAGGAGGTGAACGTCATAGTCATTGGTAGACAACCAGTTGTTTAAGAAAGCAAGTTGTATCTTTGTGTAGGAAATTCCTACACAAACCTTCAAAGACTTAGGAAGGGAGGCAGGTTCCAAACTGGGAAGTAAAATGCACTGCATAAACCAGGCAAGACAAATTACAGAAAAGAACCTGTGAGCTAAAAGAATTGATTTCCTTTTTCTTTTGCCAGAAGTAAGATGAAGAAGTCTGGAGTTAGGAGGCAAGATAAGAAATAGGGTACAGCTCATTGGCAGAGCACTTACCCGATGTGCGAAACTCTGAGTTTGATCCCAGCAATGAAGACTTTGTAATATTGAAGAGCTAGTATGGTGGTTCTCAACCTTCCTAGAGCTGCCCAATGCTTAACCAGAACCCAGAACCACCAGCCCAGGGGTGCCCCCTGCACAATGGACTGAGCCCCTCAATCACTAACTAAGAAAATGCCCTATACCTGTGGTTCTCAACCTTCCTAATACTACAACCCTTTAATACAATCCTCATGTTATGGTGACCCCCCCAAACCATAAAATAATTTTATTGCTACTTCATAACTATAATCTTGCTACTGTTATGAACAAAAGAGACAAAAATCCACATCTCCATTAAATTCAAGAATTAAAGGTTTTCAGAAACTAGAGAGAAAACTTCCTTACCCTGATAAAGCAGTCCAACCAAATAGCCATAACAAATACTACAACCTTAGAATCATTAGTTCATACTGAATCCCAAGATAAATCACTTACTATTTACTTTTTCTACCAAACATTGCAAAACAGGCACTAGTTGATGTCTTAGTTGTGGTTTCTATTGCTGTGAAAAACACCATGACCAAAAGCAACTGGGGGAGGAGAAGGCTTATTTCATCTTACACTTCCAGGGAACAGTCCAACATCCAGAGGAGTCCGGGCAGGAACTCAGGCAGGACAGGAACCTAGAAGCAGGAACTGATACAGAGGACTGAGGATAGCTGCTTACTAACGTTCTCTCATGGCTTGCTCAGTCAGCTTTCATATAGCATCCAACACCACCTGCCCATGTTGGTGCTACACACAGAAAGCTGAGTTTTCCCACACCAACCATCCATCCAGAAAACGCACTGCAGGCTTGGTCTGGTGAGACAGTTTCTCAGTTGAGGTTGGCACTTCCCAAGTGACTCTAGCTTGTGTCAAGCTAACATAAAACTGACCAGCACACTGATGAATTTGGAAAAGAGAAAAAAAAAAACTAAGTACATAAGAAAAGGAAAGAAAGATAAATTTACAGATTGCCTATGTAAACAAAACCAAAAAAACAATACAAACTGTAAGAATAAGAAAACTCTTCAGAATTGCCAATTGCAAAATAAAAATGTTAAAATCACTGGACCCTTTAGGTCAAAAATTATCAGTAAGAAATTATACTAGGAACAAGTGCCACTCACAGTAGAAAATTCTGCAAATCTGTGAATGAATAAGGTGTAGAAAAGTTTTACAGAGAAATTGCTATTCCCCCCCCCAAAGAAACCTGAATAATGAAATATATCTTGTTTGTGGATGGATGGACACAATCTCAACTAGGTTGCTTTTTCCAAAACAATCCAAAAATTTATGGCAGGGATTGTATCTCTAGAGGGAGCATATGAAGGGGAAATAAAGAGAAGGAAATAAAATCAGTCATGGAGTGATGTCATCTGAGCATGAGACAGACATTTCAGACACAAACCCAATGCAGCTGTTCTTGCCTGCACTGAGTCTGCCCAAGAATGGACCTGTCAACACCCGATCATGGGTGGGCAAGGGGATCCAGGGGCCCTGCTATCCTTCTACTGAACTGGTGGCCACTGATAGATTCTGGAGAACAGAGAGTCAACGCCATCAATCGAGTAACCACTAACCAGTCAGCTAGCCGTCTCACATAGAGAATTCTGAACCCACATCGGTGGTCCTGGCTCAACCCACTGCCTCTCAAAGCTTTCTGGTTGCAGATGGCCATCATACTCTTACATGGTAAAGAGCTAAGAAAACAAGCAAACTCATTGATCTTCCTGAAAGAGCACTAATCCCACCCATGACCTTATCACACCAAGGTTACTATTTCAACACACGAAATTGATGGAGACACAAATATCTATCCATAAACCCATCCTATTCCTCATGGGTCCTCAATTCCTCTCTCTCTCTCTCTCTCTCTCTCTCTCTCTCTCTCTCTCTCTCTCTCTCTCTCTCTCCCTCTCTCTCTCTCTCTCTCTCTCTCTCTCTCTTTCTCTCTTTCCCTTTTAAGAGTCCTCTACACATTTTCACCTAACATTCAATCCTCAACACATTCAATACCCTCACCCTTCATCAAAAATGACTCTAGTGAATTCCATTTTCAGAGGTTTCCTCTGTTCTCCATAATAGCATCTTGGACCCTCAAAGATCCACATTAATGGACCATCATCCTCCAGTACACACTTCCTGACGATGGAGACATTCTCTTATTCACCCCAGGACCTCTGGTCTCGAGCCAAGCGTGTGCCCTGCAGTTGACATTAAGTGACTTATTATCGGAAGAAAGGATGCTTAGAGCAATTTTTCAAATCCTTAATCACCTGGTGGAAACCCATTAGTATTACATTAATTCCTTAAGTTTCTCTCCCATTCTGTCACTCATTGTGTCCATCTGATAAATTTTAATTTAGTTCGTGATCTGTTTGTTTATGATCTGCCTCCCCAGGTTTATATGTTGAAATCTCAGTCCCCAAGATGATGTTATCAGGAAGGGTTTGAGTAGTGGAGCAGTAATCAGATCATACAGGTAGAGTCTTTGTTAATAGGGTTGATGTATTTATAATACAGGTGTGCTCAAACATGCTCTCCCCTTAAACCTTGCAAAACTACAGCAAAAACTGTTGTTAGGGGGATCAGGTCTTTACCAGACCCCAAGTCTTTCAGTGCCCTGAGCTTAGACACCTCAGGCCTCAGAGCTGTGAAAAAATAAACCTTCATTGTTCATGAATCCCCATCTGAGGCATTTTGATACAGTCATCTGAACAGAATAAGATAAGATACCAGCAGTTTCTGTCATTTTCTACCATCTTGGTGGTGAATGTCTGAGTTCTCAGCCCTGAATTATTTCAGGAACATTAAGTTTAATTTAAAAAAAAAAGCCTTCAAATGGTAAGAGGTACTTGTATGAAATTGTATATTTGACCAGTAATTGTCTCCTAAATTGATTTAGCTATTGCATTCAGATGAGGAGTTCTCAGCTACCTGACTTCTTGGGAAGAGCAATTAAACCTGTTGATGAGCTAATTCCCATGAGAGGGCTCAAAGATGGAGAGAGGAGAGAGTTGGTGAATGCAAAGGCATCTTTCTAGATGACAGCAAATACCTGGGACCAGACCTTTAAAACTGCGTAGCAAGCACGGCTCCCTGAAACCGTGGTGGTTATGGTGACCATGTCAGACAATGAGTTAAGCTTCTCCTTCCTTCCCCAAGTTCATGCAAACATAAATGGGAAGTGCAGAAGTTAATGTAGCAGCTCATAATTTCTGTCATAAATCACAGGCGTGAGCAACAGCCTTTGGTCTGGCCATTTGGGAGCTTATTATGTACTGACTCGTGTCGTTGGGGACAGCCCCAGCATAGGCTCAGCTATGATATATAAGGTGGTGGCACCCTGACGGGTGCTCACTCTTAGCCTCTCATCTCTGAAAGACTAAATGTGCCCTTTCTTCCTCCAGATGCAGTAAATTCACAATGACTTAGGAGATGCCCTCCCAAAGATGTCAGGCTGTATTTAAAGGCATTTCTTTTTAGGGCACTGGTTACAATCCTAGCCCAGCCGCCTGCTCTCTCCACATAGAGTGATGTGCTACTCAGGTTTGCATTCCCTTCTTAGTGATTGCAACTCTCATTCTCAGAAAGCTGAAAAGTCAAGACAGCAACCCAGCTGCCAGGCAGTTGTACCACCTTCCCATGCCCAAAGGCTGTGGGGCATCCTCTCAAAAATACCCATGCTCAGGCTGCAGAGATAATTCAGTCAGAAAAGTGTTCAACATGCAAGCATAAAGATATGAGTTCAATCCCCAGAACCCACATAAAAATGCCAGAGGTAGTAGTGTGCTCTTGTAATCCCAGCATTTAAGAGGGAAAGGAAAAGTCAGGCAGATCTCTGAGCTCACCCGTCAGGGTGCCACCACCTTATAGATCAGGTCAGCTAGCCTAGATCTCAACAAGCTCCAGGCCTGTGAGAAGCCCTGTCTCAAAAAACAAAACAAGAGCTGTCTTAAAAACAAAACCCAAGGTTGACCTCTCTGCCCTACACACACACACACACACACACACACACACACACACACACACACACACATACACAGAGCTCGTGACCAAGACCATAGCTGTTCACCTTCAAGATGGCCATCACTACGTTCCTGCCTTTATGTATATGCTGTCCTCCAAGGGGAAGAGCCTCTTTCTGGGTGCAGGAATAAGTTAGAAAACACTTCTCTGGGTAGTGGCTCAGAAGCAAAGCTTACCTTGAGTCTTTCAGGCAGCCGAGTTCCCTCCCCAGAGCCCAGACACATCATTTCTTCTCCTGTGGCAGTACTTTCCTTAGAAATGCACAATTTTCCTGTCTCCCCAGACTACAAACACCTGGAGCTCAAGTGTAAGAGCTGAAAGGCAGTGGGCAGTAAAGCACAGTGGCTAACGCCTTTTAAATTGTATCTACTTATTTGCATATATGTATGAGTGTCTTGTCTGAGCACTACATGTGCGCAGTTCCTACAGAGGCCAGATCTCACTGGATCCCATGAGCCTGGAGTTACAGTCATAGAGCCACCATGTGGATGCTGGGAACCTAAACCAGGTCCTCTGCAGGAGCAACAAATGGTCTTAGCTGCTGAGCCATCTCTCCTGCCTCATAAATATTTTTTAAGAGAATTCATAGACCCAAAAATTCTAATGTCCGGGCTGCTTCTCAAGCCAGGTGACTGGGACACACAGCCAGGGGTGAGCACCAGGGACACATTCTGAGGCAGGTTCTTGGTCCTGGTCTCCTCTTGACCCACAAGCTCCTCCTGCTAACTCGCATCCCTCCCACACCTTCCTGCCTTCCCTCTGGACTCTCCTCCTGATCTCTCCCCTCTCTTTGACTCCCAATGTGCATTTCCTCTGCTTCTTGACACTTGCAACAGGGTCTCCCACAAAGCATGACATCCCCCATGCCAACACAGAGGAGATACATAGGTTGCATGCAAACACTACGACAATTTATTTAAAGGACTTGAGCATCCATAGATTTGGGTACCCAGTGTAATGGGAAGGGTGGTGGAATTTATCCCTGGGGATAGTGAAGGGTTGCTATACAGTGGCAGAGAGCCAAATGTACACAATATGAAGCCCAGAGAATAAGCAAAAGTGGTCCAGCTAAGGAGCTGAAGAGATGGCTTAGCAGTTAAGAGCACTTGCTGCTCTTGCAGAGGACTTGAGTTCAGTGGCATCATTCATGTTGGACCACTTGTAACTGCCTATAATTCCAGCTTCTGAAGGACCTGACATCTCTGATCTCTAAGGATACCTGAGATGCAGAAGGGGAGGTGGAGGGATCATTAAAAAAAAAAGACCAGCATCTAGAGACACAAGATTTCTTTAAAAGTTAAGGTCTGTATAATACATGCTTAGAAACTGATGAAAAAAAAATCCCTACTGAGTTCCCACCCAGGGAAAAGCCTGAACGGTGTGGATGATAAAACCCAGAAGGAAATTAGAGTGTGCTGAATTCCCTAGTAGGAGCTACCAAGCCCGGGGAAAACTCCCCCAAGAAAGGCAGCATTGTACTGTGTGGTGAGAGAGAAACTCTAAAAATGCTGTTCACTGACAGGGCCCTGAGGCTGAGGAACAGAGACTTACAGCGAATCTCCAGGCGCCTGCTTTAGAAGCCAGTGGATGCTTCAAAGCGTCAAGTACCTTGGTCTCCACAGTCAACTGCCTAACAGCACAGACAGACAGACAGACAGACAGACACAGAGACACGGAGAAACAAAGAAACACACACACAGAGAGAGAGAGAAGAGAGCTGGAACTGCAGAAAAACAAAGCTGGGATCTGGGCATCAGGGTTTTGGCTCTGTGCTGCAGAAATTGAAAATAATCTCTTCATCTTTCATCTGTGTATCATGGAGACACAATAGGAACTCTGAGTCAGCCCTAGACAGAGGCCTAGGCCAGATTGTTTCAGGGACAATGGTCAGACCTCTGGGCCTGAGCCCCTGATGCTCAGAGTTCAGGGACATGAGATCACACACACACACACCTAAGGGTTCCCAGCATAGATAAGCCAAGCATGGTCAGTGTTCAACTAATGAGATAAAAACAAATCAACTCTAGGCTCAGCAAAGAGAAAGCACCCAGCAATTCCAGAAGGATCCAAGACTGTGAGCACTCCAGACTTGGAGACTTGAAGTTCCTGACAGGTGCCAACAGGCACCCTGGGCCATGAAATCTGGGCACACTAGAATTGGGAATGCCAACTGAGCACCTGAACCCAGCAACCAGAACAAGCAACTCAGTGTAGCCTCTCTCCTACCTCCAGGTAAAGTCTGCGGTCCTTAGCATTTCCTGTCACTCATAAATAACGAAATGTCCTTAGTCACAAAAGAGTGTTTTAAAGATTACAAGTATGTTAAAGATCACAAAAGAACACACATGGTATGCACTCACTGATAAGTGGATATTAGCCCAAAAGCTCAGAATACCCAAGATACAATTCACAGATCACATGAAGCTCAAGAAGAAGGAAGACCAAAGTGTGGATGCTTTGGCCCTTCTTAGAAGGGGGAACAAAATACTCACAGTAAGAAATATGGAGACAAAGTGTGGAGCAGAGACTGAAGGAAAGGTCATCCAGAGACTGCCCCACCTGGGGATCCATCCCATATACAGTCACCAAACCCAGACACTATTGTGGATGCCAAGAAGTGCATGCTGACAGGAATCTGATATAGCTGTCTCCTGAGAGTCTCTGCCAGATCCTGACAAATACAGAGGTGGATGCTCACAGCCAACCATTGGACTGAACATGGAGTCCCCAATGGAGGAGTTCAAGAAAGGACCCAAGGAGATAAAGGGGTTTGCAACCCCATAGGAAGAACAACAATATCAATCAACCAGACCACCACCCCCCCAGAGCTCCCAGGGACTAAACCACCAACCAAAGAGTACACATGGAGGGACCCATGACTCCAGCCACATATATAGCAGAGGATGGCCTTGTGGGACATCAATGGGAGGAGAGGCCCTTGGTCCTGTGAAGGCTCGATGCCCCAGTGTAGGGGAATGCCAGGGCGGGGAGGCAGGAGTCGGTAGGTGGGTGGGGGCTCACTCTCATAGAAGCATGGGGAAGGAGGATGGGATAGGGGATTTCCAGGGTTGGGAGGGGGGTGGAAATGGGAAAGGGGATAACATTTGAAATGTAAATAAAGAAAATATCCAATAAAAAAGGAGTTAAAAAAAAAAAGAAGGGACTTGAACCGGTGAACAGTACATCAGTTTATAGAGGGTAAGTAGAATAACAAAAGTAACATTTATGGAGCGCAGAAATATAATTATTAAAAACCCTGTATGTCTAATTACACGTTACTTAAAAAATATGTTTTAATAAAATTTACTAAGTCCTTTTAGATGGCACTCCTGTGGCCAAGATTTACTTTACCCTATATTCCAAAATAATAAAGCCTGTACTACCTATTAAACTGAAAAAAAAAAGATTTAGTTTTTATGTGTATGTGTATGTGTGTGTATTCCACCAGTGTTCCCAGAGGCCGGAAGAGTGTTTTGGACTCCCTGGAACTCAAGTTACAATCTATCATGAGCCACTAGATACATGAATTCTAGGATCCAAACTTGGGTCCTTTGGAAGAACAGGAAGCACTCTTAACCACTGAAAATGTCCCAAGGGCCCCATGAAAAAGTGTTTTGATCACTCACCAGGGCATCCTTTGGAAACAGAAAACATCAGGGAAATGATAGATGGGTTTCAAGGGACTCAGGCAGGAGTCAGAGAAGGTAGGAAGAAAGGTGTGGAATTTGAACCCAGATCTTCGTCTCCATGCATCCTCAGTGACAGCAGGTTCACCACTATCATGACCCAGCAACAGTTATCATTCGCCTCTGTGAAGCACTAAAGCTCTGTAGCACGTGGCCAGGTGACCTCGCTCCCCACTCTCAGGCATGAATCAGTGAAACCCACCCACTCATGACATTTAAACCATTCAAACTGAACCAGCAGTTCAACAACAATCCAAGCAGTCCTGGGGTGACAACACTTGAATCAGATCATTAATGTCACATGCAAAGCTGAATATTTAACATAGTCTTCTCTGCTCCTCACTCGAGCCAGCCGTTGTTCTAATCCACATTTTCCAAATCAGGAGACTGAAACCATACAGCAAGTCTCTCAAGGAACTGAGATTCCAAAAGCTATAACCCTTTCTTCTGTTTTGTTTGTTTGTTTGTTGTTCTTTTAAGACAGGGACTCATGCATCCCAGGCTGACCTCACACTTGATTTGTAACCAAGGATGACCTTGAATTTCCGATCCCCTGCCTCCTGCTCCCAAGGGCTAGGATTGTAGGGATGCTTGGCCACATCTGATATATGTGGTGATTGGGATGGAACCCAGGGCTTCGCGAATACCAGACAAGCACTCTATCAACGGAACCATATCCTCAGCTCCTAAATTGGTATTTTTAGCCATTCCCCTGCATCGTCATTTCCTGAGCAGAATCAGACAGCAGCTGCCGTGTGTTAAGCACGCTTTTAAAGCCAGGCAGACACAAGTGAAGAGAAACATTCTGCTGTGGAGAAGCATAAAGTCTCCTGGAGAGAGAGAGAGTTATGCAATGCAAATGACCACACAGTTATATGAAGCCAGTGGCTTCCCGCATTCTCTCCTTACTCTCTGATCAATGACCTTTCTGTCTTCCCGGCTGGACCCTGAGCTCTGTCAACACCATGCCACCAGACGCTCGTGTACTAAAAAGAAACTTACATATTGACTGTGTGTGTTCATTGAGGTGTGAGAACAGAGCAGAGAACGCCACAGGTGCGCGGGAAAGACAGCAGGAAAGAGGAAGCCCAGCGAGGTGCTCTAACCACAGGGCTCCCCCTCCATTCAGAAGCAAGCAGAAGCACAGGCAGTGGGCACAGCGGGCGCATGTCAGGGTTCCTGGTTAAGCTGAACAGCCAGCAGAGGTGCCCGTGGGTAAGCTGCACCCCAGAGCCCAACTTCCCTACTCCCTAAAACGAGAGCGCTCTCATGTACTCTGCCCGCCTGGTTAACTCATGGTGAGGTTCACCGACATCCGTGCAGAGATTTCTGCATCATCAAGGACTATTGAAGAACCAGGAGCTGCCAGGGCGCCCATGGTTTCCATCAGATGGGAATGAAAGTCCCAACAGGGCTAGAGGAGAAGTCAGGGCTGACTAAGGCCAGTGGCACTGGATTCATGTTGGCTCCAAAGAATATCCTTCCTTCTGGGCCCTCAGCCTCTCAGATACCACAAAGCAGTTTCCCCAGAGAAAAAGACCTGGTAGATCCTTCACCTGCCTGGACAGCAGAGACACAGCAGCAGTTCTTATATCAGAGAACCCTTTCCTCCCTTTCTTGGCTAAGGTCACGCCATATGGTAAAAACATCACTCATCTGAGGTGAGACAAGTCTAGGCTTTGCCTCACCTTGTGGAGGAAGCACGAATCTTGTGGGAACTTAATCCCCACATCTCCATAAATAAGGGATTTCTAGGGTCAGGCTACCTCAGTCTGGGCACTGTTCTTGCTTTACATCAGGTGAGTGTTAGGAGGGTCCGTAGAGCATAACCCGGGCTGTACCCAACAGCGTGTCCCCACCCTGTGATGACATCTATGAAAGTCTTCAAGAAAGAGCACTAACCCAGATGATTCCTAAAGGCCCCCAACCGGCTGTAGCTTCCCTAACCCCAGCTCTGTGCACTCAGTACAGGCTCCCCATTATGACACACTAGCTCCACTGTACCAGAGGTGTCCAATGCTGTCCCTGCTTGTTTCATCCTTTGTGTTATCAAATACCATCAGTCGTCAGAAACAGCCCTCATGTCACAGGACCCAGAAGAAGGAACTCAGTGTGATCCAGCACCTCTGAACCAGAATCCTGCCTCTCCTAGACGTCTTGAGGGGGTCCCTTCATGGGGTTGGCCGAAGAAGTCACTGTCAACAGAGTCTGTTAGATGGCTCCCTGATGTGAGGATGGAAATCAGAAGCCTCTTCCAAAAATGTAAACCAGACAACCCCTGTGAAAAAAAAGACTAGCTTCTCTCCCCTCAGGACAAACCTGCAGGCCTCACAAGCCTTAAATTCTGTTTTGGAAGAGACAGTGATTGCTCCCACAGATGTGCCAACAGTGAAGATGAATCTCATTCTGACACTGGAACTCAGGGGACAGTGACTGGTCACCATGGTAAGAGGGAAACTGTTGCTTGAACCTGAGCTACTCTGAGGGCAGAGCTCCTCTGAGAACAGAAAGCAATGAATGACTAGTGGACTCCTGAACTTAGCCTGTCACGGCCCCTCACTGAAGAAGCAAGCGCCTTGTACTCTGACGTGTGCTCATCCTTCCCCACTGTGTAAGTGTGTCTATGGGTAGGATCTCAACACAGGGTGACCTCCAGCTCCCTTGCCTGCCTTCTCATTCAAACCTGACCGGTCCTATCTGCTTCATTTCTATTGGTTGCGCCTATCTCCAACCATGGGCTCTAGCCAGTCTCCCTCTGCCCTCGGTAGTAGATACCTACTCCATGGTGAAGCTTCCTAGAGCAGCCCTATACTCATTGTGTCGGCTGGTTTTAGGATCTGAAAGGAGGTGACCTCAATTGAGAAAACACCTCTGTAAAAATCTGGCTGCAGGGCATTTTCTCAATTGATTGATGAGAGCCCTGCTTAAGTTCTTGTCCAGAGTTCCTTCAATCATAGACTATTACACGGAAGTAAAAGCCAAACAAACCTTCTCTTCCCCAGCTTGCTTTCAGTCATGGTCTTCCATCACAGCAATAGCAACCCTAATCAGGAACCCATCTTCAGGGCAGCAACCCAAAGTGGGGCAATTAAGCCTATCTTCACATCAGCTGAACACATCCAACTACGGATACAACACCTCCAGGGAATTCATTCCTTCCTCAGTCGTCTTTTCAGACTCACTGCATCTCTATACCCACCAGCCCTCCCAGACCCTCAAAACTCAGACTAGAAAGGAAGGTGTCTTAGTTAGGGTTTCTATTCTGGCACAAACATCATGACCAAGAAGCAAGTTGAGGAGGAAAGGATTTATTCAGCTTACACTTCCCACATTGCTGTTCATCACCAAAGGAAGTCAGGACTGGAACTCAAGCAGGTCAGGAAGCAGGAGCTGATGCAGAGACCATGGAGGGATGTTCCTTACTGGCTTGCTTCCCCTGGCTTGCTCAGCTTGCTTTCTTATAGGACCCAAGACTACAAGTCCAGAGATGGTGTTACTCACAAGGGGCTCTCCCCTATTGATCACTAATTGAGAAAATGCCTTACAGCTGTATCTCATGGAGGCATTTCCTCAACTGAAGCTCCTTTCTCTGTGATAACTTCAACCTGTGTCAAGTTGACAGCCAGTACAGTATATAAAAATGAAGTTTAAAGTATGATAATATTCTTTTTTCAGAAAATGGAACTGGAACTCAAGCAGGTCAGGAAGCAGGAGCTGATGCAGAGGCCATGGAGGGATGTTACTTACTGGCTTGCTTCCCCTGACTTGCTCAGCTTGCTTTCTTATAGAACTCAGGACCACCAGCCCAGGATGGCACCACGCATGATGCCCCCCAATCACTAATTGAGAAAATGCCTTACAGTTGGATCTCATGGAGGCATTTCCTCAATTGAAGCTCCTTTTTCTGTGATAACTCCAGTCTGTCTCAAGTTGACACACAAAACCAGCCAGTACTGAAGGCAACTCAACAGGACATAGGACTGCCTGTCTGTCTGGGATAGGCACAGTAAAATCTCACTTTAAGAACAAGTCCAGAAGCACAGCCGGGTTAGAGTCATGTCTGCTGATGAAGCAAGCACCTCCTTCCTGGCCCCACAGCAAGGAGGCCAGGCCGTCCCATAGATCAGAAGCCACATGCAGAGAAAGTACAGCAATTTCATAGGGCGTGTGTGCTCGTGGCCTGTCTGCCCAAGCCTTCCCTCATCAGAATCAGATAGAAGCCATCAGAGTCGAGCCAGCACTTTTGGAGAAGTGCTTCAACGGCGTTCTGCCTCGATCGCTCACGTCCTAAGTAGAGTAATAAAAGTGCTGTGCCACGTAAGATGGTTGTGAGGAATAAGTAAGTTAATATGTAAATCACTTAGGACAGCTCCCAAGCTGGAGTAAGCATTGAGCAACGTACCCCGTTGCTATTACCATCATTCTCAGTTTCTGTTCCTAGTTACATGCAGCCCCAAGAGACAGATGAGACCCAACACAGCTCCATAATCCATGCTTTCGTGATTGCAGACGCAATCAAAATTGATGCTTATTGAGAACTTATTATGTGTTCTCTTTAGCTGTTAGTGCCATTTGCTGTGGTTGGTCTCATTTCCCTCACTTTATAGACAAGAGAACTGAGGCTTAGGGAGTTTGGGGGAGTTATCAAGGATGCCAATAAACTAAGGGGCCAATTGACATCCCATCTGATCTGACTGAAGTATGTCCACTCCAAAGCCTAAATATCAGAGGGTGTCGGGACCTTCTAGAAAGATCTGAATCATGGAGGAAAAAAACTCTTCACCTCAAATTCACATTTAAGTTTAAGAGGAATTCTTCAATATTTAGAGATATGTGGTTACAAACAGTACAAGTTTATTTTCCCTAGCAGAAACAAACTGGAAACCTGGGCCCCATGCCTGGACCCTGCTTAGGGCTACAAATAGTTCCTAAGAGGAGAAAGCTCAGGAATGAAGGGTCTCACCTCAGAACAGCAGCGTGGGTTGTCACCAGATGCTTGTAGACTTTTCTGATTTGCTCAGATTATAGGAAGAAGGCTGGTTTGACTCACAAGTCTACTCCTTATTTATAGGAGCTCAGAATATTATCAGACTTGCCCCAACTGGAAAAGGAATGTGTTCCCCCAGATGGTCTTAGGTACTGTTAGGAAAGAGAATCAGAAGCTGGATAGACACTAGAGCACACTAGCCACTAGTACGAGTCTTTCCAAAGTTCACACACATACCAAGAAAGAGCCCTGTGGTACGAAGTGAGTCATGTTACTTCAGGGACTAAGCACCTAAGTTCAGCGGTGTGTATGATACTGGCCAGTCTTCCCTGTCTCAGACAGAAAACATTAAAACATGTTTCTTTGTGCATTACTGAATAAAATATGAATTTCTTAGACTTTGAAAGAGCCATGAAATTGTCTCACATACCTCCTCCTTTTCTTTTTATGGACACAGAACCTAGATAGTAAGTTACCTAAAATCTCACCATGGGACAGTGTCAGTCACGATGAAGACAAAGCTTTCTCCAGCCTCTCCATTGTATCACACTGGAGAGTTTGCTCACCGAGTGTCTTAGTCACTGTTCTATCGCTGTGAACAGAAGCCATGGCCAAGGCAACTTATAAAAGAAAGCATTTACTTGGAGGCTTGTTCCAGTTCCAGGGGGTGAATCCATAACCATCACGGCAAGAGCTTGGAAGCAGGCAGGCAGGCAGACATGGTGCTGGGGCAATAGCTGGGATCTTACATCTTATCCACAAGTTGGAGGCAGAAAGACTGGGCCTGTCCTGACCTTTTGAAACCTCAGGGCCAGTGAACAAGGTCAGAGGGTGTGTTTTAGTTACTTCTCTATTATTGCTACAAAATACAACAACCAACCAAGGCAACATATAGAAGAATATGCTTAATTTGGGGCTCACTGCTGCAGATAGTAGCGTCTACCGTCAGCATGGCTGGGAGCATGGCAGAAAGCGGGTAGGCATGGCAGCAGAGCAGTAGCCGAGAGCTCACATCCTTCCTGTTCCAGAGCTGAAGAAGCCAATAGTGAGTCTATCAGTTAAGCTTGTACAAACCCAGGTCCCACCCCGGGGGCCAGTGATCTCTCCCTTTCTTTGTTAGTGGGTGACTTGTCATGTGGGAGGCTCTGGGTAAATGTAACAAAGGTTCAGGAGATTTGTTTTATTCATGGAGACAAGGTCTTGCTTTGTGTCGAAAGCTAGCCTTCATCACACAACTTCAGCTTCCAGAATGTTGGAATTGCGGGCACATACCACTCCACCTAGCAAGGAACTACTTTTTAAATAATCACGGTACTAAAATGAAGACATCAAAATTTTCCCCATACAATTCACTAGAATATAAATTTTAAAATAATCAAATCTAAGTCATTAGATTTGGTTAGATTTTATTAGATTAGATTAGATTTGATATTAGATTAGATTAGATATTACAACCCGTGTCTTGAAATTATAATGCAAATTTTAATGGATTCTTCGAATTAAAAAAAAAGTGTTCTCTAAGTGTGGCTTAGGAGCTGGGGAGGATCTTTAAGGAGTTGAGGGAGGAGAAAGTGATCAGAATATTGTATGAAAATATTTGTAATGAAAAAGTAAAATAAAAGTATAACATAATAATAATACAAACCTAAAATGTCAATTTCTCCAACAGAACTGAAAGGACACAGCCATTACTTAATTTTTTTTTTTTTTTTGGTTTTTTGAGACAGGGTTTCTCTGTGTAGCCCTGGCTGTCCTGGAACTCACTTTGTAGACCAGGCTGGCCTCGAACTCAGAAATCCTCCTGCCTCTGCCTCCCAAGTGCTGGGATTAAAGGCATGCACCACCACTGCCCGGCTCATTACTTAATTTTTGAAGTAGAAATATGTTGAAATATATATATTGCACATTAAGTGTAAACACTGGATAAATATAAATTCATAGAACTTCCAGTTCACTGAAAATGAGGAAAGGGGAATAAGAAAACTTCATCAAGTTAAGAAGTACAATCAGAGGAGAAGGGGGAACTGAGAGACAGCGCATAAATAGGACATAAATAATTACCTAGCAGAAACAACCCTAACATCCTGGATACTAGAACATGTGAGAGGGTTGAGCTCCACCATGCAAGACCAAGATCCTTAGAATGGGTTTTAGAATGGGTTTTAAAGAGCAAGGTACACGCTATTCATAAAATAAGAATATATAATGACACCAGGAAGTTGAAAAATTAATAAACAAGCACACATCAGACAAATGCCAACAAAAAAGGGGGCGGGAACAGAGACACCAAGGGCAAAGGACAGAGTGGAGACTAAACATGTTAACATTTTGAAGAAGAGTATTCTAGTGCCTGGTGTAGCGGGGCAAACCTATAATCTCAGCACTAAGAAGGTCAAACAAGGGCACCAGGAGTTCAAGATCATCCTTGACATTACAGCAAATATGAGGCCAGCCTGGGTTACATGACACCTTGTTTCAAAAACAAACAAAAAGACAAATGACATTTGGTATATATATATCATTTATACAAAAAAAATGCACTACATCAGAGCTTCTTAAATGTTTTTTAACTCAGAAATTTCTTCTGAGGAAAAAAGTTAAGGGTATGCAAAGATATAAGAAAGTATACAAATCAAAACATTTAGTGATAATTGTAGGGTCGTGTTGGCCCAAGTCTGCTCAGCAACTGGGCACAGCAGCTTCTTGCGGAGGCAGAACACGGGGAGTTTGACTGCATTTATCCTCCAGGCTGTATCTGTTGTTGGGCTATAGGGAAGTGTTGAGGCATGGCTCCTGGGGTGGGAAAGTCCAGTCTGAGACGTGGGAAAGCTGGAGCAAGTTCATGGGTCCACAGGCCTGTGACAAGTTCAGAGCCGTGGGGTTCTCAGACCCTTGGACACCCAGGCACCGCTGGAAGTCGCAGAAGAGCAGAGAACAGAGATGGGGGCCCTTGGTTGACTTGGTGGCGGTTGTGGCTGGGAGCACAGAGAGGCCTTCTACAGGAGACTAGACTACGACTCTGTAGGCGAAGGCCTTCTCCATGGCTCTCCATGGCACATCTCGATGAAAAGAGGCAGTCCATGGATCTAAACAGTTTACGGTCGTGACAGAAAGTGGATACATAAAATCATACCCCCCACCCCAGGGTGGGCCTAAGATTAAATACCTTTTGCAGGGAGGAATGTCTGGGAAGGGAAGTTTATTGGCAATACCCTCTGGACCTCTAGGTACCTCATTAGCATGAAGAACTCTGTTTTGAGCCTACTTGACTGTGGTCACATCTCTATTCCTATTGTCTTAGTCTGAGATGTTAGGGATGCCTCATCTACATGTGAAAGGGCTTGGGGCATTTTCCTTATTTGACAGATGGCCACAAATCTCTCTATGGGCAAGATGCAGCTAGGTGACAGTGTCCTGGTGCCAGGAGCAGGTGAAACTCCTACCTTCCCTTCAGGGTCTCTGCGGCCTCAAGCCTTTATTTAGCTCAGCCTTACCAGGCTTCCTTTCATGGTCCACAGCCCTGCAATAATAAATTATTAAGAAGTTTGTTTTAAAACAACTATTTGATATATATGTGTATATGTATATGTACAATTTTATATATATACACACACAATTTTACCATTTGTTAAAAGCGAATTGGCATACTAGTGAGATGGATATGTATTTTTATTTTTACATGAAGAACTAAGTATTGACTGAATATTTGATATTGCAGAACATAGAGCATATCCAATATTCTTCAGAGTTGATCAATATTTTAATTTATAATCAGAAATGCTAAAAACATCCCTTTGCATAAGCACATATTATAAAATGGCAGAAGTGTATTTAGGGTCATTTCAAGCATTGTTGGATGTTCTGTCCTAATCCCAAACCAAAATCATTTAATGTTTTATGAAACCCAAGTTAGGAGCTCAATCACCAATTTTTAAAAGCAAACACTCAGGCCTGATACAATCCTAAGCCATAGTCATTTGATACTTACATGTTGAAGAATGACAGTGGGGAATATTGAAAGCCTTGGTTTCCCCTAATTAAAGCATTATGTTTCTGGAGCATCAGAAAACACTGTGCATATGGTAAAAAACACTGCAACTTCTATAACAAGTAAGAGCTTCAAGCCTGGGCCAGGATGCACCTGGAAGCATCCATTGGCATTGTGGGGCATGACGTCATGCACAGTGTAACGAGGGCACCTTCTCAGACTCAAGGCGGCAGTGAAGTCACATAACACAGCACAAGTGATCCTGCCAGGAACACCACAACCCACAGCACCTTTGATTCTGAATTAGTTTTTGGTCGATGCACATTCAAAACCCTTTAGCCAGTTGTGTGTGTGTGTGTGTGTGTGTGTGTGTGTGTGTGTGTGTGTGTGTGTGTGTGTGTTTTATGGCCCCACATTCATTTATACACTCTCACATGGAGCTGTGAGCACAGTTTAAGAAGCTGGTTCTAAGCGAGAAAAGGACACTCCATGAAAAATTTGCATCTGAACAATTGACAATATCAGCTAAACTCTCAGCAAAGCAAAATGGATGATGGGGCACCAGAGTGTAGGGGCGCAACATAAATCATCAATGGTAATGATCCTGTCACCCAGAAGATACACACATTCTCCATCTAAGGCACTTTTACCCATGTGGTTACAGCTAAATTATACAGCAATGCAGCACAGACTCCCCCAAATCCAGACACTTCACCTCGCTGCCCCTATGAACCCTCAGCCACCCCACTTCTCCCTCCATCATACCAAGCCCTATTCTGACCTGGGATGGGGCAGAGATTCTTGTCCAACCCCAAACGCATACATATCTACACGTGTGTTTACTTCTGTAGGAGTATCCTGTAGAAGAATGTATACAGAAACACAGACATTTCTTTTGTCAAAGTCAAACAAAATCAAAGAGATGAGTCTCCAATAAAAGATTCATTTTAGGATAGATGAGTAGGGCCCAAGATACCCATGCTCTGGCTGGCGTGAACTTAGAAGGTCGGGACTTTTAGTAGACCGGAGAAATTTATGAAGTTGTTTCAAACGAAGGTTTCTTGGCATGTTGATGCTTGTGGGAGCTAGAGACCTCTGATTGGAAAGAAGGCACAGTTCCTATGCATAGTTTGTCTTTACTCTTAACCTGCTAGCTAGCAGCTCTATCACCACATGCTAAAGAGTCTTAAAAATAGTTATGGGGAATGGAGACAAGACTCAGTGGTAAAGAGAACACACCACTCCTGCAGAAGACCCAAGTTCAATTCCCAGGTTTGGTGGCTCAAAACTTCCTGTAACTCCAGCTCCAGGAAATCCACACTGTCTCCTGAGCTGTGCAGGAACCTATACTAATGTGCACAGACCCTCACACAGAGGGTAGCTGTTTGTTTGGGCAGGCATCCAAGACACAAGTATTTCCCTTTCTCTCTCATGGCCCATTGTGTTCTTTTAGTGTGAACAATAGTTACTTCTCTGTGGCTGTGACAAAATGCCTGGCAAAAGCATCTTAAGGAAATAGGGGTTTTCTTTGCCCAATAGTTTGAGAAACACAATCCATCATAGGGAAGCAAGACATCTCTACAACAGCAGTGGAAAGCAGCCGGTCACGTGTCTTCACAGTCAGGAAACAGGGAGTAATGATTGCTGGCACTCAGCTAACTTTCTGTTTTGTTTTTACTCATTCTGTGACCCCAGCTCCCAGAATGGTGTCACCTAGACTTGGGGTGGGTCTTCCCACCTCAATTAACTCAATCTAGAACCCTCTCATAGACATGCCCTGAGGTTTGTTTCCATGATGATTGTAAATCCATCAAGTTGAGGATCAAGATTAATCACCTCAGTAGGCATGACACAAATGACTCCATTTTGTATACTGATCACATCCATACAAGGAAGCAGGGAGGGAGGGAGGGAAAGGAGGGAGGGAGAGACAGACAGACAGAGAGTATGTAGTTGTAGATGGGTGGTATATCCCCTCTGGCAAAGTGCAGGTACTGAAAGTATCAAATTGTATTTGTCCTATTTTATATAGAAGGCGCTTGCAACAGGAGAGATGGATCAGTGGTTAAGAGCACTAGTTGCTCTTCCAGAGGACCTGAGCTTCAGTCCCAGGTACCCACATTGCAGTTCACAACAATCTGTTACTCTTTTTCCAGTCCTGACATCCTCGTATATCCTCCAAGGGAACCAATTAGGCAAGTCGTGCACATATATGTAGGCAAAACACACATACACATAAAAAAATTTAAGATGATACTTAATGAGTTTTTGTTGTATGAAGGATTGTGAGGGATGTCCTTATGATGATCCCCTATGATCTCTCCTCATAGAATATCTGACCTCATATAGTTTCTTTCCTTGAATGTGGGCTAGTCAGAGGCTCTAACAAATAGGTCATAGCAAAATAGATGGCTGTAACTTCCAAGATTAATTTAATTTACCAAAAGAAATATTTGAGAATACTTAGAGATTCTCTTAGGTCAACAGCTGAAAACTCTCAGCCAGCATTTAGCGAGCACATACTCATCCTGCCCTGTGGTAAGAAACCACTCCTGACCAAATTCTGGTCCCCTAAAATTCATCCATTGAAAGCCTATCTCCCAATGCGACTATATTTATAGATTAGTCCTCTAAAGAAATGAAAAGGCAAATAAAGGTATGAGAACAAGCCAAGTCTAATACAATGGAACTGGGAATGTCACACAGAGAACTCGGCATACTGCGTACAGAGAAAAAGGCTATGGGAAGGCACAACAAGAAGCCACCCTGTGGAATACAGGGCAGCCTCAGGAGAAACCAACCCCACTAGCACCTTGGTCTTGGATTCTAAGACTTTGAGCCTGTGATAAGAAAGCTTCCTGTTGTTTAAGTCTCTGAATCTGCTATGGCCACAGTGGCAGAATAATTCAGGGATCAGTAGCATGGTATAGAGAGCTTGAAGATAGTTGAAGCCTTATAGCACCATTGAGCCTTAAAATGACTTCCTCTTAGCCACAGCTTGACTGCAGGCCCCCAAGAGATCCAAGGCCAGTGATATCCCAGCTAAGACGTGCCCAAGTTCCTGACCAGGAGAAACAGGTACAAAATAAAATATTTGTTGTTCTATGCTGCTAAATTTGGTGTAATAACATGCTCATAGGTTCAACACAATAAGTGCATAATTCTCTGCATTAGATAAAGATGAAATTATCATCATTCCCTATCCATGGGCAAGAAAATTAAGACTCAAAGAGACAGAACCTTATCTAAGGTCAAATAACCTGGCAGACTCTCTCAAGAGAAAGTGTAGGAAGCCAACGGTCATCTTGACCCTCATACAAGTTTGCCTTGGGTCACCTGCCAAGCCTCATCTACTGGGGGACACAAGGACACATAGAACATTTCTGAAATAAAATATCTCAGTGTCACCCTAATGGTCTCCTTGGAGTCTTTGCTGCCAAGCAGAGTTGGCGTTTTAAACAAGATCCACCCTGACGCCTGACTTCACGAAATAATGAGGTCCCTTGAACACAGCCTGAAAGAATCCCTTTTTTCTACAAACATGTGTCATTGAGGGTCAATGTCAGACAGACTCTGATGTGTAGGATCTTATCAGGAATTCCAATAGCAAGCGAAGACTCAATATCGGCTGTAGTCTAGGCACTGTTTACATTAAACTCACTTCATTCTCTGAGGCACATCTACCACTGCCTTCCACTCTACAGATGAGAAAACTGAGGCAGCCAGAGGTCACCTGATTTACTCAAGGTCATACAGTTAGCATGTGGTAGGGCCCATACTGAATGTCAAGTAGTATAGCCCTAGAGTTAATATGCCAACAAATCTTCTAATTCTTCCCGCTGCTTAATATCTGTAATATAGCAGCCATTGGTTGACCACTTCTTTAGTGCAATTCCTCACTAGTTTAAAGATCAAAGTGAAAAAAATTTAGTTACAACACATGGAGGACACCTTGGCAGGACCAGTGGAAGAGAATGCACTCTCTATTCCCTTCCATTTGCCGCATAATCCCATGTTCACACCTAACCCCAGCCCAGGCTTGTGCTTTTGCCTATAGCCTAAACAACCATCCTCCTCTACCCTTACAGACAAATTTCCTCTGTGCCATAACCCAGCCAGTCACTGTCCCAAGTCTCCCTACCTCTGCACAAGCTCTCCCATAGAAATAGCCCTCATTCGTGTCTCCTGCTAGCCACCTCTCTGCCTTTACCTCTTCTGAGACTCTTGCTTTACCATCCTAAGGGTCAGCCACCAAGCCTCTGCCTCTGCTGCCTCCCGAGTAACCCTGACTTGGCTCTTGTGCCCGTCCCTCCCTCTCCCTCTCCCGCCAGACTCTGGTTTCTGCAAAGACAAAGCCAGCTTATTTGTCTTTATCCTTCCGGCAATTAGCACAGCACCTGGTGCCTATTAAACCCCCCCAGTGTGTTGAATGACTGAAGCCCAGCCTCTAAAAGGTAAGTCACAAAGCTCGGTTACTCACTCCGCTGTCTCTGCTAGACAGCACTGGGGCAGAAAGCCATACAAACACTTCGCAGGAAGAGACCCAGGAGAGATGGTAGATTAATCCAATATCTTCAATAAACAGATGGAAAAAATGAGTTCCAAGGAAAGAATTCACATGCCTCAGCTAGTCAACAGCACCACGGGACACGGTGGGTGCAGGTTTCCAGGTGCTTAAGAGCCTCTTCCAAACTCTCAAAATCATCTGTAGGCATTTCCTCTGGCAAATGATCACAAAATTGTAGCTTTAAAACGGCACAATTTATTATTTTCTGATTCTGGGTATCACACCTCTAAGATGGATCTCCTTAGTTAAGATGTTGGCAGGGCTGCCTTTCCTCTGAAGCTAGAAGGTTGATCCTCTTGCTTTTCCTGCTTTCTGGAGGCTACCTGAATTCCTCATGACCCACTCTTTCTTCAGAAACAACCATGGAACATCTTCAAATGACCCTCTCTGTGCCTCCTCTCCAGACTCCTTTCCTTTATAAGGACCCTCATGGTCCTCTACAAAAGTGGGCATACATATGGAGGTCCAGTCTTGCTCAGTCACTCCCTGTCTTATTCACTGAGGGAGGGTCTATCAACTGAACCTAAAGCTCACCAATATGGCTAATGTATCTAGCCAGCTTGCTCAGATACCACCATCCCTGCCTTCTAAGCACTGGAATTACAGACCTGCCACACCTACCCAGCATGTGTGTGGGTTCTGGGTCTCTGAACTTCAATCCTTACACTTGCATAGCAAGCATTTTAACACTGAGCCATCTCTCCAGTCCAAAATAGCAACTTCTTTTATGGGGATATTATAATGGCTTGTGGGTTAGGGATACATGAAGTCATGATGGTTAGGCATGGTGACAGGAATGTCTTGCATTGGTGTCAGGAGTATGTGCTTGCTCGTTCACATCTCAGTATCAGAAAACAGAGAGGGGAGAGGAAATAGGACAAGGTGCACCCCAAGAAACTCTCTTCCTCAGCTAAGCCCCATCTCCCAGTTTATACAACCTCCTAAAACCATACCATCAGCTAGAGACCAAGTATTCAAGCACATCAGTCTGTGAGGACATTATAAATCTAAATCAGAGCGTCCTACCCTAGTGCCTACAGGCTCATGGCCATATCATAAGACAAACTGTGTTTAATACAACTCCAGATGTCCCTATAGAGTCAATACTTTCAACACCATTTAAAAGGCTAAAGTCTAAAATCTCTTCTGAGACTTAAGTCATGCTCTTTAATAAGCCAATGTAAAAAGAAAAACATTAAAAGAATACATCCTACCATTCAGTGGTACAGAGTACATATTCCCATACAAAGGGGACAGGGACCTGGAGAAATGGCTCAATGGTTAAGAGCACTCACTGCTTTTCTGAAGATCCTGAGTTCAATTCCCAGCACCCACATGGCAGCCCAAAACTACCTGATGCTGTCTTCTGGTGTGCAGATCTGCATGCAAACAAAACACCTATATACATAATAAATAGATATTTTTAAAGGGAAGGGGAAGTGGGAAGATGTCAAGGAAATATTGGACCAAAACAAGGCCAAGATCTAGTAAACACCAAACTGTGAAGCTCTGTGTCCTGTATGTATCTGGGTTCCAGGTCCATCAAGCGCATGTGCTTTTCTCTTGGGTCAGCTCTATTTGGCTGACACCCCAATGTTTTCAGTGTCCTGGGATCTCCACTGACACCTGGGTGCTACCATCACAGCTTCATGTCTAATCCACTCAGAAGTTCCATGTAGGGAATCTGCTCGAATTACATATCACCTGACCTTAACTGCTTCCTGAACCCTTGGTGTAAGATCCCATGACTCTCAGACTCTCATATCCTACATGCCCATGAAACCAGCCCCATGCGGACAATTCCAGATTCTGTTGCCAGTTTGTGATGTGGTCTGGTCCCCTTGGATTGTTGTTTACACAGGCCTCTGTGGGAAAACACCAGTTTTCTGGTAGGGTTCTGTGAAAGCTCTCTCTGTAAAACCATCTCCTTTCAAGTAAATTTACATTGCTACATCAGAGAGCCCCCAACAGACAGTCTTGCCTTCAGCATGCCTTTCCTACTATTCCAGTGTAAACTTCGTGGTTTCTCTTTAATAGTACTAACCTCTAACAACTAGATATGTTTTGTTCCCATCCACCCGCAACTTTAGCCACTTTAGACTTACTCAGATTTCCTTCCTTGCCAATCTTGCACACATTTTACATCTTTCTGCTCCAATTCTCTCTCTCCGCCCCCCTCCCTCCTTAAATGTATTATAACCATGACACAACCTGAATGCCTGAATGCCAGGCTATCTTAAACTTTCCCCTGCCAAATAAATTCATCCATTACCTCTGAATTCATCCTCACTCAAATTTTTAGGATACAGGAATAACGTAGTCAGATGCTTTGCCAGAATGTAACACAATTAGCGTCTAGTCCAGTTTCCAGTTGAGCCCCCTCTCTCCTGTGAAGCCTCATGAGCGTAGTCTTTAACAACTGTCCACATTTCGACTGACATTCTTGCTCTCCATGCTCCAACCTGGATACTCTGTCAAGTTCTACTTAGAGCATTGTAGGGTTCTCTAGCCTCCAGTTCCAAATCCTTCCTGCAATCCAGTTCTAAATGCCTAGGAGCCACCTCGTTGGGTTTATTGCAACAACCACCCAACTATTCAGTACTAATTTTCTATATCGGTTACTTTTCTTGTTGCTATGAGAAAAAAAACATAATAAGGGGAAACTTGAGGGGGTAGGGATTTATTTTTTCTTATAGGTGGGGAACATAGCTCATTGTGGTAGGAAAGGTACAGCAGTGAGGGTGGCATACAGCAATGGTGACGGGTGTGAGACTGCTTGCTCATGTCAATGGCTCAAGATGCCTAAAATATGAAAATTTTGTATTAATGACCATCATATACTCCTCTGTAATATTTGTATCTTATGTTAGTATGTGATTGAGTCCATGAGATGAAGTGTCAATGAGTGTCACCATACACCAAGTTTTGAGTCTCATTTATTTAACCCCACAGTAACCCTCGGTGGGATGGTAGCTGCTAACATGTATAGTTTACTGAAGAGAAAACATGGCTCAGAGATAACAAGCACTGGCAATAGCTTTCCCAGAGGGACTAGATGTTAAAGATGGGACCATGGGACCAAATTCTATCTACGATCTATCTCCTAATTTATTAATGAAGACAGTGACTCTTAAGTGAGGTAAATTATTTATATCATTGTGGCAGAATGGTTTGGAGACACAGATTCAACTGGCTGCAGAACTCATGGTCTTTCAAGTACATTTTGTTCTTTCACAGAATATCCAGTTATCTTTTACCTGCCTGCTTTGTTAGTTGAAATTTTAAAAGAGTGGAAGATAGTGAGGAAGAGACAACAGAGAAGGAAAGCATCATAATTTGGGTGGAAACATTCTGTGAGTAAGCAAACTTGGAGGAAACCCTTTGCAAGGCAACAGGATGAGAACAACCAAAATGCTGAGGTCTAGGAGAGTGCTGGTTGCTAGGAAATGCCTACCAACCACACTTTGTATCAGTACAACTAGCAGATTTCACCTGAGTTCCAATCATTGCGAGGAAACTCTCAAAGGAAAAAACCAACCAACGCCAACAAAATAGCTGGCTACACTGGTGTCTAACCTTTAACCTCACCAACAGGAAGGCAGGAGTGGGGCAGATATCTATGAGTGTGAAACCCGTCTGATCTATATAGTGAATTCTGGGACAATCAGGAGAAGGGAAAAAAACAAAACAAAACAAAAACAACAAAAATAAACAAACAAAAAGTGGAACTTTCTCCATCTCCTCTAAGCTAATTCTGATCCCAAAGGAAGAATTAGGTGGTTTTGAAAACCCCATTAAAGAGATAGCTATATCTGATTCTTCCCAATTTTTGTGATTTCACTACAGTTACAAAAAGTAAAAATATCAAAAAGAGGCACAGAGCATATAATCAGTGGAGCTGCTAGGACAGGAGTCTTCCCTTCTGACTGCCATTTGCACCAGGGAGCCAGGCATCTCCACAGCCTTCTGTGCACAGCCCGCCAGGAAGAGAGTTGGTCTCCCAGGAGTACGAACACAGGCTTACAGGCCCATAAGAGGGACAAGTTCCAGCCAGAGACAGCAAGACCAACTAACACCAGAGATAACCAGAGTTGAAAGGCAAGCACAAGCACCCTACTGACAGAAACCAAGGCTACTTGGCAACATCAGAACCCAGTTCTCTACCACAGCAAGTCCCAGATACCCCAACACACCAGAAAAGCAAGAGTTGGATTTAAAATTGCATCTCATGATACTGATAGAGGACTTCAAGAAGGACATAAATAACTCCCTTAAAGAAATACAGGAGAACATGGGTCAACAGGTAAAATCCCTTAAAGAGGAAACACAATAATACCTTAAAGAAATACAGGACAACATGGGTCAACAGGTAGAAGTCCTTAAAGAGGAAACACAAAAATACCTTAAAGAATTACAGGACAACATGGGTCAACAGGTAGAAGCCCTTAAAGAGGAAACACAAAAATACCTTAAAGAATTACAGGAAAACACAAACAAACAAGTGAAGGAACTGAACAAAACAATCCTGGATCTAAAAATGGAAGTAGAAACAATGAAAAAATCACAAAGGGAGACAACTCTGGAGATAGAAAACCTTGGAAAGAAATCAGGAGTCATAGATACAAGCATCAACAACAGAATACAATAGATAGAAGAAAGAATCTCAGGCGCTGAAGATACCATAGAAAACATTGACTCAACAGTCAATTAAAACGCAAAATGCAAAAAGCTTGTAACCCAAAACATCCAAGAAATCCAGGACACAATGAGAAGACCAAACCTAAGGATTATAGGTGTAGAAGAGAGTGAAGATTTACAACTTAAAGGCCCAGTAAATATCTTCAACAAAGTTATAGAAGAAAACTTCCCTAACCTAAAGAAAGAGATGCCCATGAACATATAAGAAGCCTACAGAACTCCAAACAGACTGAACCAGACCAGAAAGTCCTCCTGGCACATAATAATCAAAACACCAAATGCACTAAACAAAGAAAGAATATTAAAAGCAGTAAGGGGAAAAGGTCAAGTAACTTATAAAGGTAAGCCTATCAGAATTACACCAGACTTCTCACCTGAGATGATGAAAGCTAGAAGATCTTGGGCAGATCTCATACAGACCCTAAGAAAACACAAATGCCAGCCCAGACCACTATACCCAGCAAAACTCTCAATCACCATAAATAGAGAAACCAAGATATTCCATGATAAAACCAAATTTACACAATATCTTTCCACAAATCTAGCCCTATAAAGGATAATAGATGGAAAATGCCAACACAAGGAGGGAAAATACACCCTAGAAAAAGCAAGAAAGTAATCTTCTTCCAACAAACCTAAAAGAAGATATCCGCACAAACATAAAAATAACATCAAAAATAACAGGAAGAAACAATCACTATTCCCTAATATCCCTTAACATCAATGGACTCAATTCCCTAATAAAAAGCCATAGACTAACAGAAATATTTTTCATGAAAATCTTCAATTTTATCAGAAAATGTTTGTAATTCCTCTTTCAATTAATTTAGTAATTTTTTTATGTCTACCATTTTATCTGTATTATTTTCCATGATAATCTTCAATTTTAACATGTTTTTCTATATATTTCTTCAATTTTATCAGAAATATTTTCCATGTAAATCTTTAATTTTATCAGAAATGTTTATAATTCCACTTTCAATCAACTTAGGAATATTTTTATGCCTACCATTTTATCTGTATAATTTTTCCATGAAATAGTCAATCTTAACGTGTTTTTCTATATTTTTCTTCAATTTGATCAGAGATATTTTCCATATAAATCTTCAATTTTACCAGAAAATATTTGCAATTCCACTTTCAATTAATTTAGTAATTTTTTATACCTACCATTTTATCTGTAATATTCCATGATAATCTTCAATTGTAACATGTTATTCTATATTTTTCTACAATTTTATCAGAAATATTTTCCACATAAATCTTCAATTTTATCATAAAATTGTTCTACCTCCTTTTTCAAATAATTTAACAATGTTTTTTATGTCTACCATTTTACTCTTTAATTTTCCATGAAAATTGTCAATTTTAATGAGTTTTCTATATATTTCTTCAATTTTGACAGAAATATTTTCCATGTAAATCTTCGATTTTATCATTAAAAAAAGAAAATCAAAAAGAATTAGAAAGATATCTCCACGGATAAGGTATTTGCCCCACATATGTGCGGAATAAAATTCAAACCTATTGAATTAACAAAATGCTAGACTTAGTTATGTAAGGGTCTGTAATCCCAGCATCCCCCAGGGAGATCGGAGAAAACCCATAAGCCAGCTAGCTTGGCATCACCACAGAAAAAGCCAACAAGAGACTCTGTCCCAAACAAGACAGAAGAACAAACACTAAGAGATGCACACACCATGACACATGTGTCATTCACATGTGTGCATAGATATCACACACACACACACATACACACATACACACACACACACACACACACACACACACACACAGGTTTTCTTCAAAATGAAAATCCAGGACATGTAAGTCAGCATCAATGGCATTGTAAAAGAAGGCGTCCCATGAGCCAGAAGCAAAGGACATGGTAAAAAGAAAGGCCAGAGATCAAGATGAAACACCTCTGTGAACCCAACAAACAAGAACTCTCACTAGAGATTCTGCAGAGTCTGATCCTTCCACAACCAAGAAGGAGGGAAAAGGCACTGAGCCTAGAGGAGCACTGTTATATACATGGGCTTGGGCTGGGTGCTTCTATAAGCACCTCATTTGCTCTACAAAATCCCAAAGAGATGGTCTATACTGACGTTCTCATTTTACCCATAAGGAACTGCCATTCAGAAACAGTAAGGGAAGTTGATGAGAGGACCATATATCCTAACACATGATCTTCCTGCTCATCCCAACAGATTCTCTCCATGGGGATCTCCAGAGGATAAGTACTCTCACTTATTCAATGTATTAAGGCCAAACACTGGAAATAAAGATGGAAGCAGAAAAAATTATGGATTCCTTCTCCTAATGCATTGTCAAGGATTTAACGTGACTTTACAGCAGAACTCTCAAGCTGTCTAGTCCCAGGACTCCTTAACACTCTTAAAAATCAACTGAAGATCCTCAAGAACTTTTGTTTATATAGCTTAAACCTATTAATACTTACATATCAAAAAATAACACTGATAAATCTCTAAAATATTTATTTAACTAATCTTTAACAATAGATATATGACATATTAATGCAAACAATCTATTTTATGTAAAGTAACTTAAAAAAACAAAATTAAATGGTGAGAATGCATTACTACTTTTTTTTTTTTTTTTTTTTTGGCAGATGTATTTGATGGCTGACTTCCTTATTCTGTTTGGAATGTTACAGCATGCCAGCAGCTCCTAAAAATGTTTCCCTCTCTTTCTCTCTCCCACTAGCAAGCTCATGAAAGGATGAGAATGAAAGAAGAAGACAATGTCTTATTATGAAACTAGTTTTGCTTTGAGGACTCTCTGAAAGAGGCTTCCAAATTTCCCACACATCTCTGGGCCATGATCTGAGAATCACTGGCTTGAGGTATGATAGCTTAAGTCCCCAGAATGCATTTAGAATTTAACTGTGTTCCTTCTATTTTTTTCCCCAGTCCACTATTTAAGAATATTCCACTTCTTTCTTGCCCAAAGCATTTTATGGTCTCTGGGAAGTCTACCTGTCTTATTTGCAATCTTTGCAAGGCAATAATAGAGAAACAAGATACACAGACTCTGTGCTGGGCAGAAGAGACAGAAATACCAGAATGAGTAGTTTTTGCCTTCCCAGAAATCTTTCCTACATGTAACTAGTGCAGAAAGAAACAAGACGACTTCCAGCCTTTGTGATTGGTGAGGACAATGAGCTCCAAATTCCACCCAGCCAATCAGAACCTGTCTCTGATTTTGTTTCCATCCCTAACTTGCAGTTTCTTTTCCCCTGCAGTATTGGCACGTTATACTGGATCATTAAATTTTATGATAGTCATCCATCCTACCTTTGTACTTGAACCCCACACTATGACTCCCATCAGCTGACTTCTAATGGTGTTTTGTGTGTCTGTCTTGGGGAGTGACAGGGTATAACTATGTCTGTGGAGTGTGTGTGCCTTGATAATGGATCGCAATCATGAACCCAGACTTTCCTGGAACCCACTATGTAGCTCAGGCTGTCCTGAAACTCACAACAATCCTCCTGCCTCAGTCTCCCAAGTGCTACTATTATAGACACATACCACCAAAACTTGCTTTGCAATAGTGCTTTTAACCCCAGTTCCGTCTTAGGTTTTTCCACTGAACATGTGCCTCATTTTCCCCTGATAAATCTCTCCTTGGTGACCCTACCCATTGATACCCATGGTGTTTGCCTCCCCTCCCAACTTCCCACATGAAGTGGAAGTTTCTGGTTGTTTCATGTGATGCAGACTCACATGATGTTTTGCTGAGACAGATTCACGTGGTGTTTTGCTGAGGCAAGACTCATGGGAGGGCACATGATGTTTGGAGAGAATATAAATAGGACTCAAAGGACAGTGATGGGGTGCTTCCATAGCTAGCTTTGTAACAATTCATTGGTCTCAAGTCTTCACTGATCTTCACTTTGTTGAGAGAGGTAAGGCAGAGAACTTTGCCTGGAGACCTGTCTGGTTCTGATCTTTCCCTTTCTCTGACTCATGCTGATTCAGTGGAGGGAGACCTGGTGGTTTCTGCTGGATCATGCTACCGATGATGATCATGTTTGGTGAAACTTTTGAATTGGACTGTTGGTATCCTGACACTACTGAACTGTAGTGCTGGTATTCTGACAAACAGAACTTGGGATCCCCACCCCCACACCCCCAGAGAACTACTTCCAAACAGATCTACATCCCCTTGTCCTATTTGCCATCTTTTCTCCTCTGCCTTCAGAGGTGGGCTAGAAGGGGGTTGTCGAAGTGTTCGAGAACCCTAATTAAAATAGATTTGGAAACATCTAAGCCTATACCCACACATTTGCCCCAACCCCTTTTCCAGGAGCTCAAGCCTTCTTTGCAGCCAACAGAGTTGAATGGCTCAGGAAGGCCCCTACCTGCAACCGAGCACAATAGCGCAACCAAGCCTTTCATCCCCACACCAGCCTCTTTTTGCCTGGAACTCAGTGTAACTCAACAGCATTTCTTCAGCACCTGCCAGAAATGTGACAGACAATATACTGAGAAGACAGAAATATAAAATGAGTCTTAACTCTCAAAGAACTCACACTTAGTCAGGAAGATGACATAACCAGTAAAGATAACAAGAGCTAGCTAGTAAGATGTGTGTGTCACACAGGAGTCTGGCAACGTGAGACTGAACAACAACCCAAGGCTGGCTCGTACAAAAAAGGGAGCACCGCTGGCTTTCTAAACTAGCAATTCTAAGAGAACATCAAGAGCATCTCTGTGCTGTTTTCTCTCTTCCACCTCAGATTTTCTGTCCTTTTCCACCCTGCTTCACAGCCAACAGACTGACCTTCATCTCTAGCTTTAGCTCTGTCCATCCATGCCAGTAGGAGATGGGAAAATAAACAAAGAGAAAGTTAAGAGTATTGGCTTCCTGCAAGCACGTTCCTTTTCGTCCCTGCCTTAAACCCGACTGCCCACATTCCAAGATAGCCAATAGATTCAAGATGGCCACTGCTGGACTCCTGTCTGTCTCTAGAAACACAGTAACATGGCTCTCTCCCCCTGCAAGTCTGAGGATGCTGTTGGTCACTAGGTGCTTGCCTATATGATCTCATCCCTTTCCTCCTCTGTGAATAATCCCCACATTATCCTTTCTTCAAGTGTGCCTTCTGAGAGTTCCATCTTGTAGAACAGCTGTTTCCTTTAGGTTTAATATATGATCAACACTGCCCTGAAGCAGAGACCTTTGCCCACAGTTACGGCAACAAAATGAACATAACTAGACAGCAGAGAACTAAGTCTATGGTAATGAGGCTGTTAACATTCCCTCTTGAAGAAGCAGTGAGAGGGTCACAAAATCTTCACAAGATCTTCCTCTGAGACTTCAATCAGCACTCCTTCCTGCCCTGGCTGAACATGACCAAAAGAATATAAAGGTAAAAATTTGACTGGGGGAAATAGGAATTCTCTGCAGTGCAGTTGCCATGAGTCACCCGAACCCCTGTAAGAATATCCAATAAATTCATCTGTTCACTTAGCTGGGCTTCACCAAATCTTGCTTTGTGCTGACATCTCCTCCCCTATTTGGAGTGAACAGACCGTTCTTTTACTTCCCCTCAAGAAAGTCTGAAAACACATCTGTTTCCTACTGGGAAACAGTAGGAAAGCTTGATGCAGGTGACATAAAAAATTTTTTTCTTTCTCTAGGTTGTGAGACATCAGTTGGTCTCTTCCTCAAAGTTCTTTCCTCATGGAAGTGAAGCAGATGATGGTGGTGAGGGAGGGAGGGAGGAAAAGAGAGAGAGAGAGAGAGAGAGAGACCTTCTCTAGAGCCCTAACAAAATCCCAGTCACATGTCTACCATCGAGTCACTTCCTAGAACTAAAGAATTCAGTGAGTCTAGTTGGCCACTTATGATCATATGACCCTCTCCACTCTTCATCCAAATCTTACAGCTCAAACATAAGGGGAGAACAGTAAGCCAAAGGAAATCCTTCATCCTGTTACCAAAAGAAAAGCTATGGGTTTGTATGACTTCCAAACACAGAATGCCTACAAGAAAAAGATACAAATGAAAGGCCTGTAGGGTTAGACAGGAAAGAAGCCATCAGTAGGAGATTGCCTCTCCATTGAGTATCTTTGCCTGAGAGTTAGTTTCCCCTTTAGAAGGCAATTCTCACTCTTACCAAGAGGGAGCACAGCCCTTGCTCCTCAATTATTCTCTGTAGACTTCTCTCAAGAATTGTTTACAGGAAAATGCCTGCTGCCATTCTGTTGAAAGATCATTTGCTAGACTTTCAGATGTGGAATGGGGGTTAGTTACACTTTCTCAGATACAGTACAGATAGCAGCTGTGGCTATCTGTACCCGACCTGCACAAGTCTAGAGGAACCCGCATCCCATCACGAATAGGGAGGGGTTCATAGGGCCCTACCCCTCCCTCAGATGCTATAGGCAAGTTAATGATTTCTGGGGAAGAGTGGGTCGTCTTTCTCAGTAGTCTAGCTGCTAGTAAGTTCCCTTGCTCAAATAAATAACCCCTCACCCCCACTTATGCAGGCAGTCCTAATCAAATTCGGTGAGCAGATTAAAAAAAGACAAAGTAGGAGGGAAACTTGTTGGGATAAAGAAGGAGTTCAGCGAGAGGAGAAGAGAATAAAAAAAGGATAATGAGAGGATTATGATCAAAGTACATTTTATGTACATATGAAATTGTGAAAAAAATGAATTTTTTTAAATTAAAAAAGGACATAAGCTAACCCAAAAGTTAGGGCAGAATTACATCCCAAACTTTAGCAGAGCCAAAGGGGGGTGAGGGTTGGGGACCAAGAAAGAGAAGATGGAGAGGGAGAATCATCCTAGATCTTGACCGAGAAGAATACATAGGCTATTTTCTAGGATGCCCATGATGTCACACAGTGGGAAAGCATGAGACACTGTGACCCCTAGAGAGAAGCCCTTGACCATGAACCTTCCGCTCCTATTTCCATCAGTTCAATCAAAGTGTCTAAAACTGATAATCTTGTAATAAATTAAATCAGGACCTTCACCGGCCAGTCTGTTGTTGTTCTGCCCTCGCTCCTTGCTGCCCTCAGGCAGCCCCTCTAACCTCCCTGCACCCCAGTAGGAAAACAAGGATGACTACAATAGCATTTTGTCCACCTCATGGACGCCCAAGGAGTAAGTAAGAGCATGAATAGAATACACCAGGTACTCTTTTTTTTAAAATGTGTAAGCTTTTGTTATTTTATAACTAAAACTACGGCTAGTTCAACCCACTAAATGTAAATTCCATTTTTCTCCCCTTTCGCATAACCACAAGACTCTCCAGCAAACCCAGTCACTAACTCCACCCAAGCCTACGTTCCTCCCTGACCACCAGGGGGCTGCTTTCCTCGTGCCTCCTACTTTAAAAGATCGCCAATAGGAACTCCTCTCTCCATAGAAACTCAGAGAATAAATAGAAGCAGCAGGTTTTCAGCGGTTTCCACCCTGACTGTTTCAATTAAGAAAACCCACGCGGCTCTTCCATTAGCATGTGGGTGGAGAAGCCGGCGGTGGCACAGCGACCCTCGTTCTGTGGTTCACAAGGACCTTCCAATTATTTGCAGCCAATAAATCATCGCCTTGGCTGGTGTGGTTACAAGTCACCTCTGCGAGGTCCTCCTGAAGAGATACACTTGGGACGAATCTGTCACCTTCATGTGTCTTTCAAATGCTGAAATGAGAAATATGTTTTTCCAAATCCTTTCTCAAGTATTTTTCTTTTTTTCTTCCAGTGAACCCTCTCCAGCGCTTCCTGTGAGTAGACTGAGCAGTGAGTGAGAGAGAATGCTCAGCTCGAAGGAGTGCTCCCAGAGTAAGAGGTATGCTCAGGATTTCAGGAGGGCAAGGGGATGGGGGCCAAAGATCAATGTGCTGTTGGTGGGAATCACAAAGCCTTTCCCACGGAGGCTTCCCTCCCTCAGGGATGAGGTACAGGTTCCAATATGTTTGTTCTCCTGAGACATAAGTGGGTACCTGTAATCCCAGCATCCAGGAAGCCGAGGGAAGAGAATCATAATTCAACGCCAATGGGGGCTACATCAGGAGACCCTATCGAGGGGGCAGAGGGGGAGAGGAAGAGAAAGGAAAGTGTGCTGACTGCCGGGAGGGAAGTTAACGCGCATTGAGTGCAAAGGCTGGAGAATAAGAAGGAAACCCCTGACTTGAGAGTCAGCGGAAACCTAGAGGGAAATGGATCTGTGTTTGAAATCAGAACCTTTGCATGTGAGGTAGACGAAACCAGTGCCTGGGAGAGGACCATGTAGCCCTTTAAAAAGAATAAATCAGACCTGGCACTGTAACAGGCACCTTTTGTCCCAGATACCAGAAGGCCGATGACAAGTGTAAGCCACCACACCCAGCTTCAGTTCCATATAACTCATGCATCTACAAAAGGCAAGAAAGAGGACATGAAATAAAATGATTTGCATCCATAGAATTGTGTGTGTGTGTGTACATGTGTGGGGTGGGGAGGTGTCTGGGATGCTAAACACAATCTATTAGCAACAAGTCCTGGGAGAAAACTAGATTTGGGTTGAGGAGAAAAGGATTTAAATCCCACCACTTCAGACACTGACATCAGGTTCATGCTGATGACAACCTAAATTCTCTCCTTGGGACCTAGGAGTAGAAAGAGAGAACCAGGGCTGGAGAGATGGCTCAGTGGTTAAGAGCACTGACCGCTCTTCCAGAGGACCTGAGTTCAATTCCCAGAAACCACATGGTGGCTCACAACCATCTGTAATGAGATCTGATGCCCTCTTCTAGTGTGTCTGAAGACAGCTGCAGTGTACTCACATACATTAAATAAATCCTCTTTAAAAATAAAAACCACTTAAAAAAAAAAAGAATAAGAGAACCAACTTTTGCCATGGCATATGTGTCCATACCCATACACACACGCATCCACACTACCGTGCATGCACACACAAAATAAATAAATGCATGGATGCAATAAAAGTTCTTTAAAATAATTTTACTCAGTGTGGGCGACAAACACAACTCAATAAAGCACTTGCCTAGCATTTCGAAGCCCCAGGTTCAATCCCCAACACTACATAAAAACCAGTTGGGTGGTAACACCCATCTGAAATCCTGGAATTTGGGAAGTAGAGACAGTAGGATCAGAAATTCAAAGTTGTCTTCAACCATATTCAAGGCTGGCCTGGTAACACAAGACTCTGTACCCTTCCCCCAGCCTTGAGCAGGTTAAATAGGCCTTAGTGTTGCCACAGTAGGACCTTAACGACTCAGATGGAGTCTTCCTTCTGCCTTGCCGCACCTGCAGTTTCCTACAAGAGTAGACTGGCCACTGAGCTTGCTTTGCAACATAATCCATCTGAAACAAAGCAGCATAATCCAGTTGAAACAAAGGATGGGGTCTGTGGGCTCTCCCTATATAAACAAGGTGCTGAATATTAAACTTTGAGCCTTGATCAGAAACTTTTGTCTTGGCTTCAACCTTCTCTTGCCACCCCCACCCCCACCCTGTCCTTTTTCATTTCCAGCCCCCTTTCAGGTAACCCAGCTCAGCTACAAACTCTATTCCCCAGCCCAAAAATAAAATAAAATTAAAATCATTCAGTGTCTTTAACAGTCTCTTGACTTCTTCATAAAATTTGAACATCTTTGCTTTTACAACTGATAGCAGTGTCTTTAGTATGAGCACGCGCGCATGGTCCACACGTACTGTATATGCAGACATCCTGCTAGCTAGTTCTCAGACAACGGTCTCAATGTTCACTCCCAGATTACTGCTTTTGACTCCATAGCAATGTCTCTGCTTCCCGCTTCATTCTTCCGTGGTCAGCTTGTCCTCAACCACCCATGGTTTTATTTCAAGTGGCTCCACAGTGGTCACCTGCCTTTCTTTATCTTTCCTGCCCTATGTTTCTGCTTCAGGGAGAGAATTGTCTAAAGCACAGATTCAGCCACTCCAGAAACTCTTCAGTGGCTCTTTATCTCCTTCTGCGGTAGTTCTCAACTTCAGGCCCCAGCAGAATACCCCAAGGGCTTATTTAAAATTCAGGTTTCTTGGTGTCCTCTTCAAAGGTTCCAGTGTAGAATGTCTGGATTTCTAACTGCCACTGCAGGTAGTTGTGATGTAAAGACAGCTAGGGTGGAACGTTGCCAAATACTTGTGCTAAAGGTAGCCCTGATCCCTCAGCACAACAGTCAGGACCCTCATCACCTAGCACCACCCCCTAGCTCCTCCTCCACCTCACGCATTTCCAGCCAAACCCCAGGCAAGGCTCTCATATGCTACTTCCTCATTTTCCATCACCGCTGCTTCCAACCATGCTTATCGGCTGCATCATTCCAACATCCTTCTTCATTTAGCTGATGCTAGCACCTTAGAAACCAACTGGGCACTAACTTCCCAGCACTCCTCTCAACCCCTCCTGGCTTCACAATCCATGTCCCTGCCTCACCATTCTGGTAAGCAAGGAACATGTCAGGCAAGGCTCTTCCTTCAGTCCATGTTTTTTTTTCTGGATTTTGCTACTGACATCCTTACCATGAGACTGATGGCATCCATCACCTTCCCCAAGAGAAGGCACACTAAATGCAACCACACCAGGACCTGCAGACCTAGACACTGCTTCTTCTGTAGTGCTTGACTCATGACACAAGGCTAACACTCATCATGTTACACTGTACTCTTGACAGACCTTGCTGGCACTCTCTAACATGTCCAGCTCTAGCTGCCGGCTGCACCTACATGATTTCACCTACTCCTCACGGCAGCCCAATCAGGTAAATCTCCCTGACCTCCATCTTTCTCCAGCCCCAGCTGATGAGCACATATATGAACCCTCTGTGTCTTGTTAATCTCATATTGCTGGCACATCACTCTAGGCCCCCCACCTGCATGATTCGGGTTCTATTCATTTGGTTCAATCTAACTGGTTTGTGGGTTCTCTGAGCCAAAACAGTGCTAGTGGCTATTCTTTCAAGTGATGGATCAAAGGTTTCCCAAAAGTTAGACTAAAGGCATGTGATTTCTGATCGGTCTCCAGTCTTGGGGTCCGAGTTTGGCAAATGATAGCTCACAGTGCAGCCCAGCTGTTAGAAGATAATCATGCAAAGTTCGCAGTGACCAAGAGAGAACAGCTTGCAAGGCAAGCGCTGTGTCAGAAGCAGGCTCCTGCTGCAGCATCAGCAAGTACCACTGGATGTCCAGCTGGTCACATCCTCATTCTAAAGGAATGAGCCACCATCCCTCATGCGTGACTCAGTTCTTAAACTAACAGTGGAATAAATAAATGTGTTGGGAATACTCCATTATGGATTACTATTAAGTAAATTCACCAAATCAATAAACATATTAACATATCCCATGGCTACAGAGCCCCATGCGGTAAACATTTCCTGAGGATATGTCATTATTTCAGGCATAAAAGATGAATCAAACCAGGCTCCCGAGGAGCTCAGGGGTCCATAGAACAACAGACTGGAAAAAAATTAGTACAGTGGACTGCTACATAATAATAAAATTCCTCAGACATTTGCTTTATCTCCTAAGCCTCGGGTTCCTCGGGTTCCTCGTAGTTTAGTTGGGGAGCACTGACCTCATAAAGAGTCAGTGCATGGGAAGAGATTAGAATGGCATCTGGCACATGGAAAAATCTGGCCGATGCTAACAATGGGCAAAGCACTGTGGCACACAGGAGGGAGCGGCTCTCGGTGCGGCTACAAAATGCCTTCCTAGGCACAGCCTGAAATAGTGAGGGAGAGTTCACATGCCCAGAAAACCAGAGGGAAAGGAGTGTATGCAGAGAAAACAGCCAAGACAAAGGCACAAAGGTGTGAGGATAAAGACTCCATTTGTCCATCAACCAACCACACATTTGTCCTCTTGGGCATACAGCTAAAACACCTCCCAGTCTGCCCCCAGCTGACAGTATCAAGCAATGAGTCAATGAGACGGGGTCAGTATGATGTAAGATCTGACTCCTAAAATCTCTGAAGCATCTCTCTGTGCATTTTTACCCCTTCATCCACTGGCTGGGATGAACCTGAACTCACTTTTAAAGATGGAGGGATGTTGGATCCATGAGTCATTACCCAGAGGAGAGATACCCAGGAAAAACACCCAACCAGAAACATCTTACTGGACTAAGCAAAACCAGGATACAAAATGTCATTGCATTAAAGCCCTGAAATTTCAGGGTTTGTTTGTTACTATAGCACAGCCTTACTGTCAGTTGTCCTAATATAGTGTGAAATCTCATGTGAAGCTTGAGCAAGAACAAGTTTTTTTGTTTGTTTTGTTTGTTTTTGTTTTTGTTTTCTCACTAAAATGTAGATAGGTGAGAGAAAAGACAAGGAAAGAAAATGGAAATCAGTTTACAAAGACACTTAAATTCCTCACTGGCAGAGCTTAGAGACAAGAAGGGGATGAAGAACTGTGGGAGCCAGGGGGGACTAGGCTAAGTCCTAAGAGAACACCACAGCCCACAGAATCAACTAAGCAGGGCTGCTAGGGGCTCACAGAGGACTCCGTGCAGGAAGCACAGAGCCTGGATGGGTCTGTGCTAGATCCTCTACATATATATTATGGCTGTTAACTTGGTGTTTTGTGGGATTCCTAACAGTAGGAGTAGGGGTGTCTCTGACTTTTGGGACCCTTTCCTCCTACTGGGTTGCCTCGCCCAGCTGATCTGAGAGTTTGTGCCTAGTCTTACTGTAACTTGTTATACCATGTTCCGTTGATATCCCTGGGAGACCTGCTCTTTTCTGAAGGGAAACAGAGAAGGAGTGGGTCTGGGAAAGAGAGAGGAGTTGGGTGGAGGGGAAATTGGGAGGTGTGGAGGGAAGGGAAAGTGTTTGGGATGTATTGTATGAGAGATTTTTTTTTAATCCTCACTAAAGATTTTGGATCCTTTTCTATAGATGATGGAAAGCTATTAAAAAGCTATCATCAGGAGACCAGCAGAATCACATGTGTGCTTTCAAAAGATCACGCCTGCCTCCCACACGTGTACCTGCACACGTTCTAGCACACACATACACACTGGTAGAAGGATGTGACCACCGTGCAAAACAGGAAAGAGAACCTGGGTAGAGTGAGGCTGAAAGTAGAATTTAGCTCACTCTTAGTGAGTCCTTGGTGGTGAAGCCTGTGTCCTGCTCAGCTTTGGGTTTCTGGGCTTAGTCCAAAAATAAATGGCACACGTCGGAGAAACAGTTCAAGTGGGTGATGGACAGGTGAGTGGATGGGTGGGTAGATGGGTAAGTGAGCAAATAAATGGGTAGCTAGTAGGTAGGCAGATGGATGAGCAGCTGGGTGGATGAACATGTGGGTGAGCACTGGTTATTATAGCAATCCTAGTGAGAGGATAAAGTATGAACTAGGAATCTTAGGATCAAGGCAGTGGAGACAGAAAGGCGCAGACTGGAAGTACATTTAAGAAGGGAGAGTAGACAAAGCTTAGGGACCAATTGACCATAGAAGATGATAGATTTGCAAGCAACATCAAGTTCCAGATCTTAAAGTCAGAGCCCGTAGGCATGGAAGACAAATAGTGGGCAAAAGCCTGTCGCCAGCCAGCTTTCAGAAGGACCATCTTGAGACCTGGCCTTTTGCCAGCTACTCAACACATATTTTCTCATAATCTCTGCAAACGGCCTGGCATCCCCCACAGAGACAAAGAAATTAAAGGAAGCAGATTTATTGATTTCCTAATACCTCCTGACTTGTCTTTGGGGGTTATCGCCAGGCCCGTGGAAGTCTATATTCCTCCCTTAGTTCCCCGATCTCCTCCCTGATCCCCTCCAAAAGCATCATTTTCTCCCAGAGCTCCTCTTCTCTAACCTCTTGGTAGTTTCCTTGCTTTTATGATTCTGTGATTCCCCAGTCTGAAATTCCTCCCATCTGAGTAGGAATTAATATTCTACACCAGGGATCACTAAGCCGTTTCTATAGAGGACCAGGGAGCCGCTCTTTTAGGCTTCACAGGCCATGCAGACTTCCTCAACTCCTCGTCTTTGTTGCCCTAGATAACACATCAGTGGAAGGATGTGGCTGTCTGCCAATAAAACTTTACTTCAAAATTATGGGCAGTGGGCCAGATTCGGCCCCTGGGTCATGTTTATCAATCCCTCCTCTAAACAGACACAAAGGCATATTGGAGAAAGCAGGCAACCAGACCAGAGTAGTTTTGATTTGTCCCTATAGTCTCCCTGGATAGTGTTGTTCTTGCTTTTTTTTTTTGACATTGGGGACAAATAATAGGAAAGTGCTATTGTACAGATAAGGCAGGAACTCTATGCCCTGTGTCTTATGTGATCCCTAGAGGACATGTTTACTGTGTCCAATTTACAGATAAGAAACACAAGTTGCAGGGAAGTTGAGTCAGCAGCTCAGTGTCTGTTTCAAAGACATGAGAGAACAAGGATTTGAAGACTGATCTACTGACTTCCAAGTTCAAACCCTTTCTAGCACATCACACT
Source organism: Tokudaia tokunoshimensis (assembly GCA_036184795.1). Taxonomy (NCBI): domain Eukaryota; kingdom Metazoa; phylum Chordata; class Mammalia; order Rodentia; family Muridae; genus Tokudaia; species Tokudaia tokunoshimensis. The sequence goes on along the minus strand of BTHU01000010.1, from coordinate 28,020,191 downwards.
GTCTCCAAAGGAGAGCTGTCTTGAGGGAAAGGCCAGATAGTCCCTCAGCCTGTTAACACATCCCTGGATCTTATCATTAAAGACCACAGGCTCAAGAGTTGATTGACCCAACACTTTGGTACAGACTCCTATTAACCAAGTCCATAAGGGACTCATTATACATGAATGTCAACGTAACTATTTCCCACGGGTGGCTGAATGGATTTGCCTTCATAAGACTGCCTCCACATTGAGTAGATCCACCATGATTACCCAGAAACAACCCTAGCCAGTTTTCTTACATAGTTTCCCTACAAACTTTAAATAGATAAAAGAGAGTAGTACATAGCCCCAGGCTCCGAGCATGTACCTAATTCTTTGATACTAATTTAAAGCCAACCAAGTATTAAGGATTAAGTATGCCTCCACTTTCTGACCCAAGTCTCACTGATCTAGTTGCTTCCCAGGTCTAGGATTCCATCAGTAAGTACAACAATAAATTACACTCTGTCTGGTCCTAAATCTATCTGTTTATCCTTCTACTGTCTCACAGCACCATAAAGCTAGTTCTACACCAAGACTTATTTTGTTCCAAAACAGGGGTACATATTATTCATTGCATAACTAGAATATTCCCACCCCTAAACCAGCACACATATCTTTCCAATGTCAAGACACATAAAGACCAAATAAAAATCCCAATGAATATGAACTTACAGCCAAGAAGCCAAGGTGAGGCCTAGGTCATAATCCATCTCTAGACACAGCAAAGATGAGAATTCTCTGGGCTCGAAATTCAAATTTTAATGGCCAGGACATTGCAGTAAATAGCTATTTTCTGTTCTCTCTCTCTCTCTCTCTCTCTCTCTCTCTCTCTCTCTCTCTCTGTGTGTGTGTGTGTGTGTGTGTGTGTCTGCTCTCTCTCTCTCTCTCTCTCTCTCTCTTATTTTTTCATTTTCCCAGAATTGGTATGTTTATCTGATTTCAATTTTTTAAAGGTAAATGCAGTTTTAAAAATTTAAAGCATTCACAAGCCTAGGAAAAGCATGCTGAATATTTTGAAATATAAACATCCAAGTCATTTTCCATACATGATAGTGCATGAACAACACAACTAAATACCATGCATGTGTGTCTATCTGTACTTTTATAAGAATGACACCACACTGAGCATACTTGGTGGTCATACTAAATAATATATAGTAACTAACTGTTCATGTTACCAGATATCCTTCTTTATCATTAATTAATGGTTGCATGGTGGCCTATTGCCATAATTCATTTAGTCCATTCCCCTGTTGCAAAACTCCTTCCTCTTTTTGCTGCATTAATACCCACCAATTAGACTACAGTTTGGCTTGGGAACCATTGAGTCTCTTAGTCCCTTGGCTTATTTTTATTAGTCATGCTCCCTGCCTCCCCTATCTGAGCCCGTTCTTTCTCACAGCATGCTCTATAGTCTAAATGAGGTGAGTGCATTAGAGTTGTCCCTGTGAGACAGACTGTGGTCCCCGAGAAGGAACCTATTCAGTCTGCATGTGGAAGAGACTAACAGAGAGCCAGAGATTAACATCTGGATGAAAGATAGAAGAGTCATGGGGCGCAGAGTGACCTTGAGTCTTTTCTCCACCTTGTCTGTCCCTTCCAAAACAGCTCCAGAGATCCACATTAGAAAGCAAGCAGTAGGCAGCTTAAGACCAAAGTGACTCAGAATCTAGACTGGCAACTGGGACAACCCACAATGCAACCCACAGCAGTGTGTGTTGTGTTTGCCAATGTCAAAAGGAAGGTAGCCTCATCTTCCCCATGGCTGTGGGAGAGCTGGGAGAATTTGAACGCTGGATTCCCATCATCCAAATTTGGATTCCCAGCTCAAATCCTACCACATGTGTGACCTCTGGGACTCCATTTAACTTCAAAGTGCCCGGTTCCCCAGCCATAAATTTGTGATGAAATGATATCCACCTCACAAGACTAATAAACAGCATGAAATTACATGTGGCGAGAGTTAACATATGAGCCAGGAACATAGTAAAAGTTAAGCAGGCACAGACTATGTCATCATCATTATCATCATCATCATCATCAGCAGCAGCAGCAGCATCACCGTCACCGTCATCATCGCTATTCCTGTTGTTTGTGCAGCTACTCAAAGAGGAACCTGAGCCTTGATAAATTCCAGCTCACTGGGGTCCATAACAACTCCATTATCATAGCCATAAAGCACTGGGGGCACCTTGAGCACACTGACTGATATAATGCTATACTCTGGGTGACAGAGGCCAGCCCATAAATATATCAGACCAAGCCTCAAAGCTACAGCACTCAGACTCTTAAAAGTCAGCAATCTGTTCTCCTCTCGGAATATATCCTCCTTGCAGACGCAGAGTACCATGGCCTAAATTTCCATACCCCACCAGTCCACACAGATTTAATGCCAAGAGCGGCTGGGAGGGATGATGACAGAGATAGAGTACAAGAAGGAGTGAGGCCATGTTATTGTGGTACACGTGTCTGGGGTAGAGGGATCGTAAGACAACCACTATCACAACCCTGAGAAGGTTTAGACCTGTGGCTCTCCATCTTCATAGTGATCAGAATGCACAGAAACAGACCAGAGCACAGCATGAGAGATGTGAGTTAGATCTAGAGCAAAACGGGTGGAGGCAGGGTGAAGGAGAGAAGCCCAGGCTGATGCTCGCAACCTGTATCTCTTAGTCACATTCTCGCTCTGCTTCAGAATCAATTGCATGGCGGGGGTTTATGCACTCCACAGTCAATCATGACATTAACTTCCAAAGAGAGATTTATTTCCTCAACCAAACTGAAAGTCCCGTATTGACACGTGTCTGCTATTTGGCACCTTTGTTGTAAATGAGTGCCTCTTTTCATCGGGGTCTGCATGCTGATTAGAGCAGGTGGTTGTTAGCAGCAGAGTTGGGCTCCGGCTGCATGGTCTGAAATCACACTCCGTAGTGCAGCTGGATTCCAAGCTGTTGGCTTGCTCCAACTGACAGCAACTGAAGCTTGTTCTTCCTGGGCTTAACAAATGGGAGTGATGGCCTCACCTGCTCCCTCACCCTCTTCTTCCCACACTCATCCTTTCCTAGGTGAAGTTCTTAGGGAAGGCAGAAGGAGAGGCACTGAGAATACAAACATCCCATGTTATCTTTTAAGAGGTTGATAAGACTAGCAAAGTCTTATCCCAGAGGTTTTATACTAAAGTCTAGGCAAACATCGAATGCCCAAAATGTGTGTGGTGAAGTTCTTAAAGGTAGAGCCATAAGTCTAGGGGCAGAAGAGAAAGCCTCGAAAGACCAAGGGGCTCCCAGATAAGCAGAGGAGATGTCCGGACAGTCAGACAGGGTCTTCCCCAACAAGGAGTATGCATTGCACACTGAGGGTGGCAGGTGAAACAGCAGAGACGTGCTTTGATCACTCTGGCCTCAGTGTAGTCTTCTTGGATGGCTGAGGTTAACTCGCTTTCTGGAAATACTCTAAGTTACCACACTACTGAAAGTATCATCATCATTGTAAGGGTCTGTCCTGTGCTGAGACCGTCTGGGCAGGATGACCACACTCACATCCATCATCATAACTGTGGCAAAGAAGTGTTTAGCTTGCTCTAAAGACTCTATTCATCCTTCTACTCTTCTTGGTGGTCCTCTGACAAACCCAGCGCTTGCCCTCATTTTACAAATGGGGAAGCTGATGAGAAGTTATGGAATTTGCCAAAGATCATAGAATCGGTCATACATATGTGAATGAGGCTGGGATTCACATCCAGGCGTCTGGTGCTGAGGAAAGACCACAGCCTTGACTAAAGCATGGGAAGAGGGGTTGGGTCAAATCAAGGACCTTGATTGGAGCAGGGAAGAAGATAAAAGGGATTGGTCAGGTGTGATGCAGAGAGAGAGAAGGATATCTGGAATACCCTTGAACAGTCTGAGAATTCCATTCGGAGTATATATAAAAAAAAAAAAAAACAAACCGTGGGGCGTAGGAGTCTCTGAAAACAACAAAACTGGGGGAGTGTCAATGTGTGAGAGGCAAGAAGATAGTTTGCTTCAACACGACTCAGTGTCTAGTGTTGTTTCAAACCTTGAGAGTCTGCCTCTGAGTATTTTATTTTAGGTACATTTAAGCAGAGTACACTTTGATCAAAAAAAATTCTTGGTGGAAATTAACTCAGTCCCGTGTGCATAACAAAGTTTAGGCTTCAATTACTTCCAAACTTTTTGTAAAGTACAACTGACAACTTATACAGATAAGTTCTATAGACTAACAGAGTAAACAGGCTCAAGATAAGATCCAGGGAGGATAGTGATACAAATCACCTGAAGCAAATAAGTTCAAGATAAAGGTCCGGGAGATAAACAGGTGTGGCCTAGCTACACAGATAATGCAAAGGTCACTGGGCTCTTAACCTTGTCAATTCCCAGCTTTCTGGGCATAAAAGAGGTCGTGCCTCTCTCCCTTTGAAGAGACAGCCCTGTATGTTTAGCATTCCTGGTTTTTCTAGTGCTTGTCCATGAGCTCAAGGACCTACATGCCTCCTATAAAGGAGCATGGAATATGGATGGTTTTATCTGACCTGGGTCAGGAGTGATAGACAAACCATGCAGACAGAACCCACTCTCTTGGGGTTTGATGTTATAGGTTCCCACATTCTCACCTGTACCTTTCTCCCCTCCCATATGACGAATAAGAGAAGCCCATCAATGGTTCACTGAATAATAACCAAGAGTCTCCTATAAGGTACTCACTGTTCCAGGTATGTGATACTTAGTCTGGGACAAGGTACCATTCCTGTCCCCCTCATCTTCTTACATCCAAATGGACCTAGAGGAATCAGTTTGGGACAAGAAAAGGAGTGAGTGAAGAAGTGAACCCATTATAGATATGTTTTCAAATATTACCCAGTAACAAAGCGACATTATACATCCCTTCTGTGATAGTGTGCAGGGGATGTTACCATTAAGGAAACCCATCTGAATTTTCTTCTAAATAATAAAGTGTGTCTTTTTAAGTTTTGCTAAACACCAATAGTTTGTCACAATAAACTCATCATAATCAGTCATTTGTATCATCCCTCATGCAGTCTACATTTTCCCATTTAACCTTTATATGTGAAATTGAATATATTAAGTCCATCATTTGGGATTAAGGAAATAGAAATGACAAAGTTACACCATAACACTTACATATTAGATGTGATGACTTGGGGCTCCTCCATCCCTCCATATTCAACTGTACAAACCAACCAGGCACACAGATGCCCAGAGACTCATACAGATGTGCACACTAAGGACTGCCCTGTCCCAAGGTTAAACTCCCCATACGTGGAAGTAGACAGCATTTTTCATGTTTCTTGAGGTGTGGATGAAAGAATAGTGGCAGCAGAGCAGAAACAACCTTGAAGTCTGGCTCTTCACTTCCTGATGTTCTACAGATTTTTAAACAATATTTAGATTTCTTTCTGACTTATAGGGCTGTCCCCAAATGGTACCAAAAGTTCATAGTAATTCTCATGACAATATTTATGTGATTGCCATTCATTCATTTACATATTCAATGAACAATTATGGAGGGTTCACTTGCTGCTGGAGACTCATCATGCTCTGTTCACTCTCAAGAAACTATGGCATAGGGGTTGGAGAGATGGTTCAGTGGTTAAGAGCACTGACTGCTCTTCTGAAGGTCCTGGGTTCAAATTCCAGTAACCACATGGTGCCTCACAACCATTCGTAAGGAGATCTGATGCCCTCTTCTGGACTGTCTGAAGACAGCTACAGTGTACTTACATATAATAATAAAAAATAAATCTTGGAGTCTTCCGGCTGCCATTTGCAGCAGGGAACCAGGCAGCTGCACAGCCTACCCAGAGAGAGTGATCTCCCAACAGTGCTTTCACTACTGAGTGTGGAGGTGAGATCTCCAATTTCTCTCTGGAGGGGAACAGCTAGGAGTGCACAGGGCATACGATCAGGAGTCTTCCCTTCTAGCCGCCATTTGCACCAGGGAGCCAGGCAGCCCCACAGCCTTCAGTGCACAGACCCTGCCAGAAGAGAGTTGGTCTCCCAGTACAGACACAGGCTTACAGGCCCATAGAAGGGACAAGCTCCAGCCAGAGACAGCAAGACCAACTAACACCAGAGATAACCAGATGGCAAGTCCCAGATGCCCCAACACACCAGAAAAGCAAGAGTTGGATTTAAAATTGCATCTCATGATGCTGATAGAGGACTTCAAGAAGGACATAAATAACTCCCTTAAAGAAATACAGGAGAACATGGGTCAACAGGTAAAAGCCCTTAAACAGGAAACACAAAAATCCTTAAAGAAATACAGGACAACATGGGTCAACAGGTAGAGACCCTTAAAGAGGAAACACAAAAATCCTTAAAGAATTATGAGAAAACACAAACAAATAAGTGAAGGAACTGAATAAAACCATCCAGGATCTAAAAATGGAAGTAGAAACAATAAAGAAATCACAAAGGGAGACATCTCTGGAGATAGAAAACCTTAGAAAGAATTCAGGAGTCATAGACGCAAGCATCAACAATAGAATACAAGAGATAGAAGAAAGAATATCAGGTGCTGAAGATACCATAGAAAACATTGACTCAACAGTCAATTAAAACGCAAAATGCAAAAAACGTGTAACCCAAAACATCCAGGAAATCCAGGACACAATGAGAAGACCAAACCTAAGGATTATAGGTATAGAAGAGAGTGAAAATTTACAATTTAAAGGCCCAGTAAATATCTTCAACAAAATTATAGAAGAAAACTTCTGTAACCTAAAGAAAGAGATGCCCATGAGCATACAAGAAGCCTACAGAACTCCAAACAGACTGAACCAGACCAGAAAGTCCTCCTGGCACATAATAATCAAAACACCAAATGCACTAAACAAAGAAAGAATATTAAAAGCAGTAAGGGAAAAAGGTCAAGTAACTTATAAAGGCAGGCCTATCAGAATTACACCAGACTTCTCACCTGAGATGATGAAAGCTAGAAGATCCTGGGCAGATCTCATACAGACCCTAAGAGAACACGAATGCCAGCCCAGATTACTATACCCAGCAAAACACTCAATCACCATAGATGGAGAAACCAAGGTATTCCATAATAAAACCAAATTTACACAATATCTTTCCACAAATCTAGCCCTATAAAGAATAATAGATGGAAAACACCAACACAAGGAGGGAAAAATACACCCTAGAGAAAGCAAGAAAGTAATCCTCTTCCAACAAACCCAAAAGAAAGTAACCACACAAACATAAAAATAACATCAAAAATAACAGGAAGCAACAATCACTATTCCTTAATATCTTTTAACATCAATGGACTCAATTCCCCAACAAAAAACATAGACTAACAGAAATATTTTTCATGTAAATCTCCAGTTTTATCAGAAAATGTTTGTAATTCCTCTTTTAATCAATTTAGTAATGTTTTTATGTCTACCATTTTATCTGTATAATTTTCCATGAAATAGTTAATTTTAATGTGTTTTTCTTTATATTTCTTGAATTTTATTAGAAATACTTTCCTTGTAGATCTCCAATTTTAACAAAAAATGTTTATAATTCCACTTTCAATCAATTTAGAAATATTTTATGCCTATCATTTTATCTGTATAATTTTCCATGATAATCTTCAATTTTAACGTTTTTCTATATATTTTTTTCAATTTTATCAGAAATATTTTCCATGTAAATCTTCAATTTTATCAGAAAATGTTTATAATTCTATTTTCAATCAACTTAGGAATATTTTTATGCCTACCATCTTATCTGTAGAATTTTTCCATGAAATACCTTTTTCAATAAAAATAAATAAATAAATAAATAAATAAATAAATAAATAAATCTTTGGGCCGGAGCAAGCAGAGCCGGAGTGAGCAGAGGTCCTGAGTTCAATTCCCAGCAACCACATGATGGTTCACAACCATCTGTACAGCTACAGTGTACTCATATACATAAAATAAATAATAAATCTTTAAAAAAAGAAAAAAAAGGAGCCATGGCATAGAGAAGCAGGTAATAATAGCACCATGTGATATGTGCGTGGCTCCGAGGGGGAGGAGAACCTGGCATAAGAGAGAACCGAGACTTAACAGGTAGGAAAAGACTACATAAGGAAGTTGATACCTGAAGGGTGTATGAATATCAAGCACTCAAATAAAATATATGTTCTCTTCCTTATTTTTCTCACTGTTTTGATAAAATGACCAGCGAAAGCAAGTTAAGGAAGAAAGGACTTACTTTAGCTTGCAGTTTGGGGTATAGTCCGTGATGGCAGAGAATCGTGACTGCAGGAGCTTGAGGTAGCTGGTTAAATTGCATTTCAGCACACAGAGATAAAAGCTAGAGCTAGCATTCTCATTCTTTTGCATCCCAAGAATCTTTTGCATCCACGAGATAGGACCACTCACATTCAGGATAGGTCTTTGCCCCTCAAAAAGCCCAATCTAAATACTCTAGACAGACATGCCAAGAGGTCTGTCTCTTGGGTACTTCTCAGTCTGTCAAGGTGACAATCAATATTAACTACCACAGATGGCATCGTCAAGTATGGTGGGATGCACTTGTAATTTCAGTATCCATGAAGTGGAGGCAAGAGGATCACGATTTTGAGGCAAATGTAGGCTATATATTAAGACTTTATCTCAAAATGACAACAATAACAACAACAATAATAATACCATGATCTGAAATTGGAGCTCAATGGTAGACGGCTTACTTACTCGCCAAGTGCAAGGCTCTGGGTTTAATATGCAATACCTTGAGGGGAAAAAGGAAAAGACAGAATACAACCGATTCCACTTCTGGAAAGAATAAAATATTCAAGGTCAGAAAGTCCTGGGTTTAAATCCTGGGTCAGGGGTTATGTTTATTTCCATCATTTATCTAAGCCTGAGTTAGCCAACAGATTGGCGAGGCGAGCCTGACAACACTTAAGTCTAAGGGTAACTTGCAAGTTGCCTAGCACAGTGCCTGGCACAAAGTACATGCTCACTGCACAGAAGCCAGTAGTTTGATGCTAGTAGAAAGATCAGTCAGCTCACATTCCTTCATCAGCATGGGAGTAATCCTGAGCTGAAAGTCACAGCGCAGCCTGGGAAAATCCAGTCAAAACATCACCCTATTTCCCCATTAAAGCCTGACTGTTTTGGATACAGGAAGCATTTTCCTCCCTCTTCTCCCATATATTATGATTAAATAACCTACTCCTAGGCGAGGAAAATGCTGCACTCTCTCCAATACATAATAAGGTGAAATTTCCTCACAGGCTCGGGGCCACGCCTGGTCTCATCTTCATGAGCCAGCGGGAAGCCTCTTTTGAGTGTTGAGGGTGACTGTAATTGAATCATTTTGGCATGAAATTGGGGAATGCTCCATAATAAATCAGACCCACTTTCCCATACCGAAGTAAGCGGGCTCTTAAGGGATCCTAAAGTCAGAGCTAGCTGGAAAGGCTGACTGTTGCCCTCGGAGCCCCTTTCCTTGCTTTCTGCTGCTCTTAGAGGATGGCTCATAGCCCCTGCTTCCATTCTCAAAGCAAATCACTCCAACTTCTGCTTCACCATGCAAGCTTTCTGCCCTAAATTCAACTCTCTGAGAAGAACCCCCAAGTAATCCTGGAAAGGTCCCATCTTGGTATCACTAGCTTTCAAAGGAAACAAAGTCTCCTTTGTCATGTGGGGTGACATTCTGAAATGCTAGAGATTAGGATTTAATACTGACCACTTTTCTCATCGCTGTGGCAAATATCTGATAGAAGCAACTTTGGGGAAGAAGGGTTTCTTTGGGCTGCTGGCATCATGGTAGAGAAACAGAGCTATGGGTAACCCCCTTGAGACGGTTGATCACTGTGTCCAGAGTCAGGAAACAGAGAGAGATGAGTACTCCTGCCCAGCTGACTTCCTCCACTCTCTTCCTTATTCTGTTTTGAACCCTAGTCCATGGTATGATGCCACCCACATTCAGGGTTGATCTTTCATACGTTCTTGAACAATTTAATGTAAGTATACAGTATAACTTGATTGTGTCTCCCCTCAACTCCCCCTCTGGATTCCTCAGGGTGGATGTTCCCCCTCCCATACATACACACACACAAACCACACACACACAAACCACACACACACACACACACACACACACACAAGATGTGTGTCTCCTTAGTGATTTCAAATCCAGCAAGCTGACAATGAAGATTAACCAGCATAGCCATGAACATATTTGAAGGATCATCGCCCAACCTACCAGAATTGCCAAATGACAGTGAAATGTGCACATCAAGTAACTAGCATGCCACCTGGCCTCTACTATCTGCTCGTGATTTTCCATCCTTTCTTGTTCCTCAAGATTCCAGGATACTTGTGTCCATAGGGACTATTTGTATGGCTTGCCTTGTCTGGCATAGTGGCACGTTCTGGCTTCAGGGAAGATTCATTTGAACCTAGCTCTGAACATCTCACTTGGACCTGTTCTTTCACTTTGTGATGAATCACCTCCAGCCTTCACTGGCCAGTCTTCTTGTTCAGAAATGTTTGCAAGAAAAATAAACCATCTCAGGCTAGATGGAGTTATTGCACACCAAGCAACAAAGCATTCAAAGAGTAGGAAACCCAGTCACAGATGGAGCGTATACTCTTACAACCCTCTCCCTGCACCATGTCTCCTTCATCTCTGCTTCTCTCTGTCCATTGCCTCAAAGAGCAACTTCTGGGCAAAGCTCTAGTCTACACAACACCTTCTGCTTGCCCTCATGGCTGGCTTCCCTCTGCAACAATTCTGGCCTCAAATTTCATGTCCGTCCGTTGTCCAACCCCATCCCAGACAGCCAGTCTCCTTATATTTTGTTTAATTTATCAGTAGATAGAATAAATTCACTCAACCCATAATAATAAATACTCCTAGCCAGCAGTGGGGGCGCACGCCTTTAATCCCAGCACTCGGGAGGCAGAGAAAGGGAGATTTCTGAGTTTGGACCCATTCTGGTCTACAGAATGAGTTCCAGGACAGCCAGGGCTACACAGAGAAACCCTGTCTCGAAAAAAAAAAAGCCCTCCTGATCTAGGTGTCTAGTCTGCTTCAATCAGCTGTGTGTGGGTTTTAGGGGCTAAGCTCTCATAGCACAGACGTAAGCTCTTAGGTCCACATCTGAGGAAAAGAGCAACAGCCAAAAAGGCAACTAAAAGTGGGCAGTCGCTCAATGTGGATTTCCAACTACCTAGCCCTAAAAGGGACCCGGAGATGTACTAATATTCAAAATTAATAATCAGTTTTACTGGGACCTGCAATATCCAAGCATCATTAATAGCAAGCTACCTGACCATTAAGAATAAAAATCCCATGAATTGATAATCATGAATTCCCACCTTGGGCTGATTTTATAAGAATAGTAGCCATCACACTCTCCTCACTAAGTCCTATAACTAGAGACCTGATATGGTAAAAGACACCAGACCTGTCCAGAATCTAATGTTACCAGCTGCTATGCCTCGAGGGGCAAAGATATCCATTCCCTCTAAGGGTGTTGCAAGGTAACTCCTTCAGAGAACACATGAACAATTAAAGCCAGTAAAATAAAATAAAAAAAACCTTTATTCCCAAGCCAGTGGGCTACACAGAGTACTTGCCCAAATCATGTAGCCACGAGCCTTACCATTCTTTGCTTTAATGAATGAAAACAATATCCTGGTTGTCACACCTCGATTAGCAAGAACAGTTAGCAATAATACAAGTTATAGAAGCCAAAAAGCAAGGTTAATACATTTAGCAACTGTAGATTATGGCAGATTAGGTCTTTGTTCTTGTTTTGGCAGGTGTTGGGACCCATATGCTGGGCATTTAGGTCAGAATGGTGTCTTTGTGCTTCTAGCACGGCGTCAGTTGAGCTAAGGTCTGGGGCCTGTTATAAGGGTTTAGGTAGCCTAGAGCATGCATGAGAATGCCTGACTCAGGACTTTCAGGTGTATTTCTAGCTAGGATGTCCAAGGCAAGTGACTATTCAGAGCAAGAGACATAAGCTCTATTGTCTGAGCTTTCAATGATTACTGAAAAGTTTAATCCCCCCAAAATTTAAGACTTAGAAGGCAGGCATAAAATGAAGCCAGCAATGACAGATTTCTGCTACACCCTGGAATTATGGGGGTCAGGGTTATCAGGTTCTAGAACTATCCATATAACTTAGATCTGGTGGACATCGAAACATCTTGGCTATCCTCTTTAAAAAGTTAGGTTATCCCTGTGTAGGTAAACCTTTTCTACCCCAGGGTCCAGGGAAAAGGAGCCAAGCGAATGTGAGTTTACTCCCATCGGGGGCCCCTCCAGACATCATCCATCAAATACAAAAGACAAAGTGGGTAGTTTAGAAAAGTCTTCACTCAGATAGTCGGACGCAGATACAGGAGAGAAGATCCATCTAGGCCACAATTGGCTGAGTTCCACCTCACTGCGGAGCCCAGGTAACAGAGCGGGGGGGGGGGGGGGGGGGGGGGAGGGGGGATTGAGATCCGTGCTGCGTATGTTTATCAGCCCATTTCCAATTTAGTGTCTGAAATCAAACAGCCAAGGATCAGCATGCTTTGAATTTTAATCTGTCCCTTAAGGGCAGTCACAGGTTATGAATACAGAGAACTTGCTTCAGGCATGATGAGCCAGCTCGGTACACAATACTTACCCCGGGGGCTCTTCTTTGCCGCCAGCCTCAGCAGAGTAGTCCTGATGGTCTTATCTTAGCCAAAATTCTCGTGCCAAAAAAAAAAAAAGAAGAAGCATTTTTATTTCCATCCAATAAGACCATCTGACAGAGCTCTGGAGGCCACAGGGGAGTTGATGAAGTCTCATTTTCTCTCTCAAACACTCATCGACTCTGACATCTCGGCCCCGGGTGATGGTTAGGAAGGGACTTTGTTTATCGCTGGAGTTGGGCCACCATGAAAATGATTGTTAGTTTAAAAAAAAAAAATCTTCTCCATGGTGACAAAAAGACACCAAACACTCATACACTCATTTTATGGTGTATCAAAATTGCAATGGAAGTCAAAAATGATCATCAAAACTCAAATACTAGAACCCTGTGAGTGGCTGTTGCTTTTGGATATTTTGAATTTATGGATTCCTTTCCTATAAATCAGGGCACCTGATGGACTTGAGGCCTGACACTCAGCCAAGCCCAAGTGTACATATGTGACAAGTGTGGAATGAATGGCTGATGAGGATTTAATCCTGTTAACTTACAGATACAAAGAAAATAAATTGAGATAATTTTTTTTTTGAGACAAATTGGTTTGATTCTGTAGAATCCAATGCCAGCTATCAGTCCCATCCCTGGCTCAATTGGAGATGCCCCTGTGAGTCAACCAGACACTTCATGCTCAAGAAACATAAAAATGTATCCTGCGTTGATGTCATTGTCGTTGTCGTTTGGTTACAAGGGTTGAAGCAGGGTCTCTAATGCAAGCTGAACCCAAACTCACCGTATAGCTGAGGACAATCTTGGACTTCTGATCCTCCTGCCCCCACCTCCTGGGTGCTAGAATTATAGGCATGTGCCACCAGTTTATATGGTGCTGAGTATCAAGCCCGGGAGAACTGTCTACGTGATGGGGAAGTACTCTATCAACCGAGCTTTACCTGCTTCAGCCCCTGCTTTGTTCTTAAAGCTCTAGTTGGATAAAGTGATGGGAGAATCAACAAATTTCATGTCAATCATACTTCTTCTGGGAATGGTAACGAAAATAAACCCCTTCTGCTGAGCAAAATCTGGCCCTGAGCCATTTATGTAAACTCGATTGCAGAAAAAAAAAATGCCATTTGCACACAGACATCTCTCTCTGTACCTTTTCTACTTTAAATCAGACTCAATGCTAAATGGACCTCTAAAGTTCAATGATGTCTTTCTCTATTGCCTTCAAGGACCAGTTTTGCTATAAACAGAGCCATTTAGGAGATTCTGCTCCACCAAAGAGACTGAGAAAGCTACGGAAGGTAGAATCTCAAAAGGGATGGGAAGTAGGGCACAGGGCTGGACTGGGTGGATAGTCTCAGTGGACACAGAGAAACTGACAGCCAAGCCTGGAAGCCTAACATGCCAAAGATATATATTTAAGCTCCTAAACTCTCTGTGTCTTGGCTAGTTTTATGTCAACTTGCCACAAGCTATAGTCAGTCATCTGAAAAGAGGAAATGTCAACTGAGAAAATGTCTCCATAATATTGGGCTGTAGGCAAGCCTCTGAGGCAATGGTCCTCAACCTGTGGGCTAAGACCCTTTCGGGGGTCCCATATAAGATATCCTGCATATTGGATATTTATATTGCAATTCATAACAATAGCAAAATTACAGTTATGAAGTAAATAAAATTTATAATTGAGGGTCACCATAACATGAGGAACTGTATTAAAGGGTTGTAGCATTAGGAAGGTTGAAAAGCATTGCTGTAGGACATTTTCTTATTTAGTGATTAATGAGGGAAAACACAACCCCTTGTCGGTGGGGCCACCACTGGGTTGGTGGTTCTGAGTTCTATAAGAAAGCAGGTCTACCCAACCCAATCTGTTCTTCCCCTCTCACCTCCTCAACACACATGTGATTCCCCACGGTCTAGAATCATATTCCCAGGTCTCATATGAAACAGAGCATAGGACATCATCCCAGAAGATGGTAGAGTATACAAACGCTGAGGGTCATCCTTAATGAGCAAAAAGAATGGGTTTGCATGTTGTCTACATCAGAAGCTCTGGAATATCCCAGGATCCAGGAGATAACTGAAGGCAAGAACCCTCAAAGAAAGAAGTGCTGACCGGGTCCACAATAACTTCACCATAAAGCATCATTTGACACATAAAGATTTTGTGACAAACTACCAAGTCTTTGGTACATTTAGTCTTTCTTTCCCCTTTATTAATGCCCACCCTCACCCCTCATCTCAAAATTATTTATCTAGAGATCTGCCTACCACTTCACAGCACAGGCAGATGGAAGATTCCCAGCAGCCTGCCAGCCTGCTGTGGACACCACAATGATGTGCAAGAATGTGTGAAGAGATAGTAGAGAAAGAAAGCAGTTTGAGCCCTGTGAAGAGAGGTGGAAGTGGAGATGTGAGGGTGGTGAGAAACAGCCTGACGTGAGTGGTCTGTGCTGCCACCGGAAGCCATGGTGAGATCCTGGTCGATGCTGCTGCTGAGAGCTATATCTGGGTTCAAGGCCTTGCAGCAACAGCGGTCTGTATCTATGTCTGTGACTCATATTACCACCAAAGGCAACGCAAACATTCCTGGTCCAGACTGCCATCTGGGACAATGTTGATGTCCAAAGGGGAGACAGAGATGGCCCTGCCCCTTGCTGGGTACAGCACATGGGAGAGCAGCCCCGCATCTCACCTGAGCTGGTCCTGGTGGCGTGAACAAAGGTGAGCTGGCACAAGGGCATTGAACAGAAGAGCTGGCTCTACCCCTTGCCGGTTGCAACATTGGGTGAGCTAGCCACAGCAGTGCTGGTGAGCGGGCCCAGATCCAGCATTTCAAGTTGACTCACTTCAACCTCTGTCTCAGCTATGAACTGCTGGAGCTCATGAAAGAGCCTGTCCTACAGATCCAAAGCTTTGGAATCTCCATGGCTTTGGGGTCAGGGAGTGATAAGACCAGGGGAATCAGGCTGAAAGCAAAAGTGGGATTGAGGGGTGTCCAAGCCCAGAAAACCTCATCCTGAGACTGGCAGGAGCAAGATTGCTGCCCCCCTGCCCCAGATCTGTATTCCTTAGCACACGTAGCCCAGTACCCCAACCCTTGCCCACTGGAAGAGATCAAGTAGCCCAGTAACCAGGTTAAACTTCCTCTCCCCTTATAAGGTCATATCCAACAGCACTTGGAATTCCTTCTTATGCTAATGAGGTATCTCCAGCACCATGACCCAGGCCAATGTGTATACTCACCCCAAAATACCTTACCCACCCCACAAAAGGTTTAAATAGGCTTTATTCCCCTAATTAAAATTAACTGCCTCACTGAAGCTGCCTCCTGAGGGTTTGTTCTTGTAGTGTCACCTGAGGTTTCTTTCACTCCAAGCCATCCTGCCTCAGTTTCCCTTGGGTGGATCACACGGCTACAGACAAGGAAGGAAGGGGAGCCTGAATGGCACATGACCAAGGCAACAATGAGATATCCAAGAGGAATCCCATTGAGGATCCAGTATTGATAGTGTAGCCAGAGGTCTCAAGCCAGACCAATGACTCACAGCAATGAACATTTGCAAGTAAAGATGTTTGGACAAAAGAAAGTGCTGTGGGATCAAGGACCTCCACATAAAACCAGATACGCTGAAAGTAATAGAAGAGAAAGTGGGGGAGAGCCTCGAACACATGGGCACAGGGGAAATTTTTCTGAACAGAACACCAATGACTTATACGCTAAGATCAACAATCAACAAATAGGACCTCATAAAACTGCAAAGCTTCTGTAAGGCAAAAGACACTGTCAATAGGACAAAACAGCAACCAACAGCTTGGGAAAAGATCTTTATCGACCCTACATCCGATAGAGGGCTAATATCCAATATATACAAAGAACTCAAGAAGTTAGACTCCAGAGAACCAAATAACCCTATTAAAAATGGCATATAGAGCTAAACAAAGAATTCTCAACTGAGGAATATTGAATGGCTGAGAAGCACCTAAAGAAATGTTCAACATCCTTTAGTCACCAGGGAAATGTAAATCAAAACAACCCTGAAATTCTACCTCACACCAGGCAGAATGGCTAAGATCAAAAACTCAGGTGACAGCAGATGCTGGTGAGGATATGAAAAAAGAGGAACACTCCTCCATTGCTGATGGGATTGCAAGTTGGTACAACCACTTGGGAAATCAGTCTGGCAGTTCCTCAAAAAACTGGACATAGTACTACCTGAGAACCTAGCTATACCACTCCTGGGCATATACACAAAAGATGCTCCAACATATAACAAGGACACATGCTCCACTATGTTCATAGCAACCTTATTTATAATAGTCAGAAGCTGAAAAGAACCCAGATGTCCTTCAACAGAGGAATGGATACAGAAAATGTGGTGCATTTACACAATGGAGTACTACTATTAAAAACAATGAATTCATGAAATTCTTAGGCAAATGGATGGAACTAGAAAATATTATCCTGAGTGAGGTAACCCAGTCACAAAAGAACACACATGGTATGCACTCATTGATAAGTGGATATTAACCTAAAAGCTCAGAATATTCAAGTTACAATTCACAGACCATGTGAAGCTCAAGAAGAAGGAAGACCAAAGTGTTGATGGTTCAATCCTTCTTAGAAGGCGGAACAAAATACTCACAGTAAGAAATATGGAGACAAAGTGTAGAACAGAGATTGAAGGAAAAGCCATCCAGAGACTGCCCCATCTTGAGATCCATCCCATATACAGACACCAAACCCAGACACTATTGCGGATGCCAAGAAGTGCATGCTGACAGGAACCTGATATAGCTGTCTCCTGAGAGCCTCTGCCAGAGTCTGAGAAATACAGAGGCAGATGCTCTCAGCCAACCATTGGACTGAGCATGGGGTCCCCAATGGAGGAGCTAGAGAAAGGACTGAAGGAGCTGAAGGGGTTTGCAACCCATAGGAAGAACAACAATATCAACCAACCAGACCCCAGAGCTCTCAGGGACTAAATCACCAACCAAAGAGTACATATGGAGGGTCCCATGGCTCCAGCCACATATGTGGCAAAGGATGGCCTTGTTGGACATCAGTAGAAGGAGTGACCCTTGGTCCTGTGAAGGCTCAAGGCCCCCAGTGTAGGTGGATTAGAGAATGGGGAAGTGGGAGTGGTTGGGTGGATGGTTGGGGTTGCACCCTCATAGAAGCAGGGGGAGGAAAGATGGGATAAGGGGTTTCTGGAAGGGAAACCGGGAAAGGTGATAACATTTGAGATGTAAATAAATAAAATATCCAATAAAAAAAATGCACTGTGACACACTGCAGCTTCTTCCATGGCAAGATAGGGTTTTTAGTTTATTCTTTTTGGGGGGGTTGTTGTTTTGTTTTGTTTTGTTTTGTTTGGGGGAGGATGCAAGGGCAGAGAGCAGATCTGAAGAGACAGGGAGATAAGTGGGACTGGGATACATAGTGTGAAATTCACGAAGAATCAGTAAAAAGTTAAAAAAAGAGAGAGAGAGAAAATACATATCTAAACCAACTACATCCAAATTACAGCCATAATACAATTACTACAGTTGACATTTACACCATTAAAATCTATTTGAAAATAGGTTTTCAATGGTAAATTCTTGACTTTACCATTGAAACATAAGCAGGTAGTGTTAAGCATCCATTTCAGACTTTCAATTCTTTTTTTTAAGTATTTATGGCTGAGCCCCAGATGCTAGGACACCAACGTTCCAGACCTTGGAAAACATGTCTAAGTTTTAAAATACAAGACAACGTAAAAAGGAAAGAATGTCGGGAGAGTTGGAGGCTGCTCTCAATGGCTCTTGGAGGAAGTGAACTGTGGATGGCAGTCCCCACATTTCAGCCCTCAGAGCAGCTCTCTGCCCCCAGTAATTCCCCTTCCCAGCTCTCCAGTCGGCAATGTCCACACCCTGCACAACTGCAACTGCTGCTTCGGTGTAAGTGTGCAAGCACACACACGTGCACCTGCACGTGCAGGCCAGCCGGAGCTTCAGCTGAACAAGAGTGGTCTGTTGGCTCTGGGTTTCAGCTTACCTGAGCTGAATATGATTCCCAAGTTCTCTTTCTCCACGTGCTTCCTGTAAAAGTAAACCCCAGGGGAGATTTTTATGAATGATTTGGAATGAGAAAAGTAACCATCATACTACACCTGGAAGGCCAAGAAAGTCACCAGTCACATTCTATTTTATCTTATTTTAATCTCAGCGGATTGTCACTTACCTGGCATACGAGCAGCCTTTGGATCACTAACTGCCCTCACCTTTGCCTGAATTCTCCATCACATCCCCCTACTCCTGGTCAGCATGTTCTAGGTCTGTGATGCACATATCACCAAGGTTGGAGGCCGTGAGGGACGAAATGGGTTCCAGTCTGTCCTGAGTTCAAATGCAGGCTCACGGGTTCCAGATCAACTTTACTTCCCTCTATTTCGAGCTCATTCTTTCATCTCCCCTCCTGACTTCTTGGCCCAAGAACTTCAAGCTCTAGCATGTGACATTAAACCCAAAATTAAATAGCCAAAGTCATTGGTAAAGCTACTTGCTTAATTAAGAGAGGTTGAATCCTACAACTTTATGAACATCTCCAAGGGCTCTGGGTCTCTGACTGAACCCTGTGTTGCTTGTGTTTCTCATTTGCTGTGTTTGGCAACTCTTGGACACCTTAAAACAACTTTCTGGTTAGATAAGGATTGTTTCTCCTAGAGCCCATCATTTCTTAGAGACAGCACAATGTTCAATCCTAAGCACATCTCTGACAGCATATTTACCAATCTAGAGCTACATTGAGTCTATCTTGTCCACACATCCCAAAGGCAACAATCATTTATCTTAGACATTCCAGAGCTATGTACCAGATAAACAGGGACCACCCTGTACCTTAGAACCTTTTGGAATTATTCAAACTAACCAATTCCTAGATTCATCCCCTGTCTTACTTTGCCTTGCCTGACCTATAGAAATGCC
The DNA here is from genome assembly GCA_036184795.1 of Tokudaia tokunoshimensis. Classification (NCBI taxonomy): domain Eukaryota; kingdom Metazoa; phylum Chordata; class Mammalia; order Rodentia; family Muridae; genus Tokudaia; species Tokudaia tokunoshimensis. The sequence goes on along the minus strand of BTHU01000010.1, from coordinate 28,000,532 downwards.
AATAAAGGCATGGCTGTCACTCCCTTCCTTCCTGCTTTCTTAGTCAGCCACCCTTGTTTTCTCATGTGTCCCTGCATAGCGGGTCACACAATCTATTCTACTCTAGGATGAACTTAGCTTTTCTGAGCCTCTACTGTGGCTCCTCTCATAGCCATACTTGATTGACCATCACACAGAAGGACACATAAGGCATGGATATTAGGAGACCCTGCCCTGGGGCAACAGCTCTGCCTCCCCGTGAATTTAAGCCATATGTCTTGGCTCTTTTGCTTTGGATGGAGTCATAAGGAAAACCAGTCAGACTGATGGGAAATAAAACAAACAAAAAGACTAAACAAAGAGATGAAGATGGAGACGGAGACAGACACAGTGACTGACTCCCATCATGCACTGCATATCTCCAGCTTAGCATCACTCCACAGTAATGCATAGTCTGTGCCCTTTGAGATAAGTCAGCATCTCTTCACAGTTGTGAGCTTTTTATATTATTTGCCAAACACTATTTCCTAAACCACAAATTCCTCAATATTTTAAAGGGCCTCACCAACACCAAGATAAGGAAACACCTATTATTTATGGGCTAAATTATGTCCCTCTGTAACTCATGCTCTGAAATCCTAACTCCCCGGAGCTGAGTGTCATAATACTTGAATATAGGACCTTTAAGATGTGTTAAGTTAAAATGAGTCCTTTGAGAACCTTACTAGTGTCCTTTTAAGAAGAAATGTGGACACTTAGGTAGTCATCATAAATGCCTATGCACAATTGTGGAAGGAAGACAGTCATTTGTGAGCCAACCTGATCATAGTAAATGCCAGCCCTGGTCTCATGCTTCCAGACTCCAGAACTACAGGAAAATATATTTGTGTTAGTTGAGCCATCTAGTATGTAGAAACTTTTTTTTTCACATATATGTATGTATATATGAATATGTTTTCAGGCTGGAGAGATGGCTCAGTGGTTAAGAGCACTGACTGCTCTTCTGAAGGTCCTGAGTTCAAATCCCAACAACCACATGGTGGCTCACACCCATCCATACTGAGACCTGACGCCCTCTTCTGGTGTGTCTAAAGACAGCTATAGTGTACTTACATATAATAATAAAAAATAAATCTTTAGGCTGAGCGAGCAGGGACAGAGCAAGCAGAGGTCCTGAGTTCAATTCCCAGCAACCACATGATGGCTCTCAACCGTCTGTACAGCTACAGTGTACTCATATACATAAAATAAATAAATAAATCTTTAAAAATATATATGTTTTCATGTGTGTATGATGTGTGCGCATGTGTGGGCACATGTGTATGGAGGCCAGAGGCTGAGAGGCATCTCCCTTAGTCTTTATCTGCTGAGTCATGGATCTTACTGAATGCCAATCCAGATAATCCAGCTAGCCTACTTGCCTTGAGAGTCCCCAGCCTCCACCTTATGAGTATTGGGATTACAGGCAGGCCTCCACACGTACTTGGCTTTCATATGGGCTTTAGGGATCTGAACTTGGTCCTCAGACTTGCACGGTAAGGACTTTCTCCACTGAGCCACTTCCCAGGCCAATGGTCATGTTGATGTTGCACGATATAGCTCACGTGCTGACTATAACGACTCCACCAAGCACCGCCATGACAAGAACAAGGGGATGGCTCTCTGAAGTCCCACAACGCAGGTGACTGCTGGCTTCACAGTACGATCCTGAGCTCCACATCTAGTCCTGGTCCAGAGATGGCAGTCTGAAGACCCAGCACAGAGAACAGACCATCTGAATATCAGGGAAAAAAATCATATTCTCACGCCCCAGAAATAAAGAGTTGAATAGGTAATTACCAAAAGCCTTTACCAACTCATAAAAGGGGAACAAGCTATAAGAGTGTACAGGCTCATGGCACGATAAATACTCTGATGTTAAAAGTCAGGTTCGGATCCACCTCTGCTCTAGACCAGCCAGGTGGCCTTGATCACACCCCTTCCTGTTCTGGCCTCTGTTTCCCCATTTGTGAAAGGAGTGGTCTGACTGATGATTTAAAACAAACAAAAAGAAAAAAGAAAAGAAAATGAAACAATTCTGTTTTCTGTGAGTCATAAAACGTTCACACAGCAAGATTCCTCAGGGGCCTACTTAAGCGCCAAGATTCCTCTGTCTTCCAGGGGTCAGCCTGGTATTTGCTTGTCATTACCATTTTTTGTCTCAAATCATCCCTCCTGACTGGGTTGCCAGATCCTCCCTGACTCTTCCAGGGTCCCAGTTCCTAATGATTTTACTTCATTCTTACAATGAATGGCATTCTGATAAATGACAAATGGGCCCCACATCCACACATTTCCTTTCTCCTTTGTTCATCTTCATCTCTAAATCTGAGAGTTAATTCCATCACTAACCACCTCAGAGAAGTTACTGCTGGGATGAGGTGCAATTTTTATCTTGTTTGTGTTCTCCCTCCCTTTCCATCTTTCTTCTCCTTCTCCCTCTGCCTTCCCCTTCTTCTCTCCTTCCTCCCTCACTCTCTCATCACCGAGCTTTATCAAGAAGGAGTTCTCAAGCTGAGGGAATAGCTCAGTCGGGAAGCATGGAGACACGAGTTTGATCCCCAGAATGAAAGCTGCATGCTTATTATCCCAGCATTGAGGTGGTAGTGAGCCCTAGGGCTTACCTGTGCACACACACACACACACATACACACACACATACACATACAAAACTATAAAACTTCTCATGAGCAACAGTAAAAGTCTTTTTAAAGGTGGATGAAGCAATAAATTAAAATTCTAACTGAAAATTATTCTCAGTCTTTTAAAAGTTTTGCACTGGCCAGATCATCAGGTGTGAACCTAGGCTAGGGAGTGGGAGATATTTTCACACACTCTTAGACTCGAGATGCTTACCTGCGGGCATCCTTGTCTTAGGAGACTGCCGGATGCCGTACTCCAACAACATGATCAACTTTGTCATGAGAGGAAAAATAAATAAATAAAACTAAGAGACTGAGAAGGCAAAGTTTCCAACACACTGGAGAATAGGAGGCATCGTTGGGTGAGGCCACACAGCAAGTTAAGCACCAGGACAGATGGACAGGACACCAGGGTCTCAAGTCAAAGAGGTCCTGGGTGGAAAAAGAAAGACCTGCCTCTGTCAATAAGAAAATCTGTAACCACAAACCATCTCTCAGCTATGAGGAGACTTAGACAGAAACACAAGAAACAAAAAAGCTAATAACATTTTAGGGGAGTTGGTCTAAAAATTTATAATGTATTCTAAATGACTAAGAGTAGGAAAATTGTGATAATGAACAAACACTTTATATTGGCCAAAACTTGTGATACAATTGGATGGGAAAGAGATGAAAGAGGGAAGAGTTGGACAAAAGGAAAAAATTCCCATCTTCCATTCCAAGAGTTAAACAGAGACTGTCAGAGGCAAAGAAGTCAAGAGAGAACTGTGGGCACATATTATTTATGAGCCTGGGGAAACAGCTTTTTAAAAATGGAAGGGGATGGTTCTGAGAAGAGAGGGAGTGGAAGAGGGGGAGGGAGTGGCCCGGATGCTCATTTTTACTGTAAGACCTCAAGTACTATTTGTCCTTCATGGACCAATACTCAAATGAGGAGAAGGGTGTCTCAGGAACCATGGTAAGGATGGGACCAAGTCCTCCCACCCCAAGACCTCTGCATAACGTAAGATTCCTAGAATCCAACCCACCACAGGAGGAAAGAGAGGAGCTTCCCTGGACTATAAAGCACCTCTCACCTAGAATAATAAGCGTCTGAAATAAATACCATATTTGGTTTTAAAAATGAAAATTATACTTATTGACCACCTGAGTCACAGCTGCTGGGAACTTTCTGGAGTTAGACAGTGGGACAGCACAGTGAATAAAGGTGCACACCACACCACCAAGTGTGACAACCCGAGTTTGATCTCCAGGACCCACATGGCAGAAGGAGAGAAGCACCACCACCAGGTTGCTCTCTAATTTCCCCACTGTAGAGAGTCATTGTAATGCCATATAGCCTTTAGGCATAATTCAGCTGCCTGCCTTCACCTATACCGAGCTGAGGAATTCTAGCCACACCTCCCCCCACCTGGCGGAGCTGGCAGAGCTCCAGGAACAAGCCTTTGTCTTCAAAGGAGCTGCAGTTTCCTGCGAAAGGGGATCAGTCGCCATCTCCTACAGAGTAGCAGACCCTGTGAAATTAACATCTTCCTGAGAGCTGTTATGGCAACATCTCTCAGCCTGGCGGAGACCTGCTGGTCACGCCCACAGCACATATATTGTCGCTCTTATCCCCAAAGTAAAAAGAAAGATTTTGTACAGCCATGCACTAATAATGTCTCTGTGTGTTCTTTTCTCTCGACCCCCGTCATTTCATTTTTCAGCTCTCCCTCCGCATAGAACCCACTTGTGAGCAATTCCCGGGAAGCTTCACCCCACCCATTCCATAGTGCAAGCACACACATGAATGTACACACACACACCAACCAATTAAAAATACTTAGAAGCCAAACATGGTGGCACATGCCTTTGATCCCAGCATTTGGGAGGCAGATGCAGGCAGATCTCAAAGTTCAAGGCCAGTCTGGTCTTCAAACTGAATTCCAGGACAGCCAGGGCTACACAAAGAAACCTTGTCTCAAAAAATACAAATAAGCTATATGTAAATCTATGTGTATATGATATATATGCATATCGAGAAAGAACTTCTGGAATGGAGAAAGTGTTCTGCACTGTCCAATGCAGTGGCAGTGGAAAGGCAGCAAAGGGAAGAGATGAGGATTTTCAGGAGTTTCCACAGTGGGATGAGACATTGACACATAAGTTTTTCCAAGCTGCAAGAAGCAGAGGTGGAGTGTGTGAGTGGGTGCCAGTTGTTTGGGGGAAATAAATCAAGAGAGTGGGAGATGGGATACGGAAGCAAATAGAAAACACAACCAAGGCAAATGCCAAGGGAACCATGTAACGGGACAGATCACGAGTTGATCCCCCCCAGGGATGTCCTTTGTGAGGGGCACAATCTTGACTACTAGGCTCCATTCTCCAGGACGCAGGCAGGGCTCATTTCTTTCAGCTGCTGATGGGTTCCCCAAGGTTCTCCCCTGTTCCATGCTCTGCACATGAGATCTCCACAAGGAATCGCCACAACAGCATCTCAGGAGGCCCAGCTTCCTCTCCTCTCCCCACCCCACAGCTGCTTCTCTAACTGCAACCACAGTTTTCACACAAGTCTGTACCTTAGAGCTAACATCTCATCTCTTCTTTCATGAGCCTGTCTTGTGCTTACCAAAACAAAGACTCCTTGCTCAAGACAGAGTTGGAGGCTCAGACTGGGGCATTGGACAAGAGTGGGCTGATTTCAGAGTGGGGGCACCTCAGCATCCAGGATGACAGTGTGACTGGATATGTGAGGAACTGCCATCAACCTGGAGCCCATAACAGAGAGAATGGAGTCAGGTGCCAGCAAATGGGGAGGAGACCACAGGGACAGCACTTTGAGAGCTGTCCTTGGGCGGACTCCTCATCCATATGTATGACTCAGAAGAAAGAGCTCAGAGCTGAAACAGGGACACTAGCTCAGCCTCAGAGAAACCCCTCCTGGATAACTTGATTAATCTGGAGTGTGGTGTGTACAGGACACTGCACTCCCCAAACCTCTCTGCAATGGGCAACATAGCCTTGGCATCTGAGCCCTGAATGAATTCAGCAAGCTTGGAACTCCAGGGCTACACATCCTCAGCTATATCTCTCAGGCCCAGTCAGTCAACAGTTGTCACCCCCAAAGAATGCCCAGGGCTCTACAAAGGCCCATTCTCAATCTCTGGTGAATTCATATGGGCCATTTCTTCTTCCCATAACTTATCGAACAGTGGGATCTCTCGGGTATACATACTCTCTCCACCTAGAAAGGAGTTCCAGTCATACCGTAACCTTGGAGACTGTGTTCAGGATGCTGTTATTAGAACACTGGAGCTGTGTTCTAATCTGACTGGCTCAGAAGTTTAAAACTCCTGAAGAGGAAGCAGGACCACTCCCCAGAGCACGAGACCTTGGCCTATGGGAAGCAGACGTAGGATATGTGCACGTTTGGTAAGCGAATTTTTTTTTTTTTTTTTGGAAAGACTGGCAAGGGTAGGGTAACTCTCCTACAACATAGGAAGATGAGCAGGCTGGAAGAGCGGCGCCAGTGTCCTAACAACACCTTGAGCCCAGTACCCAAGGCGGCGCGAGCAGACGCCTGACTGCTTTATTACATCCCAGTCTTCCCACGAGACTCAAAAAGTACAGGCCTCATCATAATTGTCACTTTCTCCATAGGAGCTCCCAGCTCCCCAGGCAAAGTCAAGTCTCCTGGTGTATATTCTTTCAAGATCCTGCACTTTCTTTTCTCCACACCTGTGAAGTCACTAACAATTTCCTATTAGTTAGGAATCGATCTCCCCACTGAGATAGAACCACCCCGAGACCAGGGGCCATGTCTGTCTTGTCCACTGCTGCATAGCCAGAACCTGCAGTGGACCTGTCAGATAATAAAATAAGGATAGGGATTTTGTCTATTCAATAAAGGATCAAGCCATGAGGATGCGGTGAGTTGGTAGAGGACACAGGAAGCCCTGAACTCAGTCTTTAGTACAACATATACCAGGTATGGTATAATTCCAGAAAAACCCAAGAGATACAAGTAAGACAATTAGACATTCAAGGACATCACATAGCAAATTTGGGGCTAGCCTGGGCTACATGAGATCTGGTCTCAATTTTTTTTCAATTTACATGTCTTTCTTTATTTAGGCAGGTGTATATGTCAGACAACTTTCATGCCATAACGTGTGTGGAAGTCAGAAGTCAGCAGAGAGGAATCAGTTTTCTCTTCCTACTGTATAGGTTTCAGTGATCAAGCTCATGGTCAGGATTGGCCTCGTGGTTCTTTATCCCCTGAGCCATCTCAAATAAAAACTTTTTCCAAGCTGAGCAGTGGTGGCGCACACCTTTAACCCCAGCACTTGGGAGGCAGAGGCAGGTGGATCTGATTTTGAGGCTAACCTGGTCTACAGAGTATGTTCCAGAACACCCAGGGCTACACAGAGAAACCCTGTCTCTAAAGAAAAGGGGGTAGGGAGCAAATTCTTTTCTCAGGGAAGACACCTTTGGCAGTCACTGTTGTCCTATACCAGGGACCTCACTGAATAACAACTGGAAGGAATTCAAAGGCAGCTACAGTATCCACAGCTGTGAGCAGGTAAAGAAAGTTGTCGTTTGTGTGTGTAATACCCCTGAACCAGGTCAAGCTAGGGTACTGCACACACTTGAGCATCCTAAGGCAAGACAACGGTCAGGGTCGGCGTCTTTCCCATTGCAGGCTAAATAAGTGTGTACTAAAGAAGAGCAGGAAGATGAGGTCAGCGGTGGCAGCAGCACTGCCTAAGCTTTGCATGCTGTCATGTGTCGCTTTGGAATTCATTGTCTTTCCTCCTGACTTAAATCATTCCCTCAGCCACAAGTCCACAATGTGACGTACAGCTATCAGAGAGAATAACAGACACTCGCTGCTCCAAGCTTGGGCCCAAAAATAAGATAATAATTCTTCTGATATCTCAGAGAACATTCCATCAGTTGGTCAAAAATGAATGAAGGCATCCAAATATATATCCAGGACTTACCAGGAGTTGAATTAAGCACATTTGCTGCTTTTTTATTTTTTTTAAGGGGAGGATGGCGATTGCTGATTCTTAAGCACGGAGAAGTCATGGATTTACTACTTGACCGCAGGCTAAAGCCATATTAATTTTATTTCAGATGTATGTATCCAAGCTAAAAGAGGTTGACACGAAAGGTTTAACTCTTAAATCATGTGTTCTTTCCAATAAGGTCATTAATGACAGGCTGAAATGTTGCAAGGGATGTATTACATGATGAATGTTTGTCATTTATTCAAAGGAAAATGCCATGGCGAGCCTAAAGGGTCATTTTCCTCCCGCTACAAGGTAGTCACAAGGGGCAGAACTCCAAATGATGGGATCCAAATTGCTTGCCTTCCCTCCACCATGTTAATTACTCTTGAACCGTGCAAGGTCAAGCACCATCCACACTGCCTAAGCAACTGGAGCCAGCACAGCTGATCACCAAACTCTGAAAAAGGGAGAAGAGAGAGACCAAGAAGCTGGTCCTGAGCATGGCACTACGGACATTTCTAGATTCTCTTGTGTGCGGGAATAGCCAAGGCTAGCACTAAGCCAGAAGTGGGCGTGATTCAAGTTCCTCCAGGTGGTACGAGACTGTGAAGTAAGGACCCTGCTGCTATACTCCCAGCATCTTCACAGTGATCATCATACATCCTCAGAATCCCTCTAGTTATTTCCCATGATCTAAAGTTGTATCAAAAGTTCAAGGTCATTGAGGAATGTGTTTACATAGCTATAGATGGGCTAAAGCTTGCCCTTCCACTGCTTAGAGGATGAGTCCATATAAAATGTATAAGAAGAAGCTGGAGCGGCAGTTCAGCAGTCTAGAGCACCCACCGCTCTTACAGAGGACCCAGGTTTGGGTTCCAGCACCCACACAGTATCTTCACAACCATCTGTATCCCCAATGTCAGGGATCCAGGCATGCACATGGTACACATACTTATATGCAGACAAATATGCATAGACTTAATTTTTTCATAAATATTTTTATAAAGGTAGAATAAAGTAAAGATCCTTCCCTTAGTGTCCCCCAGCACTGATGGCATGTATATCTTCATTGATCATTTATTATTGTTTTTTTTTTTGGTTTTTCGAGACAGGGTTTCTCTGTGTAACCCTGGCTGGTCTGGAACTCACTCTGTAGACCAGGCTGGCCTCAAACTCAGAAATTCTCCTGCCTCTGCCTCCCAAGTGCTGGGATTAAAGGCGTGCGCCACCATCACCCAGCGATCATTTATTATTAACAATAATTTATTATTAACTATAGTTTATTATTAACTATAGTTTATTATTAACTATAATACTCAACTAGCAAACCTGGGTGCAATGGCCAGAATACTTCCTATATCCAGGGAGAAAGCTATACTACTCACAAACATTTTAAACTCTTGTTGTATCAACCCTCTTCCTGGTAGTCTTGCATAGAGGAGAAAGAACACAGGGATACTTCCCTATGTTACAAACCAGAAAGTTGACACTCAGGGATAAAAATCAAGAAGTCTAAACCCACACAGCTCCAAGTGAGATGTGCCAGGAATGAGTCTGGAAGTTCCCATCTCTAGGTCCACTGTTCTATCCTCTATCCATTGCCGACCTTCTCAGCACTCGGCAGTAACTGCAGGTCACTCGGGCACACAAGCAACTATATAACCATGCCTCTGTGTACTACAAGAGACCCACAGGAAGCCTGAGGTCCCAGAAGAAAATGACTGACCATGCTCTCCCAGGAAAATTCTTCTGCTTAGCCATCAATAGAGCCTGCAGCAGATACTACAGACAGTCTAAGACGCTAAAGCCATTCTCCAGAGCCTTTCTAAGAAGGTGACTTTTTCAAATAACATAAATGGGAGTCTCTACCATTAGCCTGCCTCTGTCATACCTTAGCATCTTTTCTCTGACTTGAAGAAGCCAGCCAATTTCAAAGACTTTTGTTTGGAAAGTGGGGGGAAAAATCTCCCAAGACAGGAAAAGGGACAAAGATCTAAGGGCACGAGACTCAAATCCATGTGACTCCAACTGGCACAAATGTCCTCCAAATCCAGACCACGTTCCCTCCCCTAGACCCCAGGCACTAATGCTTCTGGAGACTGCTCAGTCAAAGAAACAGCAGACTTCTTCTGTGTGCTGGGAGAGAGGAAAGCAATTGATTTTGTTTGGAAGAATTTTATGGTAGTCCTTTTTATTATCTCAAGAAGGGCCATGAAATCCTCTAAAGCAAAATCAATTACAGCCACACTCAGGGAGACCTGAGCAGCCCTCTGGCTTATGAGCCAACAGGCAGGTCTCCAGAGAAGATGCCCCAGGCTTGGAGCCACTGCTGGTCCCTCTCGCTGCTGGCTTAGATCCATGTCACCCTCCACTGTTGATCATAAAGCTCCTTCATCAGCTTTCGGAGGGCACTGCCCTGAGCCCACAATGTGGGGCAGGGAGAGGCACCAGTCAAGCTGGACCGATTGATTTACTCTCCCGCAAGTTGGAAGTGGGATCCAGGACCCGTTAGCCTCTGAATGCAGAAGAGCAGAAGGGATGAGGGATACAGCACTTCTGCCATATGTTCTGAAAACACTAGAAAACCCCACTTGAGCCGAGAAAGAAGCAGCCGGCAGGCAGAAATGAGTAGAAATGGAAGGCTGAATTCTGGTAAGTCTTCAGAATGTGGTACCAAATTACCCAACTGGGCATGGCTTCTGGAAAGAACTCAGGTAGATCCCTAACACTTCTTTTCTCAGTCAAGCCAGCTCAAGCTTGTGTGTGCTGCTTACAGCCAAATATGAGGGGCTTGCTGTGTGTTTTTCCTGTTTGTCGATAAGGGCAAGACAAAAAATATCCACTGAATTTAATTGCTTTCATTAAGGAATGGTATGGCATAGGAAATATGGGTAAATCATAAAGACAGAAAACACACTGGTGGTTGTCAGGAGATCAGGAAGAGAGAAATAAAAGGCAACTGCCTAAGAGGGTAGGGTGTTTCTTGGAGATTAGGAAGATGTTTCGTGAATTGAAATAAGTGACATTCGCAAAGCAGTGTGAATACACCAGATACTATTGAGTCATGTACCTGTAGATAATTCATTTTAGTTATGTGGATTGCACCTCAATTAAAAAATAATAATAATACTTAACCCCCATAAACACCAGGGGAACTCCAGTAGATATGCAGAAATTGCCAGTGAACTCGCTGAAGCATCTAATAGATTTGTTCAACAGTGGGAAGACACACATGCGTATGCACACATCCCAGGCACTGTGTTAAAGGCAGTACGGTGAACAAGAAAGACAGTTATTGACTTAGGAAGCTTAACGTGGATAGGTAACATTGAAGTTCTATGAGTGTCAATTGCTGTTACCCACCAACACCTTCTCCTATCTTCTAACAAAGACCATACTCTCTGTGGTTCAGAGAGGAAGCCAAGTCTACCCTCCCCCAAGAGGCCAATCAGGACACTTTCATCCTCGTAATTGGTCAAAAATGAGCACATGACCAAAGGTAAACCAATGAGGTTGTTGAACAAAAGGAGGCAGGGAGTGGTACCATTGGGGGAAGCAACTGGAGGGGGAGGGGGGAAGGAGTGGGAGGAGGGGAGGAGAAGGAGAAAGAGAAAGGAAGGGGGGTTGGGGGGGAGGGGCAGAGAGAACACTCAGAGCTCAATCCAAGAAATTGCCCTCCCTTTTGTTTAAGCTTCTTTGAAGTTTGATGTGCATTCTATTGCTGCATTCCGAAATCCTTTCACTTCAAGGACCAAGTACCATGCGCCATGGAGGTCTGCTATAGGGCACATCTATTAGAAGATGGCAGGCTCTGTGATATAGAGCTTTATTATGTAGTGTGGGATCTCAATGTTGAGTGACGATGGGATATTTGCACTCAAACTGTTGTTAGTGAATATCGTGGATCTTGATTTCTAAAATGTGTCATAGTCATTGCTTAGGAAACACTACAACACAGCACACTGTCTTAAAGACCGTAGAAGACAGTCTATACAGGAGATATTCCTGTGGCCGCTACTCCCAGAGCCCTAGAGGGAAGAGCAGTGGTGGTATTTGGGTGGGTAAACCCCCCCACCCCACCCCCAGTAGTTTGCAACTCGGTTAAGCCTGGATTGCTTGTGTGCATTTGCATCCTGCATCACATCCTTCATCCCTGCAGGCCTGTGGCTGGTTCCCTAGCAACTCTGTTCCCTTCCTGTCTACCCACTCAGATCTGTTGTCTTCTCTAGGCTATGGGATCACTCCCTGATGGTTGGATTCTCCTTCCTTCACCATCCACCAGGAAGGGAATTCTCACAATCCACACACACAGCATTTTCATGGAGACCATGGTTTAAAACATGCTACTACTTAACCTTGTTCTGTTAGATGTCCATTGCTGCCCTGTGAGGTAGAAATTATTCTCTCCATTTTATAAATGAGGAAACTAAAGCTCAGAAAGTCTAAGTAACTTGCCTGTGGTCATATAGCTAGGGAATTAAAGAACTAGGGTAGAACAGCTGAAATTTAAAAAAAAAAAAATTACCTTAAACCATCCAGACTACTGTCCACATGAACACTCAGAAATCAAACACTCCTGTTTGTGGAATTTACCACATCACCCTATTCTCAGGCTCAGTAACACTTTGTACTGAGAGGAAAAGTGTGTTGTGTGTGTGTGTGTGTGAGAGAGAGAGAGAGAGAGAGAGAGAGAGAGAGAGAGAGAGAGAATGGGGAGACCAGAAGTTGGCAATGGATGCCTTCCTCAGTCTCTACGTTATCTTCTGAGACAGAATCTCCCACTGAACCTTGTCAGCTCAGCCAGACTGGTTAGCCACTAGTTCCCTGAGATCCTTGTCTCCTCCTTCTTAGTTCTGGGATGACCAGCATACACTTCTGTGTCCAGCTTTTTGAAGACGTGCTGGGGGATCTAAATCTATGTCCTCACACTTGTCCATCGAACACTTTACAGACTGAGCCATCTCGCCAGCCTCGTGCTTTCCGTGTTTAACTAGCATGAGATCTGACTCCGTTTCATATTCCTAGATGTGACTTCTGCAGGGAGTCCACACTCTTGAGGATGACTAGCCTCTCCTGCTCTACTTAACTCCCATCTCAGGAAACCACGTGGTTTGATGGTTAACCTCAACTGTCAACTTACAAAAACCAAGAACTGCCTGGAAAGAGAGTCCCAAATGAGAAACATTGGGTTGGCTTAAGGGCGTGTTTGGGTAGGATTTTCTTAATTAAGTTAATTGATGGTCCCTAACCTACTGTAGGCAACACCATTCCCTAGACGGGAAGTTCTTAACTACATAAGAAGAAAAAAAGCCGGATGAGCACTACCAAGTAAGTGGGCATATATACATCCATTTCTCTCTGCTCTTGCCTGTGGAGGCAATGTGACTAACTCCTTCAATTTCCTACTGCCTTAAACTTCCCATATGATGGACTATAACCCAGAATTGTGAGCCAAATAAACCCTCCCCCCTCCCAAGTTGCTTTTTGTCTGGGTATTTTATCACAACAACAGAAGTGAAACTACGACACAGGGTCATGAGCATCAAACAATGGTTAAAAAACATTAAACCCGAGAGGGCTATTGACTATCAGAAGGTTTACGTGTCCTACCAACAGTTATAGCTTTTATATACGGTGACAGTAGTGATATTTATTCAAAAATGATTCGGTGTGACTGATGTTTTCAACACTAATTTGTATTTTGCAACAAGGAGAACATGATCCCAGCAGGACTCTGCCCTGGCTTTCTGGGGTGTGCCATAGGCTACTTGGAGTGCCACCAAGGCTTGGGGAGGAATCTTCTGGAGCAAAGGGGCATAGAGAAGACTCTAGCATAAAGTACTAAGCAAGAAGGAGACAGTGGGAACTTCTTCAGTTCGACTTTTAAAATCCTGAGAGAAATTCCAGAAGATGCTCTCACATCAGTTCAGCCACAGCTGTTGTCTGTGGCAAGGCTGGCCACAGTTAAGACAGGTCACCAGCCCCTTATAATAGTGTCTGCATACAGCACTGTGTATTTGCATACCTTGTCTCTCAATGTGTGCGCCTTATTCCTGTTTTATAAGCCCAAAGCAGTGAGGTGTTGGCCATATCCTTTGATTCTGCCTAATGTTTTGAAAACTGGAAAATTCCATATTCGCAAATGATTTATTCAGCAACCTTCAGTGAAAACGTGCTTTTCAAAATCCACAAGCTGCACAGAAGAAGTATTTGACAAATGGAAGAGGCAGAGGCTGAGAGAATGGGGCTCCCTCTGATTACACCGGGCTCCTGGCAGCTCCTGCAGGCAGGCTCACTCTGTGACTATCAATGGTGTCATCTGCTGGAACCAATGTCAGACTTTTGTGTTCTGTTCTGAACCTGTTTGCCTCATCCCCTGGGAAGATAATCCTGTTCTCCACTTCAGTTTGCCTGTGGACTTAGGCACTTCTGCCTCCTATCATGCAGGCTCAGGGCTCAGTCGGCCCCTCCACCCCTAGCTTCCCAGACTCCTTTGTCTCTTCCTTCCTGCTCCATAATCCTCTTTTCTCCCTAGATTGCTTGCTCTGCCCCTACTCAGCCCCAACTCAAGGCAGAATGGCTTTTGCACAATTTTTTTTTTAATGTCTAGAAAATGTGTCACCAGGAAGAGGCTGGGGACCGATGACCTTGTTGAGGACCTGAGGAGAGACAAGCCTAGAAGTCAGGTGTGGTGGCACATGCCTGTAGTTCCAGCACTCAGAAGGCTGGGACAGGAGGATTGTCATAAGTTTGAGGCCAACCTAGGCTACATAGCAAGCTCTAGGCCAACTTTGGCTATAATGTAAAATACAACCTCGAAAACAGAAAGAACAGAACAAGACGGGGCAAGCTTTGAGGGAGAGCATAGCAGAAAAAGTAGGATCCTATCCAGGAAGGACAGAAAGATCCTGACAAGCCACCTACATGAATTTGAAGGGTCTGATCCACCCTAGGCAGGCTTCTCCAGGAGAAACATTCTTCAGAAACCATTCTAAGACTGGCAGAACAGCCTCAGGTAGGAGAGCGCTATGGTCAGGCCTGTGGGAGTTCCATCAGTCACCAAGTACTTCACCAAAGCCAAGCCTTTCCCTGTGCTAGTGTTACATACAGTGCAGGATCTGTGACCCAGTTATCCTCAAATTATTACATGCTGTTTATCTAAAATTTAAATTTAACCAGTGTCTTACAGTTTAGGATTGCCAAGTCTTAGAGAAGGGTGGAGAAGCTCCCAAAAGAATTAAAGAGTCTCTTGCCCACCCTGTGCTGTAACTATCCTGTCTCCCCAAATAGGACACCAACATCAACTAGGCCAAGAAGTTACTCCAGTCAAGTATAACTTGGTAAACCTGGGGAAAGGGTTACTCCCGGGAGCAGAAATGATTGCTGCTGCAGTAGCAGCCAAAAGCTCAATCCTTCTAATAAAAAAACAACTACATCCCTGAATGCCCCCAGCCCAGCTCACAGTCAGCTCCACTAAGGAGTCTCTTCTCTGGCCCAGCAACTTCTCACTGCTGCTATGCCTTAGGGGAAAGGCCTCCTGAGGCTAGTAACTTTCTGAGCTTCTTGTATCTTTTTTGTTCATTTGAGTTGTTATTATTATTGTTGTTACAGTGGTGGTGGTGGTAGTAATGGTAACAGCGATGATGCGCATAAGTGTGTGTGTGTGTTGTGTATGTATATTTTGAGACAGAGTCTTACTGTGTAGCCTTAGCTGTCCTGGACCTTGCTATTGTAGACTAGGCTGGCCTCAATCTAATAGAGACCTGCCTGCCTTTGCCTCTCTAGTGCTGGGATTAAAGGTATGCACCACTACCCATCCAACTTCCTGTATCTTATGAACCACCCTCCTTCCTTCAGAGGAAATGTTTCCATTTAGAGGGAATGGCTACCCTACACCTATCAGTAAGAAGAAGAAGACATGTTCACATCCTGTGAGTATTGTCAGAAACCCTCCCTGCTAGACCCCTGAGCCCCCCCACATTCAGACTGTCCCCATTCTCAGACAAGGGTCTGAGCATAGGTGAGTGCAGCAGTTGGTGCATCCTGTCCATCACTACCAGGGACCGCCCCTTTTCTCAAATTCATTCCCCAAGGCACAGGATCAGAATCATTTTCTAGTCCTTACAGTATCTTCCCTTAAGTATGACTTTTTCTTTTAATCTTGACTGCACATGATAGCTGCAAATGATTATGCAAATGATTCACTGTAGAAGAAATGGAAGATTTAGGAAATTTTGAATAAGCGAGCATGACAGGATCCTATTATGTTCTCTTACAGTCTTTTGAATGGCCTATGTGAACTTCTCACACAGAAGCCATCATCTGTGTATGTGTAAATGTGTGTGTGTGTGTGTGTGTGTGTGTGTGTGTGTGTGTGTGTGTTCCTTGCTTTTCTCATTCTTGTTTTTACATTTGACATTATTGGGCCCAATTCAACTTGACTTAATAAATATTTACCAAGTTCCTACTCTGGATTCTACACTGTGTGTGGAATAGGTAAAGATGCCTGACACAGCCCTTGCCCTGTATGCTGTGGTTCAGAGCAGGAGTCAGACATTGAGTCAGGGAGATAAGATGTGAATTAAACAGTCACCAACAAAGCCTGCAGTATAATTCAATCATAGACTTTGCTTTTGGAGAAATACGTTCCTAGAAATATAGACAGACTATTTCATGGGGTTATATTCAAAATAAATGTGTTGTACATGATCATAGGTGGTAGAATATTTAAATGAAAATAGATAATGCCTCTGTGTTCTTTTTTTTTCTTGGTTCACATAAACCCTGGAAGTGCCTGTGATTACAATTAATATATCACCTTAATAAATAATAAAAATACTAGATGCCTTAATAAAGTACAATCATGACTTAATAAAACACCATGGTAACTTAATAAAGCATCACAGTGACTCACTAAAGTACCAGGATGACTTAATAAAAGACAATGATAACTCAATAAAGCACAGTGGTGACTGCATAAAGCATCACGACAATTTAATAAAGCATGATGACTTAATAAAACAAGAACGATGACCCAATAGAGCACCGTGATGACTTAATAAAACACCATGGTGACTTAATAAAGTCCAGTGATGACTTAATTAAGCAACAACAGTGACTTATGAAGGCACGTGATGACCATGGAGCCAAAACATTCTTTTACCACAGTTTTTGGTAGCTGTATAGTATACCTTTGTGCAAATAGACCATACAGTCTTTAATCCATTATCACTAAACATCTTATTCTAAGTATTGGCTTTTGTAACAACAGCGATCAAGACCTTTGTGCATAAATACAGATGTACATGCAAATCTGATTATTTTTTCAGGTCAAGTTTCCATAGTTGACTTAAATGATAAATCTAGATACAGAGACTTTGTCGTCGTTACACAAAGGCTATTTTCTTACTCTCCTAGCCACATAACAAACTACATTTCCCAGTCTTCTTTGTAGTTAGGTGAGGCCATGCCACTCTTCTCTGGTCAGTGGGACTGATTGGGCCTTGCTCAGCAAACCTTGAATGTGTGCTTCTACTACTGTGTTCTCTCTCAGGGTTCTCCAAATCTGTGAGTTAAAAAAAAAAAATAGAGGAGACTCTAAAGCATTGCACTTGAGTTAGTTGCCCTATGGAAAAGAGCTTCCTTCTTGCTGTGTCAGATCATCCAGTACAAGTATTAGAAAAGGAGCAAATGAACTATGGTATTCTACCATTGCAGTTGACATTTCATCTATTCCAGCAGACCATGATAACTGACAGAGGAGTCCCTCCCTCACTCCCCCACTAAGCACCATTGGGGGGCATGGAAATGCAGTCAGGGAACCCTGGTATTCTACCCATTCATCCTTCACCTACCCAGGTTCACCACAACAGTCCCAGAGCCAAGCCTTATTCTTGACTGGCCTTCTTCCCTAGAAGTTCAATCCAAACACCAGGCCTTGGTTAAAGCTTTCCTACCCAGCAACTCACTCAGTAATACCCCCAAGGAAAGCTACCAGGTGCCCAGCCTAGATTCACCTTGTGGCCTTTATGCCTGGAAAGCCAATATCATTTTTTTTTCCCCATGCAGCAAAACAAATCTACACAAGTCACAGAATAAAGAACTTCAGAGATCACAGATAACCCATTGCTCGGGCACTGTGGCACTCATTCTTTCCTTGGAAACTTCCGACACCGTTTTGTCTGTGTGTCTTCCTTCAGGAAGAAATGTGGGCAATGCTACCCTACTCTAAGAAGGGCGCAGGCTGATTCATCATTGTGGTGTGATTGCCATCTTGTGGCAGAGATGGGACAAAGCAGCAGGCGTCTCCAGTAAGCAAACTAGAACTCCACAACCCATCAGAAGCACTATGAGAACAGATCAGAAGGACTCCAACAAATGACTGGCCTCTGAAGTGTGCCAGGAGATGATGGCCCAAGTCTAACTGCTTCCTTCCACTGCTTCTCAGAGCTCTTTTCTTTCCCCGCCAAAAAAATAAAATAAAATAAAGTAATTAAAAGTTCCTGCTCACTGTTTTGCATGGTACAAATTACATGCTTCAGGGGTTATATGCAAATAACACTTTTATTTCATTATAAAAATGATGCATGTAAGTTGTTTAAAAATTAAAACACCACTGAAAACTTTAAATCAGCCACAAATCATCCCAAATATGGGAACTCTGAGCCAGTCAGTGTGAGGGCTTAGTCACTCTGATAGCAGGGTGCAAGTCTCTCTGTGACACCCACAAGCTGAGAGGCAATGTTGGCTCTGGTGGCATGGCAGTAGGCTTCCTTCAAGCTCTTCACTTCCTACTTCATCTGAGACAAGGTAAAACCCTATGTGTAGTGGCTATTCCTGGTTGTCAACTTGACTATGTCTGGAGTGAACTATAATCAAGAATTGGAAGGCTCACCTATGATCCTAATCTGGAGGCTCAGAGATACAAGTTTCTGACCTGGATCTTGGCATGGAGATCTTGAAGCATAGTGGTTAGGAATTCCAGAAGATTAAGACAAGGAGATTGGGGCTGCTGAGATGGCTCAGCGGTTAAGAGCACCAACTGCTCTTCAGGAAGGTCCTGAGTTCAAATCCCAGCAACCACATGGTGGCTCACAACCATCCGTAATGAGATCTGACTCCCTCTTCTGGTGTGTCTGAAGACAGCTACAGTGTACTTACATACAATAAATAAATAAATCTTAAAAAAAAAAAAAGACAAGGAGATCTCCGAGTTCAAGGTCATCTGGGATTAAAGGCGCAGTGGCACACTCCTTTAATCTGGGCCACACCCTCTGCTGGAGACCTACATAAGGACATTGGAAGAAGAAAGACTCACTCACTCTTCCTTCCTTGACTGCTTGCCTTGTGGGACTGAGCAACTGCTAGATCCTTGGACTGCCATCCACAGCTGCTGCTGACCATTGTTGGGGAGTTGGACAACAGACTGTAAGTCATCAACAAATTCCCTAACTATATAGAGACTACCCATACATTCTGTGACTCTAGAGAACCCTAATACACTATGTATCTTGGTTTTTTAATCTTAGAAACATGGAGAAGGGAGAGAGACAAGAACAATGCAGGCTAAATACAGACAACAATAATACAGAATAAACCACTCTTTTTGTGATGTCATGAAGACGAATCCATCTGTAAAGATTGCGTAGTACCCATGGGAACTCTTTGTTCCCCATGTGTGTTCATCACACTATGATGATGAATGGGACGTTTAGATAGAGGCTGTTTAACTATGCATGTTACATTTTTCAAAAGCATTTGTGAGAAGAACAGGAAGAAGGAACCAATAGTTGTAGTGATATAGGATTGAGTGGGAGGATCTTCTGGATTCCTGGGTGATCAGCAGTGTATCTCCTGAATGGTTCTAACTTTCTGTCTGTTTTTTTCCTTGCCACCAGAATGCTGCCAAGGAGCCCACCTTCAGCTGTCCCCACTCAGGAGGAATAAGGACATTGACCGCCAACCAGAAAGGAATCAAACAAGAAGAAAAACTCATCCTGCTGAGGACAGATCACTCTCTGGGAGACAGCGCAGGCTTTCGCATCACACTGCTCCAGCTCCTCTTTCTCCTCTGTCATCTGTAGATACTGAATCACACATACCAAAGTAAACAGTGAACAGTAGGGTGGAGTGGAAAGGCCAGATCTAGAGAACCTCTCCCAGCAGATGCCCCCACTGAGAAGCCAGTCAGGAAGAATTCCTGCTACTATCAACAGACATTATGATCCACAAGAAAGCACTTCCTCTCTTAGCCAAGCTCACAGGAAGTACCTCAAATGGACTTGTCACCTCATCTTCTAGGTAGGTGCTACCATCCTCATTTTGGCAGTTAGGTAAACTGAGATTTAGGAAGTCAGACACTTACCCAGAGGCATTCAGCTGGTATGCACCGGAGTTGGCATTTAGATTCCAGTTTCAGTAATCTGACCAAAGTTCCTTGGAACCCTCACAGCAAACATGAGGCAGTTTAGACACTTGTTTGTTACTTCCAAAACCCTTTAAGAAAATTTCTCATCTAGCCCCAACCTTCATTTACTCTAGCCAAGCAGTGCCAGACAGAAAGTAAGAAGTCTGAAGTTTGCTTTAGAATGTCTACATCCTATAATAAGCAGGAAGTAGCATAGGCCCTTGGCCATCTAGAGTCCTCAGAAAACTGAGGGGGTCAGTAGGTAGAATGGCTGTTGGGCCAGTCAGTTGCTCAGTTGGTCCCTGGACTCAAAAAGGCAACCCAATTTTCCCAAAGAATAGCCATCCTTCAAAATCATCACCACAGCCGGGTAGTGGTGGCACATGCCTGTAATCCGAGCACTTGGGAGGCAGAGGCAGGTGGATTTCTGAGTTCAAGACCAGCCTGGTCTACAGAGTGAGTTCCAGGACAGCCAGGGCTACACAGAAAAACCCTGTCTGGAAAAAACAAACAAACAAACAAACAAACAAAAAACCTCACAGATATCCAGGAAGCACACAATGCAAGAGTGGATGAGAGAGAGGTTCCCTCCCTCTTCTCTACAAGCTGTTGTCAGCCCATCCTCCAAAGTCTGAACTTAAATAAATAGGTCATTAGCCTGAGTCCTTCTAATGTAACAAACCATGACCTGCCGTCGTACACAAATAAAATGAATACCAGTACCTGGCCTGTAACAAATAGACAAGTTTCAGTCAATTACAAACAGCCAAGCTTTAGCCAGTCGCTGACAGCTAATTGCTCAGACAAGGCCTGTGGATTAAAAAAAAAAGTGTGTTCATGTGCGTGCGTGCGTGCATACATGCATGCATGCGTGCGTGTATGTGTGTGTGTGTTCAAGCGTAGCCAATCAGATTCACTCTCTAATGTACTTCCGCAATTAGCTTATAAAAGCTCTCCACGTGCACACTGCTGGGCAGAGGCCTGAGTTGCTTCTGGTTCTGAGTGCTGTCCAATTCATGAGTAGTTCTTTGATCAAATAACTTCTATTCAATTTGATTTTCTTCAAGACTTTCTTTGAAGTGACTAACCCTTCTAAAACAAAGCCAGCTTTGGCTGGTTTCTCTGCTAACACACTCCTGGGGCACTCTTATCTGAGAAGGAGGGAGTCTAGGGCTCCTAGCATACACATAAGAGCCTAACCACCACTCCTCCTTGGGATAAGTCCACACCTTTGGTCATCTGTTCCTTCTACCTAAGGGTCCCTTTTTATTTTATTTTATTTTATTTTATTCTATTCTATTCTATTCTATTCTATTTTTTAGGATAAGAATTTGTTGAGAAGCCTAGCAGAGTGACCCACACCTGTAATCTCAGTACTCTGGAGACTAAAGCAAGAAGATCACCATAAGTTGGAAGGTAGCCTTGGCTAGATACTGAGTTTCAAGCCATGCTGGTTTATAGAGTTGGGCACTATTAGATTAGATATACTATATCAAGACAAAATGAAAAAGGATGGAAGGACTGGAAAGATGGCTCATGGATTAAGAGAGTTTGGTTTGCGGCATACATGTCACATACAGGCTCACGACTTCCTATAACTCCTGCTTCAGGGAATCACACACACACACACACACACACACACACACCAGCCTCTATGAGGACAACATTCATGTGAACATACCCATGCACATATGCATACAATTAAAAATAAAACAAATCTTTTTTAAAAAAAAATTAATGCTAAGCAGGTGGCTCGGTAAGTCAAGTGCTTGCATAGAAGCCTAAGTTCCAGAGTTCAAATCCCCAACAACCACTTAAAAGTCAGCACAGTGGCACACATCTGAAACTCAGACACTGGGGGTTGCAGGGAGGGGCAGAGAGATGAAGATTCCTGGAGTTCATTGGCCAGCCAGCTTCTCCAAGTGAGAGACCCTGTCACAAAAAAACAATCTGAAAGCAAATGATAGAGAAAGATATCTAATATTGACCTTTGACCTCCATAGGCACATGTGCACATGCACACGCTTGAACACACACACACATACACGCACGCATGCATGCATGTTCGCACGCACGCACGCACGTGAACACACTTTTTTTTTTTTTAATCCACAGGCCTGTAATCCTAGCATTCAGGAAGATGAGGCAGGAGGGCAGAGAGTCTTTAAAAATTCCCCAGTGGGGATGGAACAGAGACTGAGGGAATAGCCAACCAGTAACTGACACAAATTGACGCCCATCCCACAGACAAGCACTAATCCCTGACGCTATTAGTGATACTCTGTTATGCTTACAAACAGGAGCATGTTGTCCTCTGAGAGGCTCCACTCACAGCTGACTCAGACAAATGCAGACATCCACAGCCAAGCAGTAGATGGAACTTGGGGACTCTTATGGAAGAATAGGAGGAAGGATTGTGAGCCCTGAAGTGGATAGGAACTCCACAGGAAGACCAACAGAGATAACTAACCTGGACCCTTGGAGTTCTCAGAGTCTGAACCACCAACCAAAGAACATACATGGCTGGTCCTAGACCTCCCTGACCATATGTAGCAGAGTGCAACTTGGCCTTCATATAGGTCTCAAGCAACTAGAGCAGGGGCTATCTCCAAAGCTGTTGCCTGTATATGGGATATGTTCTACTAGCTGAGCTGCCTTGTCTGGCCACAGTGGGAGAGGAAGCACCTAGTCTCACCAAGACTTGAATGAAGTACCGGGCAGGGAGGGAATATCCAGGGCGGTCCCCATATGCTCAGAAGAGAAGGGGAGGGGAATGGGGGAAGGACTGTGGGAGGGGGTAATTAGAGGGGGAGTCAGTGATAGGGATGTAAATCGAATAAGTAAAAAATATATAGTTAAATTAAAAAAAAAAAACTCCTGATGATTCTAATAGCCAACAGAGTTAGGTATTGCTAGCCTAGGTACAAAGCTAGGGAAACAGAGTCAGACAAGACACTAAGATCCATCTTCCCTCCCTGAGAAGTTAGCTCTGGAGCAGAGTGTGGGTTACTTATCTGTCCTGTTTCGGGCATCCACTGCCCAAGACCAAGGGACCTGCCTTGTGGGTATCAGGAGAGGGCAATGACAGGAGCCGTCACCTTGGGTGGCCCTCTTTCTTCCTTCATTGATAGAAGCTTGACCTCTAGATACAAAGTCCATCACATAACCCTGACTTTCTTTCTCTGTCTACACACACACACACACACACACACACACACACACACACACACACACACAAAGAACAGAACGCTTCAGACGAGGAAAGGAAAACAAGGTTTAAGACTGATGGCATTTTCATCTTGTTTCTCTCTCCCTACTTTCTATCACTGCAGCAAAGCAGGGGTGGTCTGCGGGGGTCCTCTTTTAGCTAAGCATCAGCATCTTTACCAACTCAGAGCTGAGTTCACGAAGGTATAGATGGGTAATCAGATGAATAAGCTAATCAGTGGGCAGATGAACTGGTGACAAAGAACGCTGTAAGGAGACAGATGACAGAGGTACAGAGACTGGTTTCAACTGTCAACCGTGAGGTCAGCCCTTGAGCAAACACAGCCAGAAGAAGAGCATGGTTCCTGATAAGCCTCCTGGGGTGTGCAGGGAAGAATATTCGAGCTACCGGAAGACTGAACATAGTAGTCACCCACGTACAAAAGGGCCAAGAGAATAATTATGAGCTTCAGTAATGAGAAATTGGAGAGGGAATAAAATGAAAAGAGGGACCTATGAGAAATCTCAGTACCTCTGTTTACTCCTGAGTTCAAGATAAAGTTCAAACCAATCAGGAAAACTCTTTCAAGGAGCCTGGGGCTGCAACAAATCCTGCCTATGTCACAGAGCCCCTGCACTGCCTGCCCGAGGCCGAGTTGTTCATAACCCATCTCCTTTAACATTGAGGCTTCTCATGGCTTGGGTCCCAGAGGCAATTGCTACAACTTAGAGAAATGCACTTGGGAGCTAGGGGTGGTTTGGTGGTTCTTTTAACTTCTCTTGTCCAGTTAAACATTACCCAAAAGAGGATCTGCTACAACAGTAGGAGCCAGTAATTCCACCTTTTAGTCTAGGAAGGAGCTCAGGTGTGCCCTTGAACACTCACCTCCTCATCTTCCAAAGCAGATAGCAGTGCCTACCTTTGGATATCGTTTCAAGATTGAAGAAGATCGTGAAGGAGTATATGCAGCAAATAAGAAGATTGGCACTGGGCTGCCAGACCCTGCCTGGTTCTTAACTCCATGCCTTATTCTGGTTCTGCCCAGAGCTGAGACCTTAGACTCCACATACAGGCTCTTGTCTTTCTCTGACCTTCCAAAGCAAAGGCAGCTGCGGACTGCAACTGCAGACTAGACACCCGCCTGCCTCGCTGCTACTCCTACCCCAGCTTCAGAGGTGTTATTTGAGCTGGTGTCTGTTTCTAATTTCTTGTTCTTAGAGACAGCCCAGTGGTCTTACTGAGTATTTGCTAAATACCTCTTACCTTGGGTCCTCTTTACTTATGTTGGCAGATTCTGAGACTGAAGCCCAGCTCCAAACTTTACCCTAATGACAGATATTCTGTTACCCCAAGAAAGATCTCCACTGACAGAATTCTAAGCAACCCTGGGCAAGGGGTCTCTTGCTGGAATCTGCCCACTTGAAGCCCTACTATGTCCTTCCAGATCCACCTCGGTTATAGGCTACCTGTCAGAGGTTTTCAGACAACTCCCACCATCCCACCAAGTCTTTCTCTCTCTGTGGAGTGTGGTTTGGGGGAGTAATGATAATAAAGAGAATTGCCTTCCCTGTGCATCTCTTGTATGAACTCTGGGGAAGCCTCATCTACCAAATGAGAGTAATCACAGCCCCACAGAGGAATCCCAAGGGATAAAGTGTGTTCTGAGCCTAGCACAGTGCCTGGCATACGACAGAGCCCCATCTCCTCCCCCCAAAGAGCCCAGTCTCTTCACCACCTCCTCCCAGCCCAGATGGCTTACAACTGAATCCAGCGATGTGACAATGGTCATTAAAGCAAATGTGTCACTTGGTTCTCTAGCCAGGTGGCACACGACAGCCATTAATTTTTCTCATGAAAAATGGCTTTCCTAATTGAAAAAACATCAAAAAGATTGAGGTTTACACAAATGTTCAGCTCTGTTTATTTTTTCCTAACTTACTTTTCAGCAGTCAGTATGAGCTTAATGAGCTCTCGGTTACAGCATCTTCCCTATTTATAGATACCAGTGCCTGTGGCGTTCCAGACGTATGGATTGAGAGCATTCAGCCTGAGCTATGGGGTCAGCAGGGAAAAGTTACCATAACCAGGTGGGTTCCAGATGGGAATCGACACGCCTTAAAAGCTGGCACAGTACTCCGTAGGACCTTGGCCAGTGCCACGTGTCAGTTGGATTCTGTTGTCCTCCTCTGGGGGCAGAGTATTTGTACTTGAAGTTTGGGGCTTTGGTTTTGTTTGTTTGTTTTCATTTGGTATGAGGAGAAAACAGGTAACATTCAGTGAGTAATTACCCAGTGAGCGAAGCAGCGTGCCAGTACTCTCTCGAGATGAAAGTGGAAGGATGTAAAGAGAGTTTATGTTCGGGAAGAGGCTAAGAAGAAAGTAAAATGCTTTCCTTGCACTCATGGGGATCTGAGTCCAAACACCAGAACCAACATTAAAAAGGCCAGGGAGAGATGCCCCCAATCCCTAACCCCTAGCCCTGGCAAGCAGTCAGGAGGGCTGGCCCCACCCCTCACCTGGGCAGCATGGGAGAGCTGGCCCTGATGTGTAAGCACGGGCGAGCTGGCAGGCTGACCGAACTCAGCTACCACACAGGTCCAGATCCAGGGCTCTGAGTTAGCCCACCCCAACATCTACCCCCTCTATGAGCTGCTGGAGCATGTGAAGAGGCTAGCCCTGCAGATTCAAAGCCATAGGATCTCCATGACACAGGGCAGTCACAGGATATCCGAGAGGAGTCCTGGTGAGGATCCAGTATTGATGCTGTAGCAGAAGCCAGGGGTCTAACCAGACCAACAACTCATTGCAATGAACATGTGCAGGTAAACATGTTTGGGCAAAGAGGTTAAACACGCAGAGAGGCCCAAGTGTGGAGGATGCTTAAATCCCACTTAAAAGGGGGAACAAAATAGCATAGGAGGCAGAGGGAGAGAGAGACCTGGGTGGTAGAGGAGCAGAGGAAGGAAATAGAGGGGCCTGGTCAGATATGGGGAGAGACAGGAGAAAGGCCCAAAGGGCCAGGAGAATGAATGGAAATATGTAGCTGCCCTGGGGGGCAGGGGGATCTCTAGGAAATACCAGAGACCTAGGATGGGGGAGGTTCCTAGGACTCAGTGTGGGTGACCTTAGCCAAAATGCCTAACAGGGGAGATATGAAACCTGAAGAGACCACCTCCAGTAACCAGACAGGACCCCCCCAATGGAGAGTTGGGGACACCAACCCACCTACAACACTTTTGACCCAAAATTGTTCCTGTCTAAAAGAAATGCAGGGATAAAAATGGAGCAGAGACTGAAGGAATGGCCAACCAGTGACCGACCCAATTTGGGATCCATCCCATGGGCAAGCACCAATCCCTGACACTGTTACTGATGCTATGTCATGCTTGCAGTCCGGAGACAAACATGGCTGTCCTCTGAGAGACTCTACCCAGCAGCTGACTGAGACAGATGCTGATACTCTCAGAAGAGCGCTGGACTGAGGTCTGGGATGCCTATGGTAGAGTTAGGGGAAGGGTCGAAGGAAGTGAATGGGATGGCAATGCCACGGAGCTAACCCAGACTCCTGGGAGCTCCCGAGACTGAGCTACCAACCAAAGAGCATAACAGACCAGTCAGAGGCTCCTGGCACATATATATCAGAGAACTGGCTTGTCTGGCCTCAGTGGGAGAGGATGTGCCTAATCCTGTAGAAACTTGATGCCCCAGGGTGGGAAGATAGGGGAGGAGGGCACTCTCTCATAGACAAAGAGGAGGGAAGAACTCTACAAGGGGATCACAAGGAGGGCAACATTTGGGATATAAATAGATAAAATTAATTTTTTTTAAAAAGATGATTGGCCAAAAGGTATATTGTGTGACATACTGTAACTTTCACATCAAGATTTTTTTTTTTTTTGGATTTTTTTTGTTTGTTTGGTTTGGTTTGGGATTGGAGGGTGGATATGGAGGGACGGGGAAATGAATGGGGTACATAGTGTGAAATTCACAAAGAATCATTAAATATTTTTAAAAAAAAAACACCCAAGGTTGCCTGGCCTCCACTACCTCCCCATACACATACACACACACACACACACACACACACACACACACACACACACACACACACATGCGTGTGTGTGTGTGCACATGCATGTAAACATTCTCTTCATCCTGGATCAAGAAGCTTGTGTCTTCATCATTTTCGTTCATCCAGCCACATCTTCTTGTAAGAGGCATTGTTCTAACTGGTGAATTCTGTCCACTTGAAGAAGAGAGAGCAATGAGGGAGAAGGGCACCAGACCCAAGAGGCAAGATGCCCAGACTCAAAGTTCCACATCTCCCACAAGTCCCTATCATGGGAGCAAGCCCCTCACCCACTCCACCTTGGAACTAAAATGTCAGTGTGAGCTTAAAGTCAGAATACTAAGCAATTGCCCTTCTGCTCCGGCTGATCAGCCCACAGTAAACACAATGAAAATTAGAAGACAGCATTGATTAACAGCCAGTTTTATACCCAATTATCCCCAGAAAGTAGGACACCCTGACAAAGCTGCAATTGCTAGTGGAGTTTGACCTATAACTAAAAGAAGAAAGAGATCCCTAAAGTCTAACTCACCCTTTCACCAAATTCCACCCATAGAACCTACAGGACCAGGAAATGCTGCATGGTCAAGCATGGTGTGCAAGGCAGTTCTTTTGAGTCCAGGAATAAACAAACTACTGTGTGTATGTGTGTGTGGGGGGGGGTGTATGTATGTACATGGGGTAGCATCCCATATGTATGGGAGGGGAGAGAGAGAGAGAATCCCACCAAAGCATCAAGAGCCCTGCTGTGCTAGACAGTTTTCTGTTGCTAAGCTAATCAACCTGCAAAGAGAATCTGTTAATTTTGGCGCTGTTTCTAACATTTCACACCACAGGCCATTGGCTTTGGGACCTATGACACTAAAGTACACCATGTGGCCTCACGTGGAAGAGGACACTATTTACCTCATTGTGGCCAGGAAGCAAAGAAAGAGAACTTGTGGCAGCAACACATACCATGTGGCCACACGTGTAAAAGGAAGCTATATACCTCATGATGGCTAGGATGCAGAGAGAGAGAAGGGGAGAAGCCAGGGTCTCACTAGTTCCTTTGACGGGACACCCATAGCATCTGATTTCCTTTTTCTTAGACCACATTTCCTGAAGGCTCCACCATTTCTCAACAGTGGCAAGCCTTTAACACATGGGGCTTCTAGAAGACATTTATCCCACCCATAGCAACAGCTCACAAGAACAAAACAATTAGACCAGTCCTCTGGTGAGGAGGAAATAAGTGGGAAGCAGAGAGAATGAGCTGAAGTGTACCACAGCATTTCCCTGAGCAGGAGACATTGGAGCAATCCTTCTGCAAGCCATGGTGAACCCTGGAGAAAAGAAGAGAAAGATTCTCCCTAAAGTCCTTCACCTGCTAAAGAGCTGGAGGAAACCCAGGAGAACTAGGAGGCATGTCCACCCTGTGTCCCACAGTCTCTGCATACCCCAGATTAGCTATGAATGAGACCCAATACCTTTATAGATGACAAGATGATGTCATGATGTCAAATGGACTCCCCTGAAAGCAATGGCTACAGCTACAGAAAGGGAATAGACTCAGAAAATGTGAGTCTATTTCTGCAGTTTCTAATGTGCACCTGCACAGTTTCTAATTGGGGAACAAAGGATGGTTCCCTGGCATACAGCCCCTGTCTTATTCACTCTATATCCCTGGCACCCAGCACAGATGGGAGCCTAGCTCAAGGCCAGACTCCATCAACATCTGTTGAATGGATGCAAGGATGGTTAGAAGGCTGTGGCTTAGCATCACCCTGAGACAGCAGGCTACCAGGGCTGCTCTGAGCCTTGATTCAAAAAGCCTGATAGAGCTTCAGGGATGTTAACTCATGTTATACTCATTCATTTTGACTTGTAATCACATAATTAACAGCCAAGGTGGTGGCAGCTTCTATAATAGCCTTTGTAATATGTCATAGAAATAGAAACGACTTACTCAAGAGATCAGCACCTTGCGGTCCTGCATCATCACAGACCACAGGCCTTGGGAATATATTTGACTTGTAACCTGAGCTACTGATCCTGATCCTGAAGCACTTCCCTACATGACAGAAAGGGGCAGGGGCTGCATGGAGGCAGAGCTCCACACACATGGGGCTCCATGAGGATCACAGGTCCAGCCAGAGTGAATGGTTCTGTTAACCTCTCCTAATGCAGATGTCAGGAACACACACAAAGGCACATGTAAACATCCTCTTGGGCTCACGGTGAAAATGGAATGGATGGATTCATGCAATAAATAAGTTCCTGAGTTGAGATGTGGTCCCTCAGGGCCAAACAAGGGCAATGTCCCTTTAAAGATGTGAGGTCCAAATATGGCTCTAAAAGATGAGTAGGTGGAGTTAGTTCGGGGAAGAAGAGTGGACAGAAGCCCCTTCGGGGATAGAAGGCAACACTTCCAAGTCCTGAACATGAGAGATCCTGTCTTCCCCTCAAATCCTACTGCCTCTCAAAAGCCCATTTCATGAATGGAAAGTGGAACCTCCACAGAACAGTGCTACAGGGTCACATCAACAGAAAGGTCACATCAATCAAGAGGAGGGAGGGAAAGGAGAGGGAGGAGAAAGCAAGGAACAGAGGAGAAAAGACAGAAAGGGGCAAGGGGGGAGGGGAGGAGACGGGGAGGGGGAGAAAAGATCTAACTCCTGTTTTCCAATATTCTAATGCTCTTTGCACTAGAACACCGCTCCTCGGAGATGCTTCATAAAAACAAATCTGAGGCATGCCATATCCTCCTCTTAGCAGTTTACACAGCTCATTAACAATGTAAAAACCTTGAAAAGTCCTACAGTAAAGAACAGGAGTCCCCCAACTTATTCGACCACTTTTTCAATCAGCATCTACTTAGCATTCCACAGAACACGCATGGGGAGAGGCTCCCATAAATTAGGCTCAGTATCTACAAGGCAAGCACCAACTCCAACATCAACCCCAGGGAGCAGAAGCTCTTTAATATGACGGTCTATCATTAGGCGTGCTCCTCGAAGTCCCGTGAGCATCGCAAATATCCCGGTTAAGCCCTGGGTTAAGGCAACCACCCCCAAGACAAGGAACAGGTGGAATGAAGCACGCGCTCACCATTTGATCCCTAAGAAAAGAAGTGAAGGAGGCATGACTGGGGCTGGCTTAGCAGAGATTTACTTCCCAGGCATCCTTTGGAATGGATATCCTGCATGATTGAGCCGGGCTTTGTTCAATTCTCAAAGCAATTTGCCAGGAGTGAGAAAGGGGCGCTTAGTAAAGCAAGTTGGTCAGTCCTGGATGATTACTTCTTATTCCAAAACAATTACTATAAAGGTAAAATGGGTTATGTTGCTGTAAAAAATATATATATGACTTTCTCCAAACAGTAGCACATGAATTCCCGACCAGAGCTATGAGACCATGGCCAAGAGCAGGTCAGACATAGGACCTGTGGGGAAGATGTTTCTGCACTCACTTAAAATAGAATTAAAACAAACTGGACGAATGGGGAGGAGGCAGGGGAGAGTGATGAAGTGCTTCAAGACAAGGACCTATTTATCAACGGAAGCCCATCTCTAAAGAGTATCTGCAAGGAATAACATTGACAACACCCAGCTGGCTTCTTCCATCCATCGGGACGCCACACCCATCCAACCTCCTAAAGGAGAAAGACTCAGCAGGATTGCCCAGTCTTAGCAACAGTGACATCATGTATCCAGTAAATCTTTGTGGTAAGGGGATATCTGTTCCTTGTAGGACAGTTAGCAGCAACTCTGTCTACTACCCTTGGAATGACAATGGAAATCCTTCCTCCTTGTCAAGTTGTAACAATTCAGACTGTTGCCAGACATTGGCGAAGGTCCTCAGCCACTGGGAAGTAGAGTTAGGAAATCAGCCCTGGACTAAAGCAACGTGGAAGTGGGAGAACAGCCCCATCTGGTCTCTGGATCCATTCTGTGTCCAAGAGAAAACTGCTTGAGACTGGCCTCTCTCAGAGAGCAGGGGGAAGGTGTTGAAAAGCTTGGGTCCCTGGTCTTTTCAGTACACCGTAGGATTAGGACCTAGCCGAGTCCCCAGGCAAACTACCCCATAGCCAGTCCTACAGGCTGCTCTGCAGCTGAGCCAACACAAGATACAGAAGTCAATAGATATCAGAAGTCATCCCTCTAAAACCAGGAAGCCATCCGCTTTCCACTGCCTGACTACTATCATTCCTACGCCCTTTGTAAAAGGCAAGTAAGAAATTGAGGCTATCATCCAAGGCTCAGAGTGTCTCAGTAGGAAGAGCTTGAGAACTCTTTCACCAACTGAAGATGGTCACTGTTTCCCCAGTGACAGCCAGCACCAGATGCAGACAAGCAACGGCCTGGATCCGAGTGCCACAATTTATGAACAATCTTCCCTTGATATCTGCCACCTGTAGGTGACAGCAGGCGTAGTTCAGCTTGGGGTCCAATGCTGTGAGAAGGTCCTCACACTGACCCTGATCTGGTCGCTTCACTTCAGCTGACCTAGTGAGCTGACCACCCGGAAATGAAGAGAACTTCGGTGCTCACTTTCACCAAGTCGTTGCAAGATTCAAATGAGAAATTGGATGTCTGTGAAAGTGCTTTGCAAATATAGAACTCTAGGCAGCTGTCGGCTGTTTTTATTAACTCAAGAGGCATCGTGAAAGTCAAAACGCAAATCAATTTTAATTTGCTTAAAAGAAGACACCAGGCAACCCATTTGCAGAGAAGCAAACTGGGGAAGATTTTCTGTGGTGAATGTATCGATGAAGAAGAGTTACGTTGGAAAAAAAGAAATAGAGAGTTTTTAAGATGTAAGGAGTGGACAGGGCTGGAGAGATGGCTCCGTGTTTAAGAGCACTTTTTGCTCCTTTACGAGACCCAAGTTCCAAGCACCTAGGTCAAGCTGCTTACAGATGCCCGCAATGCCAGCTCCCAGAGATCTGATACCTTCTTTTGACCATCAAGGGCATCTTCACTCATGGGCACATACCCACACACAGACACACAGACACACACACAAAAGAAAGAAAGAAAGAAAGAAAGAAAGAAAGAAAGAGAGAGAGAGAGAGAGAGAGAGAGAAAGAAAGTCTTTTTTTCATGATATAAGGAATGTATCTTAAAACACCCTCAAATCTCTTAGATCCACAAAAAAATAAAACATCATTGCTTTTCAAAGTGGTCTTTCCTGAGTCCTGGTTTTCACTTTCAAGGCCTTTCTTCTTTCCTCCCATTTACCTCATTTCCTTGGTCACTCTGGCCTCTGAGGTGCCCTTACTTGTCATCATCAGCCTGATCTAGCATCACTAGGATGCATTTAACCACTCCTGGCACCTTCCCAGGTATTGTACTGAGCAAATGACTCTGGGGAGAAGAAGAAGGCAGGAGAAGAGGAACACAAGGAGATAGAAGCTGAATGGAGAGGAGCGAGAACCCCCTACCCCACCCCCACCCTCATCCCATCCCCATCCCCACCCCCACCCCCCAACCCCATCCCCAACCCCACCCTCATCCCATCCCCACCCCCACCGCCACCCCCACCCTGACTGCTCTGAGGCTTTGCATCTCAGCACATATTCCCAAATCTGGAATTGGGAGAACGCTGACTTTGACCAGGGACTCCACATGTGCTGCCGGCCTTGTTAGAGTGCCACACGGATAACTGCATTGAGCCATTGCAGCATTCTGAAGCATGGCAGGCTCTCCCAGAGCCAGGGCCCTGCAACTCAAGTCCTCTCCTCTCCTCTCCTGGCGTTTCTTCAGCCAGTACTTGCCACGCTGTCTCTATGTGCCAGACACTGGCGCAGGTATTCATAGGAGCAGATGTTTATGCAGTGCCCAATATTTGCCAGATACTGTTTGATACACACTGATTTAATCGTGACAACCTTATAAGAAGATGTTATCACAATGGTAGAGGTGAGAAAAGTGAAGCGATGCACACATCACAGCTGATCCCTGTGCCCTGGTGGCTACACCCTAGTCTATTCCCCTTGGGTGTGAGCTGACCTAAGTGACCACTTCCAGCCAGTAGAATAAGTGACAGGTTGCCACACTGTCATTGTGTCACAGTGATTAAGCTGCATAAGAGGTGGTTTTTAGAAGAGCTCAGTGGGTAAAAGTACTTGTCAAGCAAGCCTGAGGACCCAAGTTCAAGTCCCAGCACCCGCATGAAAGGCAAGATGCAGTGGTGCACATCTGTAATAGCAGCACTCCTACAACAAGATAGGAAGTGTGAAGAGAACAGCCAGAAAATGCTTAGGCGCACACAGCGCATCAGAAACAAGAAACTAATAATAATAAATACGTTTGTATTTTTAATTAAAAAAAAATAAGTAAGAGTGTGGCTTTCATCTTGCTAGCAGATTCTCTCTTCCTGGAATTAATGGAGTATGCAACTGGAGGGGCCCATGTAGCAAGAAACAAAGAATGTTCTACCAACAGCCCCCAGGGAACTGCTTTACACTGACACTCTAGAAATTGTAGATGAGACCAAATCCTGGCCATGCGGTCACTAAGGCCTTCTGAGAGACACTGCAATGATGACCTAAGTCAGCTCTCCAAATTCCAGGCCAAGCTTTCAGGAGCGTCCAGAGAGTCAACAGCTCTTGTTTCTCAAACACCATCGTCTCAGCTGGGCTTTCCACTGCTGTGAAGAGACACCATGACCAGGCAACTCTTATAAAGGACAACATTAACTGGGGTAGGCTTACAATTTCAGGGGTTCAGTCCATTATCCTCATAGCAGGAAGCATGGCAGCACCCAGGTGGGAGAAGGAGCTGAGAGGTCTACATCTTGATCGAAAGGCAGCCGGGGAGACTGAAGACTGAGACTGGCTTCCAGACAGCTAGGAAGAAGGTCTCCAAGCCCACCCCCAAAGTGACACACTTACTCCAACAAGACCACACCTACTCCAACCAGGCAACACCTCCTAACAGTGCCACTCTCTTGGCCAAATATATTCAAACCACCACAAGTATGTTTATGGTCATTTACTATGCAACATGCTTTATGGTGTTCTGAGTGAGAGCGGAGGTAACAATTTCTATCTAACACAATACTAAGCTGCAAAGCAGGGCTCGGTATGTAAAGCATCCGCTCCCAAATCCTAGCAGTGTCCTTAACCACTAGATGATGTCGTCTTTCATATCTCAGTGGATACTCTGGAGAAAAAAATGGGTCATCGTGAGTTTGGAAATGGTGAAGATTCATGTTGTAAGAAGAAAAGCCCTGTAGTAAAAAGATACTTGAGATGGCTCGGTGAGCAGGTATGCTACTAAGCCGACCACATGAGTCCTGAGTTCAGGACTCACATGGCAGAAGGAGAAAACAGACTCTTGCAAAGTATTCTCTAACCTACACATGAACATAGAGTCACAGAGACAGACAGGCACACACCTACATACACACACACATGCACACACACACATATACACACATGCACACACACATGCATACACACACACAAAGATAGAACACATTGGTATGAAGCATCATTTTTTTTAAACAAAAATTAAAATAAGTATCTTTCTCCTTAACTGACCCATGGCTACCTACTCTTATCTGATCATCACATAACTGTCCATGAGGCTTCCCATAACCCAGGACTCCACAGAAGACAGGTTCGGAAGCAAAGATTGGTCTAACTCCTTATTCTACAGTGAAAATATCTAACACACCCACACACAGCCCTGAGTTCAAGTCCCGGTACTTCCAGAAGAAGCAAAGCCATCACACCTGAAGTTCTAAGCACGCAGCTTCAAGGTAGAGCTCTAGTCTAGCATGCACAGGCCCTGCATTCAAGTCCCAGCATTGAAAAGTAGAAAAGTCTCACACGAAGGTGTTAAGTCTAAAACCGTGGCCTAGCTGGGTGATAGGCCATACTCCACGCTTCTCCCATTTATCCACTCTCAGGCTAAGGGCAGACAAAGTGACCTGGAAAGTAAGGTCAAAATCACCTGACACTGACACGCCTCAGCCACTCAGAAAGAAGCCAACCCCACACACGGAGGCTCTCTGTGACTGGAGGATGTCACGTGCACGCTGGGAGAGAAGGCTTACCTGATGCAGCCACCAACTGCAGAAAATGCTACCTGAAAAGGGGCACAAGGTGTAGCCAGGTGAAGTAGTGAAAGCCCACCCTGAGACCTGGCCTAGGGCCTTTGCGAACCCCCTTCCTTCATGCCTTACTTCGCTTACACAGACAGTTGCCAAGCCCTTAAAGCACTGCCTCCAAGTGACCTAGAGACTTGCTGTGGTCACTCCAGATGACCATCTACAATGATTCCATTTGAGACAGCTTAGCATTATCACGCCTAATTAACTCACCCTTTAAACAGACCTCCGAGAAAATAGCAGGAAGGAGGGAAGGACATTGCCAAGTGGCTACACTGTTCCAGGCCAGATGCTGAGCCAACAAACACTACAAGCGTCTCGTTCTATCAACCTTCCGAGGCAGCGACTTTCCTCCTCCTGCTCTGAAGATGACTAGGACAGAGATTTCAAAAGACCAGGGTGTCTCTTCTAGGGGAGTAAATGTCAAAGCCGTGTGTATCTGACTCTGATACCCAGGATTCATTTAAATTCAATTTGGAGGAGACAGGAGTGTGATAAGAGCCTTCCCACTCTCTACAGAGGTGATGAAAGTTGAGTCCATTGGGCACTTCTGGATTATAGGCAATGTGCAGAGAGGACTCCATCTGTTCACGCATGGAACACCCGGCCTTTCCATGTCTCCATGCACTAAGGACAATGCTAAACAGGAACACATTACTTCGTGTGTAGACAAATATAAGAAACACCCTCCGGGGAAGCCCAGGATGTGAGGCTTAGGCTTTTAATAGCCATCTTTATAAATGAAGTACCAGGAGCTACACCTGCCTGACAGACCAGAGGGAATGTTTTGTCATGCAGGCTGTCTGGAGATCTGCGTGGCTCAGACAAAGCCAGAGAGTCTTTTGGCAAGAAAGGTTCTGTCCTGTACAAAGCTGCAGTTTGGCACGCCACTGGCATACCAACTCAGGCGTGAGCCCAAACAGCCCTCTGTATAGACAGGCTGTGAAAGCAGATGTCTTAGTTAATATTCTTCAGGGCTACTCCTGGGCTCACATTTTCTTCTGAAGGGGGGATTGTGGGGGAGACTATGCTTTGTAAAACTCAATCCCTTGTTGAGGCACGAATAACTGAACAGCTCCATCAATCCACAAACAGAGACAGCATAAAAAAAAAAATCCTGCCTACGTGAATTCACCCCACTCTGATCTGGGCACTGTATAAACATTATCCTGTGTGATTACCAACTTTTGAGCTGGGCCGTTCTCCACCACTAGGCCCAGTTTATTGTTGGCAAAAGAGAAGGTCCAAAAGGTTGAGCTACTTGAGATAGACTCCATGTGGGTCCACGGCTGATGGGGGATCTGACATAGGTCAGTCTGGCTGGAAATTATGTACCTATCTTCCATACCGTGCTACTTCCTAAAGGAGAGACAGGAGAGAAGAAGAAGCAGTCTTAATGGGTCATCACAGATGTCCAGCGTCTGTCCTGGCTACCTCACATGTTCAGTCTTTCTAGCAGTCAGTCCTTCCAGGGAACTCTCTCTATCCTTCCTCACAAATGAGGCCGTGATGGCTCAGAGAGCGGAGTATACAATCAGCTGTGATCAGAACCCAAGTATGCTTGACTTCAGAGCCTGGCATCCTTCCGCCCCCCGTCTGTGCCAAGCGACACAGCTCTCCCCTTCACTTCTGCCCAAGTGTGCTCTGGAAAGAATGACAGGGCCATAAGAGCAGGAACGGGAGCACACCGAGTGGTTATGGAGACCAAATGTTGGTCTCAATCCTGCTTTGGCAAATAGGGGCATGAGGGCAGATTCAAGCAACAGCTAAGAAAAGCAAGAGTCGGGGGCGCGTGTGTGCACTGGGTGGAATCACATGGCGCACTGTGCTAGGACATGGGTGTCATTCCTATCTCCTTACTGTGCTTACCTCACTGGCTCCATCCGTAAGGTGGGGTCCATTTTATTGCCCAGAAGACACCACACCCTACAGATGCAAAGGAATGGGGAGCAGTTCCCAGAGAAAGCACCCAGAAGCAGGTTCCTTGGGTTCAAACTCACAAACATACCGAGTGGACCAGAGACACTCCCGTTCCATGGTGCAGGCCCAGCCAGCATGCTTGCTGCATAGTGCAATGTCTAGTTTGTTCTTTTTTGCCTAGAGAGAAGCCAATTTGCTCTTGTTTGCTTTTATTTGGCATGAGAATTGGAAGGGGGTTGGTGGGGGCACATAATCATCTCACTACGTCGCCATCGTTGACTTAGAACTTGCTGCAACAACAGTTGCAGGATATTTGGTCACACTGTGAACTGGAAGTTTGTGTTGTTTACTGGGAAAAAAAAAACCTGTTTCTACTTGTGGTGTGGCTCGGCCTGAAAACATACCTTTCATCCCTTTAACTAACACAGACACTCCCTTAGTACACACCTTTAATCCCAAACAATAAAGGTAAAGTTAGTTTGTAGAAGGAAGCACCCGTGTTTGAAACTGATTGAGTGGCAAAGAGAGGAATAGGAGAAAGGCAGAATAGAATATGTCCAACTCTCATGAGAATGGAAAGAAAAGAGGCTACTTAAGAGAGAGGGCAGTTTTACTGGACAGTTGTATAGAGACAGGTTGCAGAGAGAGAACAAGCTAGACACAGGCAAAGATAGAATGAGCCAGAGAATGAGAAGAGCCGGAAGATCAGAACAGAGTCCTAGAGTTAGTTTGAGGCCAAACAGAACAATTCAGAGGCTGAAAGCGAAGCCAGATTGAATCCGTCAGCTTAGAAAGGAGTTTGAGTCAGAACATCTGAGTTGACCAGGCAACCAAAGTTCAGAAAGAGCTAGAAACATTATAGGCCTAGATAAAATTGTATGGAGGCTAGAAGCTTCCAGGACTAGGTCTAGGTTAGCAGATGGAGCCAGTAATCCTCGGAGATGGCAATTACATCAGGTGAATAAAAGATTATTTTTACATTGGACCAAGCAGGCCTTGTCACAGAGATCCACCTGCCTTCCAAATGCTGCCTGCTTGCTCTCTCTCTCTCTCTCTCTCTCTCTCTCTCTCTCTCTCTCTCTCTGTGTGTGTGTGTGTGTGTGTGTGTGTGTGTGTGTGTGTGTGTGTGTGTGTGTTGGGTGAATCGCAGTTTTGTCCACTACACCTGCTTGAGGAAACATCTTGGAATAGCAGAACATGGGGAAGGGAGGAGCGGGGGCATGCACGTTAGTGTCAGAGTTCTCAGAGCTGTGCCCCCGTGTGAAGACCAGAGGAGGATGCCAGGTGTCTTCTGTCAGTCTTCACCTCGTTTCCTTGAGAGGGGTCTCTGGATGAGCCACAGTCTCAACATTTCAGCTAAGATGGCTAGCCAGCCAGCTTTTGGGATCCACCTATCTTTGTCTCTTCCCCTGACCCATGCTGGGGTTACAGGTACATGCGGCCATTTCCTTCGGTGTATGTATACTGGAAGTTCAAATCCAGGTCCTCATGCTTACAGAACAAGTGCTCTTACCCATCGCAGGAGCAACATGGAGAGGAAAGGGTTTATTTCCCATCCTGATCACAGTTCATCACTAGTGAAGTCAAAGCAGGAACTCAAGGCAGGAGCCTGGAGGCAAGAAGAAGCCACGGCGGAAGGATTCTGATTGGCTTTCTCCTCATGGCTTGCTCATCCTGTTTTCTTATACAACTCAGGACCACATTCCCTGCAATGGTCTGGGCCCTCCCACATCAATCATTAATCAATAAAATGTCTCCCATAGACGTGCCCACAGGCCAACCAGATGGGGGCATTTTTTCAGCTGAGATTCCCTCTTTCCAGATGACTCTACTCTGCATCAAATTGACAAAGGGGAAAAAAAAAACCTAGCCAGCTTACCCACTGAGCCGTCTCCCCGGCCACTAGCTGGTATTTCTAAGTTAAATGATTCTAAACTGAGTCTCTATGCTCTTACAGGAGGCAAGAGGTCTCAACCTGACATTCTCTCTTGCTCTGTATTCCCTTCCATCCAAATCCAGCAGTAAGTTGTTATTCCCTGCCCTTGACATGGCAAGTCCTTCATTCACTAAAATGGATTGATTTATTTATTTACTCATTTGCCAGGTACCAAGTTACAAGCTGTCTTGGTTGCTTAGGAAACATGGTCATGGGTGAGCAAAAAATAGACAGGCACTGTCCTTTTCCTCATGGAATTTAGAGCCTGGTGAACAGAAGGAAATTAATCTATTAATCGTGCTCTAGAACTGTGTGATTTAAACCATGAGAATCGCTTGGAAGGAATAGTACATGATGCTTTGATAGTAAATAGCAGAAGGGCCCACCTGATTGGGGAGAAAGCATTAAGGGTGAAATGGAAAGAATGGAGCGGAAGTTGGAGCTTGGGGACATACTGGATCTGCATTTGAAAAGGTCTCTGGGTACAGTGTGGAGAATAGGCTAGGCAGGGAATTCTGGGAGAGCAGACAAGAGGCTGTTACAGGATGATAGGAAAAGGAGATGCACTGGTCCAGGGTAGGGGTTATGAAGAATGAACCAAACCCAGATCTAGTCCAGTTGCATCCTTGACAGCTTTGGTGACCTGAGGAGAGCAGAAGCAAGTGCCAACACTGACTCTTGGCTTTGGGGCTAAGGATGGCTGGTGATGCCATCCACTAAATTTGACACTTGCTGTGTGCACAGCACAGGGTGGTGTTTCATCCTGTGACAGGTCACAGAGGGGGGGAAGCACTGGTTCCACTCCTTCCCGGCATTCATGTCAGACAAAAGCCACCTTCTGCAGTCTCATGCAAACCCCACCCAATCCTTCAGGTCATGCAGATGTCATGGCTGCTCCCCTGAGTGTGCACCAAACACCGACTACAGTGAGTGCCACACCCAGAAACAGCTACCCATTCTAGAGTCAGCTGTATAGGGGCCAACTTTCTCTCCTACACAAAGATCCACCCTGATCCACAGATCCACTTTCATCCATTGCCTTGAAATTTTCTTGGTATTCATTCTCTCCCCATTTCCAGAAGCTTCTCATGTACTACACTTGGTCCCATCTCAGCCACACCTTGTGTCTGGGCCTAGGGAACTAATTTGGCCCTTTTGATTTTAATCATTGCATACTCTAAGGATTCGAACTCTATTTCTTCCATGCTTCATGTGGGGGGACTGAGATTAAAGTTCCTTGTACCTCGAGTATTTGCAAGGTCCTGGGTTCAACTTCCTGCACCTCAAATACTTTAAAATAAAAGATTAGGGCCAGTGAGATGGCTCCTCAGGTACAGGCACTTGGTGCCCAAAGATGCAAGTCTGGTGACTTTGAGTTCAATCCCAAGAATAGACATAAAGGCAAGAACCATCGCCTCAAAGCTGACCTTTGATTTCCATATGCACATCAGACAGACGGTGTCTCCCACAGACGGTGGGAGACAAGCACTGAGCATTAGTTTTGGTTTGCTCCACATCAAAATTCTTTGCTAAGGACATGCATGTATTGGTTCACCTTACATAGCATTGTTGAGCTCAACTTGTAATGCAGCCATTATAAGAAACTCATCAAAGAACTGCTCGTGAGGTTCCTGTGACAGCTTGCCCCTTCCACAGCCTTGCCTCAGGCTGGTTGGCGAGCCTGGCGGTTTCTTCAGGATTGAACTACAGCTGCTGGTTCATGCCTGGTGTCTGCCTGCTGAAAGGACTGGACTGTAGCTGCCAGTTTGTGTGTAGTATCTGCCTGTCTAGAGAACTGGTCTGCAACTGCTGAGTCGTATTTGGTGTTTGCTATAGGACTGAACTGCTGAGAAAGATTGAGCTCATCCCCAAAGAACTATTGCTGAACAGGTCCACTTCCCCGACATCCTAATAACTTTTCTCTTCCACTACTTTTGCTGGGTGGTAAGCTAAAGGAGAGGTGAAACTCTTATAAAAAGTAGGTTGCAAGCCTATTTGCGTGGTCATTTCCTGGAGCAAGGGCTATACTGTTGAAGAAAATGGTACCATCTCCCCAGCTGCTGATAGTCTCAAGTGGAGAGTTAGGGCTACGTGAGTCCTTTCTCTGTCCCTGATGAATTGTTGACAGGTCCAATCTTGTGCAGGTCTTGTACAGGTAAATACAAACAGTGAGTTCCTAAGTTCAAAGGTCCTTTCATGTCCAGGTGATGTGGTCCTTCAGCACACTCTTCCATCCCTTTTCCCTGTTGTTCCCTGCACCTCAGAGAAGGAAGTACAGACATCCCATTTAGGTCCTTGCACGCAACAATAACCTACTGTTAGCACATTGACTATTGAAGAGGCTCCAAGTTAATCACTACCACAGCTACCAGAAGCTTCTCTGACAAAGGATGATAACAGCACTAATCTGAGAGTATCAACATGAATATTTAGAACACACCCATTTAGCAAAAAAGGATACAAATAGATCCCCTTCTAAGGTCTATACGACCTTCCCACCCATTAGATTTTGATCTGGTTTACAGCGGGCACAGGCCCTCCTATGAAGGGGCCTCACGTCCAATCAGAAAACTACCCTTATCATAAATCACATCACTGATGCACCAGGGGGCACATCTTGGCTGGATGACTGGCTTTGAATTTGCAATCCTCCTGCCTCAGCCCTCCAAGTGATAGATTTACAGGCGTGAACCGCTCTGCTCTGAGTCCTTTTAAAGCTTCAACCCCTGCAGCTGGGGATGTAACTCTATTCGTAGAGTGCCCAATTACCATGCTTGAGGCACTGGTTTGATCTTCAGCATTGTATGAACCATGAATGATAAAGGCACATTCTCGTAATCTCAGCATTTGGAAAGTGAGACAGGAAGATCGTGAGTTCAAGATCATCCTTGGCTACTTTGCAAGTACAAAGACCACCCTGGGCTGCAGGAGAACTTGTCTCAAAATT
This sequence comes from Tokudaia tokunoshimensis, assembly GCA_036184795.1. Lineage (NCBI taxonomy): Eukaryota > Metazoa > Chordata > Mammalia > Rodentia > Muridae > Tokudaia > Tokudaia tokunoshimensis. The sequence goes on along the minus strand of BTHU01000010.1, from coordinate 27,958,292 downwards.
AGAATAGTAGGGGCTGGAGAGGTGCCACAGCAGTAAAGCTGGCTCAGCATATAAGAGGACCTGGGTCCAAGTCTTAGCACCCACATGGAAGCTCACAACCATCTGTAACTCCAGTTCCAAGAGATCAAACACCTTCTTCTGGCCTCTGCCAGCACTGCACACGTGTCCTGCAGTGACATATCTGCAGGCAAAACACCAATAAACAAAAAATAAAAACATTTAAAATACATAAATACCTCCAATCCTCACATTTACTTTCTCCTGACATGTTTCTCTGCCTATAGTGTGCCTGCTTCCCCCAAGGGCCACCAAGATACTGTCTCTCTTCTAACTCATCCCTAAGAGAAAGGAGTAGTGCCCTCAGCTCAGGGGGAGGGGTGTTTTCCTTGACACAGCCCCATAGCCTTATGCATCTATCTGTCACCCATACATTCATTCAATAACTATTTAGAAAAAAAATCAGTTGTGGGATAGACACAGTTTTGAATATATATGTTCAAATATATATATATAGATATATAGATATAAGAATGAAAAAGCAAGACAGAGGCCCTTGGGGCTGGGGACTACCTAGCATACATGGATTTGATCTTCAGTGTCATATAAATCATGAATCATAATGTCATAATGTTTCCAGCACTTGAAAGGTGAGGCAGGGCAATGTTAGAGGTATAGGCATTAAAAATCGAGACAGCACCAGTGAACAGAAGGAAATGGCTACATAAACTGACAATGAACCTTTTCATGGACCAGAAAGAACACTGAGGACTAGAAGCTTCTCCTTCTTCCATTCTCCAAGTAGTTTTCTGTCAGGTCAACAAACTTTCATCACAGAAAATCAAATATTCTCGAATTGAAATTTTAATGCAGCTTTGAGTGTGTGTGTGTGTATGTGTGTATTCCATTAAAAGTACCGTTTCAATAAAAAACCAGTGGCCTAGCCACCGTCTGCACATGTAGCTTCCTTTGCCTCTGTTTACCTGAAAGGAACAAACACGATCTATTCCACCACCAATAAATCAAACGTCCACAAATTCTGAACTGAGCAACCCTGGGGATAGTCAAAATTTTATTCTCTTTTTTACAATAATTATGCACATGATAAACAAGAGACAAAGAAATTAGCAAGCTATTCAAGAATATCCCAAATGCCATCCTTAGTGTTTTTTTGAAAATATTAAGTACCTGGGAGGCAAGTCGTTGATGTGGCTGAGCAATCCCTCCCACAGCACAGAGCAAAGGCTTATAAATGCCAGAACCCTATGGGACCATTCTTGAGTGGTGGTGAAACAGTATTCAATGTTTCTAAAATTGTGTATACTTAATTATATCTACCAAAGTTGTTTATCAATAAAATGTGCATTCATGTCTGTACTCAGCCAGCGTTTCCTGTCATTCAGGATAACCAGATGTTAGCTTGAATAAGCTTGGCAAAGTCCTTCTCTAAAAGCCTGGAAATAAACGTCTTGATTTCTTAGCTATAGTGTCTCTGCAACCCCATCATAACGGGGCAAAATCCACCCTTGTTAACCTGTGAGTGAATGAGCAGATCTGTGTGTCCCAGTCAAACTCTACTGATAGACCACAAAGTTTGAGTTTCATATCATCATGAAACCTAATTGTTGCCATAATTCTTTAAACCACTAAATCAGTAAAGGAAACAAATGTAAGTTGCAAGTCATGAAGGGGGCAGGGCACTCAGCCTGTAGGTCATAATTCACTGAGTCCTGATTTTGAGGGATGTGTTTGGTAGATGTTAGAAGAATAAAAAGGACAAAGTTTACCTTCTCACAATGCTGAATCTCAAAAGCCAGGCAACATCCTTAACCTCAGCGGGTCTCTCTTTCTCCCCTCCCCACCTCAAAAATGAAGATAATCACAGACCTCATGCTAAGACACTCTGGAAGAATCCAGATTGACTAAATTCAGGAAAACTTCAAGTGCTCCATCAACACCATCTATCTGTCACTTGCTTTCCAGTTGTCTTTACTCTTAGAAACTGATAATGAAACATGAGAAGGGAACTGTTCCAGACAGAAGAAAAACCGGATCCATCCCATATTCCCTTGTGAAGTGAACCCTCCTGGTCCGACCCTTCTCCTCCCAGTGCATCTGGCCTAAGTAGCTTCTGGAGGCCTTGGGAGTCAGAAATTATTAATATCAAGGAGGGACAAATGAAGCCTCAATTGGTTCTCTGGGCTGGATGTCATCTCCCTAGGAAGGTGTCCCTTCTTGAAACAAGGATCTCTTGAGGGGATTTAGACAGCAAATGTCAGTGTCTATTTCCACTGCCCAGGGAAATCCATGCTCCCCGCACAGACTCCTCTTTACCTACACTCTCTGGGTCTATGGATGTAGCTTGCTTATCATTTACTTAACAGCTAATATCCACTTATAATTGAATACATACCATATGTGCCTTTCTGGGTCTGGGTTATATCACTCATGATTTTTTTTAAAGGGAGATATTTAATCCCATTGCTCAGGGGACTGAAACTAAAAAGAACTGCCTCAAAGGTAACACCTGAGCTACAGAGTAAATCTCTCTCTCTCTCTCTCTCTCTCTCTCTCTCTCTCTCTCTCTCTCTGTGTGTGTGTGTGTGTGTGTGTGTGTGTGAGAGAGAGAGAGAGAGAGAGAGAGAGAGAGAGAGAGAGAGAGAGAGAGAGAGTGCTTTTTTGGTTTGGTTTTGTTTTTTAAGACAGGGTTTTACTGTATAGCCTTGGCTACTCAGGAACTCTTCTGTAGACCAGGCTAACCTCAAACTCACAGAAATCCACCTGCTTCTGCCTCCCAAGTGTTGGGATTAAAGTCATGGGCCACCGCCACCTAGCCAGAACTGCCTCTCTACTTTAGGTTTTTCTCCTTCCTCTGGCTCCCACACTCCAATAAGGATGCTTGTGAAGGGCCTTCCCACCTCCAGCTTCCCCAGGGCTGGCTGAGATTTTCATGAAGTTCTCTCAGCTAGTTCCTTCCACAGGTGTGGATCTCCAGCCCACCTACAGACCTGTGTGCTGATCTCCATCCCAGAGCCTGCTTTCAGGAACTCTTAAGATACAGATTGCTGGGAACACACACTTGGACATTTTTAACTCCGCATAGTATGGGTCCTGGAATTGCTACTTAACTACTACTGTGCCCTAGACAAAAAAAAAAAAACCTGTTCAACTCCTCAGCAGCCTCATCTGCAGTAATACCCAATGCACTGTGCTGTGGGAGATAAATGAAATACCACCTGAAACATAGCACAGTACCTAGTATATTCATTAATAAGTGCTCAATAAATGTTTGCTTACATGGGCAACAGCTGTACATAGAAAGACCCCGGAGTCCAATGAGGCCTTTAAATAGACTACTTGGCTCCAAGAGAGGCAAGTAGGTGTCTATGAGAGCATGCAGGCAAGCCCTCTACACAAATGGGAATAGACCAATGTATACAGAGTGGAGATATGTCAAGTGTGCATACAGCAGTGACTAGTCTATGTAGGTCTTTGCAGCTAGTGAAGTTTCAAGAGGAAATCTAGGCGCTAGGTTCTTCTCTAGCCCTCTCGGACATTCCAGGCACCAAAGAGGAACTTGAATTTAATCCGCAATTACAAGAAATAGCACATTTTCCCAATGGCACAATGATGTCATCCTAGAGGGATGCAAGTCTGATGCTGTCTGGCCTGTGGAGGGAAGCATTGCTATTCTGACCCAAGCATGGGCACAGGGAGAGGCATGCTTTGAGGACATTTAACTTGGTTCAGTCTCATCTCTTCATCTTAGAAGCTGTAACCACAAGATTACTTTTGTCTTCAAACATCAAGAAACATAGAAAGGAAGGTCCCTTGTTAAATGTGTTCGACTTTGCCAGCACCAGGCTCATATGTGGGTCTAAGGAAAGGGTAGAAGGTTGCCAACTAGGATTTGACCCCACTCCAGAGAGGAACAATATATCAGAAAGTTACATCCATGCCTGTTTGAAACCAAGCTGATACACATTCTTATAGCCACAAAACCTAAAAGAACATAAATTAGAAAAACTCAGGAGACAGAACCTTGGAAAAAACTGAAAAGAAGAAAATACTTCAGAAATGAGAACTAAGCTAGGAAAAAGTTTAAATGCCTTTCTTAGGAGAAATAAAAGGTAAAAATCAAGGTAGGAGACAAGCAAAAAAAGAAATGTAGCGAGAGATCAAAAGATTTGATAGAAACTGACAAATAGCAAAGCTAAAGAAGACAGTGCACTGTGATATTGGAATCCCTCAAGAACACCAGGGCTGGGCATGTGGCTTAGAGGCAGTGTGTGCCTGGCCCAGGCAAGGACCTTGATGCAAGCTTTAGCACTACAAAGGGAAACCAAAGCAATAAAACAGAATAGTAGAAATTCAGGAAAATTCCCCTGCCTTAAGACCTGTGAGGAGGAGGGGAGGAGGAGGAGGAGGAGGAGGAGGAGGGGAGGAAGAAAGAAGGAAAAAGGAGGAAGAAGAAGAAGAAGAAGAAGGGGCTGGAGAGATGGCTCAGTGGTTAAGAGCACCGACTGTTCTTCCGAAGGTCCTGAGTTCAAATCCCAGCAACCACATGGTGGCTCACAACCATCCATAATGAGACCTGATGCCCTCTTCTGGAGTGTCTGAAGACAGCTTCAGTGTACTTACATATAATAAATAAATCTTTAAAAAAAAAAAGAAGAAGAAGAAGAAGAGGAGGAGGGGGAGGAGGGGGAGAAGGAGGAAGAAAAGAAGAAGAGAAGGAGAAGAAAAGGAGAAGGAAGAGTAGGAGAAGGAGAGGAGAAAAGGAGAAGAGAAAGAGGAGGAGGAGGAGAAAGAGAAAAAAGAATGGAGATAGGATAGGATGAGAAATTTACAGGAGGAAGGGAGTCAGTCAAGTAGGAGGGTTATGAGCAAGATTACAACAAATGCTATATACATGTATGATGAAATCATAAAAAAAATCCCTGAAATTAAAAAGAGAAGAAGGATTTGAAATTTCCATACTGAAGGAAGAGATGTATAGCTAAAACTATTGATCCACAATGACAAAAAGATAAATGTTAACATATTCCTGTAGTACCAGCAATTGGGAGGTGGAGGCAAAAGAATCCAAAGTTCAAGGTCACCAATCGCTATATAGTGAGTTTGAAGCTAGCTTTTGCTACGTGAAACCCAGTCTGAAAAAACAAAGATGTGTCTTCCTTTTCAAATGGATTAATATTAAATTATAGTAGCTTGGGATACCTGTTTGGAATTTTGAAAACCTGATTTTTGTTTAGTCAGTTGGATGGGTGGATAGGTAAGTGGTTTTTGTTTTGTTGGTTTGGCTTAGTTGTTTTGTTTTTTTAGAAAGCCTCGCACATAGTCCAGGTTGGTCTTGAGCTTACAACAATTCTCCTGCCTCAACCTCCCAGTCACTGGAATTCTAAGTATGAGCCATCACATTTGCTTTTAGAAACTCTGAAGATCAGAAAAGAGGACACAAAAAGTCAGGAGAGTGATCACATGCAGGGAAAGAAAAGGCATGTCCTACGCTCAGTGAGCAATAGATACTTGTCTGAAATGAGCATTATGTAACATGGGACCATGGACAATAAATACATCCAATGAGACTCTTTTAAAAGGCACCAGACTGGGACAGAGAGTGTGGCCAGTTTTGAAGGTGAGTGACAGTCAGCCCCTCAGTTTGGGTTCTCATCTTAGGACAATCCAGTAACTCATATATAGGCCATGTGTGGGGTTTTATATCTGGGCTTTTTCTTTATCTTTTTCCAATTTAAAAACGGTAAGGTGTGTTTAAGTGTGCTATGACACTTTGGAGCACTTCACATGGAGTAGATGAGAACAGAAACTGATAAGACTTTTTTGTCAGCCAATTTAACAATATCTGTCTACAGTTCAAGTTATACCAGGTCCATATGTCTCACAGATTAAAGAGCAGATAAAATAAGAAGTATGATGAAGGTTGGATAAGTGTGATGATGGTTGGTAGAAACATAGCATTTAAAAACATTTTTTTTCAAGGACTAGCAATTCTTGCTTAGCATATGCTAAGGCCCAGGCTTCAAAATAAATAGATGAAGTCAGGCTGGCAAAGCATTTACCAAAGGTCGGGGGACAATATTATGCAAGGCCCTTCACATCTCAGTGAGCTCCTTATACATATGAGATAATTATCACCATATCAGATGTAGTGAAGGAGACTCAGAAGTATCCCCAGCATCACCCAGGCAAACGGACAAAAGATTCCTTCACTTACGAAATTAATATTCCAGAGAAAAGATAATAAGAAACTAGCAACTACCTGCCATCCATTAGACAGGAAAGAGAATGAAGCTTAGTGTTTTTGTTGAGCAAAATGGACTGTTCTTGGTAACACATAAAAGCAGGAAACCCAAGGGCCATGCATGAGAAGTTATCTTTTATATTGGGTTCAATAGTGCAAAACCTCATTAATATCTTTTCAATAGTATTGTATACATTATAATGCCTTTTATAAAATTAATTCATTCTTCAGTTTTCAAATGCATAAACATATGACTGGTTTTAGTTCAAGTTGAAGGGATCCAAAGTTAATTCTGCTCAATAGACAACTAAGTTAACTCCCAGTTGATGGCTCAGACCAGCATGAATGGAGCCCACCAAACTAACAATGGCTGAGTGTCCCTCCTGAGCCTTGCTGGCAGGTCTGTTCGTGCCCTGGCCTCACAGCAACAGGTAGAGGGTTCCTATAGACTAAGACCAGGCAGAATTCTCACAAAAGGCACTGCAGCTAAAAGGAGAACAAACTCACAAACATGAAAGGCAGGCAGGCAGGTTCCCAAGGGAAATATCATTCATTTTGGAGACCACAGAGAGAGAGAGAAGGAAAGGATCACTGGGCACAGAGGCCACCTGGGGTCCTGACAGCCATTTGCTGGCTTTGTGACCTCAGATCAAGTCATTTAACATTTCTGAAATTCGTACCTCCCAGGGGTATAAAAGGGTTAATAGCATCCACTCCCTCCCACTCCCAAGGCTGCAATAAGTGTTGGAGGAGCAAATAATAATAGCTGACAGCCACCAAAGGCTTGCGATGTTCCACTCAGTGGGCTATGTGCTTTATGCAGTACCAGTTGTTCTCCCATTCTCCAGGGGAGATGCTGGGCTTGCAGAGATTAAGTGATTTTCCCAAGTTAAGGCTGCTACGAAACCCAAATTAACTGTCTCCAGATTCCATGTCCTCAGCTCTGGTATGCCTCCTGTAGCTCACCTGTAGAATCACCCTATCTATGTACTAAAAATTACACATGCAATGGATACCAACCGATACCTAGAGGACAATTCTCCCATATGCAAAGCAAATGGGGTGCTTCAAGAACACCTCCAAAGTCTGAGAGATGTAGGGAGACCCAAGGATAGAGGTCTATATTACTCAGGGTTCCCTAAAAGACCAGAACTGACAGAATGTGTGTGTGTGTGTGTGTGTGTGTGTGTGCCTCATACTCTAACCATGGATATCTCATTCTAGAGACGGCAATCTGGTAGTTGCTCAGTCTGCAAGGCTGGATGTCTCAGTGATCCAACTCTGGTGCTGAAGGCCTGGAGGATTCCTGGAGGCTGCTGGTTTTCAGTTGACGTTGGAAGCCTGGAAAAGCTGCTTCTACTATCAGTGAAAGAATACTACCACAACAGGGTAAATGACCACGTCGGCAAGAATTAAGGCAAGCATGCAAAGCAGTTTCTTTCTCTCATGTCCTTTTATCTAGGCTGCCAGCAGAAGAGGCCCACCCACATTTAGGGTAGATCTTCCTGCTTCAAATAACCCAATAGAGTAAATCCCTCAGTGCCCAAGATGACCCCCACCTGCTGTCACACAGTGTGAGGGGCACAAGGCACCCAGAGACCTGGCTGCCACTCAGATGAGCAAGTGAGTGGTGGAGAGATGGGAGAGAGAGAATCAGAGAGGCGGAGCTGGAGACACGAGGGTAGTGAGGAACAGCCTGATGTGAGGAGCCTGTGCTACCTACCACCTGAGGCCATGGTCCCACCAAGAGCCGTGTCTAGGTCCATGACCAGGTGAGTGGCCCTGCAGCAGCGGGGACCTTTGTCAATATCTGTGGCCCATGTTACCACCAAAGGCCAAGCAGACGTCCCTAGTCTGGGCTGCCACCTGGGGCCATGTTGACGGTCAAAGGCTGTGCAAAGTTGGCCCCGCCCTTCCCCGGGGCAGCATGGGAGAGTGACAGGGGCAGTGAGAGTCAGAGAGCTGGCACTGGTGGCACTGTCACAGGAGAGCGCATGGGCTGATCAGCTCAGTTACCACCCAGGCCTAGATCCAGGACTGTGAGTTGGCCCACACCAACATCTAAACCATCTATAAACTGCTGGAGCTCAGAAAGGGGCCAGACCTGCAGATCCAAAGCTCCAAATGCAGGGTCTCCATGACACAGGGCAACAACAGGATATTAAGAGGAGTCCCAATGAGGATCCAGTATTGATGGTGTAGCAGAAGCCAGATGCCTCAAACCATACCAGTGACTCAATGCAATGAACATTTGCAAGTAAAGATGTTTGGGCAAAAGGGTACACTGTGGGACACACCATGACACACTACAGCTTCCATGGCAAGATGTTTGTTTGTTTGGAGGGAGGTTGTTAGGTTTTTGTTGTTGTTTTGGTTTTTCTGTTTGTTTGGTCTCTTTGGGGAGGAGGTTGCAAGGGCAGAAGGCAGATATCAGGGACAAGAGATGAATGGGATGGGGGTGAATGATGTGAGATTCACAAAGAATCAATAAAAGGTTAAAAAAAAAAGAAATTGAGAAGAGCATTTACGAACAATGTGATCCTCCATTGGTGTCTAACTTTCCTAACAAGAAAAATTATTGTTAATGTAGCAATTAAATAGTAAGTGTAATTTCATGCACATTATAAGCAATTTCTGCTTATGGGACGTAAGGTTACAAAAAAATCTACATAGGTCTGTATACTCTGTAAGCATTCTGGAACATTTCCTGTCTTTAATTTTATGAGTTATACTTAGATAAATATTTTTAATGAGAAGTTTACTTTTTTCTTCTTTCTTTACTGATTGAGGAGAGCTATAATATGTCATGATGGGAATTTTATTTGGAAGGAAATAAAAAATTAATTTGACATATGTGGTTTAATTCTCCTGAAGAATGAATGCAAAGCAAACAGGATGCTTCAAGAAGAACTCCAAAGTTTGAGAGGTGTAGGATATTTTGATTATTATATTGAAGGAACTTTGGTTTTAATTCCTACATCCTTACAAAGTGAAGGAACAATTTCAGAAAGTGTCTGTCATGTGTGTGTGTATGTGTGTGCATACACACACACACACACATATACACATACATAATTATTCACAGAAGTACCCAGTGACTTGTATTTTAGTTGACTCTCGATATAAACAACTTGACAACCAAGATTAGCTATAACAATGTCCAAACCCTCCAGACAGGACAGACGCTGGGAAAGACCGGAAGCACAGTGCTCTGCCCAGCCCCATCCCTAACAGACAACCAGCAATAGGGCTTTACAAGAGAGTGCTGGGACCTCCTAAGATCCTAAGATTTTGTAGGGAAAAGAAGAACTGTTTAAGTGCTGAGGCCCAAGGCATTTGTTGTCTGCTAGTGATGAAAACCAGTGAGCCTCACAGAGGGTCCCCACAAGAGTACTGGATACTATGATGAAGGATCTACATGCCACTTAAGACGTTTAAGTTTGAATGTCAAGACCTGGATCCCAAGTGTAGCTCTGTTGTTGAAAAGCCATGTGGCCTTGAAGAATGCATCCGTATGGTCAGGCCAGAGGACCTTCAAGGTTCTTAGCAGCATTGCTCTAGCCTTGCCTTATCAAAGGGCACAGAGGAAGGGATCTAGTATTTATGCTGCACATATTATGTGTGATAGGCTACCAGAGTCTTTTCTGGATCATCACCGATAATGAAAAAAACACAAAGATCTCACTCGGTGCTGGACCCAGAGCTAACTACCTTATAACTGTGGCAACATTATAATGAGAACAGTTATCCCAGACTTGGAAAGAAAGCAATTATTTATTCCATGCCCTTTCAAAGCCTTATTATAGTTCTGTGTAAAAGTGCAGAGAGGGCTGGGGATACAGCTAGGTTAAAGGACGTTTGTCTGTGGGCGACTCTCTCTGCTTTTTTTGGGGGGGGGGCTTTTTTTTTGTTTTTTTTTTTTTTGTTTTTTTCGAGACAGGGTTTCTCTGTGTAGCCCTGGCTGTCCTGGAACTCACTCTGTAGACCAGGCTGGCCTCGAACTCAGAAATCCACCTGCCTCTGCCTCCCAAGTGCTGGGATTAAAGGCATGAGCCACCACTGCCCGGTGACTCTCTCTGCTTAATCCCTGAGAACCAAGTAAACCAGTCAAGATAGAATTCTCTGTTACCAAACTGCGGTGGGGTGGGGAAGCCATGAAAGATGAAATAGGTCCCTTGCAGATCCAGGGGCTATAAGGCAGACCTTGGGCTCCAAATGAAGAGCAACAATAAAAATAAAATGCAAAATAAAGATAAAATGTGTGGAAGTCTCACATTATGCAAAGGGATGTCCAGAGAGCACATAGAGCAAGCCACTGGGAAGACAGAGGTGACAGGGACAGGGTCAAACACTCCTGGTGACAAGGACAGGGTCAAACACCCCTTCATTCCCAAGCCAATGCTACTCATGCTTCCGAACTTGTCCTATAATGTAAGGAAGTGTGGGGTTTTTTTTCACTTGACATGTTTGGGACTCTAAGTTTTCATTCATAAAAACCGTTGAGCTAAGGATTGTAGACTACCACAGCCTCTTCAAGTGCATGGCCTTGTGGTAGGGGAAATGTGTGCACGTCTCTCTGTTGATAAGGTAAGTCATCATAGACTACAGTTGAGACACAGTGTCACACTTGGTTGGGTTTTGTAGTTGTTGGTGGTGATATTTTTATTTGTTTGGATTTTTTTCTTTTTTTTTTTCTTTAAGCACATCAGAAGAGGGCACTGGATCCCATTACAGATGGTTATGAGCCACCATGTGGGTGCTGAGGATTGAACTCAAGACCTCTAGAAGAGCAGTCAGTGCTCTTAACCGCTGAACCATCTGTCTAAGCCCCCTGCCCAGTCTGAATTTAAACTCACTACATAGACAAGGCTAGACTTGAACTCCTGCCCATCCTGTCCTCATCTCCCTAATGCTGGAATCACAAGTGTCACTATGCTCAGCTTTCTTAATTTGTTTTCAAGACAAGGCCTCATGTAGACTAGGCTGCCTTCAAACTCACTAAGAAGCTGGGAGTGACCTCGAGGTTCTGATCCTCCTGTCTCTCCAGCCCAGGTTTGTTGTTGCTTGTTTTTGTTTGTTTGTTTGTTTTAAGTGAGAGTTGTTATAATTGAACATCTAAAAATGTGCTTTGGGAAATAAGTGGCATTTTTGAGGGCCAGGCTTAAACATTTGCTTGAGGAATCTTTCTGATACCACCTCTCAGGCTTACCAAGCTCTCTCTCACTCCATGTTCTCAGAGGCTTCTGCCCTTCACCATTCCCCATACTCATCCAACTTATACACGGTCTAGCAGTATTCCCTCCTCCCACAAGTGCTTGGGGTTGGGTAAGGAAAGCAGTGCCTGACAGAAACAGGTGCTCAATAGATGCTCACTGGGTGGATGGATGAGTGGGTGGGTGGATGAATGGACGGGTGGATGGATGGATGGATGGATGGACAGGTGGGTGGGTGGGTAGTGGGTGGGTGGGTTGATGGGTGGATAGATGGATGGATGGGTGGGTGGGTGGGTGGGTGGGTGGATGGATGGACGGACAGACGGACGGACAGATGGATGGACAGGTGGGTGGATGGATGAATGGACGGATGAATGGGTGGATGGATGGATGGATGGATGGATGGATGGATGGATGGATGGATGGATGGATGGACAGGTGGGTGGGTGGGTAGTGGGTGGGTTGATGGGTGGATAGATGGATGGATGGGTGGGTGGGTGGATAGATGGATGGTCTAAAAATCCAAATGAGAGCACAAAACAGAGGATAGTGCATTAAAGAAAACATAGGCATGTATAAAAATAACAGCAAACAACCTCAATGGAATTTCTGGGAATTTGGCTTTACTATGCCAAACCCATATATAAGCTTTCTGAAAAGGAGAGAGGTCCAACAATGAGGGAATTTTATTGCTGCCTGTATGTCAATAAGAAAAGGCATTTACCAGCTGCTGGCTGACTCAGAGTTTCATAGTTTATTTTCAACTTATCTATTTTTAAAACTGACTGCGGTTTTGCCTCCAGCTACCTACAGCACAGTGCCCCTCTTCTCGTGCCTCAACATTCCTTCTTAAGTTCTTTTCTCCAACTTTGCCCTTAAAGTAGTCCCAGTTCCAGGCACTACATCCTGCTGTCGGTATAAACCATCAGCATACCTCAGAGGCTTCCTTGCTCCCACACACACATCTCCAAGATGGCACACACATTTGGAAGCAGAACAAAACTCTGGTGTCAGCCAAGATTCTTGATTCTAGATTCGGAAAATGTGCCCATAGTCACACGTGCCCCTATACCTGTCTTTTGTTGTGTGTGTAATAAAATCAATTTCCTAGCTCATAAAAATAAATATTTAACACATGGACCAAGTGTGATGTTAGATTCTTGAGAAACCAAGTTGAACAAAATTCTAGCAAAAGAGAAATATGTTAAAACCATAACACCAATATGGGAGACGGGTTCCTGCCTTTCTTAAGGTCTTAAGGAACTAATACACATGTCTTTGCTTTCATTTTAATTATGTGGTGGGGGATTGGACTCAGGTGCCCTTGGAGGCTAGAGGTGTTAAGATCCTTAGAACTGGTGTTGGGAGGGGCTAGTCATGGGTGGTTGGAACTGAATTTGGGTCTTCTGAAAGAGCAGTAGGTGTTCTTAGTCGCTGAGCCATCTCCTCAGCCCTAGGTATAAACTTCATAGAGACAGCATGAATGACATCTTTTGTCCTTTTTTTCAGTAGAAAGAATCAAAACCACAGCTCAGAGTAGAGCACCAGATAGCATTTTTCTGCTTATTCCATTATGAACAGTAATATCCAGTGGTAACCAATAAGTGCAATAAAAGGTAAGGGTATTATACAGTAGATGCCCTTCTAGGTTATCATTTTGACAAAATGGTTAGGTGAGGAGCTCCTACTGAGTCTCTCTGTATGGGTATTTAAAAAGCAGGTAAAGAAAATGTCAGAATAGATGAACCACAACAAAGGCACAGGGGGAAGCCCAGCTAGGTTTCTTCAGGGAGATTACAAAGTAGTTCAAGACTCACACAGAGCGAAAGCTAGATAGGAAAAGACACATGCCTTTCTACTAAGCTTAGGAGCAGACAATCATCTTGCATCTATATCACTATAGGGATGGTGGCTAACACTCACTGAGAGCTTGCTAATGGTCCAGGTACTGGTCTAATGCTTACACAGCAGAGTCATCGCATGGACTTGTGAACTGTATTTCTTTATGTTCTTTCTAGAGGGAAACTAAAGACTGTATGGAAGAGATGAGCTATTGAAGGATTTTGAGCTAGAGTACTGTGCAGGTATGTATGAGTATTCTTTTCCTGAAAGTCTACCTATGTAACCCAAACTGGCCCTAAACTGGCAATCCTCCTTCCTCAGCCTCCTGAATGTGAGATTTACAGGCATGCACCACCACACCCAGCTTGAGATTTATATTTTTAAGACACATTTCTTCACAGACTGAGGAGTATTGACTGATGAAATAATTTTCCCTTTGCTTCAAAATAACCAGTTCAGTTGATGTGAGCTGTTAGTTACTGAAGCTGTGATGAAGACACACGCCTTTATCTTTTTTTTTGTATGTTTCAAGTTTTCTAACATATACATTTTCTTAAGTATCTGGCTGCAATGTGGAGAGCTGATGGACGAATGTAAAATAAGAAAAGATGCAGTAGGGAACTGTTCAGCTTGAAAGCAGATGAGAACTGAGAAAGTGCCCATAGATTGGAGAGAATATTTTAAGAAGGGGGGAAAACTCAGTTAACTAGGCATAACAAAAAGAGAAAAATCTCAAGTTTAAAGTCTACCTAACTTAAGTGACTGGGGCAATAGAGCTGTTAACATTATAGGGTACAGAGAATTTGAGAGAGGAGGGCACGCACAGAAATGTGTTTGGTGTGGCTATACACCATTAGGGGTTGCTTTTTAAGTAAGGCACATTAAACACAACCTCAATGCAAACAATTATGTTTATAAATTACCTATGCCATTTACAGTACAAACACACGGTGAAACAAAGCTCTTTAGCAGAGCACATAAGCTCTACTGCCTCAACAGCTCACACTCAGGGTATGCATGCCCTGCTGTAAAGACTCCTCACTTGGGACTGGAGAGATGGCTCAGCAGTTAAGAGCACTGACTTGCTTTTCCAAAGGTCCTGAGTTCAAATCCCAGCAACCACATGGTGGCTCACAACCATCTGTAATGAGATTTGTTGCCCTCTTCTGGGTGTCCAAAGACAGCTTCAGTGTACTTACATATAATAAATAAATAAATCTTCAAAAAAAAAACAAAACAAAAAACTACTCACTAGTCTGTGTAGCCGATGGCTGTAGCACTGGGTGTGCAACTGCTGGAAAACTCCTCTTAATTGCCCTTTAAAATCAGAGTACTTTCCCTTACAGCACCCAGAATTACATGAAATCCAATACACAGAATGATGTCCGTCGGCACAGCTCCAGGGAGTATTCACTGCACATTCTACCCTTTCCCTTCATCTGTTCAGCCATCCATTTCCTCCAATTCAGAGTAACTATGTTCTGCTGTGTGCTGAAGTTACGGAGATGCATTTGAGTTGATTGCAAGTAGCTCAGAGTTCTTTAGAGGTATGTGTAAGCATTTATACTTGCCTCTGTCCCAAGCTTGGCTCTGTCCACAAGGGAACAGAAATGCACGTCACAGTACCTGCAGCTCATCCATTCATTCTATGTAGCTTTGAAAGGGTTACATACCCTCATCAGAAGCACATTCAACATTTACACTTATTTCTAGTAAGACACACAACTTTCACCTATAATTTAGGTGTCTTTAAAAGACCAGTAATTCTACACAGCAAATCATCACTTCACGGCTAAAGATGATTGTCCCCAAGCAGGTTCTGACTTGCAGTCATGCTAGCATAGCACCTTCAAATAGAGACTAGTGTGAAGGAATTTTCACGTGCATCTGCAATCTCCTTGAACAACTAGCCTGGCTCTGGTGGAAAGAAAAAGCAATGAGAGCCTGACTCAAAATCCCTAATGTCCACTAAGGGAAAAAAAAAAAAACAAAAACAAAAAACAGGTTCAGTAATGCGTCTGTAGAATAATAACCTCTGCCTCGGCGGCTAAAACAGTGTTGTTATTGAACTCTCTTAGTATTGAATAAAATCCATCTAGAGGTTTTAATGAAATACAATTAAAATGTAAAGTCTGCTTCCACCCTCTTCTCTATAAAATTCCCATATATCTTAAAACCCCTGGTACCTGAAAAACCACACACAAAGTAAGCACATACATAGCTTGGTGTTCATTTCTAAGACAGGCCATGATTTAACTGAAGCTTTGAACAAGGTGTTGGTGAAAAGGCTACAAAATGCCTTGCCCAAACTCACAGAATCCACTGCTGCCCTCTGGCTGCTGAAAAAATAACACAAGCCACTGGTTTCAAGAATTTGAAGTACCAGCACACTATGGGGTTCCTTGCTAAAAGGGGAGTAGGGAGCAAGCTTGCCACAACCAGTTAACAACTCATCTTCACAGATGAAGTTTGAGAAAGATGCTAAAACCAGACAAGATTCTACTGAGAGAGGCTGAGACTATAGCTCAGTGGTAGAATGCTTATTTAACCTGCATGAGACCCCTAGCACTAGTCTCTAGAAAGGGACATTTAATGCTAACTCCATGAAGCCACCTGACATCCACAGCCTCTCAGCGTCAGTAGAAACCCTAAAACACATCTCAGCTGGAGGTGAACCCCATATGAAGTCATTCATGTAACTGATTACAGGAAGGTTGCAAAATATTTGGCAAGAATAAAAAGTTTCCGAATGCACAGCAACCAAAAATTTTTTTTAATTCGATGTACAGCAAATCAGGCAGTATTTCTGAATGCTCATTTCTATTGTATTACACAACTTCCCTGCAGCTTTAGTACCAAACACACGTGCACTTGGTCAAGTGTCACCATGCCACCCCATGCAATGTTGCCCAAATGCTGACTCAGTCGATTTGGTGTTTTTATTGTATGTACAAATTTTTCTGCTCTTATAGAAATATGATGACTTAAATAAGGAAAACAACCTAATATTTTCCTACTAGTATTTTTTGGTATGAGTCCATTTATTTTGTCTTTGGATTGTACTACTTACAGTGAGTGTTTTTAATAACTAAATTGCTGACTCATTTGCATTTTCCTTCCGGCTAAGGATGTAAACATCTTTAAAACATTTTTTCAGTGATTTGGGTGTCACCTTTTGAAAACTCATTTAGTTCCATGTCCTATTTTTTTAATTGGGTTTTCTTGACAATTTCTCAGTTTCTTGAGTTCTTTGTATATTCTAGAAACTAATCCTAACAGATGGATAGCTAATATGTATTTTCCCCATTCTGTAGACTGTCCCTTGCTGTACCAGAGGTTTCGTGAGGTTTGTTTACTGTGGGTCTTAATGCCTGCACTACTGGGGTACTATTCAAAATCCCTTCCTTGACCAATTAGTCCAAATGTATTCCCTAGAGTATTAGGCCTTAAATCCTTCATCTATCTAGAGTTGAGTTTTGTGCACTTGTTGGTCTTAATGCCTGTGCTTATCTGGGGGTCCTATTCAGAAAGCCCTTTCTTGTGCCAAAAAATTCCAATGTATTCTCTAGGGCAGTGGTTCTCAACCTTAATGCTGCAAACCTTTAATAGTTACTTGTGTTATGGTAACCCAAGCATAAGATTATTTTCACTATTACTTCCTAACTGTAATTGTTAGCGTGAATCATAATGTAAAATATCTGATATGCACACAAAGGGTTACAACCCACAAGCTGAGAACTATTGCTCAATGGTCTTAGTTCTTGATACATTTGGAGTTTAATTTTATGCAGGGTGAAAAATCATTTTGTTGTTCTATGTGTAGCTATCCAGTTTGACATCAACTGTTAAGAGGCTCTTTTCTCAAATGTTTACTATATTCTAAACACACTGCATGCTAAATGAACTTTGTATTAAACGGACTCCTAATGACTCAATGTTATACCCATAGATTAAACTTCAACCCACATCAGCGAAGCTTCTATTTATTGTAGATAGCAATTTACAAAAATCCATAACTACTCAAGGTACAGAGAACAAGGGAATGCAGAACAGTATATACCATATATATTCCTTCCAAGGCTTGAGGACTACTGCAGGGGTGGGAGGGCAGAAAGTGTAGTGTGGTGTAGTGTGGAGAGCTTTTGGGGCCACTTCGAGAAATTTGGGCCAGGACATGGAAGTAGGCTCAAGACCTTGATCATCTTGATAAGTCCCTGAATACCATGGGACTTTGTTTATTGTCTTGTTTGTTCCTTGACCTTGAACTGATCTTATCCTTTGCATGTACTTAGAATGGTATAAAAGCAGGCTAGAGAAAAATAAACTTGCTTCAGCCTCAGCACTAGCTGGAGTCCTAATGTTGTCTAATTGTCTTTTTCTTTGCAGTCCTCACTCCCTCCCTTGAGACCCAGTTGACTGAGCTGGCTTGGTCAATAGAGGCAGTGAACAATTACAAAGAAACCATATTTTTTTTAAAGATTTATCTATTTATTATATGTAAGGACACACTGTAGCTGTCTTCAGACACACCAGAAGAGGGCATCAGATCTCATTACAGGTGGTTGTGAGCCACCATGTGGTTGCTGGGATTTGAACGCAGGACCTCTGATAGAGCTCTTAACCGCTGAGCCATCCCCCCAGCCCCCAAGAAACCGTATCTTTTGGACACAGAAGGACAGCTGCATGTTATGAACTTGAAGCAGTTAAAGAGCATGCACACCACCGGTAAAAGCTCAAGTCAGATCAAATCCCTTCCGGGAGTGAGGAGAGGAGGTGGGCACCAAGTCCCACTCCTAGTGGAGCTGTTTGCAACTGAAAGCTACTGAGGAAGAGGCCATTATATTAGAAGTGTAGCTCCTGGGAAGTCAACCACACTCCAGTGAAAAGCTACACATGAGTAGCATCAACTGGCCTTGATGGGTTCTGGTTTTGAAGAAAGAAAAGATGACACCAAGTTGAATGGGTAAGGAAGAGATGGATCTGGGTAAGGTGAGAAGGAGTTTGATCAAAGCATGTGTAGATTTCTTTACAATAAAAAAAAAGGTTTTAAGCCAGGCAGTGGTGTCACAAACCTTTAATCCCAGCACTTGGGAGGCAGAGGCAGGAGGATTTCTGAGTTTGAGGCCAGCCTAGTCTACAGAATGAGTTCCAGGACAGCCAGGGCTACACAGAGAAACCCTGTCTCGAAAAACCAAAAAAAAAGAAAGAAAAAAAAAGTTTTAATAATTAAAGTTTAATTAGGATTAGAATTTCTAATTTCTGAAAGTCCTAAATATACTTTTGCCACTTTCTATAATGTCTTAACATACATTCTCAGCAGTGATTACCAACCCTGAAAAAAAAAAAAGATGCACTATGTCTTGCAGTATCAAATATTCAGCCAAGAAACAATTCTTTATGTAATATATACATCCATCTCTTTAGTATACAAACTTGTTTTTACCCTTAATATGAGGTAAAATAAACATAAATGCTTATATACCAATTTTATATACTGATATATATAGGATTAGATAAAAATTTCTTGAGTAAAGTATTGGTGCTGGAATCAGGTGGAGTGGCATTTATAATTTAATAAATTTATTATTTAGTATTAGCATTTTGGAGGCAGAAGGGGGGTCTCTGTGAAGCTAGCCTGGTCTATATAGCAAGTTCCAAGGCAGCCAGAGTTACATAGAGAGAGCCTGTCTCAAAAAAAAAAAAAATGGTGACTGGATAGTTTTAAAGCCCTGCCTCTGAAGCATGGAAAGATCTGTGCACAGGAGGAATATTAATGAAAATATTCCTCACCAGGAAATTTCCTGGGAAAATATATTGGTTTTTTTTATTAGAGACAAGTTTCCATTTCTCACATTTCGTTTTAAAGAAAATACACACAAATCATTCTTGACTGTGTGTGTGTATAAAGATTAAAAAGAATCATGAACACTTACTGTCAAACAAAGTTATACATTTATTAAGACACTGCTGCTAATTTAAGCAGATTCCATAATCATTAATCATATATTATCACACACACTTGGAAACTTCTGGGAAGATGTACTGAGATGGGATTTTTCAACTGGATCTGAAAAAGAATAGAAAAAGTTATACAAGCTCACTTATAACTGCCAGTTATCACAAGCAACATGTTTCACCACTGTATTTTTGAGAGGCAAGATAGCTAGAATGCTTGCTTCACTTTGCTCAAGATCCTTCTATCTTTAAAAGTCCTCTTCTCTGATTAAAACTTATCAGTACTCTCATAGGCTCTTCTTCAACATTCATAAATCTAAGAAGAAATCTATCACAGTCCGCTGTGGTAAAAAGATTAATTGCAAAGTTCAGTGTCAGGATCACCCCTCTCAGGTCTAAGCTGTAGCCATACAGAAAACATACCCTGTTTTAAACAATGGTCAGCAAAAATCTATTTTACTCTTGAGCTCTGTGCAACAGGGCAAACTACTTAATAATCAAACTACTACTTTGAGTTCACACAAGTTGTTAGTTCTGTCAATTCTTCTCTCTTTGTGGGCTACATGTTCATAACATGTTCATTGGTGACAATTACTGAATACAATATTAAAATGTGACTTCAGACCATTGTGACTGGGATTAGAAATTCCTAAGGAAGGTTCTGGTCAGTTAGACAGCTCCTGATCTATTTGTACCCCACTCCCCTAAAGATGTAAAGTTGACCTAAGGGCAAAGAGACAGAGTCAATAAGATACCTCTAACCAAATGACATCAATGGTACATCCCTAAAACCCATGGTATTTATTTTAAAAGAGAATTTTCTTACTTCAAAACAAATCTTCAGAAGTCTGAGTAATGATGCAACCTGAAAAAGCAAAAAGATAACTGTTTAATTACCCACAGGGTAGTTAAATCTGATCAAGGAGCAGCACTTAGAAAGATGGTGGTAGGGGTTGGGGGGGATCATTACAGTCATTCTCAACAAGCGGAAGTGTTTAGATCCTTACATCATAAACTGCTATGATGGCTCCAAAGGATCAAACTGGAACTGACAAAATATCTCATCAGCCACACTAACTCCAAGTGCTGTCAATCCAAATCCCTAGCACAGTTTCATTCTAGAGCACAACGTGAAAAACACAATGCTTCTGGGGCTTAAAGAAAAACAAAGAAGCCCTCACAGAGCTCCTCTTTTTAGTAAAATCTGCGCTTGATCCCAAACTAATCTGAAGTGAGACTGACAAAATTACCCTGGTATAACTCGTTCTCATTTCATAATAGGTAGCAATATAACCCACAGTCTGCTGCTCTATTTTCATTTCATAACTATCTTTGAAACCAATTTCCGTTCCTCCTTTCCTTTAGCCTGCAGCACTCCCTGGAGCATGCACACACAAACGCAGGGCTCTGTGCAGCCCTCATATCTGACACAAGGGAAAGGGACTGCCACTTCAGGACAGGCTCCTACTCGAAGTCTCACTTCTCCTTGAAGATCCACCTGTCAACCTATTTTAGCAATGGTGCAATTAAATTTTGCTTATGCCTGTTTTAAAAACATGTATTTGGGTAAAAAAGAGAAACACAGATCGATGACCTAATTTTTGGATCTCTTTGTGACTAACACCTTATTTATAACCTACAGCTCCAAGGACAGAGACAGCCTTTTTTTTTTTTTTTTGTTTTTCGAGACAGGGTTTTTCTGTGTAGCCCTGGCTGTCCTGGAACTCACTTTGTAGGCAAGGCTGGCCTCGAACTCAGAAATCCACCTGCCTCTGCCTCCCAAGTGCTGGGATTAAAGGTGTGCGCCACCACCGCCCGGCGAGACATCCTTTTTAAAAAATAAAAAAAAAAAATTTCACTTAAATCCAGTAGATTTAAAAGTGACTGTCAACTCAGCAAAAGTCAATCTCTCAAACAACCAAAAAAAGTAACAGTATTGTTAAAGTGGCTACTTTTCCTTGATTAGTATTCTAAAAAAAAAAAAAAATCAAAGCTTCCTGCGGAAAACCAATAATTATTATACAACACACACAAAAATTTTATTCCTTGTGTGAATTTTTTCTGCCAGTGACACATTTGTGGGAGAATAATGCAGTTAGATAATGAGACTCAGGCTTGAACATGCAATAAATTAAAAGAATAAATTCTTTATATAACTGTAGAATTAAGAATACATATTCTCGCCGGGCGGTGGTGGCGCACACCTTTAATCCCAGCACTTGGGAGGCAGAGGCAGGAGGATTTCTGAGTTCGAGGCCAGCCTGGTCTACAGAGTGAGTCCCAGGACAGCCAGGGCTACACAGAGAAACCCTGTCTCGAAAAACCAAAAAAAAAAAAAAAAAAGAATACATATTCTCTTCACACTTTCAAAAGCAGTTTATATTAAAGATCTGACTTTTAAATATAAATAAGACTTACCTATACATCAGGGCCTTGCCCTGCTCATTTCCTAAGGCAAAGTATCCACTTCTGGGAGAAAAATCCATGGTTTGAACACGAGAAACAGCACTCTTTTTAAAAACTGGAAAGTTAGAAAATACTGTACAGGAAGGAAGATGAACCTGCAGGAGATCATAAAATGCCTTAAATTACAAGAACTAGAAACTTATTCTTTCCTAATTTTTTTTCATTCTATCTTGATAAAAAACACAGAGGTCACTTGACTATGGCATACATGAAAGCACTGCTCCACAAATATGGCCAAATGCCCATAACTAGGGTGTGTGTGTGTGTGTGTGCGTGCATGCATGCATGTTCATGTGTGTGTGTAGGTGAGCAATTTGCATGGAGTCCTTGCCTTCTACCTTGTTTGAGACACTTCTTACACCACAGATTCTCCTGCATCCACTTCCCATCTCACACTGAGTCTGGAATGGGTTCTGGGGATTTGAATTCAGGGTTTCACACTTGAATGGCAAAGACTTTACCTACCATGTCATCTCTAAACCTTGTTTCCTTAAATTTTTCACTGTGAAATTTCTGGGTTGTTTGTTTTTTTTTTTTTGTTTGTTTTTATTTTGATTTGTTAAAACTTGACAGCACTCTACATTTTCTGTTTTATGGTTATTGGGGATTTTCAATCCTTTTTAAATATACTCTACATTTTTCAGTTTGGTGTAACTATTACAACAGCTAGTTTTTCCTCTCTCGGTGGTACTAGGTAGACTCCAAGTCCTCAAGAATAAGTCGTTCAGTAAGATCCCTGAATAAAACTAGCAGAGACATCCAGAGCACAGAGGCACAAATACCAACCTAGCAGTATGAACATGAGAAAAGACAGCAACATGACTCAGACTGAAAGACTGACAGCTGCTCCAGGCCTCTTCAACTCAAGATACCAAAACAGGGAAGCCATCTGAAGTCCGAAAGTGATTTCAGAAGCTTACTAGGTAAAACCTGATCAGAGAGCCAGCCAGGCACAGTAGAGCATGCCTTTAACTGTAGGAGGCAGAAGTAGGCAGATCTCCTTGATTCTGAAGCCAGACTAATATTGTTAGTTCCAGGCCAGCCAGGGGCACGTGGTAAGGTGCTGTCTCCAAAAAAAAAAAAAAAGCAGAAAAGTATCACCAACAGATCTGACCAAGAAAATGAAAAAATATCAAGAATAGAGAACAAGAACAAGGCTGACAAAACTCTATATTCAAACATCAATAAAGAAAAATAAGTACAGCCGGGCAGTGATGGCACACACCTGTAATCCCAGCACTTGGGAGGCAGAGGCAGGAGGATTTCTGAGTTTGAGGCCAGCCTGGTCTACAGAGTGAGTACCAGGACAGCCAGGGCTATACAGAGAAACCCTGTCTCGAAAAACCAAAAAAAAAAAAAAAGAAAAAAGAAAAATAAGTACAACAGTAACACTCAAGAACTCAGATACAGGGGAGAGCTGGTTCAATGGTAAAAAGCACTGACTGCTCTTCCAGAGGACTGGGCTTCAGTTCCCAATACCAACATGGGTGGCTCATTACAATCCGTAAGTCCAGTTCCAGGGGCTCTGACACTTTCTGCTGATCCTCATGGGTACCAGGCATTCAGATGGAACATATATGCAGGCAAAACACTCATACATATATTTTTTAAAGCATTAATATATGATCAAGAGGTCAAATGTAAGCCAGGCATGGTGGTATATGCCTTTAATCCCAGCACTCAGGAGGTAAAGGCAAGAGACCTCTGGGAGTTTGAAGCCAGGCTGGTCTACAGAGCAAGTTACAGAACAGCCTGGGTTACACAGAGAAACCTTGTCTGAAAAAACCAAAAACAAAACAAAATAGAAAAGGAAAGGACAGAGGCAAACCTAAAAACTCAGGAAAGGAGAAAATCAAACTTAGTACAAGGAGCTTATCCAGTAGACATGAGGTGGGAAGGGTACTAGCTGAGAAGAAAGGATTCCCTGTGGGGAAGTGAGACCAAAGAAGGTAATGAGGGTGTGATTATGATCAATATAAATGTATAAATTTAAATGTAGGAAATTGTGATCTGAAAAAACACTACACACAGAGGAAGAAAACAGTCTTAATCATGAGGAAAAACAGGTGAATAAAAGAAATCAAAGAAGGAATCCACCCATCACATCCAACACAGGAAGCCAGCAAATCAGTGACACTAATGAAGGAAAAAACAAAGAACAAACAACAACCCTAACCAAATAACAAGTCACAAAAATTAGTAAGTGGCTCTGAGAATCATTTAACAAGACAAACTCACAACCAAATTCTATTATACACCACAGGCAACAGTGACAATGCACACAACTAGAAGTGTCCAACCTTTTAACATTGCAATGTGCCCTGTCATCTATAAATGTGTTGGGCCTCACTAGGAGCTATCACTGGACACACATGGCCCATGGGCTCTAGGTAGATATGTCCGTGGGTAAGAGCACCAACTGCTCTTCTGAAGGTCACAAGTTCAAATCCCAGCATCCACATGGTGGCTCACAACCATCCGTAAAGAGATCTGACGCCCTCTTCTGGTGTCTGAAGATATCTGCAGTGTACTTACATATAACATAGGCAGGACCTTCTTTGCCCAGTCATATCGCCTTATACAACTGTGTTACAAAGAGTATAGAATCTAAACAAGGCATGCCTATAATCCCTGCATTTGAAACATGGAGGCAAGAGATCAGGAATTCAAGGTTAGCCTATGCTACCTGCAACCTTGCATCAACAAACCAGAAAGAGTATAAAGTCTGAAATTACAATTCTGCCCTTTAACTGTTGACTTTGGATAAACAAATCCTCT
Source organism: Tokudaia tokunoshimensis (assembly GCA_036184795.1). NCBI lineage: Eukaryota > Metazoa > Chordata > Mammalia > Rodentia > Muridae > Tokudaia > Tokudaia tokunoshimensis. The sequence goes on along the minus strand of BTHU01000010.1, from coordinate 27,933,779 downwards.
GAAGGGCTGTTACCAATTAAGAATTGTTTAAAAGAGTTCTTTGTAAATCTTCATTATCATCTAAATTCATACTCAATGAAGTTTAAAAATAAATCTTTGTAAAACACAAACTGCCAGTGTTCACATAACAGTAGCATAACACAAAACAGAATCTGTATACCTGAGTCTAAGAGCAAATAACTGTTAAATGAAGAAACTGGTTCTGAGGAGCGGGAAACTTCCAGATATGAGGGTGCCATTTAAACTGAACTCTAAGGTTGACCCCAAAACAGTTAATGTGGTTCTGTGGCCAGTATTTTCAGAAACACCTTCTTGTAAGAAGAGCCCTTGGATAGTAAACAGTGCCCTACTGGCTATGAATGAAGAGTACACTTGGGCCCAGTAGCCCAAATCAGTTGTACAAATGAACTGATTTATGCCTAATACCTGGTTTTACTCCTGGTCACCTAGAATTCAGCAAATGCTAGGCCCACATGAACACTCAACCAAAACTCTGGTCATTGGGTCTCTAATGAGCTTCATAGGGGAGAAACACTTGGTGTGCAGTCCCACCTCACAGCTGGAGGTTACCACATGCATCCTATACAACTCCACTGGGAAGACTCCCAGGTTGCCCCCACACTTTACCTGTGTAGCTCTTCCCTTTGGTGATCCTGCTTAGTATCCTATGGCTGTAATAAATCTTAGTCATAAATATAGCCAAATACTGAGTCCTGTGTCTTTCATTAAATCCTAAGAACTGGGGAGGCCTGAGGCCCAAGGCACTCCACATCCCTGGCTGGTTGGCTCTGTAAACTGCAGCACCTTTGCTTATGGCAACGCAACTCACTTTCACAATCTAACAACGGCCTCCACTCCACTGCAGCCACAGATCTTTAAAGCATAAGTGAAAAAAATTGCCAATTAAGTGCTTGCCTTAAATATGTCCCTTAATTTATATGTTAGAAGAAACCTCTGAAAATGAGGACCATAACTTTAGGTCCAGCTCATAATTTCCAATAGAATACACACTGCAAAATTTGGTGGCCATGTGCACTCATGCAATGAGTTGAACCCAAAAGCTCCCAACTAATATCTCTACGAAACTTCTGGGCATTTTGTTGCTGTTGGTCTGGGCTTTTTACGACAGGGTTTTTATGTACACTAGGCCAACTTTCAACTCACTGCATAGACAAGGATAGCTTTGATTATGGGCATGTGTCACCATTCCCAATTTGTTTTGGTCCTGGGGAAGCACTCTACCAACTAAACCCCATCTACAGGCAAGAAGTCACTTTTTAGAATAAGCCACACACTACTTTTCTGTTATCACTCATTGTTTCAACATGAAATTTTAAATTACAAAGATAAAAAAGGGTAAAAGGAGTCATTACCAATCTGACAGCTTCTTTCATTTTTCTTGAAGCCACTGCCAAGATTTCTGTGGTAGGATTGAAGGCCAAGGAAGTAACACCAGTAACTAGGTTCATTATCGCTTTTATTGGCTTTGGGTTTGTTTGTTGAAGGCAGGAATCTTGATTGTATATGTTTACCACTCCACTCTTAGAACTGGAAAAAGGAAAGGAAATAAAACGGATTTAACACAAAAAACCCTCTACAACCTAGATGAACACACACTGGTGTGTGGAAAGCACAATGGCTGAAGACATCAAAGCAAGACAAAGACACTCCATCAGCACAGCTTCAGTCCGGCTAAGCAGCTTTCCAATTGTAGGTCTAGTTACAAATCTCAAGAAAGCACAGAATCTCCACTTTACTTTCATAAATCAAGAATGTATCAAAAATCCACTCGGCCATGTACTTATGGAACAAGGTAAACTCAGAAACTAAGACAAGCACTCTCCCACAGCACCTATTGCCTAACTTCGAATACTTCCTACTGCTTGGTTTCTGCTGTTTTGTAGTACTGGGGATTGAACCTAAGGCCATTCTTACATACATTCACATAAATGCTAAGTGTACCTCCAGCCCCTTTGCTTTTCTTTCTTCTATTTTTTTTTCTGGGTATAGGGTCTCACTGTTGCGAGGCTGGCCTTGGAACTTTGGACTCTCCAGCTTCAGCTTTCTGAGTATCTGGGATTAAAAGCCAGCACCAGCAAGCCTGGACGTTGCCTAACATGTAAAAGATCATCAGGTGGTAGTAAGTCCTACCACCTAAGGCACATCCAACCCATGCACTGCAGTTGTCTCCACGTTTTCCAGCTCAGTTCGACTTGACTTCCCAGGCCCAAACTTCCTGGGGATATTTACAAGTAGCTTCCCCATTTTTAATGTTGGAAAAGTATGCTACATTTCTGATCAGGAAGACCAACCCCATTCCCCAACCCCCCAACCCCCGCTAACGTCCCACTCCAGGGCAGAAAATACCTAACTGTAATTTCTTTACAGCTCAATTATTGTTTGGAATATATTGACTGAAGTCAATATAATATCCTATACCAACAAAATCAGACATGCTAACCTAGTCTTGTAAGTTAGTTTGGAACTACCACTAACTGTGCAATTGCTCCTCCTTCCACCTACATATGTAGAAATCAGGTAGGGAGATAAGGTCATTTCTGAAGTATAAACCATTTTTCTTCTACTAATAACCCAATAATAGGTGTTAGAAAATATATTTAAGTGCCTACTGTGTGGTGGTTTAAATAAGAATGACTCCCACAGGCTCATATATTTGAATGCCTAGTCATCAGGGAATGGTAGGTACAACTTGAGAAGGCTTAGAAGGTATGGCCTTGCTGGAGGACTTGAGTCACAGTGTGTGGGCTTTAAAATTTCAAAACCCCAAGCCAGGCCCAATGGCTCTCCCTTCCTGCTGCTGCCTGTGGATCTGGATGTACCACTCTCAGCTAATTCTCCAGCACCATGGCTGCCTGCATGCTACTGCTGCCCCCTCCTGCCATATGAAAATGGACTAAACTCCTAAAGCCACAACCAAGTCCCAATGGAATGCTTTCTTTGAAAAGAGGTGCCAAAGTCATGGTGTGTCTACACAGCAAAGAACAATGATTAAGACAGCCACCAACAAATGCTATCTCCAAAGATTATACTATACATAGCTAAAGGACTTAGAAAATTAAACAAAGAGTTGTATTATTGTACCTCTTCAATGGCAAGAAGCTAAATAAAGAGATGGAACCCTGGCTGTGATCAAATGAGTATTCTAAATTCAGGAAAATATATTATAATTCAAGGTAGTCTGGCATTTTTTTTTTTTTGCCAAAAAGCTGACAAATTGCCAATATTAATTATACATCAAGACAATTTTACAAAACAAAAGGCTCAGCTAGGATTACTGATTTCACATTTCTAAGCTGTCAGTAAAGTCATGTACTATCTACTGTATTTAACTGCTAAACATCTTCTCATTAGCACAATGTGATTCTCTTCACTCACCCACAAGCCACATATTGTCCATTCTTTGACACAGCAATGCTTAATCCATATAAACTGCCTTCATCAAGAAATCTGTTAATGCACTTCCTTGAATTCACATCCCACACATAAACTTCTCCATTCCCTGAAAGTAAAAGTCAAAGAAGGGTTCAGCTAATCTTGCTTAAATTTAAAATGCAAGTAAACTTACTATTTTTAGTCACTCTTTAATATTTAATAGTACATGGAACTAAACCCTATTTCCAGAAAACTAAAAACATTTCAAATATATGCAAAAGTTCATCAGTCATTCAAAAAAACAGTATTCTTAGGTTTACAATTTAAAAAACAAAAAATCAAAAATTTGAGTTGAACAAAGGTGCTATATTCCACTCAAATAAATAACTGGAACAAACATATGAAAAGGAAAGTTAATACCAACAAGGATTAGTGAGACTATTATATAAGGTTATACAATATAAATAAGCAGACTTTTAATGATGATAAACTGAACCGGACCACAAAAAAGTTTGTGATTGAACTACAGTTTGTTTCAAGTCATTGACAATTAAGACTATCAAAGATGATGTAGTGGCTATTCCTGGTTGTCAACTTGACTAAATCTGGAATGAACTAAGTAAGAATTGGAAGGCTCACCTATAATCCTAATCTGGAGGCTCAGAGATACAAGTTTTTGACTTGGAGATCTTGATGCATAGTGACTATGAATTCCAGATTAAGATTAGGAGATCTCTGAGTTCAAGGTCATCTGGGATTAAAGGCGTGGTGGTACACACCTTTAATCTGGGCCACACCCTCTGCTGGAGACCTATATAAGGACTTTGAAGAAGGAAGAGTCACTCTGGCTTTTCCTGGCCTGCCTCCTGGGACGGAGCAACTGCTAGATCCTTGGACTTCCATCCACGGCTGCCTTGTGGGACTGAGCAACTGCTAGATCCTTGGACTTCCATCCACAAGTACTGCTGACTATTGTTGGGGAGTTGAACTACAAGCTGTAAGTCATCGACAAATTTCCTAACTATATAGGGACTACCCATACGTTCTGTGACTCTAGAGAACCCTGCCTAATACAGATGAGCAATGAGCACAGATTACTTTGGAGAACTAATATGTCAGCAAATGTACTGGCTGGTTTTGTGTGTCAATTTCACACAAGCCGGAGTCAGAGAAAAGAAGCCTCAGTTGAAGAAACGCCTCCATGAGATCCAGCACTAGGGTATTTTCTCACCCAGCCCATTGTGGGTGGTGCCCCTGGTCCTGGGTTCTATAAGAAAGCAGGCTGAGCAAGCCAGGAGAAACAAGTCAGTAAGCAGCACTCCTGCATGGCCTCTGTATCAGCCCCTGCCTCCAGGTCCCAGCCCTGCTTGGGTTCCTGTCCTGATTTCCTCTGGTGAACAGACTATGATCTGGAAGTGTAAGCCAAATAAATCCTTTCCTTCCCAACTTGCTTTTGGTCTTGGGTGTTTCATCACAGCCAGAGAAACCCTAACTAAGACAGCAAGATAAAAAAAAGATATTAAATACAGAGACCACAAATATCTCCACGATGAAAAGGCCATCTAATTCCTAAAACCGATCAATCCTCTTTCTAGTTCCTACAGCACTTCCTCATCCTATTATGCATATAATACTCACATTCCCCTCAAAGATGGCTCTTCACCCCCTCTCACCCATTCCATTTCTGTAGATTCTGCTCCAAGGTTTGACCCTCTACATATGACTCATGCTCCCAATGAGAATTCAGTGAAACTGTTGTTTTAACTATCTCCTTGAAACTTCCCACACTGAACTAAGTGTGTATATGTAGCAAGCATGTTAACACTACATAGCAAATGGTTAACCCTTCACCATTATTAGTTCTTAACTGACCTGGCCATGACAGAAAATGAATACTAAATATGTCTGATTTTCTTACTAAAACAATACATAGAAAACTATGCAACTCTTTTTAAATAAAACTTGAAACACAAATACATTCAAACTTACCAGAAGAGTTATAAATCCTCTTACTATCTGAAGAGAATGTGGATGCCGCAATTCGTCCATTAATCTTCATGCTACCTATCAGTTCTTTGGTCTAAAAGAGTAATTATTTACCAGATATTAGAAGGCTGATATCTATCTGCCAAAAATATTTGATTCTAATTTTTATTAATTTTATTTGTATAGCTGTATTATCCTCAACCTCTGTGCACATTTGTAACTGTTGTACACAGAAGCCAGAAGAGGGCAACAAATCCTCTAGAATTAGAATTACAGATGACTGAAAACCAGCATACGGGTACTGAGATCTGAACTCAGGTCCTCTGCAAGAGTGGCCAGTGCTCTTAACCACTAAGCCATCGCTCCAGCCCTGAGTCTATTTTTCTTAGGTGAAAGTATCCCCCGCTTAGGAATATTTTTATGCCTACCATTTTATCTGTATAATTTTTCCATGAAATAGTCAATCTTAACGTGTTTTTCTATATATTTCTTCAATTTTATCAGAGATATTTTCCATGTATATTTACACAATGGAATACTACTCAGCAATTAAAAACAATGAATTCATGAAATTCTTAGGTAAATTGGGAACAGGGGGAGGGAAGAGGGCTTATGGGACTTTCGGGGGGGGGGGGGACCGGGAAAGGGGAAATCATTTGGAATGTAAATAAAGAATATAGAAAAAAAATAAAAAAATAAATAAAAAAAGAAAGTATCCCCCGACTGCCCATAACTTCTCCCAAAGTTCTGCTTGAGTAGATTTAAGAACACATTGAGTTCCAGCTGTTCTAGTGCAAGCCTTTAATCCTATTAGTCTGAGGCACAAATAAGTGGATCTCTATTAAGTTGGAGGCCAGCCAGGGCTATATAGCAAAACCCTGTCTCAAAAACAAAAATAAAAACAAAAACAAAACTCACATTGAGTTAAAGTTCAAGACTATCCTTAATCCTAGCCTTTTACCGACTGGAAAACAACAAGAAGAGACTACATGTTTCACCTTCATTGATAGCAAATGAGAAAACCCAGCAATGCCGCTTATGAGCAAGAAAGAGCCATCTGGGGAGACTTCAAATCGCTTTACTCTTTTCTCTTTCAAACCTAAGAAATGAGATGAAACAGTAAGATTTAGTGACTTTTAAGAACTCTACCTACACTTTAATAACAATTAAATTCCCTTACATTTTAAAATGTTTACAAGATACAAAGTAAGCAAAACACAAGCTCTGAATAAATCTGATTGCATGTAACATCAAAAAGACTCCAAACAGAAGTTCATTTCAAAATGGCTGGTAAACTTCATCTTGGTTAGCATTCAACAGTTCAGTCATAGGCCAGAGAATCAGTTCTCCAAACAGTAAACAAATCAATTTACCAAACAAAGGCAACTTTAACTAAAAGGACTAGTTTGTTATACACAGCTCATTAATGGAAAGGAAATCCACTACCATTAGAGACAGTCAAAATATCTGGTTGACACCTATGATAAATGGGAAAATAAACTTTAATTCTGTATTTTAAAAGCACAAACTCCTAACTTTAAAGTGCATTTAAGAATTGATTAGCTTCTTGAAATGGTACACACATAGCTGAAAGTCTCCTCACCCATTTAAAGAGACATATGCCTTCACAGTGACCCTATCAGAATAAGAGCCAATTTACTCATTATAAAGTAGTCTAATAGAAAGGACACATAAAAACGGGCACAAATGGCTTGCTCAAGTGAAGGCAAGGACAAAGCCAGGGGGAAGGAGCAGAATAGACTTTCCCATTATCACTCATTGTACATACTGGGGGTGAGGGTGTTCAAGTCCAAGGCAGCCTTTAAATCAATTTGTAGCCACGGATGACTTTGATCTTCCTCCCTCAAGAGCAGGGATTTTAGGTATACACGAACTATATGTTGGATTTCTATACCATGCAAACATGCTGCCTAGTCAAAAAACCAAATTGTTAATTCAAGCTGCTAAAGTGCAACTATTGATTGGGCCTTCTAGAGGAACTGGCTGAGGCTCCTTCTGACCACCTCTAACTGTTATCAAGCTGTAAGACTTGACAAGCTAATGGAACATAAAATCTGAATCAGTTCTATTTTCACTGTTCAAACAAGCATTTATGCCACCAAGAATTCGCATACAAAAGCTTTAATATCCTAGTCAGCAACCTCCCACCTTAATGAAATAGTCTAAATTTCTTGAGTGGACTGAGTTAGTAGTTTCAAAGGACTGGTGATATTTCTCAGTGGTAAAGCACCTGCACAGCAGGATTAAAGCCACGGATTATAGCATAGCAAAAAAAATCCCTTAAGTACGGTACACTTTTGTTTCCTTTTCTTTCTCCTATCATGAGTTATGACGATAGAACCTGGTCATCAGACTTGGGCAGCAAGCAGTACTTTTATCTGCTAAGCAATCCTGCAGGCCCGGCTTTGGTTTTTGTTGTGGTTAAGTGTTTATGAGTGTTTTTCCTACATGTATGTGTGTGCAGTGCCCCTGGAGGTCAGAAAAGGGAGCTGGATCCCTTAGAACTGGACTTAGAGATGGTTTTGCATCGTGGATACTGAGAACTGCAAATACAGTAGCTGTCAAAACAATTTTCTGTTTTAATGTAAGTTGGCTTAGGCTTTTCGATAAAGAACATTCACTGACCAGGAAATGTTACTTAATGCAGTGGGAAATGTAGATTCAAATCTACAAAATCCAAACCACAACTGCTAGGATTTCACAAAGAACCAACTTGGAAAGGATAATTAAAGGTGTCAGGAAATAGGGAAAAACAGACTAGAAACACTGAAGATAAACATAAATGTCTATTTAGTTTGGTCTTATTCACTGTTCATTAACACGAATATAGCCACACAAGTACAATAGGAAGACTGCCAGTAATCTATGGCTGTGTTAACTCTTAGGCACAAAACGTATGTTAAGCCAGCCAACACCATTACAACAGCTTTGGTTCCCAAAAAGGTGTCACCTATATTTCAGGTAGCTTGAGTAGGACAATACAGAGAAAAAAATGGATGAGGGTAAATTGCCTAATGAAAACAGGGTGCTAGGTCATTCTTTAAAATTTACTTCTCAGAAAAGAGCTTTATTCCAAGTATAAATCAACATGTAAAATAAACAAAGAGTATGATAAATAATGCCTTATTCATCGGAGAACAGTCTATCCAAAGAAGGAGAAACCAGGTCTTCTATATCCCTAGCTAATGTGTATATCCCTATATACACATCCTAGCTATATATCCCTAGCTATAGTGACAATTTTGGAACTTTGGTCTAAGAAACATAGAAATATCCTAAGACTATGTTTTCATTTTAATCCCAGGTGTGGAATATGGGGTTGCTTCAGATTGTTCATAGAAACTATGATTTTCCTGGTGCTCTAGCAGGTGTGTGATTTTGCCAGTGACAAAAAGTTTCTGTGATTGTGTGATGTTAGGAATTCTGAGGATTTTTCAGAGGGTATATAAATGTTAGGGCCCCTGAGAGGTTGGTGGGTTGTTGGTTGGTTGTTGGTTGCTGTTTGTTAAGTAATCATGCACAAGGGAGAAACAAAAAGAAGAAACTAGATATCCTAAAAATGAAGATCAAACTTGCCCCAAAGAACTCTTTGCCCCAATCAGCAGGAAGTAGTTTAACAATAAGGTCATGCCCTTTTCTTTATTCTCTCCTATCTAGTGTTAGGAGTCTGAAAGGGGAGAAGTGTAGAAGAAAGAACCCAAAAAGTACCAAATTCCAGCTACAAGAGGCACCCAGACAGGGGCTAGGCAGAATGGTTAATTTGATTTCAAACAGCATTCCAGCAAAAGATTCACTCTGGCTGCTACTGCTGGGATACCCCCGCTTTGCTCCCAGAGGGCATTTTCTGTTTTTTTTTTTTTTTCTTTTTCTTCTTCCTTTGTTTCAAAAAAGATTGGGACAATGGCTGAACACTGAAAAGTGCAGGTGGAAATGGAGGGATCTGGCTGAAATGGGAAAACAAAAGAGTTCACTCTGCTCTCCTTTCTGAGAGGGTTGCAGAGTTGGCTGTGCAACTGGAAAAACTGCAGGTGGAAGTGGAAGCCTTGGGAGGTGAGGGGCACCAAAAGGGAAGAACAAAAAGGTTCAGGCCAGGTGAGGGAGCAAGAGCACAGGAGCTTCTGCAGGAGGAAAAAGGGAAACTATGGCAGAGGTGGTCGGGTCAGAGAAATGCTAATAAAGCCAGAGGACAATCGGATGAAACAGCCCATTTTGAGAGAAATGGTTAATCTAGACCAACTGTGCCTCCGGAGTGGGAGGAGCAGCAGCCAGGGTTATGAGATGATCACCATCAGCTTTCTCAGTAATCATACAGCACATGCCTGCTAATGGTGTGAACAAGGTTATGACGAGATAGGATGGCATACTATGGAAATGAAATATCTAAGGTGTTTTAAAGAGGCCATGATTTTATATGGGATGCACTCGCCTATGGAAAACAAATCCTCAGGGACTGGGTTACTCAAAATAAAATTATTTCCCATGGTTGGAAAGGATCGGTGACAGCTGTACTTAAAGTTGGCCCACAATGCAATGATTGACAAAGTGGAGGGAAGAAGCTTCAAATACTAAACAGTGAAATATTGAGGAAAATGAATACAGTAAAGGCCGGTTGCTGGGTGAAGAGCGGTACTCTGATATGCAAGAACAACTGGCTCAGTGGTTAAGACCTGCTCTTCTAAAGGTCCTGAGTTCAATTCCCAGCAACCACAACCATCTATAGTGAGATCTGGTGTCCTCTTCTGGCCTGCGGGCATGGAGGCAGGCAGAATGCTGTATATATAATAAATCTCTTTTTTTTAAAAAAAGAACAGATTCAACTTGATAACAATACTATAGAACAATGTGGCTTAGCTGCTTTAAGAGCTTGGGACAAAGATGAGGAAAAATCCACCTCATTTGCAAAGATTATACAAAGCTCTGGAAAAGCCTTCATTGATTTTCTTTACAAAGATTAGCCTCAGCTATGAACAAAGGCCTTGCCTTGATGCAAGGCAGGTGTTGATAGAAACCTTGACATTTCAGTATGCAAATACCTAATATAAAAAAGTTATTAAGACCCTTAAAGGCAAGGACAGTACCCATGGATAATACATGGGCATGATTTTGCCAGAGGCAGATAGTTTCTGCCATTGTGTGATATCTGGAATTCTGGGAGATTTTTCAAGAGGTATATAAATGTTAGGGCCCCAAGAGGTTGATGGGTTGTTGGTTGCTGTGGGTTGCAATTTGTTACAAAGTTGTGCACAAAGAAGAAAAAAGAAATTAGATATCCTGCTGGTGAAGATCAAACTTGCCCCAAGGAACTTGATGTTTCTACTCAACATGAAAGTGTTTACAATAGCTCCACCCCTTTCCTTTCTATCCTTTTTTTCTTTCCTAGTGTTAGGAAATTGAAAGGGTGAAAAAAGAACCTACAAAGTAGTCAAGAACAGCTACAAACATTCATTCTACCACCTCAACTGCTAAAATTGAACCATGTATCCAGGGCTGAAGAGATGATGGCTCGGCAGTTAGGAGCACTGGCTGCTCTTCCGGAGAACCCAGGTTCAGTTCCCAGCACCACCTGGTGACTCACGACCGTGCACACCTCAGTTCCAGGGGATCTGACATCCTCTCCTAGCATCCAAAGCCAACAAGCTATGTAAGTGGCATTCAGAAGGAAAAAGATACATACAGAGGAAAACAAGAAGAAAAGGAAGGAAGAAAGTGGAAGAAAGATGGGAACAAAGGAAGGGAGAGAGAAAGAGGGAGGAAGAGAGAGGAGGAGGAAAAGAAAAGGAAAAGAATTCTAAATAAAAGAAGTTAGAGAGAAAGTTCAGCAATTAAGAGCACTTGTTCTTACAGAAGACCCAAGTTCAGTTTGCAGCACCTACATGAAAGATCACAACCATTTATTATCACTCCAGCTCCAGGGGATCAAAAATCCAGGTATGTACATGGGGCAGACATATAAAGGCAAGCAAAACACTCATATACATAATAGAATTTTTTTTTCGAGATAGGTTTCTGTGTAGCCTTGGCTACCTTAAACTTGCTCTGTAGACCAAGCTAACTGTGAACTAACAGAGATCTACCTGCCTCTGCTTCCCAAGTGCTGGAATTAAAGGTGTGCACAACCACACCCTACCCCTAAAAAAAAAAAATTTTTAATAGAGTATCAAGGCAAAGTTTTAAAGTAGAATTCTAGCCTACAAGCATAAAAGCTTAGGTTTGGTCCTTAACACAAAATAAATAAAAATAATAAGCAAAGAAAAAAATTCAATTAATTAACAAGTACAAAAAAAGCCAAGTGGTCTAGAAAAAAATGTATACATGTAAATTATGAATTTACCCTAAGTGTTTAACTAGTCAGTTCACTGCTCTCATTCAAGCATAGTTCCTCGACACAAGGCAATTGTCAAATACTAACTAAACAAATGCTTACTTTTAAGAATCCCATGCAGAGCTGGGTGTGATGGCACTGGCACATGCCTTAATCCCAGAGCTTGGGAGGCAGAGGCCGGTGAATCTGTGAATCTAAGGGCAATGAGGGATACACAGTGAGACTCTCTCTCTCTCTCTCTCTCTCTCTCTCTCTCTCTCTCTCACACACACACACACACACACACACACACACACACACACCTGGGATCAAAAAGACTTATAAATACTAGTAAATTCAGGTTGAGAGAAGGGTTAAGATAAAGATGACCAACTGTGTGTTCAACAGAAGTCTTACCTCTCACTTGATGTACAGGAATTAACTTCCCAGCTAGCATATCATAGACATAAAGAACCTTGCTGTGCATACTTGTGGCTAAAACCTCTTCTCCATTAGCACTGAAACAAGCCTTAAAGATTGGAAACTTTTCCAAATAGATGCTCTGAATTTTAGGGTTTGTTTTGCCATCAACCTGTAAGAAGTACAAATGTTTCTTTTGATTATTTCCACAGAACCTATATTCTGGCAGTGAACACTTTACTACAAGACTTCATTTAAAAATCCATACCTGAAACAGTGAGATAGCATTGTCTACCCCAGAGACCATCACCACCTGTGCACCAGGATGGAACTGTACTGATGAGATCCGAGCAGTGGTAGGTCGTTCAGCATTGGCAGGCCGGCAGTTCTTCATCTGTAGAAATAAAAAGCTGGAATTTTATCAAATCAAGTGGGTTAGCATCATTTAAAGCAGTATTCTCAACCTGTGGGTCGTGACTTTGGGGTGAACAACTTTCACAGCGGTCATGTATCAGATATTTACATTACAATTCATAACAGCAAATTTACAGTTATGAAGTAGCAACAAAAGTAATTTTATGGTTGGGGGTCACTGTAACATGAGGAACTGTATTAAAGGGTCACAGCCCTAGGAAGGTTGAGAATTGCTGGCTTAAAGAAAAAAAAAAAACCATGTCATTTGCAATGCAGAACTGAGCAGTTATCAGAGGGCTCTGGCACCAGTTAAGTCACTACTACACAGAATCCATCTGCATTGTCTCTGAAGTGAAGGGTAAGTCCATTTGTTAAGCTCTGAACAAGAAATGCCCTCCACAGACATATGTGTGAAGATAGCGGAAGAGGCTAGAAGCCTTTGAGGAGGGGCCTAGCTGCAGGAAAGTTCTCTGAATGTCCCTAAAATTATACATTTTCCCTGATCTCCTCTTGTATTCTCTCTGCTTCCTGCCACTAGGAGGTAACCAACTTAACTCCTCTATGCCCTCAATGATGTTCTGCCTTACCACACCCCAGAAACAAACAAACCAACAGACCATGGACTCAAAAGTCTGAAACTGGAGAGCTGGGTGTGGTGATTCACACCTTTAACCCAAGGAGAGGCAGGTGTATATCTAAACTCGAAGCCAGCCTCTAGAGGTAACAGGAAAATCCTGTCTCAGAAAAAAAAAAAGTCTGAAAGGCAACTAAATTAAATGTTCACTCTTTTTGTCATGGTAATCAACAGTCTGATAGACCTTTCTACACATGAAAGTCTAAATATTCTAAGCATTTTTTAAGTACTACTATATACAGTACTGCCCCAAAGACATATCTATTTTGGTTAAGAGACTGGCACTTATGGAGAAATGTTAAACACCTACTTTGATGTAAGTACAATAGGCTCTATGTCACTGGCCCCATAGTTCTACAGTCCAATTATGATGTGCCCCTAAAGGACACATGTAGCTGGTTTAAAATGATGGCAATCTCTTATAGTACTGGACTTTCTCAGCTGCCTCTTGATTTGGAGGTACACATACATATTAAAATTTCATTTAAGAACAAATTACACAATGCCTGTGTTCAGAATTACTGAAATTAAATTTTATTACTTTCCAAAAAAAAGTGGCTTCATTCATTTCTCATTTTTACTTATTTTTACTGTGGATGTGAATGCGGTGTGAACATGGGCATGTGTGCGACAGTACAAGTGTGGCAGTCAGAGGCAGAGTACTAGTGCTTTCTAGTAGAGGTGCTTCAACTTCAAGTAATACAACAACGGGGATGGGGGGGGGGGGGACACAGCATCACTCTTGTCTAACTGTTAACTTACCTGCCCCTAACTACTACTTCACTGCCCCATCTCCATAAACACACCATCTTACAAAAAGGAAAGTGCTTATCATACAGTTCTGTTAATTTGACAGATAATTAGCTGAAGCACTGAGCTAGGGAAGCACAGGTTGCTACAATTAATGAATGTAAACAAACTTCGGTGCAAGTTTAAAAAAGCACTGGGGGTAAATGTCTTTCCAAAGTGCTTAAAGAAGGCACAGAAGAAGAAAGCAAGGTACAGGTTCAAAGGCAAGAAAGGACCCAGTTTGTTTAAGAAACACAAAGGCCTGTGTGGACCTGAGTAACAACTAGGATAAAGGAGGACTGATATGAAGCTGAGGAGCTGGGCATGAGAAAGACCAGGAAGGACACTGTGGACTATGATAAAAATACACAATATTTCAAGAAGTAAAAGCGATAGGACCAGAAACTATTTCTAAAAGCTCCCTCTAGGGCCTAGAGAAATGGCTCAGTGGTTAAGAGTGCACAGTGCTCTGCAGAGGACCCAAGTTCAGTTCCCAGCACCCATATCAAATAGCGCACAACTGCCTATAACTCTAGCTCCAGTGATCTAATGCCACTTTTGGCTGAAAGTATCTGCACTCATATTTCTGACATACACAGATAATTAGATAAAAGCTCCCTCTAGTATTACTATGTCAAGAATAGTTCACAGAATAAGGTACAGTGGACATGAAGAGCCCAGTCACTGAAGCAGGCTGACTGAGATGGAAGCAGAAAGAAATGAAAAGGAACCTATGGGGCCCCTATACGTACTTAAGTAGGTCATGCTTAAATAGTTCTATCATTTCTGCAAAAGAAAAGAAAAACCTAAGAATATTTATTAAAGCAAATAACAGGCAAAACACTAACCCCTTGTACAAGGAGTATCCATACTTATATAGAAGCAGACTGGATGTCACAGTTCATTAACTGGATAGGTCCCAATTTCAACAACTCTCACCTTCAAGATTCCTCTTGGAAGAGAAGTGGATGTGGATATGAAATTCCCAGTCCTTTGCAACAAATCATCTTCATCCTCTTCACTTTCATCTGAGTCAGACAAACCCACAAGGCTAATCTTTAGAATCAATCAAAAGGCCCATTACTACCCCAAACTTCTCTATTTCCAAATGCAACTTCCATCCTAACCTCACAACCTCAACTACTCTCTGAGCCGAAAAAGGTAAAAGCAAAACACAATTTAAAAGAAGATAAAGATGACACAGCAACAGAACAGAAAGAGGTCTAGCTTAACACCATGCACGAAAAAAAGAGCAGTGCCAGCCAACCGTGTATGAACACTTCAGTGAGGGACAGATAACAAGATGGCTGAGTGGGTAAAGGAACCTGCCAACAAGCCTAACTACCAGTTTATGCCCAGGACTCACACTGTGGAAGGAGAAAAAGGGCTACCACAAGCCATCTGAGTTCAAGGCCAGAATAAGCTACATGAAACTCTGTCCCAAAAAACAAAAAATAATCAATGGAAATTCTAGAACACAGTACTTAAAATTTAGCCTCCACTGGATGTTTTTAACAGTGTCCCAAAATTAGCTGACAGATCCAAAAAATAAAAAAAAAATAAAAAAATCCAGAATATAGTACAGGAAAACTACAGGTGCCTGAGCCTTTAATCCCAGCACTCCAGAGGGAGAGGCAGGCAGATCTCTTTAAACTCAAGGCCAATCTGGTCTACATAGCTCACTCAGTTTCCTAGCAAATCCTGTCTGAAGCATGCATGAATAACATATATCACTTACTGGTGAAGTCAATAAAAAGATGTTAAGTGCTTCCTATGTAAGTCTGAGGTTATATAACAGATTTTAAATGTTATTCTAAGCTTTATAACTCTTCACACAAATCAGATCTTGACTAAGTCATCTGTATTTATAGTGTTTAAACTCAGAGTTTAAAGTACAAAATATTTAGTAACACAAGCTAATCTTAAAACCTGCAGTTTTTATGTTATCATCTGGGCTTGGTCTGACATCTGCTCTGCTGACAGACATCCCATTTCTGGGTGGACAGCTAGAATAGTTAGAGGCGTCTGACAAGGAGCTCTGAATCAAGTACCACTTATTTTTCCTTAATACTAAGCCATAAAACAACACAGTCCTGTCAAAACAGAAACAAAATTCATTTATCCTCTCTCTTCCTTACAGTAAGAAAGATGCTATAGGTTGACTATCCCTTGTCTGAAATGCTTAGAACCAGAATTGTTCTGGAGCACAGATTCCGGAGTACCTGCACATACATAATAAAGTAGCTCAAGGATGGCCCGAAGCTAAACATGAAATCTATTTATTTCATATATACCTTGTACATGTTGCCTCAAAGTGATTTTAATGATACTTCTGATAACTCTGTGCATTAAACAGTTCCATATGTATAATTTCCCTCTCCTGGCTTCAGAAAGCCAGTTTCTCAGCTGTTTCAGACTTGAGAGCTCTGAAAGTTTTAGATTCTAGAACATTTCAAGTATCAGACTAAGTATGCTCAACCAGTAATAAGCCATGCTATCAAAAACAGGATTTTACTCAGAGAAATGTCAGACTTTAAAACCAACATAAACAAGGAAGGCTCATCTAAAACACTTTGTTTTTAAAACCTTGGGAAAACTCCAATAAAACAATACAAGGAAAGGGACCTACTAGCTTAGAAACATCAACACTCACCATCTGAAGATGTCCTCCTCTTGCTCCCAGTCTCTGCCCAATCAGGTACTCCTCCCATGGCATGCTGGAATCTAAGAAGAAAAACAAAAGTGTTGCAGTAACACCACTGAACCTTTGGCACCCTTTAGGGCATATATAAAATCTCTTCCGAAATCAATACCTTTAAAAAAAAAAACACAAAATAGCCCCAAACTCTCTATGCTGGAAACTCAGGAACCTCTGCCCATAGAAACCAGCACCGGACACAGTACACCTCAATCCATATTTGTCGTTAAATTTATGTTCAATTACATGGCTATCCCATTTGCTCCTATCAGCTTATCCTAGATACTTGGAACTATGTAGTTAGTCTCTTTGTAGTTATAAACCAATGCCAGAATACAGAGATACACAAAGCATATCTGAAAGGAAAATGTCTGAAAACAAATGACTAGAATATACAAAAATTCACTGGTCTTATTCAGGCCCAGTGGCATAGGCCAACTGCTTGAGAGGCTAGGGGAAGAAGATATTAAATTTGAAACCTGCCAGAACTACAAAGGGAATTCAAGGTGCCATCTTGGTCAACTTAGGAAGAGACTTTCAAAACGGAGGAGTGGAGCCAGAAATATAATGCAGCAGTACAATGCTTACTTAGCATGCCCTTAGGTTTCAATCCCCATAAGGATTTTTATAAAACACTAACTAGGCCAGGCATGGTGGCACACACTAATCCCAGCACCAGGAAGACAAAGGCAGGAGTTTGAGGGCAGCCTGGTCTACATAGCAAGCTCTAAGATAGCTAGGACTACACAGAGAAACCCCATCTCAAAAAGCAAAAGTAAAAAATAAAGTAAAAACACTGTATTTAAACCTTTATTATTAAAGTCGACATACATGGGGCTTGAGTTCAGTCCCCAGCACCACATCAACAGGTGTGGCGCCATACACCTATAATCCCAACTCTTGGAAAATGAAGGCAGGATGATCAAAATTCAAGATCATCTTCAACTCTATAATGAGTTTGAGGCCAGCCCAGGGAATGACTGGGAGGAGTGGTAAGATTCCTTTGGGCTACCAGCAGGTAATAACAGTACTTGTCACCAAGCCTAATGACCAAAATTCAATCCCTGGAACCCATATGGTGGAAAGAGAAAGCTTTCTGACTCCAGAAAGTTGTCTGTTGACCTCTCATACACAATAAAGCTTTTAAAAACAAAAACAAATAGTGAAATCATTATCATGTTTAAAAAAAGTAATAAAGGTAAGTATGTTGGTGGATTATTAGAGTCAAGAGAACTTAATATTAATTGGTCAGCTACTAATTTCTTAGATAAAAGCAAAGCAGAAAACACAAATAGCTGTTTATATACTTCTTGGTAAATCACAGGAGAAAGGATACTTACTCTTCTTTAAGTCTCTTTTGAAGTTTATCTTTTGAAAGTTTACTTTCACTGGCATTTTTCATCATATCTTTCCGAAACCGATTGTTCCTCATGTCAACTCTATGAAGTAAAGAACAAACATTCTAAATGATCTGTAATCACTAAATGAGCTGCCTTTAGTAGCCTGAAAAAACATTTACTAAAACACTAAAGTTAAACAGTGTATGATGTGGAGTGTTTCATATATATCTTTCCCACTCTTCCTCCAGAGTCTCTCATACTTCCTGGAGATAACGGAGAAAATTCATCCTGAATTACCTAGACACTATTCAAGTCTCTCCCCAAAATATCCTGGGCAAGTCAAATACACAAAAAGCAAACAATCAAATACTGCTCGTATTTTATTGGCAAGCAACAGTCTTTCTAATAAATGGCATTTTACAGCTTAAAAAAAAACAATAAATGGAGAGATTTAAAGATCTGACTATCTAAAACTTGAAAATCACAAGAAAGGTGAAAAAAGCATGGTGGCGCAGCCTTTAATCCCAGCACTTGGGAGGCAGAGGCAGGCGGATTTCTGAGTTCGAGGCCAGCCTGGTCTACAGAGTGAGTTCCAGGACAGCCAGGGCTACACTGTGAGACCCTGTCTCAAAAAATAAAAAAACAAAAAAGGTAAAGAAAACCTGCAGTAAACATGGGCTTCAAGAAGGAATAAAGCTCAGTAGCAAGTTTATCCTTAGCAAGCACATACCTGGGTTTAATCTATAGCAAGTAAAAGTTCAAGATTCTTAGTATGTAAGAAATCTGAGACACTAAGATCTCTACTAAACAAAAAGAGTATATATAATACACACATGTAACCACCATCAGTTTTCCTCAACACAATTTAAGAAGGGTTGTTTTCCTATTGTCAAAATAAGAAAGTCTGCAAAACACCACATAGAAAAAGAAAATACAGTGTGCTAGCTTTATCTGAAGCCTTTACTCAGTTCCAGGCGCCAGGCTAGAAATGCTCTATGCATCATTTAGTCCAATGGCCTTCTGCCAGAGCTACCGTTCTGACACTCATTTTACAAAATGGTAGATTCCAAACTTGCCCTTGGTGGTCAGGAACCATCCAGTGAGGAAGGAAGCTGAGATCTAACTGAAATGATTATTTAAGCAGTCTATCCTGCACAGGAGATGGGAATGACGTGTGCAATGTAACAGTGAGTAACTTTCTCTGAGATACAGAATTATGAACCACCTTTCTCCCGTGCTGCCAAATGTTTTGGTTCTTCATATAATCATACTTTCCAAGGCAGTGATTTGTAAAAATCTACAAGTTAACTTCTAAAGTGTCCAGAGGGATTCTAAACAGAATGGCCAACTTACATTTCCTCATCTTCATCATCTTCATCCACCCAAACTGGCTTCCTCTTCTGAGAAAGGTTGTCATTTGCTTCATCTTCCACTTCCGAGTCATCTGAGCTTCCATGTGGCTGACCCTACAGAGACACACCATCTTCAAACCACGGTGATCTTCCTAGGAGGTGCTAGCACACACCCACCCCTTATACTTAGATAGCCTGTACTTAGATAGCCTGTAGAATGTGTTTGCTTTCCTGATCCGCTGATGAAATAATGTGATGGAACACAACCACAGCGCACGCTGAAGGAGAAAGCAGGAAAGGAGATCAGAACCACCATGACAGGTGAGGCAGGATGGAACAGCCAAGGATGGGGAAAAAGCACACGGAAAGCTAAAGACTGCAGTAGACAAGGATAAAAGGTAAGTGGACAGGTAAAGAACAAACATCAAAGCTCAAGAATTACAGAGCCCAGGGCCTGCTAGAATCCCACACGACATAATCTGTGTCCTACAGCCCCCTCCTCGTAAGGAGTATCTTTTGTTCTATGTGCTCCATCTCCACCTTCTTCAACTTTACACCACTTTATACCAAATAATCTGAGCCTTCTCCTAACCCACAGGACAGTGTCCAAGGAGCCAACTGTAGAATCCACCTGCACTACTGATTTAAGATCTTTCAAAGCCCATCAAAGGATTCCTTTGGATACAGAACTGTCCCACAGCTCCTAACTCTTCTCCACCTCCCGAAGGAGGCTGTGGCAGCTCTCCATCAAAGCACCCACACAGAGGGTTAATTAAGCAACTGCTGATATTCCCATTGAGGTGGTCTGCTTACCCTATCTAAAAGACATCTTCACATACATTTAAATCCCTTTCTCAAATGTTTTAATTTCCCTCTCCAATAACATACTTTAACTTTACTAGTCTTGTCTCTCTTATCTTGTTTTTCTACCACTACTAACACAAGTTCCAAGAGAGGGGTTCTTCTTGGATTTCTCCATTGCTGTGTCTCTACAGTATCTCTACCCTTAGTTCAGGGGCCAGGTAAGGAACAAAAGTAATAGTGCAAAAATTATCAGTCGCGAAGGATTTGCAATTCATACAAAGAAAGGTTAGAGACGAATACACCGATCATCCTCAAAAGCTGGGCGTGGGTATCACCCGGTGATGTTACTAAAATGCAGCTTTACGCCTTCTGTTCACGTATTGGTTCCATCCACCACACAGAGTCGCGACAGGTGATCAAACGGCCACCCCTGTGGTTCCAGCAGAGAGTGTAGGAGCCCAAAGATGCGCGACTGTACTTTGTGGACAACCGTCGGCAAACCAAGCCAGCGGTTGAGCGCCTGCTGGATGCGAAGTGCTGCGGCAGCCCCTTTGGGGCGGAGAAAGGCGGCATCCCCGCCCTCGCCAGCTCGCAGCCCAAAACTAGAGGCGAAGAGCGCGACGGCGCCCCTCGGCGACCGCGGTCGCCGGTCCCTCCCACCTGAGCACTCGCCGCCACAGGTCCCCCCCCCCAGGCTCCGCCCCCGGGGCCTCGCCTCCCGCCGCGCGCCCCGCCGGAGCGTGTGCCCGCTCAGCAAGCAGGCCTTCCTCACCCGCGAGCTCCGCAGCCGCTGAAGCAGCGCGTCCTCGTCGTCCTCGACGTCGCCGAAGACAAGCTGTTCCAGGCAGCGCTCAGCGGCCGGCTTGTCGTCCTCTAGCGTCAGGCGGTTCCGCTGCCGGAGCCGGCTCTCCTCCTCCGCCGCCGCCGCCGCCGCCGCCGCGGACACCGCTCTAGGGGCCGCCCTCGGCCCGGCCGGCAGTGTCCGCTGGGATGAACGGGCGGCCTTTCCGGGCGTGCTGCCGCTCCCGGGTCTGGCTTTTCTCCCCGGCATTGCGCCGGCTCTCCGGTCTCGTTTCGTCCGGCTCCTGCGTTCGGGCGGCATCCTCAACTCCGAGAAGTGTAGACGTTCACGTGGAGCACCACTGCGCATGTGCCAGGGCGTCTGGCTCGTCTCCGCGGCCCGGCCCCGGGGAGCCGGAAGGAGCCTGCGCCGCCTCGAGCCACGTGACCGACACTCGCGCGCTACGTCACTCGCACTCAGCTCGGCAGCCCCTCCCCGTGTGGGAGTTCCTCTGGGAAGGCCAATCTTCCGGGTGTAGGGGGAAGCGGCGTGACTGGAGTGGAAATTTTTCCCAGCACAACTTCTCGGAGGCAACACATTGGAAGGGACTCAGGAAGGCCAGAGTACAAATGAAAGTGGCTGAAAGAAACTTCTCTTCCTGCTGATTCTGAGCCCCGCGTTTTACCGCGAGCCCTCATTACCTCATCGACTTGTGGTCTTGGTACGGTCCTTAGAGTACGGAGCCTGCAGAGGGTCCCACGCTGGAGGGGAGAGAGGAGGGTACGTGGGGAAGTGGGCCAATCGGGGCGCGGGTCACGGCGCAGGCGCGCTGGGGAGGGAGGGCTATGCTAATGTTGTTGATATCCTGGGGCCACCCGAGTTAAAGGGGGGAAATCCGGGGACTGCCACTGCTGCTACTGGCCCTGGCCCAGCCGAGGGTCCCCCCCTGTAGTCGCTGCAGTCCCGGGGAGAGGCGCCCGCCCCCTGCTCGGCGGGGAGGGGGCGCCGCGGGCTCGGGGAGCACGGACGGCCCCTACCCATGAGGCCCTGATGGAAAACACAAAGGATCTGGTGAGAGCCGAGCGCAGCAACCGCTTTGTGTGCCAGGTTGGGGGGGGACGCCTGCAGCTGCCCGGCCCCCGGAACGCCACAGCCCCGGGACCCCGCTCGCGGGCCTGCTTCTATATCCCACGCCCCCTCCATCTCCGGAGCTCCCCTCCCCCCTGCTGGCCGTTAAACGTTCAGGGGTTCCCCTCCCCCCTCAACCTCTGACTTAGGGTTCTCTTTCTACTCTTAGGGAGAAAAAAAGCATGAGAAGAAAGTTTTTCCTCTGCTTCCCCCCCATCCCGTTCTGCTTGAAGGGAAAGGCTAGATAGGAGACTTTGCCTTTTTTAGCTGCCAAGGGTGGGAGAGTGGTGTCCTCTCCTCCCTGGGGTGTGGGGGCAGGAGCATACAGAGTTTCGGGGATTGGCAGGGGAAGGAGCCCACTGTGGTAGAGCCAGGGCCGTGAGGCATTTTGCACGTGGAGGTGCTGCTTCTGAAAGGGGGCGGGGTGGGCACGTGTGGGAGGGAGACGTAGGAGTGGTGTCGGGGAGTCAGCCGCCAAGGCTGCTACTTCAGGGTTCCAAGTCAGTGGGCTTCCATCATCCTTACGTTCTCCTTTGTGAAAAAGAAATCCTAACATTTCAGAGTCGGAAGAGACACTAGAAGTCACCCAAAGCAGCCGCCCCTGTCCAGCTTCTGACGAGTGGTAGGTAGTCTGACCTCTACTTAACCCTACATCCATATAACACGCACGGCAGCCTAGGAAAGCACCTTCGGTTTCTTTCAGCCTCTGATACTCACTTGCCTGCCCTTATTAGACCCTCAGTCTCATTCATGTCGTGTCCTGGTTAAGTTGCTCCCTTTTTTACTTCTCAAATTTGTTCTCACATCCTCCTCACCCACCCACTGCTCATTGGCCTATATTTTGTGTGCCAGGAAGGAACATCAGGGAAGTGGAGGAAGGGGGATGGGGAGAGTAAAGAGATGGTGAAGGCCAACTGAAAACTTTGCTGGGTCAGTATCAAGTGCGCTGCTTCCATGACTAAAGATGGTTGAAACTATTCCCTGGGAAGCCAGGGAACTGCTATGGGGGCGGCGGGGAGCGGTTCATGACTGTTTCACAAGTATTCCTCTTTGAGATTAGGACGTTTCTAACACCATATCCTTGCTACTGTCAATGTACATTATTTGCCTTTCACCCAAATCACTTTTCCTAAGAATGCCTAAAATTGGGCCTGGGGGAGGAATAATATTGAAACTGATAAATACAGTACCTGGAAGGCACATGATCAGAACTATTCCTTCTCATCATTTTGACTTGTGGTCTTTGCAAACCCATGCCCCCTCCTAAAGGAAGGCCCTTCCTCACAAATGCTTTTTGTAACGTTTATTTGTTTATAGGATAGGAAGTGCTGCTGGGGGAGGAGGGGCAGAGAACAGGTGGAGGTAATCATGCCATATGGAAACCAGGAATCAAACCCAGGTCATCAAGATTGGCAGGCCCCTTTACCTACTGAGAGCTTGTTCGAACCTGTCTGCCCCCCCCCCGTGTGTGTGTGTGTGTGTGTGTGTGTGTGTGTGTGTGTGTGTGTGTGTAAGAATTCTATCTTAAATCAGACTTGAAATGTTTATTACAATTTAATGTTTACTTTTGATTTTTTAATATCTTTTATCCCCCTTACATTAATATGCACCAGAACTTAGCACTTAGTAGTTAACTTGCAAATATATATATTGGCACCCAGTGATGTGCTTAACTCCCAGTAGTAACTCCTGATACTGGTAAAGCAAAAGTCTTCCCGTTCCCCACTCTTGTGTGTTTCAGACTGTTTACCTCAACACCAAGGAGTGTTTAGAAAGAAAATAGCTGTTTTTTGCACCCTCCTCTGAATAACAAATAGCTTCTATTTATATGAACCCCCATATTCAAGTATTGCAAATGCCTTGCAGATTAGAGCAGAAGCTGTCTCGAATAAGTGACTGTTCATAGTGTCTTCTGGTGAGCCAGGGTTTCTAACCATTTTTGTAACTTTCTGTGAACTAAAGCATCCATTTTCTCTCGGAGCTATTCAAGAGTGTTTTAACATGGGTTTGAATCCTAGCTGTGAAAACTTACAGAGCTCTTTACGCACGTCTTCAAAGTTTTTTCCTGCAAACTTTAAACATGAACTGTCATGACATAATTTGACTGACTTTAAAAGCATTTGCATGCTAAACATACTAGACAGGAACAACTGGTTTTATTTTTAAAGAGGTCATTACTGTGTTTTATGGTTAGCTATACATGGATCTTATTATCTCAGTCTTCCCAGATATATGGGTGTTCCTCTCATCTCTTAGTTACTTTTGTAAATAAAAACAAAGCAAATTATCCTAAATTGTGTTAAAATACAGCATTCAAATTCAGACAAAATTGCAATTTATGAGTAAAAACAGCATGTTAATGTCATAGCCATTAAAGTACTAAATGACTGAAAGCCAGGACTGCTCAGGTGATCTGAATAACCTCATCTTAACCGTGGAGAAGTCAGCTGTCTTGACTTGCTCATTACGTCTCAGCCTTTCATCTTTACAGTTGTTTCCATGTCTGTCTAGGCCGGACATAGTGGTGCATGCCTCTAATCCCACCACCCAAGCAGCAGAAGATACAGCTTTGCTTGGACTATATAGTAAAGCCCCAACTTCACAAAAACAACAGGAGATTTAACTTTCCACATAAAATTCAAAGACAACAAGTTGTCTTTAGTCTTTGGGTTTCAAATACATGACCAATAAATGGATAAAGCCGAAAGATTTTAAGTAGTTCCACACTTAGATTTATCTTCTAATAGGTCCTAATCAGGTATCTTTTAAAAGTTCCAGATAGCTTTTATTTTTACTTAAAAATGCATGTTTTACTGGCTGGGGACTCACTGTGGTCATAGGCATGTACCACCATATTCAACTTTTACAGTGATGGGGATTGAGTCTGGGGCTTGTGGATGCTAGGTGTTCTTATTAACTGACACTGGGTCCCCAGACAAGAGCTTACTGCTTCTTAATCTCTTTTATTAAGAACTTTCCTTCCCCCTGAAAAAATAAAGTTTCTCTTCTGGCTTTTCTCGAAAGCATAATGAGAGGTGAAGGGGCTATAAATCCACTTGAATTGGCTCTGAATGGATGAAAGAGCTGCAGTGATATTTGGGGAACACTGTCAGAGAGGCTTGAGCTGCACTTCTGTCATTGTTGAGCTCTGTGGCCTTGTTGGATGGCATCAAATACCTTGATTTTTCTCCTCATAGTTGAAGGATTGGTATAGAATAAGTAATCTAATAGAACTTTTGGCTGAGCCGGGCGGTGGTGGCACACGCCTTTAATCCCAGCACTTGGGAGACAGAGGCAGGAGGATTTCTGAGTTCGAGGCCAGCCTGGTCTACAGAGTGAGTTCCAGGACAGCCAGGGCTACACAGAGAAACCCTGTCTCTAAAAAAAAAAAAAAAAAAAAAAAGAACTTTTGGCTGAACTGGAAATGTCTGTTATCTGTATGGAAGCCACCAGCCACAGTGGCTATTGAGCACTTAAAATGTAACTAATGGACGGAAGCATTCAATATTTTATCATACTGTTTTTGTTTGATGTCAATTTAAGCAGTCATATCTCTTCCAAATCTGGCATGCAGGTATTGATACAATGTAATCACTAGGTTCATCTCTTAAAGACTGTAGTTTAAAATACACCTTTCCTGGCGGTGGTGGTTATTCAGTAGGCCTGGAGTAAGATCTGATAACCTGTTGGTCTAGTTTGGTTTCTCTAGTTTGGTCTCTTTGTCTCTTTGTGTGTGTGTGTTTGTGTGTGTGTGTGAACAGCATTCTCGCGTGCGCTCTCAAGGGTGAGTAACAGTGAGTGTCAGTCAGTCTTACACACAGGGATGCATGTATGTAGAAGCCAAAGGTTGGCATTGGTTGTTTTCCTCTTTATGTATCATTCTCTACTTACTTTGTAAAACAGGCTCTCTGACTAAAGACCCTGTCTCCCCTTCAGCAGCTGTGGGATTACAGACACCTACTGTTGTGTCTGTCTTTTGGGATTTTTTTTGTTTGTTTGTTTGGTTGGTTGGTTTTTGGTTGTTTTTTTTTTTTTTTTTTTTTTTTTTTTTTTTTGAGACAGGGTTTCTCTGTGTAGCCCTGGCTGTCCTGGAACTCACTTTGTAAACCAGGCTGGCCTCGAACTCAGAAATCCTCCTGCCTCTGCCTCCCAAGTGCTGGGATTAAAGGCGTGCGCCACCACTGCCCAGCTTGTGTCTGTCTTTTATGTGGTGCAGGAGAATCTGAACTTGGGTCCTAGTACTTGGGCAGCAAGTACTCTACCATCCTCCCAACCTAGTTTGTTTTTTTAAGACAAAGTTATCATTTCATAGCCCAGTCTGGCTTTGAACTTGTGTATGCTTCCACTTCCACATTGCTGGAGTTTTGGTGTGTGCACCAAGCCCTGCCAAGAGAGTGTTTTATGTGTGTCCAAAAAATTTTTCTTACCAAATCAGTTAGGGAAACACTGTTTGATTTTGAGCTCCTTTCTGCTTTTCACTCTGATTCGAGTGTTAATTTAGAAGTTAATGTAGTTAAAAACAAGGTCTGAACAAAGTGGGCAAACTGGTTGGGCTCAGGCTCTGGCTCTGAATTCATTTGTTCATTCATTTTATTCTTAAGGCAAGTTGCCTAGTGTCTTAGAGCTTTGATCTCTTCATCTGAAATATGAGGTGAGAATCAAGTCTTACTCTTTTCATAGGGTTTCTGTAAGCCTCCACTCAGAGATGTGATGATCACTGCAATTAAAAAGTGAGTAGCACTGTCAATGTCTTCCTAGATGTCCTTTTCACTATATAATTGCCACCGCATTGTAAAGCTACTTGTATATAGTAGTTTATTTAGAGCATTGTAGCCCAATTATTTGACCCTATTTTGTAGCCTAGTCATAGAGCAATAATACTAAGACTAGTAGATTTTTATATTTCTGGTGTTTGACATTGTAACTTATAGACTAATATCTATCACTTTGCTTTTGACTTTAAATTTTTAATGTCCGATTAAGTTACACATGGGAGAAGTACCCCTTGTATACATATATCTAACTTAGTACTGGTTAGCTTCTATTCAGTAATTATATGACTTTTTATTCCATCTGTATTTATTTATTTTGTGTTTGTACGTGTGTGGGCTTGTGCATGCTACAGAACGGATGAAGGTCAGAAGACAACTTGCAGCCTTCCCAAAATCCAGATTGCAGGGATTGAACTCGGACCATTGGGCTTTGTGACAAGATGAAACACAGAGCTGTAGCAATGTAGCTCAACGATATTGCTTGCCTAACATTTGCAAGATTCTGGGTTCAGTTCCCAACACACACACACACACACACACACACACACACACAATTAAACAACAGCAATAATCTTTAAGACCTTTTAGGCCACTGTGTGTTTCCTAAGTACTTGGAAGATGTCCTTTGGAGTGAGTTATATTTTCTTAGAAAAGAAGGAAAGTGAGACCTAAGTAATTGTGGCATCCAAATTGTAACACTGACAGAACCAGAAATTGAACTCAAAAGGATACAAACTTGGACCCAGTCACTCATCAGACTGTGCATTTGATCCTGATGGTGAGATGAGATAGAAACCAACAGGAGCTAAGTAGCTTTCTATATCCGAAATCCAGCCATCTCTTGATTTCTCATCTGAACTTTGTGATCTCACACAAGTTTTAAGATTCAAGAAAAATAGCCACATGGTAATGGCTTACTCCTTTTTTCACAGTACTCAGGAGGCAGAGGCAGGCACATCTCTGAGTTTGAGGCCAGCCTGGTCTACAGATCAAGTTCCAAGAGAGCCAAGGCTACACAGAGAAACCCTATCTTTAAAAAAAATAAAAAATTGAAGAAACATCTAGTGTTTCACATCCTCTCAAATAGTTATGTTTGGGTCACGACTTACATTTTATCCAGTTTATCCATGATCTGCACTCTCCATATCCCAACTATTACTTCTTATCCATCTTGATTGACTGTTAAGGTGTCACAAGCTTGTGTTCAAACACCTTTATGTATATAGCATCCTAAATCTGTATTGTTCCCCCTCTTCATCTCATTGCAGTAGTCAGTGTCACCACTAATAGAGTGGACAAGTGCGCACAGTAAGATTTTTGTGAATGTACATTCATATACCTTTTATTGTATTGTGTTGCTATAATATTTAGTAGTGATAGATAATGTATATCTAGTATATAAGTTAAACTTCATTCATAGGTATTTATGTATAGGAGTACACATTATCTACATAGGGTTCACAACTATCTTTGGTTTCTATTATTCTATAGGGAGTCTTAGAAGGAATCCCCATATAAAGAGACATACCATTTATGTTCACAGAAAACCTTGTACAAAAAATTTAATGACAATTATTCATGGTCAGGTCTAGATGAAAAACAGATAATCTGTAAAACATAGAGTGGACAGTGCTTAGTGTTAAAGGCAAGGGACCATTTGTATATGTATAACAGATGGGTCTCAGATATGCTATGCTGAGTGAAAGAAATTAGGTGCAGAAATGTTCATAATTTCCAATCTTTTCCTTGAGATACTATCCCTGTGTAACCTAAGATGACCTTGTAGTTTCAGTCTCTGGAATGCTGAGTGTACAGGTATACACTGCCAGCTCTAAGTCTAAAATCTTAAATACAAGTTGACCTTCCCTGATCCAAAAATCTAAAATCTGAAGTGTTTGAAAACTCAAAAACATTTTGAACACCATATGATAGATACCACACAGGTAGAAAATTTGACCTGACTGACCTGAAGTGATGGTCCACAGTGAAAACAGGTGCAGGAGCTCGAGAGATGGCTTACCAGTTAAGAGCACACTGGCGCTTTTTTCAGGACCTTGGTTTGATTCCCAGAACCTCACAAGCCTCTGTCCTCCCAATTGCTGGGCATCCAATACCCTCTTCTGTACTCTAAACACAAAACACACATAGTACATAGACATACATTCAAGTAAAACACCCATGCTAATAAATCTTCAAAAAGGGGGGCCAGGCATGGTGGCATATACATTTAATCCCTCCATAGAAGGCAGAGGCAGGAGGATCTTTGAGTTCAAGGCTAGCTTGGTCTACATAAGCAAATTCCAAGGCTACATAGTGTGACCTATCTCAAAAAAAAAAGACATTGGTGCAGTTAAAATAAAATTACTTCCATGTAAAGGCAGGTGCATGGTGATGTAGGGGACTGTAACCAACACTTAGGAAGTGAAGGCAGGAGATTTCACGTTCAGGTTCAACCTTAACTACCTAATGAGACTTTGTCTTTAAAAATGAAAAAAAAAATGTAATCTAGGTATTCACACCCAAATGAAGATTGCCACATGTTCAAGACCAGGCTAAACTACAGCATGAAACCATATCTGAAGCAAATAATATGAAAAAGCAAGGATAGTAGAGCAGGCATGTAAATCCCAGCTATGCTGGAAACAGTAGCCGTTCAAATAATCCCAATGCCTGTCTGACCTTCAACATAAGTTTTTAAGACCTGCTTAGACAACTTAGTGAGACCCTATATTATAATAATAATAATAATAGAAGCCAGGCTTGATTCCTGTAGTCCCACTTTAGGAACTCTGAGACTAGAAAGAAGACTGCCACAAAATTGAAATGGCCATGGTGAACCGGGCAGTGGTGGTACATGCCTTTAATCCCAGCACTTGGGAGACGGAGGCAGACAAATATCTGAGTTTGAGATCTGAGCCTAGTCTACAGAGTGAGTTCCAGGACAGCCATGGCTACAAAGAGAAACCCTGTCTCGAAAAACCAAAAAAAAAAAAGGAAAGAAAAGAAATGGCCATGGTGGCCTCAGAATGAAACTGTATCTCAATAGACAAATTATTTTTTTAATATAATAATATTTATTATGGCCGGGCAGTGGTGGCGCATGCCTTTAATCCCAGCACTTGGGAGGAAGAGGCAGGAGGATTTCTGAGTTCGAGGCCAGCCTGGTCTACAAAGTGAGTTCCAGGACAGCCAGGGCTACACAGAGAAACCCTGTCTCGAAAAACCAAAATAGGCCGGGCGGTGGTGGCACACGCCTTTAATCCTAGCACTTGGGAGGCAGAGGCAGGCAGATTTCTGAGTTCGAGGCCAGCCTGGTCTACAGAGCGAGTACCAGGACAGCCAGGGCTATACAGAGAAACCCTGTCTCGAAAAACTAAAAAAAAAAAAAAAAAAGATGACGAAAAGCCAAAATAATAATAATAATGTATATGAAACAATTTTGGTGTGCTTAGATTTGGATCTCTCCAAGAAAACCAATTTTTATATCTGAAAATTTTATACTCACAAGCATTTTACATAAAGATATTTAACCTGTATTATATGATACATTCCCTTTCAGAAATTGAAACACTTCTCATTTAATTAAGCAATTCATACCTTTGCCTTTAATCCCAGCATTTAGGAGGCAGAAGAAGGTGAATCTTTGAGTTCAGCCTGGTCTACAGAGCAAATTCCAGGACAGCCAGGGCTACACATAGAAACTCTGTCTTGAAAAACAAAAAAAGCAAAACAAACAAAGAGAAAGAGAAAGCATACTCAACCCGTATTTGTAAGATATTTATAAAAACTGATAGAACTCTACAAGAGGAACAATCGACTTGTGTGTGTGTACTGTGATGTGCGTACCCATTCCCTCTCAAACTGGTTTTAATAATTGTTGAGGATAGAGAGATGGCTCAGCACACACTGCTCTAGCTAAGGACCTGATTTCAGTTCTCAACACCTACAACTGATGACCCACTGTTGCCTGTAACTCCAGTTCCCAGGTGATGTGACTCCTCAGCTTCCACTGGCACCCACACTCACGTACACATACCTACACACATGGTAAACATAATTTAAAATAATAAAACATCTCTTTAGAAAGAATTGTTCCTGAGTATGGTGGCACTTGGCACTCAGGAGACAAAAACAAAGAGATCTCTGAGTTTGCGTTTAACCTAGTCTAAATAATGGGACCCCATCTCTAAAGAAAGGAAAAAAATGTGATAAAATCTATGTGAAGCAAGCTATAAAACATTACAGAGTTAAGACATCTCAACATCAGCCGGGCAGTGGTGACTCACGCCTTTAATCCGAGCACTTGGGAGGCAGAGGCAGGCGGATTTCTGAGTTCGAGGCCAGCCTGGTGTACAGAGTGAGTTCCAGGACAGCCAGGGCTACACAGAGAAACCCTGTCTCGAAAAAACCAAAAAAAAAAAAAAAAAGACATCTCAACATCAAGCTGTACTTTTCCTAAGTTAATAAAATCTCTATTGTTGCTTCTGAGACAGAGTCTTTTGTAACTCAGCTTGTTCTCCTCAAACTGGTTAGGATACCGGAAATGGCTTTGAACTTCTGAACCTCCTGACACCTCTGGAAAGCTGATGTTACTGGCTTTTGTGGACATGCTCAGTTTGTGAGGTGTTGGGAATAGAACTTAAGTTTTGTGCATTTTAAGCTGAATTACATCCTCAGCCCTTAGTTAATAAATGTAATGAATTCTCAAGTAAAATAATACTAATATTTTGGCATAAGTCTGACATAATATTTAAAGTCACTTGGGCAGGGGAGGGAGGAAGAAAAAAATATCAAAACATTGAAAATCTCAAAGGTAGATCTAGGTTTACCAGACATCAGAATACCCTAGAAAGTCTCTAAAATGTATAAAGGCAGAACCTTGCCACATGAAAAACAAATGAAACATAGTCATATGTGTGCCATGACTGTGTAAAACACATTGCCTTGTTAGACAGCAGCAGCCTCACGGTTCTCAGGGTTGCTCCAGCTTTGGACTATGTAATAGTGTGCTGTACTTGACTTATGTGTTTTTCTTCCTTTCATGACCACTAAGCATTTAGAATCCACTGCCATATTCTCAGTAGGAATGAAGGATCTGGGCCCAATATGGTGTTGCACACCTTAATCTCAACACTTGAGATGCAAACAGATCTGTAGGAGTTAGAGGTGAGCCTTATCTATATAGCAAGTTTCAAGACGGCCAAGGTCACATACTAAGACCCTGTCTCAAATTTTGTTTTGTTATTTTAAAAAGGATGGTGGACCTGGAAACAAAAGTAGAAGTGATTAAGGTATACAGAAGTGAAAAATGAGCAGTGGGTATTAAGATGGCCAGTCAGGAATGTCCTGTCCTGTAATTATAAGCTTGAAGAACAAGAACAAAGATGCTGAAGAGTCTCCTGTGTTGAAGGCATTGAGACCAAACTCAAGAAAGCCTGGTCTCAGGAATGGAGAACACAATGACCATAGTGCTCAGCACATGCAGGGCCTAAGTTTGATCTCCAGCATTAGAAAAATAAACTTGATACCTTGATACATTCTTCATACCACCCACCAAAGCAGGGTCTCAACTATGCAATTTCTACTGGTCTAAAACTTATTATGTAGACCAAGTTGGTCTTTAACTTATAGAAATCTACCCGCTTCTGCCTCCTAAGTGCTGGAGTTTAATTGCATGCTAAAAAGTTCCATAAGCAAGAACAAATATGCAGACAGATCCATACTAACTACAAACAGCTACGGGAAAAAAGTTGTGGACTAAAAGTTCAAAAGAGAAAGGTCAAAAGAAGCGTAAGCAAGAGTTCTAGCATGATGGTACATGCCTTTAATCCCAGCTCTTGGTAGGCAGGCAGATCTTCATGAGTTCAAGGCCAGACTGGGTCTATATGAGTTACCAGAGCTTCATAGAATGAACCTGTTTCCAAAAAAAAAGAAAAAATGAGGGGATGGATAGTGTAAAACTATCCTCTGATGAGATACTGGGCTTTAATACTGACCACTAAAGAGGATTAGATCTCCCTAAAGAAATTAATTTCAGGGCTAAAGTGCAATGTCAGTGTAAAGTGAGCCTGGGATATACTAATATGCTAAAAAGTAAGAAATTACCCAAAAATTACAGTAACATGTCAAATGGATGTAGGAACTAGTTCTAGAAGTTAAATTGAAGATTGTGAACCCCAAAATAAGGATGGTAAAGAGGGGAGCAGAATTCAGACTGATAATGAAAAATGATAAGTAAAGAATGATAGGATTTATTTCTGGCTAGTAATGTACTAGCATTGGAAAATGAACTTTGCAGCTAGCATAAAGTTTTATTTGTCAGAAGTTATCACATGCTAAATTAGATGTGAGATTACTATAAACAATATCTGCACATTAGTGTCCTGGAGAAAGGATGAAAAAACTAGACCATTACCAGGTAATCAGAACTAATGTCACCAGTGAGGGACAAGTAGGATCTGTGCCTCTAGATGCAATATTCTGTAAACAGAACATCACTTACTGTTATGGCAGTGTATGACATTAATTAATGAAGAAACATGATCTAGACCCCCCAAACTGGAAAGAAAACCTGCATTCTCAAAAATAAACGTCCAAAGCCAGTATTATGTTAGAATATGGATAATAGATTAGAAACTAGTATCCCTAATTGTTTGGTTTGTTTCAGGGGAGTGAAGGGATGAAGATAGTTGATTGCTTTTGTTATTTGAGTTATTTTGTCATTTGACTTTTCTATGTAACTCAGGCCAGTGTGGAACTTGTGATGTAACCTATGCTGGCTTCAGACTCAGAATCCTCCTGCCTCAGCTTCTCACATGCTAAGGTTACAGGCAGACTTCATCTGCCTAGCAGAAAAATATATTACTATTAAACTTCCTGAAGCTGGTCTAGAGAGATGACTCAGTGGTTAAGAGCACTGACTGCTCTTCCAGAGGTCCTGAGTTCAAATCCCAGCAACAACACAGTGGCTCACAACAACCTGTAATGGGATATGATGCTGTTTTTGGTGTGTTTGAAGAGTGACAGTGTATTCACATAAGTAAATAAATCTTTTTAAAAAAAATTTCCTGAAGCTGATAACTGTGGTGTAGATATGAAAGACAATTTAAATTGTTAGGGTTGGTACATAGGGTTTAAGTAAACCATGTATTTAGAGAGAAGACAAATAAATGGG
This sequence comes from Tokudaia tokunoshimensis, assembly GCA_036184795.1. Classification (NCBI taxonomy): domain Eukaryota; kingdom Metazoa; phylum Chordata; class Mammalia; order Rodentia; family Muridae; genus Tokudaia; species Tokudaia tokunoshimensis. The sequence continues at coordinate 27,899,772 of BTHU01000010.1, read as the reverse complement.
GCATAATGTTCTCGGGCCTAAGTGTAAGTGCATGGGCACTTGTGCAGTTCTTCCAGCCTTGCTGGAAGAGTGACATTTCTTTCCAAAGAAGTGAAAAGAAGGGCTATGCTGACTGATTGTTTCATCGGTCTTTTTAACAAAAAGTCAAAAATGGGAGTATATTCCCCTAGGTAGGTCTAATACTGCTGGGACAGAAACACAGCTGGGAAAATTTCTTTGGAAAGTACTTTGTATGTAACAAAATTGCATGTCAAATGCCCTTCTACCCAAAAACACATACACCTAAGTTTATTATAACATACAAAATATTGAAAACTGAATATTTTTACAGAGAAAGTGATATATTCTATGTGATTTATCATTTAAGAACATTTGTGTTTAAGATAGAAAGGACGGACTGGAGAAATGCCTCTGTTGGTAAAGTATATGCATTGCAAGGGTGAGGACCAGAGTTTGGATCCCCACATCTAGGTAAAAAGCCAAATATGGCAGTGACATCTGTAATCCCAGCGCTGGGGAAGGCAAAGACCAGCAGATTCCTGGAGCTTTCTGGATAGGCACTGAACCAGTGAGCTCCAGGTTCAGTGAATCACATCTCAACAAATAAGGAAAGAGATTGAGGAAGACACCTGAAGTTGACCACTGATAATGCATGTCCACATACATACACACAAATGTACATATGTGTATACCACATACATAATGAAAAATATAAAAGTCTTAAATGGGTGAGTTGGTTTTTGTCTAGGAATAACAGTCTCACTTGGGAAGAAACTGAAGTGAGAGAGAGAGGAAAAAGCTCTTTGGGAGTAGATTAGGATTATAAGTAAAAGTATGGATTCATGATTTCCTGAAGTATGTATGTATTGTGTGTGGGGCGGTGTTGTTTCTCTAAAGGGGCTCAGAAGTGAAGTTGGTCGTGGTTGAGACAGGGTCTGTGACTCATCCTTAAGGATAATGATGAACTGCTGATGCCCTGTTTTTGCCTCTCAAATGCTGAGATTACAGACATGTGATACAACACCCAGTTTATGCTTTTTAAGGATCAGTCAAACTCAGGGCTTCAGTCTTCTAAGCAAGCACTTGACCAGCTGAGCTGTAGCTCCCATTCTTTTTTATTTGAGGCAGTTTTTGGTTTTTCAAGACAGGATCTTTCTGTCTTGTAGTCATGGCTGTCTTGGAATTTACTCTGTAGGCAACGCTGACCTGGAACTCAGGGATCTGCCTGCCTCTGCAGGGATTAAAAGTATATGCCACCACACCTGCCTAAATGAGATCTTGTTCATTTTATGTATGTTTTTACCTGTGTGTATGGATGCTTGGTGCCTACAGAGATCAGAAGACAGCATTGAACCCTCTGGAACTAGAGTTAGCAGATGACTATGAACCACCACATGGGTGCTAAGACTTGAACCCAGATCCATATTAAAGAGTATCCAGTGCTTGTAACCACTGAGAGCATCTCTGGCATTTTGACACAAAATCTTGCTGTATAATCCAGATTAGCTTTAAGCACTGTTCTTCATCTGGCTTTTATGTGTTGGATTTAAAGACATAAATGCTGGAATTACAGACTTAACACTATCCAACCAGTCTATCTCATGGTTTTTATTTACATTCTATACACAAAGATTTTTTTTAAAGGTTTATTTATTATATGTGAATTCACTGTAACTGTCTTCAGACACACCAGAAGAGGACATCGGATCCCATCACAGATGATTGTGAGCCACCATGTGGTTGCTGGGATTTGAACTCAGGACCTCTGGAAAAGCAGTCAGTCTTACCCTCTTACCCGCTGAGCCGTCTCCCCAGCTTATTTACACTTTATAATAGATAAAAACATTAAGCTGTTCCCATGTCCTTATTTGGCATCTGAGTATATTTGAAATGTCTTTTTAAATATTTTGCATCACTTTTAAAATTGGATTGTTTCATTCTCTGAAGTGATTTTGCTTTTTCATTGTTTTGGGAATATGCTTATTTTATTTTGCGGGGTTCGGTTTTTTTGTTTTTTTTTTGTTTTTTGTTTTTTGAGACAGGGTCTCTCTGTGTAGCCCTGGCTGTCCGTCCTGGAACTCACTCTGTAGACCAGGCTGGCCTCAAACTCAGAAATCCGCCTGCCTCTGCCTCCCAAGTGCTGGGATTTAAGGCGTGCGCCACCACTCCCGGCTTGCGGGGTGGGTGGGAGGGGAGTTTGTTTGTTTTGTTTTCATTTTTGTTTTTAAGATCCAGTCGCTTGCAATCCAGCCTGATCTAACGCTCATTACTTACCCGAGGGTAACTTTGAATTCCTGATCTAACGCTCATTACTTACCCGAGGGTAACTTTGAATTCCTGATCTAACGCTCATTACTTACCCGAGGGTAACTTTGAATTCCTGATCTAACGCTCATTACTTACCCGAGGGTAACTTTGAATTCCTGCAACCTAAGTGCAGGGAGTGGCACCAAACTGGTCTGGTTTGGTTTGGTTTATCAGTGCTAAGGCCTAGGGCGAGCTAGGCAAGTACTTTACCACTTAGCTGTGTCTGTCCTTTTGTATTCTTTTATCTGAGACACAGTATTGATAAATTACTCAAGCTGACTTCAGACTTGGGAATGTTCTGTCTTGGCCTCTCAAGTAATTTGGGATTATAAATTTATATCACCACACAATGTAATCATTGAGGGAATTTTGAGAGGGTGTTTTGTTTTTGTTATAGGGTCTCATTTAGTCCTGGATGGCCTCAAATTGGGTTATAGCCCAAGATGACCTTGAATCCTGACTTCATTGTAAAGAAGAAGTGACTGTGATCAAACCTAGGGCTTGTTCAAGTTCTTAACACTCCTCCAACTGCCTTAGCTCTCTCCAGGTTTTGGTACTTTGTTGTGGTTGTTTTTGTTTTTGTTTTTGTTGTTATCTAAGTACATGATTTGCCAGTATTTTCTCCCAGTCTTGTCATTATCTTACTCTCTTAATTATCTTTTTTATGTTGTAGGGGAATGACCCTTGGAGGTCAGAGAACAACTTTCAGGAATCGGTCTGCTGCTCGTAGCATGTAGATTCCAGGAATTAAATTCAGGTTATCAGGCTTGGCAATAAGTGCCTTTATCTCTGTGAGCCATTTTGCCAGCTCCAGCTGTATCTTCAGGAGAAGAAATTAAGACTTTATCAAATCCAGTTTTATTATATTTTTTGTTTTATGGATATTTTTAGTATGTACCTTAAACCTTAACCAGAAGTGCTATTGTTCTCTGAAGTTTACAGTTCCCCTTTATGTCTATGGCCATTTGAATTAATGTGGAATATGGATAAAAGTATCTGATTTTTATTAACTACATGTTTATTTCTAGGTCATTCTACTTTATGCATTGATCTCTCAGCCTGTTCAAGGCAAAATCCCACTTTGTGCATTACTGTAGCATTGTAATAGTCAGGCTGTCAGGCTGTCACTCTAGTAAGACTATCATTAGATTTTGTTAAATCTGTAAATCAGTTTTGAAAGAACTGACATTTTAGCGCAAGATATGGGGGCTTAGCCTGAATTCCCAGCACTCAGGAGGCTAAGGCAGAAGGATTGTCATGAGTTCTCAGGCTAACAAGAATGACCCTACCTCAAAAATCCAAAAGAGAAAGAATTGACTTTTTAATGGCATTAATTATAGTTCATGAACATGATCCTTTCCTTTGTTTAGGACTTTTTTCCCATTATTTTCTCATTTTTAAGGTTCCTGTCTCTTTTGCCACATATATCCTCAACTATTTCATTACTTTTGCTGGTATTGTAAGTAGTGTTTTTGCATTTCAGTTTCTAGTTGTGTACTGATCTCATGTGGTATAGATCAGGCTGGGCTTACAGGCCCTTTTAGAGTACAGAAATGGTATTTTGTCCTGGGGAAGAGGATTATTATGGTCTTAAGCAGTTTTGTCCATCTGTTTTCTTACTTGAATGTGCCTATTAATTGGATTTTGGATCTTCTGTCTTGAACTCTTAAGGGAAGAGTGGATGATATGCATGCCTCAGTATGTGTAGAAATCTGAGGATAATCTGTAGGAGTTGATCTCTGGTGAGTCCTAAGAATGTATTTCAGGTGGTCAGCCTTGGAGGCAAGTGCCTTAACACACTGAGCTATGTCACTGACCCTTGATTGAACATGCTGTCCTCACTGGGATTAAGAGCATCTTACAGAGGACCCAACCCAGTTAGTTACTAGCACCTACTTGATGGCTTATAACTACCTGTAATTCCAATTTCAGGGGATTCAACAACCTCTTCTGACCTGATAGTTGGGAGTTGTGTGTCTGATATTTTATTATGCAGTAATATATGATAAAAAGTTTGAAAGTGTTAACTGCCTGAATTTGGAAATCACTGTTACCTGATAAAATTTACAGTAATTTCAACTTTGTGTGGAGATACTGGTAGATTGCAACCACTCTATTGTCTTGCCATGAGAGATTTGCAAACCATAGAAAATAGGGTAAATTACGGCCTCAGATATAATCAGGATAGGCCTATAGTTATTTAAAAAAAAAAAATAGGGGGCTGGAGAGATGGCTCAGCAGTTAAAGAACACTGACTGCTCTTCTGAAGGTCCTGAGTTCAAATCCCAGCAACCACATGGTGGCTCATCCATAATGAGATCTATGGGTGTCTGAAGGCAGCTACACTGTACTTACATGTAATACATAAATAAATCTTAAAAAAACAGAGAGAGAGAGAGAGAGAGAGAGAGAGAGAGAGAAAGAAAGAGGGGGGAGGGAGGGAGGATAGATAGGAATTCTGTGGGTTGAGAGATGATTTGGTGGTTAAGAGTACAGGCAGCTCTTCCAGAGGACTCAGATTCAATTCCCAGCACCCAACCATCTGTAACTCCAATTACGGGAGATCCATGATCTATTTTGGACTAACTCCCAAGTGCTGGCTAAAGGCTTGTGCCACCCCCGCCTGGCATGTTTGTTTGTTTTTGTTTGTTACCAGTAGACTATTTTAATGGAAGAAAGGGTACTTGGTGAACAGTTCTTCCAAAGGATTCAGCTTCCTAAAAAGTGTCATAAACTATGATGATGTTGGATTAAAGAGATGGCTGAACAATTAAGAATACTTGCTATGCTTAGAAAAGACCCAAGTTCCGGTCACAACCACCTGTAATTCCAGCTATTGGGAATCCGACATCTGGCCTCCATGGGCACCTACCCTCACACAATATAGTCAATAACTAAAAGTAATAAGATCTTGTTGTTTTTGTTGTAATAAGTCAAATACTCTATGAGTATATAGTATGTTGGTATAGCCAGATTTCTTAGCCTGTGTGTGTGTGTCAGGGGACATACTCTCCTACATGTTACAAATATTATCTTTTCTGTGTGTAGTAGGACCATGGAAAAGGTCAGAGAACATTCCCCTAGAGTATCAGCCCTTCAGAATAAATTAAAAGATATTACTGTAAACTGTATGTTCCTCTTTAATAATGTTCATAAGCATATTAAGGTTCTAAAGAACTTGAAAGCACAAATTTTCCTAAATACTCGTTACTTTATGCAGCAGGTGCTAAGCTTGAACATGTGATCCTCCTCCCTCAGCCTGCAGTGTAGGGATTACAAGTGTGTCCTGCTTAGCTTTTATTGTCAACTTCAAAAAGCTAGAGTCGCCTTGGGAGAAGGAACCTCAATTGAAAAATTGCCCTGGTCAGATTGGCGTGTGGGCATGTCTGTGGAACATTTTTTTATTCATTATTGATAAAGGAGGGCCCAGCCCACTGAGTGTAGGGGGACCATCCACAGGCAGCTGTATATGAACTCTGTAAGAAAACTAATAGAATAAGCCAGAGAGCAAGCCAGTGATGGGTGAGTGTTCCTCCATGGCCTCTGCTTCAGTTTTCGCCTTGAGTTCTTACCCTCACTTCTCTCAGTGATGGGCTGTTACCTGAAGTGTAAGATGAAGTAAACCCCTTCCAAGTTGCCTTTAGTCATGGTGTTTATCGCAGCAACAGAAAGCAAACTAAAACAAGATGTGTGCTGCCATGCCTGGCATTAACTCTTTTAAAAATTATTGACAGCCTTTAGTGTGCCATCTGTAATTATTAATCTTCTGAAATGTCAAGATGATTACTTTCTGAAAGTACAGTTAGAATAAGCTATTTTGAGGTAACATATTACTTGCTAATATATTTACCTACTTGTATAGTAGGTGAGCATATTCGAAAACTTTGGAAGACTTCATTTTGGGGACTTGGTATTTTTTTTTTGGTGGGGGATTGATTTTTGTTTGGGAGGATTATTTTGTTTTATTTTTGTTTGTTTGAGTCAGGGTCCCTCTGTAGCCCTAGCTGCCCTGAAACTCAAGCTGGCCTTGAGCTCACAGATCTTCTAGTGTTGGATTTAAAGGCTAGGTGGACTCTTCATTTTAATATTGTTGTTTTACTCTTGTGTATGAGTGTGTATGTGCATGTGTGTACATGTACTCATGTGCACATGCCATGGCACACACGGAGATCACAAAATAATCTTCTTTTTTGTTCTTTCCTTCCACCATAGTGTTTAGGGACTAAAGTCCATTAAATCAGGCTTGTGGGGCCAGCACCGAGCCATCTCACTGGCCTCAAGTGGAGTCTTCATGAATATTTCTGCATGAAAGTTGGCTGGATGAATTTAGAGATTCAGAGTCTAGCCTTTGTATTCTCGGGATCTTACCTCATGTGTGTGACACTGTTCCTGGAGAGACATGAACAAAAGTCTACTCACCTCACTTAGGTAACTAATGACAAACCGAAGTAAGGATACCACCAAATTCCAATTTGGTGAGTCAGTAAGTTTGATTAGGGTTACATAAAAGGAGCAGAAATGACAGCTCTATCTCCAAAGCCCACCCCAGCATTTTGTGACAGCTCACAAAAGCTGAAAGCCTGAAGTTTTTAGTGTGGTCACTGCTCAGATGGTTTCTGCCTTTTCCAGACAGTGTCTCTCAGCAGTCCTTAGCTTGGGGAGGAGGCATCTAATGTATCTGGTTAGTTTCAGGGACTTCCTGCAGGCTTTGAGTTGCTTGCTTCTTAAACTCAAGGAGTTTCCCTGAAAGATGACATTTCACATCACCTTTAAAACCTCCTTAATTCCAAGAAGAATGCTTTGTCTCTAGAATAAAGTGCTATGTAATACTTCACTGAGGATGGTGTCACCATTTAGCATACTACCAGCCCCATCTTACTCTGTTGCTACATAGCTGCTCCATTAAGAACTGTGTCTGCTACACTATTCTGTTTGTGCCTTCAGTTATGGTGAAAGTACACAGTTGTTTGATAAGTAGTTACTGGGTGACTAAAAGAAAAAAACCTCAAGTTCTCAGGTAATAATGTCAGGTTGATCAAAATTCTGTGTTCATGTCTCCATACTATCAAATGAAGATTAGTCCATTCCCTACCACCTGCCCCATAAGTTTAAAATAGTAAATCTTTTCTTTTGGAATTGCCTTTGGAATCTCATTATTTCTTTTTAAATATTCCAATAGTATCAAATCTTGACTCTTTGAAGATAGATGTAATTATGAAACTACCCAAAAGTTGCTCAGAACAATTCAGGTGTTCTTTGGGACTAGGAGTAGTGGCAACATTATTGGTGTATGTAAAATCTTCCAAGGGAAGCTCCTAAGTCAATATTCTTTAGGGTATAATATTTCCATTGTGTGATCTGAGGAACCAAGTTGGGCACAGTAAGACATGCTTGTGTATTCTCAACCACTCAGCTGTCAGAAGGATTAAGGCCAGCCTTAGGCAAACCTGTCTCAAAATAAGAAAGAGGGTTGGAAAGATGGCTCAGTGGCTGATGCTCTTCCAGAGGACACAGATTCAGTATCCATCACCCACATGGCAGTCCACAACTGTCTATAACTTCAGTTCCAGAGGATCCAGTGACCTCTTCTGACCTTTATGGGTACCAGGCACGTAAGTGGTGCACAGACATACATGCAGGCAAAACACCCATACACTTTTTTTTTTTTTAAGAAACTTAGAATATTTGAAAAGGATACTGTGTTGTCTGTTAAGCCTGCACCTAAAATGCCAGCAGTTTGGGAGACTGAGTGGGAGGATCACCTGACTTTGAGGCCTACCCAAGCTGTAACAGAGACCCTATCCCAATAAAGAAACAAACAAAAAATAATAATCAGTTCTCAGTACTATATTTTTCACTTGACAAATCTCACTTAGCAGAGTTTGTGTTAAGGGATTGTAAAGGGGATGTGTATGTGCACTGTGTCATAATGTCACTGGTTTCTTCTACGAAGACAGAACATTCTTCACAATCCAAAAGAAAACGCAGACTCGTTCGGGATGTTTGACGGCTATGATAGCTGCAGTGAGGACACAAGTAGCAGCTCCAGCTCTGAGGAGAGTGAGGAAGAAGTTGCTCCTTTACCTTCCAATCTCCCAATCATCAAAAATAATGGACAAGTCTACACATACCCAGATGGTAAATCTGGCATGGGTGAGTGTCTACACTTCTGCCTGTTGTGTGACTTTACATTTGAGCTTTGTTTTCATTGGACCTTTTTGCTAGGTTCTGTTTCATTTTATTTTATTTTGAGATAGTGTGTTGCTGTTTAGCTCAGACTGCTCTAGAACTCAACATCATCCTGTCTTTGCCTCGGAAGTACTGAGATTATAAACAGTGGCACCATGCCTTGATCTCCTTTAGAATTTTTAAAGGACTGTTGGAAGAGACTGAGCCTGAAAGTCAGGAACTCCAGATAAGGTCAGAGAGTTTGTGTTTCATTTCTTTATCTTTGCCATCCTACCTTCCAGTAGGAAGCAAGTAGAACAGAATCATAAACAACATATTAGTAAACAATAAATTCAGTTAATGACCATCTCTATAGAGCTGAAAGTGAGAGTGCTCATACAGGTTTTAAAAACAATCAGATAGTGCTTACTCTTTGATAATTTATTCCAAGATTTGGGGCAGAGGTGGGGGACATTGTGTTTCAGTGTTTTGAGGATGGGTTGGTTGGTTTTCAGAACAGGTTGCACTATGAATCACAGGCTGACCTGAAACTGAAATAGTACTCAAGCCTCAGCTTGCCCTACTGGGCCTGGCACACCTCTAATAATAAGGTGCTATCTATCTTACAGAGAAAGTGGTCTCATTTTTTAGTAGTTCTCAGTACTAAAATATGCTTTAGATTGAACCAATCTTAACCTGTTTTGACTTTTTTCATTCAGTTGTTATGTTTTTAAGACTAAACAAGGGGCTGAGAGGTAGTGCCTCCCTAGGGTCCGTCATCGAGACCACAAGTAAAAAGGCATACATATGTGTGGACTACACAGGGAAGCCGTCCCAGAAACAATTTTTTTCTATAAAAATCAACTAAAGTGTTTGAGGCAATTGCTCAATTAGTAGAGTGCTTGTTATACAAATATGGGGACCTGTGTTTGATCCCAGATAACACATAAAAAGCCAAGTGTCTGCTCATAAATCCAACTAGCACGAGGGTGATGGGGACAGGAATCCATGGGACTCACTGGAAACCTGACCTGCCTGGCAAGCTTTGAAGCAGACTGAAGAAAACTAGAAAGATGGTACCTAGGGAACAACAGTTGACGTTGGCCCCTTGCTCCCACACACACAAGCAGCACACATGAGCACATAGTCTGCTGTGTAGACACTGTCGCAGAACTTCATTCATCAAAGCCCACCCTGAGTCATATGTGGTATAGTGGATACACTAATCCCAACAGCAGAATTGAGAGTTTGAGGCCAGCCTGGACTACATAATGAAACCTTGTCTGGGGAACAAAACAAAACAAAAAGATAACCCAATTAATTAAAATGATCATAGGACCAGGCATTATGGTGCACTCCTTTGAACCCAGCACTCTGGAGACAGAGGCAAGAGGATCAGAGTTCAAGGCCACCCTGGTCTACATAGCAAGTTCCACGACAGGCAAGACTTCATAGAGATACCATGTCTCCAAAAAAATAAAACATGTATGTAAGGAAAAATAGATACGTGGAACTCAGCAGTAGAGCTCTTTCTTGCATGGAAAGATACTGTATTACCTAGGACCACAAACCAGAAAAGAATTTCCTAGGTGTATTCTACTTCAACTGATATTTCTCAGTCATAGTTAACAAAACTATTTGAAAACTTATGTCAGAAATATTGAACTTAGCATGATGGTGAACACCTTTAATCCCAGTACTTGAAAAACAGGCAGGCAGAGCTCTGTGAGTTCAAGACCAGCCTAGACTACATAGTGAATTCCAGAATTCCAGACCAACGAGGGCTACATAGTGAGACTCTGTCTCAAAGCAACAACAGCAAAATTAGTTTCTGTTGTTACATGTTCTTGCTGTGGTTTGGTGATGTCACACCAGTGTGGAAAATCTTTGTCCCAAAGGAGCAGTGCAGTTTGACATTGTATAATTCTTGTCAAAGATTCATTGTCCCCTTGACTCATTTTGTTTTGTTGGAGACAGGATCTCACTGTGGAAACCAGGCCTACTTTTGTCTCCCAAGTGCTACAAGTGTCTTTAGCCTAACCATTTGGGTAAAGCATTGACCTATTAATCTGTTGGGTTTCTCCCCCCAACTCTCCTTAGGTCATACTAAGGATTAAACCTAGAGCCTTATGAATGCTAGTTTTCTGCTACTAAACTGTACCCCAGCCCACTTTTTAGTGAGACAGGATTTTACAATTACCTACACTGGCCTTGAATCCGCTCTACAGCCTTGGTAGACCTTCAACCTCTCAGACCTTTCTGCCTCAGCCTGCCAGCACACAGACCCAGGTCTGTCTGTCATTCTTGAATTTTGGTTCTTGTGACATTTGTTTATGTAATTCTACCTTTCAAACTATTAGTCGTTATGTAATACCCACCAGAAAGTTCGCTGTCTCTTGCCCCGACTAATTACTAGTAGACTTCTACCTCAAAATTGAAGCTTGATCCATCCTTCTATGTCCCCTGGACATAATTTGACAGAATCCTCTTAATTTTTCTAAAAACTTGTTCTTTTTTTTGGTTTCAACCTTTACAGTGTTTTAAAGACTTTTGCTGTCATTTTGTTAATCCTCAACTATGTTGCAGTCCTCTTAGTCTTTTGCTCAAACCCATTTAAAAGCAAAAAATTCAAAACATATACCAAATATATGTATCAATGTAATGAAAGTGTCTGCTAGCACATGATAAGCATTAGGAAAAACCCTAGTTGAAAACAGGGTCTGTCTCTTGTACATTATCTATCTCTCTCTCTCTCTCTCTCTCTCTCTCTCTCTCACACTCACACTCTCAGTGTTGGGTTATAGACATGTATCATCATACTCTCAACCTTTTTAAAGCCTTTAGGCCGTCAGGAAATTGCTAGACTTTGGAGACACCACCACTACAGTGGCATCAGGTCCTTTCTGTAGCTTTTCTCTTATCATTTGTGTAAGAGATAGGAAAAAATAATTCATTTTATATTTTTAGATAAATACCACTAGGCAGGTCAAGACATTTGATTTTATTATATGATGCTCATACTGATGTTTTTATCTTACTGATTTAGCTACCTGCGAGATGTGTGGGATGGTCGGTGTACGAGATGCTTTTTACTCTAAAACTAAACGTTTCTGCAGTGTTTCTTGTTCAAGAAGTTATTCGTCAAACTCTAAGAAGGCAAGCATTCTGGCCAGACTTCAGGTAACGGTACAGAAACCTTATTATTCTTCCTGTTTCCGATGGCTTTCACTCCCAGATCATCTGACTGTGATTCACTGCACTCCACCTCTGCCCATGGGCCAGTGGTTTACAGCCTACGCTGTTAGGAATGTATATGCCACAAGTGGTATAAACTGGAGCATCTTACATAGTGAAAGCATGCTATCCAAGATAAGCTGTAAATTGTATAAGTGAATAAGACCTTTTTCCACATAAGTACAGTTAAACACCTTGTTCTATATAGAACATAAAGCTATTCTCTCTGGTGCTCCCCCCAGTTTGTCCTTCAGTTCCTATCAAGGCAGAGAATGATTCATTTTGGGGTTTTTCTGTTTTGTTTTCTTCCCTCAAGTTTGCTCTGTACTTTGGATTTTGCTCTTTGTTCTTAGGGTTTTATTGTTGGGGTGAACCCCAACTTTGTTCATAAAGGCAAGTTCAGCTTTGTACTTTGGAGTACATCCAGTTTGATGCCTTAACCAAATATGTTTGGTTGATATAACTCATGTTTTTAAAAACAACCATGAAATAAAAAGAAAATCGTCCTCTTTTAAATATATATTAGTGCTGACAAAGTACTGGTGTTTTGACTTACTTGACTCATTTGTTAACATACCATCTAAAATTTTCTTAAGGCATTATAGTATTGATTTTTGTATGATCACAGTTTTTCTCTCATTTAATGTATTGTGATCATTACATAGCAGTGAAAGAGTTATTTAAACCCCCTAGATGAAGGAAATACATCACTTAGATGTATTTCTATATTTCAGATAGACAGTTCCCAAAGATCCTGAGCAGTGGTCTGTACCCAAATGGATGCAGTTTGTCACACTGAATTTGGCCATGATCATTATGTCACTGACCTTTTGCGTTAGCACTAAAGGTATAAACCTCAGTCACTTGCTCTTTGAACATTCAGTTGACTTCTCTTACCATATCAGTAGCATTGCTTTGCAGCTGCATGAGTAAATAACCCTGATTCTGTCTCCTAAGAAGAAGTTGAATATCCACCACAGCCTATATTTTAACATTTTATGGGATATAATTTTTATTAACATATTAATTCGCATATTGCTGTTTTAGTCTGCGCCAGCTCTACTTCCCATATTAGATAACTACATTGTAGCAGAACTCAGAAAGAAAAAAAACCTCTAATGTTAAAATTCCTTGTATGTTTTCTCTGCTTTAATAATTCTCTAAACCCTCAATATTTAAGCAGAATGAGTAGTATGCTGTCATGTTAGATCTTGGTTGTGAAGAAATAAAGAAGAACCCTATTTACTTAACTTTTCTTGTTCCAGGGTAAGCCTCCAACAAAGAAAGCAAAAGTCCTTCAGAAACAACCTTTAGTTGCTAAATTAGCTGCCTATGCTCAGTATCAAGCTACCTTGCAAAATCAAGCAAAGACAAAAGCAGGTAATTCTGGTAAGTGTGGTAAAAGTAAAATATTATTTATTCAACTAGTTTCAAGTAACAGCATTTTAACCTTGGGTTGTGCTTGAGTTGTATGTGTTTTCTGTTGGCACATTTAGACTGTGTACTTCCTGGTATCAGATGGTTGGTTAACGGTTGCAAAGGGGAATAATTGACACACAAAGATGTTATACTGATGGTATTGTATTTATAAATACAAGTGGGGCATTCCTAATTAGAAAATACGAACTCTGATCTGGGAAGGCACTTGTTTAGTGATAGTGTTCACCTAATACATGAGGTCCTCATTCACTTCATAGCACAGCCAAAAGGAAAATCTGAAACCCAAATGTTTTGAAATATGTGTCATTTAAGTACCAGTAAGTACATGTAGATGCCTGAAAATTTGTGAAACTCTGAAATATGATATACTTTTGTTAGCAAGTACTTAAAAGAGGGGTTTAATGAATAAAAGCTTGTATTATTTAGCTACTTTCTTTATTCTTCTGGTGAGAGTGGATTTTTGGAAGAGCGTTTTACTATATAGCCCTAGTTGACTGTAATCCCCTGCCATCTATTAAGTGCTTTGAGTACAGGAATGTGTTATCACATTCCATTGAAGTTTTTCTTTTTGAAAAATTAATTTTATTTCCTTTCAAGTTTTAAAAAAAGATAACTTTCAAAGCCAAGTAGTGATGGTACACACCTTTAATCCCAGCACTTGGGAGGCAGAGGCTGGTGGATCTCTGAATTTGAGCCCAACATGGTCTACAGAGTGAGTTCCAGGACAGCCAGGGCTAGAACAGAGAAAAAAACCAAAACAACAACAACAACTAATAATAATAATAATAATAATAATAATAATAATACCAAAACAACTAATATTATAATAATAATAACAATAATAACTATTATTGTTGTTGTTATTATTATTATTATTGTAATCAGTAATAACTTTCAGGCTAGAAAGATGGCTCAGGTAAGGTACTTGAGAGCAACCCTAGAAACCTGAACTTAGTTCCTGGAACCCACACACTGAAAGGAGAGAACCAGCCCCCAGAAGCTATGCTGTGACCTCCACACACATGCTTTTGCATCCACGTGCTCTCCAACACACAATAAATAAGTAAGTGTTGGCATCCAGGAATTACCTCACAAACCACAAAACACCGGTCTCAGTCAGACACAGCTAATTTATTTAGCATACACTCCAGGACTGGTCGACCAGACCCAGGGTCCAGATTCGGGAACTGAATCATGACCCCGAGTTAAAATCCTACAGGATCCCAATTATTTCACCAATCAGGATTTAGGGATAGGACATTTCCTTAGGAGCATGTCTTTGTACATTTATCTTGTTCCCGTTGATTGGGGTATTCAACTATGTCGAGGACTTCCCTTGTCTAATATTCATGCCCTAACTTGTCTACCAGGATGTCAGTTACCCACATACAAGTCTTTCTGCCAAGTAGGATATTAATTTCCAGGGAGGTTTTGGGAACTTAAAACTTTACTGGACCACTACTCAAAATGGAAGTCTTATTCCAAATAGTTTATTAAATTGTTGCAGGTGTCTTTCTTATGTTGGAGTCTATCCCAGGGGTGGCTTATACCATAAAAGCTTATACATAGGTGCAGGAAATGCTGCTGAGTGATTGGTTCGGTCCAAGCTTATTGTGGGTAACTATAAAACAGTTCTACAGACTTCTATTGTGGTCGGTTTCCAGGGGCACAGAACATAACAGAATGTGTAATCAATCTTGCATTAGAAAGTTTCCTAGTTGGGGGGTGGGGTGGGAGGGGCATTCTCATGGAGAGGCAGGGGTGGGATATGGAACACTTAGAGGGTGGACCTTGGACCGGGACGGGGACAAAATCTGGACTATAACAAAAGATTAAGTAGGGGCTGGAGAGATGGCTTAGTGGTTAAGGGCACTGACTGCTCTTCCTGAATTCAAATCCCAGCAACCACATAGTGGCTCATAACCATCCGTAATGACATCTGATGCCCTCTCTTCTGGGGTGTCTGAAGACAGCTACAGTGTACTTACATATAATAAATAAATCTTTAAAAAAAAAGATTAAATACGATTTTAAAAAAAAGTTTCCTAGTAACAGCAGAAACATATGTGAAAGTTTCCTTATAATGGCAGACTAGCCATATAACTAGGCCTCAACAGTAAATAAATTTTTGTAAATACAATATTAGAGAATTATATCTACATTTCTTTCATTTCAGCAATCTCTGTGGAAGGCTTCAGCTGGGGTAACTACATCAACAGCAATAGCTTCATAGCAGCTCCAGTTGCCTGTTTTAAGCATGTGAGTATGGAATGTCTCCCATACCATGAAATCCTTGGCCTTTAAATCTGAATGCATAATAACACCTCATTATCTTATCCTTAGAAAATGTTTGCTTAAACCAAAAGAGAATAATGTTTCTCCTTTTTTATTATTATACTTAATAACTAAAAATTACTTCTTGTGTTTTGTAAGGAAAATCTTCATATTTAAAAAAAAAAAAGCCCCTTTTGAGGGCTTTTGAAATATTATAGCTCAGGAACAGGTGATTGCCTAGAGCATTGAAGGCCCTGTGTCTTTTCTGCCTCCAACATTTTAAAAAACAAACAAACAAACCTTTTAGTTACAATATGAAATGACTTTGAAAAGTAAGAAATGCTGTCTCATCCAGTTTGAATGTTGAACCGTTGGAGACATGAAAATGGGGTCTTCTATAACACATGGCTGGCTGCTAGCATGTCACATGGTCAGCCTAAGACCTTTATCTCAATAACTTTGGGATTTGATCAAGTAATTTCTAAAAGAGGTGTCTTTCCTTTGATCCTGTTTTGCCTTCAAATGTAAAAAGAATCACACACCAAGGAAGCAGCAGGAATGTTTGCTTATAAGCTGGAATAAGTGGTCTGTTTCTTAAAAACAGTTTGAAAGATGTCCTTTTCAGAGCAGTTAATGTTAAGAAAAAAAAATGTGTCAGATGTCATTTCACTTTAATCTTTGATAATTTGCTCTAATATTTCTTAACCTGACAAGATAAACTTATATTTAAAGACTGACTTTTTCTATGCATACATGAACAGGAAAAATGTTAGAAATTAATGAAGTTTGTTCACACTTAACATTCTGCTAAGAGCTTTATTAAATAACAACATGTGAACAAAACTGCACATGCTTTCTTACCATGAAATTCAAATGAGTTCTCACTTAATTTTGCCAGTGAGGAAGGATTTTTATCAGACTGAAGCAT
This sequence comes from Tokudaia tokunoshimensis, assembly GCA_036184795.1. Taxonomy (NCBI): domain Eukaryota; kingdom Metazoa; phylum Chordata; class Mammalia; order Rodentia; family Muridae; genus Tokudaia; species Tokudaia tokunoshimensis. The sequence goes on along the minus strand of BTHU01000010.1, from coordinate 27,883,421 downwards.
ATTCATTCACTGGTGTAAATGTGTATTAAATCCTAGTACATTCATTTGTTGGTTTTCTTCCTTTAATGTACAAGTATTAAGCCCTTTGTCTGGCAGAACCTAAGAGAACCTAAAATGCAACTTTAGGTGCTTATCTGCGTCAAGTGAGTCATTTATGCTGTGCTATTGATAAATAATGTCAAGCCAGAGAACTGGGTGATATATGTGGCTGTGCCATGTACAGCTAGAAAGAGAACTGCAGAGCTGGATATCACTCACTGGCAGGACAACTACACAGCCACTCGCAGAAGATCCCATACCTGCTACTGCGGAGCATAAATCATAAATCACAAGCTTAGTCCTCACAGTGTTGTTGGTTGCTCTGTGGTGCTGAGGTGCTTAGAATTCCATAATAAGTCTTCATCCCACATTCCTGGCATAGCTGTCTGTTGTCTCTTTTTAAATGGTTTTCATCTTTCTTCAGATCTTCTTTTTAATGTTTTATGTCATGAATTGCCTTAAATCAAGCCTTTTTATGTAAGTAACCAGGATATTTTTAAAATAGCATTTCAGGGTCTTGAAACTGTATTTCATTTCCTGTCCATATCTTTGAACAGTTAGATGAAATAAAGTTCTTTGTGAGCACATCTCTTACAGTGATTCAGTTGGTTTTGCTTCAAGCTTTGCTCTTTTAAGACTGACATGGTCATAGAGTAGGTAATTGTACCCTGGAAATAAGCATGATTCCAGAAAGGACTGGAAAGATGTATACTAAACTGATGGTTGTGGTTATGTAAAGGGGAGCTGTTTGAGTAGGGATAGAGATGGTAAGAAAGGACCTTGAGACTTGTAACAATTTGCTTTTTTTTTTTAAACAAGAAGAATATTTCTATAATTTAAAATTTAGTTTCAGGATCTGGGTCTGATAGCATATACCTATAATCCCAATCCCAGCACTTGGGTGTTAGAAGCAAGGGCATCAAGAGTTCAAAGCTAGTCTCAGCTACAAAGTGAGTTGAAGACTAGCAATAAAGAATGTTCTGTGATGTAAATTGGAGCAACTAACTTATAAGGATAACGTGGTACCTTCACTTTCTTGCTCAACCAATTCCTGTTCCACTCACCTTTCTTTACTGCTTCCTTTTTATTAGAGAAGAAACGCTTTGTCTTAGTACAGTGAATTTGCTTTGTTGCTTGAATCAGCATTTTCCGTTGAAGCCATTTGATTTGAGAGGTAGACCTTATGCTAAACTCAATTTTAATCTTCAGTTGACTCTCCAATATTCCCCACCCCCACCCGGAGATCATTTGATATCTTTCTAAGAAAAGTTACTGGTTTGGGCTATAGGAAGGCTGTTACTGGGAATTGTTGGAAGCAGAGACCCTATTTCAGACCATCATCCTTCTAAGACTTAACACATTCTCTAGTAGGGTTTTCTTCTTAGACACTTGACATCTGCTCTCTTGTCCACTTAGGTACCAGATAGGTACCTTCACATTGGTGGAAATTATTTTTCAAACCTAATTACGAATACACATCTCTAATGTGCAATGCAAAACAAAGCTGTCTGGTTGAGACAAAAATTGGTATGTGTTGTTATGAGTGTGCTGTCCGAATCCTGGATTCTCTGCTCAACGAACTTCCCCCTTCCTTCCTTTCTCTCTCTCTCTCTCTCTCTCTCTCTCTCTCTCTCTCTCTCTCTCTCTCAAGACTTATTTATTGTATGTACATGAGTACACTGTTGCTCTCTTCAGACACCAGAAGAGGGCATCAGATCCATTACAAATGGTTGTGAGCCACCATGTGGTTGCTGGGAATTGAACTCAGGACCTCTCAAAGAGCAGACAGTGCTCTTAACCACTGAACCATATCTCCAGCCCAAACCAAGCTCCTCTCAAGTAAGGGTCCAGATACCCTATCTTAGCACTTAACAGTCAGACATTTTCAAGTGTGAAATTCTTTAAATTTCTAGAAACAAAGTTTCTACAAAGTACATTATAAGGCTGAGAGATGGCTCAGCAAGTAAAGGGCATATGTTGCTCTTGCATGGAATCCAAGTTCTGTTCCCAGCATCCATGTTAAGTGGTTCAGAACTGCCTAGAACTCCAGAAACATGGAGATCTGATGCCTATGGCCTCTATGACCATCAGTTCACGTACATAAAGACACACACACACACACACATAAACATGAATGAAAATGAAAATAAAATTTAGAAATAAAGATATCTACCTTAGAGGCAAACATGATATATAACTGTAATCCCAGCACTCAAGAGGCTAAGCCAAGTATACTGTCATTGTTTTTGCAGTCAGCCTAAGATACCCTGAGTGCCAGGCCGACAAGGTGATATACTATGGCTTTGACTAGTAAATATGTAAATAAATAATCTTTGGAACCAATCCTGCTGCTATAACCAGTCTCAGCTATAAAATGTTCACAAGTTTAAGGCCAGCCTGAGCAAGTTGATGAGACCTCAATATCACCAAAAAGATAAATCTGCAGTGAAAATTGAGTCCCTTTTGTCATTTCATGTATTATTTCTTACCAAATTAAGTCTGATTTAAACCTCAGTCACAATAAGAAACTACACTTACTGGTTTGACAGAGTAAACTCTGTCAGAGCTTTGGTCTCCAACCCTTGGTCACCCTTTCTTTGACAATCTTAAAGTTGAAAATCACTGAAATGGGTATATTTTTACTTAATCCTAAATCAGCTAGATATGATGGCAAATACTTCTTATCCCAGCAGTCAGGAAGGTGAGGTAAGAGCCTTGTGAGCTCCAGGCCCACCTGGCTGAAGAATCAGACCTTTATCAAAAACCTTGAAAAAGGAAAAAAAAATGGTCTATAAGATAGTATAGTCACAAGACTGTCAACTTCTTCAAAACTGTCCAGTCACCTAGACCATCTGTCTCTTCAATAAAGCTTTTACTGCTTTTTTGAAAAGCTGAATTATAATTTTAAACTTAATTTTCACAATTTAAAGTCTTCAGGGTTTTTTTCCCAGTTTACTTTTAATTATGTATATTCCTATATGTGGGTATGCACACCTAGTACAGATGCCCATGATGACCAAAGATGTCAAGTTGTTGTGAACTCCCTGACACGGATGTCAGGAAACAGACTAAAATCCTCTACAAGAGCAGTTTGCAGTTTCCACTGAGTCATTTTCAGCCCTTTTCTAGTTCTTGGTTAGTAGTATCCATACAAGGAAAAAAGAATCTGCGTAATACTAATATAACCATCATCGGCAGCTATTTATTTATAGTGTGTGTGTGTGTGTGTGTGTGTGTGTGTGTGTGTGTGTGTGTGTGTGTGTGTGTGTGTGTGTGTAGATGTTTGCAAAGAACTGAAATAGATTCACTATATAGCCCAGGCTGACCTGGAATTCAAAATGTTCTTACCTCAGCCTCGGAAGAGGAACTATGAGGCTGTGCCGTCGTATGTAGCTGCCCTGTGACTTGGGATTGGGGCAACAGTGCTGGGTTTTGTGATATGGGGTGGAAGGATGATTTGTTGACAAGTTGCTTTTCAAAATAGGACCTCTGTAGACCAAACTACTCTGGAACTCATAGCAGTCCTCCTGCCTCAGCTTCTTATATATTAGGATTGGAGGCATGATCTACCACAACTTGAAAGCAAGGTTTATTTGACCTTTTCATTCTGCCTCCATGAGTATACCTGGTATAATTAACATAATATAGTCTTTATGATGATTTTGTTTCTGACCTGAGTGCAGTTTTCTTGAAGAAATAACTTTTTGTTTATTTGCAATGTGTATCATACATACTTGTTTTAATGATAGGAAAACAAGCCCTCTTGTTTTTGTATATGAGTGATAGCAATAGTTTAGCTTTGTAGTAAAATTCATGATATAATTTCTTTGATACATGTTTATGAGAAATACTTTGCCTACTGAAGTTACCTTTTAGGGTATATCACCCTCTTTCCTTGACCCACACAGAGAGAACTCCAGAAGATACATAATATAACTTCATCTTAGTTGTAACAAAAGATAGAACCTCTGTGTATTATCTTAGATTATAAAATGTCTTTCTAATGAAAATAAAATTTGTTGGTTTCTGGCATTTAGTGTTCTACTCACACTAACAAGAGCATAAAGTATATTCTCTGCAATTGTAGCAAGCCCAACATTGAGAAGTCACCTGCCATGAGTTTACAGGAAAACCTAAATTAAAAGGAAGCCTAAATAAACCTGTGTTACTGTCTTAACTTTGTACTCTTTTCCACAGTGGATTTTGGTTTTTGTTTCATTTGTTTGTTTGTTTGTTTTTTGATGAAGGTCTCCTAGTGATTAAGCTATGTTTTGTTTTATTAAGGAGTTTTAAACCCAAACGTAGTAGTGCATAACTTTAATCTCAGCACTTAGAAGGCTTCCTTACTTGGGAAGCTGAGACAGGAGGATCACAGCAAGTATAAGGCTAATTTAACATAGTGAGTTTCAGGGCAACCTAGGCTACGGAGTCTCAAAAGGGGGCAGAAAGTTTTAAATTAGTGACCTCTGCTTCCTTTTTTTACATATGATTAGCATTTTTTTTCTCAGATATTTTAAAGCATTCCATTTTCCTTGCACCCTATATCTCTGTGCTAGCATCCTTCCCACCCTCCCACCCAATAGATTCTGGTATCCAATCAAAAGGTGAGTATACTTTCTAGAAAGAATGAGATGATGATAAAATTTTGTTCTGTTCTGTTTGGTTTTGATTTGATTTGTTTGGGACAGGGTGGAAGTTGAGAAAGGGCCTTGCTATGTATCCCAAGCTAGCTTCAAACCCGCAGAATTCCTGCATCAGCCTCCTAAGAACTGCTAATGCAGATATGCAGCACTGTGCCCAGCTCCTTTTCTTGTCTTTTTTGACCAAATATTAATCATTGTCTAATAGATACACTTTAGTAACCATATACCTTTTTTGTTCTGAAGAATTATAATGATGGATTTTGCTTTATCATGGGGATAAATTCTATCTTGGTTTCCTACCTGCAATTTCAAGTCTAACATCTGTCCATTTATACTCTCTGAAGGTTGGGTGTGGTTATCAAAAGTTACAGGTTAGCAGTGCTGTAAAAGGAAATCTTTGTCTCTGTTAGATTCTCTCCGAGAATCTGAGTACCAGTCATCTGGGCTATTTGGACTATCTGGGACTATTCTTGGAGTAAAGGAAATGAGACTTCCTGCCAGATTATTTTCTTTCAGATAGATAGATAGATGAAGGTTATCATGCATTGGTGTTGGGGACCCCTCAGCATTTGGATTTGGCCATCTCTACAGGACCTGATGACAGCTTACTTTGCAGGGAAGGAGAGTCGCTCCCAGATAGCTCTCACGAGTGGCCCTGCAGCAGGAAGTGGTGGAGCAGATTTCCTTGTTTGGGAGGAGCCTGAGGTAGACCTCGCATCCTGAGTCTGGAAGGTAAATTTGTTGTTACCTGTAAATGATGGTTCTGCTAGTTCATGCTATGCCAATCCAGACTTTCAAGGTGTCCCTCCTGCCAGCAAGAGAAGGCAAATGACTTGGATGAAGATGGCTGTCAAGCCCTGGGTCATTCAGTCTTCCACACTTAAAAGAATATTCCTTTAAACAAAAGGGCAGATTTGTCTATGAAATGACATTTCAACACATCGAGCACATACTCTGTTGTGACTGTAGTGCTCTATCTTGTTGACGTTTGTTTCTTCATTTTTTTTCATAGAGTGAACTATATGGATTGGTTTAAGAGGGTCTAGCAGAACCACAACCTTACAGGCAAGAACAAATGTCACTTTCTGCTACTTTCTCCTATACCAATCCAGACTATAGGGACCAAACCAAAGATCTCCCACTCAAGTGAACATGACCTTTTTTTGTTGTTGTATGTTTTTAAGTAAACATTGACACATCTTTTCTTTAATAAATAACACTAAAAGATATTTTCTGCAAAAATAATACTGAAGCTTTAAAAATGAATCAGCAATACATTGTCAAGTCTAGCTCAGAAAGGAGTCCTGTATGCAAATTTCATTTAGTATTGTGCCCACCTAAACTGTAGCATGTCAGCGTAACCATGCCTCTTCTCAGTAAAAGTCAGATTTACAGGCTTGGCACTCCAGCACAGAGCAGCTACCCTGCTACAGTTGAATGCAGCCATGTGCATGCACTTACCTGTGCCTACCTTCTCTGCTTGCTAATCCTCACAAGAAACAAATATATGGTCACTGTATTAGTCTATGTTAGCTTAGTTTATACTACCTGTCTCCCTTCTAGCCTCTCCTCTTCTGATCATATCTGCTGGCATTAGGGACGGCCCTACAGTCTAGAGTGATGTAGGGGAGTAGCAGAACCTGAAGGGTCCAGTTCTCCTGTTTAAAAAGGAAAAGCAGGTATGATGGCACACACGCTTGGGATGTGGGGAGGCTGTGGCAGGAGGATTTCAAATTTAAGGCCAGTGTGATGTACATGGCAAATTCCAGGCCAGCCTGAAGTACATAGCAAAACCCTGTGTCAAAGAGGAACGGGAGTAGTTTTATTTTTTACTCCTCTCTTGAGAAAATACATGCGTGTTCCCATAATTAAAAACAATTGAGATTGGTCATGTATGTCTCCAAGTGAGTAAGAGTAAGGTGTATTCATTGCTTGCTTACTCAAAGTGTTAGCCATTAACTGCTGTGTCTTTGGCTTCTAGTTCTATCTTAATTCACTGTTTTTTGACATTCTGTTTCCTTCAGAGATTTATTAACTGTTTAGAGGACAGGAATTAAATATTGCTTTAGACTGATTGGGTTCTGGGTTACCGTCACAGTTTATTAGGGACTTTCCTTTGAGAGAATATATTTTCTTTCCCAATGGTCATATTTGCTAGTTGATGTCTGTGCTTGCTTATCTTTTAGTTTTGAAGCTGTTTTGTTTTTACCTGATTTATCCCTATTATCAGGTCTTCAAGAACCTCACCTTTTTTACTTATGTCTAGTGTTCTATATTTCATGAAAACATTGGTTATCCAGGGCCACAGAAACAAGAATTTTCAGCACTAATGAATAATTATAAACTCATGTACTCGATTTAATTTTCTATTGCATAAAATCCAAGTAATTGTGTATTGCCTTGCAGTTTAGGGATCTGTAGAAATGGTTTGGGAACATGTTACCTGTTGGGAAATGCAGTTGTTATGCTCTAAGTACTTTTCTCAGTTTCCATCCTAACCAGTGGTGGAGGCCTGTGGTCAGAAGCTCTAACACTGGACGTTTTCTTTTCATAGCCATTGTTGCATAAGACATTTTGAAATAATAAATTAACTTTACTGTAGGCCTTATTTCCCAGATCTCTTCAACTCCCTCTTTAATTATCCTTCCACTGCTTTTTCTGGTCTGTCTTATTGACTGTATTTACATTATGTGGATTTAACTTGCATTTCACATACCTGTTTTAGTTCTCTGGATCACGTGAAAAAGCCTGTTAATGATTATTTTCCTCTACTCTTGGGCAAGATTTTTAGAAATTAAGGGGTAAAGTATTTTCACTCAGAACACATTAAAAACACTAAGTTCCTCAAGTCACCTTGTATGATGTCTGCCAAGTTTGTGATTCAGGTTTTAGAATAATTGTTACTTAAGTGTCACATTTGGTCTGTTGAATTTCAAAGTCAACATGGATCTAATATTTGTAGATTCTGTCTTCTATCTTGAATTTGATCCTGACTCTGGCTTTCTCCAAATAAAATTCTTTACAACAAGGAATAGAAGCTATGCATTAAGAAAAAAATGAGTGGATTAAAATACTTATTTGAATATTCTATTACTGATGATACTTAATTTTGAATGATGTTTCATACTTATGTTACTAAGATGATAATTTAATAATTTTTGTATGACAGGCACCTATGGGGACCTGCTGGGGTGATATCTCAGAAAATGTAAGGATAGAAGTTCCCAATACAGACTGCAGTCTACCTACCAAAGTCTTCTGGATTGCTGGAATTATAAAATTAGCAGGTGAAAAGCATACATGGTGATTTACTAGAAAATGCCAGTGATGCAAACTTTTGTTTTAAAAAATGTATACAAATTTTGCAAGTATTACAAAATAAATGATATATGTGTAGGAGTTGACAGATTTTTTTTTTATAAATAGCCATACAATAAATATTCTTGGATTTGTGGCATTTACAGTCTATTTACACTCCTGTCTCTATTCATTTTAACCTGTGAACAAATATAGCAGCATATAAACAAATATATACGTCTGTAGAATTTTATTCCTGAAATTTGAGTCTGTCTCATAAAGCTGCCACACTTTATCTGAAGGAAACATCATCCTTCAGTTCTTTCCAGGCATTAACAAAACCCAAGCAAACAGTATTCCAAGCTACCTAGATAGACTTAATCTCCAACTTGTCTCCCAATAACAACATTGAATATTCCTTTACTGACAGCAGCCCATAGAGTTACCTAAAGGTGGGTTTGATGCCAGGTGTAGAGGCCCATACCTTTAATCCCAGCACTCGGGAGGCAGAGACAGGTGGGTCTCTGAGTTCAGGGCTAGCCCTAGCTACATAGCATGGTTCAGATCAGCCTAGCCTACACAATAGAAAGAAAGACCTGTCTCAGAGACAAAAAAAGGTTTCCTGGAACAGTGAGGGGATGAATCCAAGGCCTGAGTTTATTGGGCAAGGCCTCTCTTCTCAGTCCCATGCCTTTTCCTGGAGACATCTGTCTATATAAGCATTTTTTTAAATGCTTCTGTTATTTGTTGTACTATGAAAGACAGCATTTATCTCCCAGATGTTTTGAATCACTTGCATGTAAATAGTTCAATAGATCAGCACCTTTACTATCCAAGAATTATTCCTAATTACTGATTCTGGTTTTATATTTCTGATTTTTCTTTTTGCCTCTTATGTCTTCCAAGTATATTCTTTACTATTTTGGTAGTAAGCCTTGGAGAGGCAGGGCCTACTACTCCTACAGCAAGTTGAGAAACAAAGGCAAGAAAATCCCCCAAAAACTCATACACTAGCAGGCAAAGAGATCCTGTCTCAAATAGGGTGAAAGAGGAGGACCAGTACCTGAGATTGCCCTCTGACCTGCATGCATGTGTATGCATGCGCACGCACACACACACCCCACCCCCAAAAAACAAAACTCTTTAAGAACTATTTCAGAATGTTGATCATACTGGAAGGTGGAGAAAGAGTCTTCAACCCTATAGTCAGTTTGATGCCAGCTTCATCTACATGAGACCCTACCTCAAAAGAAAACTACCCATTCTCAGGAAACTATCCTCCCACTTTTTTCCACTGTGGTGTTCCCCATCCCAAGCATTTGAGAAATTATAGGTAAAATTGAAATACAGAGGGAAATGCTGTGCTCTGAAGAATTGTCTTTGTAGGATCCTCAAAGTTGAGCAATAGTCCAACAGGATCAGTATTGGCCACAGCATCCCATTCCCTAGCATGGGACTGGAGTCCTTGGGAGGGGCTAACCTCTGCTAATAAACAGCAGGTGGTTCTGCTAAAAGGGGACAGCAAAGCTTTACAGCCATTACCCCTTAAGAGCTCTATCATTTTAATTTTGTTTCTTACTATGTAATGATTGATTTGTTGGCTCTAGGTTATAATGCCCTTTTGAGATATGAAGGATTTGAAAATGATTCTTCTCTGGACTTCTGGTGCAATATATGTGGGTCTGATATTCATCCAGTTGGTTGGTGTGCAGCCAGTGGAAAACCTCTCGTTCCTCCTAGAAGTGAGTGGCCTCATGGTCATTTAATTCTGTTTTAAACTTCAGATTCATTTATCTTATAGGTATGAATATTTTGCCTGTGTGTATCTGTCTATACATGAATAAATGCATGCCTGACCCACAAAAGGCATTGGAGCCCCTCAGAGCTACAGTTCTAGGCAGTTGTGAGCTGCCATGTTGGCGCTGGGAATTAAACCCTAGTCGTGCCAGAGCAGCAACAAGTGCTCTAAACCACTGAGCCAATTCTCCAGCCCACGATCATTTAAAACATATGTCAAAGCGGTGTTTTATGCATAATATTCTAAAGTAATACAAAAATTAAAATGGATATTTTTATGTCAAATAATTCTTATGCTAGCAAGACATATACTTATTTTCTCCATGCTTGCTACCTTTAAGCACCTTAATACTCATAACTTCTTGTCGTTAACCTTGTTTCTTTGTTTTTTGGGTTGTTTTTATTAATTTGTGAAACACTTCTGTCTGCTAAAGGATAACTATTTCTTTTATTTTAGCTGTTCAACATAAATATACAAACTGGAAAGCTTTTCTAGTAAAAAGACTTACTGGTGCCAAAACGCTTCCTCCTGATTTCTCACAAAAGGTAAAAACAGGATCCTTAAAGAATCAAAGAGCTCTTTTAAAAGAATGATTTAGAAGGACTTTACAGAATTATAATTTCTGAACTGTTAAATACCAAATACATTTTCAGAGAGTGTGACTCATACCCATAATCTCAGTACTGAGGAGACTGAGGCAGAAGTTTAAAGTTAACCTCTAGGCTAAAGAGTGAAACCCTGTCCCCCAAAACAAGAGCCAGGCATGGTGGTGCCAACATTTAATCCCTGCACTTGGGAGGGAGGCAGAGACTGGTGGGTATCTGTAAATTCAGTCTCAGCCTTATCTACATAGCAGGTTCCAAAACAGGTAGGGCTACCTTGTCTCTCATAGATAGATAGATAGACAGATAGACAGACAGATAGGACGGGCAATATTAAAGCTGCATATAGCCCTTTGTCATGAGTCTCCAACAAGATTTTTTTTCTGCTTTTGTTTGAAGGTTTCTGAGAGTATGCAATACCCTTTCAAACCTTGCATGAGAGTAGAAGTAGTTGACAAGAGGCATTTATGTCGAACAAGAGTAGCTGTGGTGGAAAGTGTAATTGGAGGAAGACTACGGCTGGTGTATGAAGAGAGTGAAGATAGAACAGACGACTTCTGGTGCCACATGCACAGCCCCTTAATCCACCATATCGGGTGGTCGCGAAGCATAGGCCATCGATTCAAGAGATCTGGTAAGCAACTGTCAAAAAAGTTTCAATAACATTAGTGAGGTTGGATAACTACTTGGTTGTTTCTCCTACAAAGTGTAGATCCAAAATAGCATTCTAATCTGATTATTCTATAGTAATTAGCGTACTAATTCTTATGTTCCTTCCACTTCCTCTCCATTTAAGATAATGTACACTCATGCGTGAGACCATGGGTTTTATTTCTAGCACAAAAAGACAATTTTAATCCCTTTTTCTCACAACTACAATTGTATTCCTACTCTATTTTTTTTAATCCAGATCATTTGAAAGCTATGAGATCTCCTTTCCACCTAATTTAAATCTAAATGGCAAGATTGAATTTAACTAGACATGGTATGAAACACACAAAAACATTGTTCTAGAGAGGCCTAGTAGTGCAGGCCTGTGATCCCAGCTATGCAGGAGGGTCAGGCATGATCATTCATCATAAGTTCAAGAACAGCCTCAGCATCATAGTGAACCCCTCCCTCAAAACAAAAAGTGAAAAGAACTGCAGAGATAGTTTAGTATTAGAGTATTTGGCATTTGTGAAACCCTCTCTTCAATCTCCAGTACTATACCAAAAGGAAAAAAAACTTCTGATACTGCAATTCCCTTATTGTGGTATTACCAGCATTGTAATTAACACAAATGTTATAGCATATATACATGTGCTCTGACGACAAAAAAGGCTATTATTATTTTCACCACAATAAATGCAGAAAACATGGTGGTTTTTTTGCCATGTTTTAGAATATTACATACCTTATGAGTTTGAACCCTTCAAGGAAGTGTGGTTTTTGGTCTTCTCAAGAATGCTGACACACTAGTCTGTAACTTTTCCTTGTAGATATTACAAAGAAACAGGACGGACATTTCGATACACCGCCACACTTATTTGCTAAGGTAAGAAGTTTCTGCAAACCCTCAGAAGTCAGGTTGAAAAGGACTTGTGGTATTTCCTAAAATTATGGATATCACATATGCTCACTTAAAAAATAAAATCTACATAGTCCTAAGGTGTCACAAATCATTACTAAACCCATTCCTAAACTATGTGTATTTGTATATTCTTTCTGTTCCCTAAGGAAACTGAGCTACAACATTAGATAGGAAATGGCATCTAGTAAATGTTTACAAGTTAGGACTATTTTCATCATTAAAGTGAAAACATTTGGGAAGCTGAGAGCAGGGGATTACCACAAAGCCAGTCTGTGGGTAGTTTAGCAGGTTCAAGTACTGTTGCATATCCTATTATTCTGAACATCTGTAAAAAGCCTAGTTGAGATACCATGGAGTGCATGTGTAATCCCAGTACTCCTATAGCACAATAGGAGGCACAGAGTATCACTTGGAAGCATGCAGTTCATACGGCCTTTGGTACACAGTGCAGTGGACACAAGAGAGACCCTACCTCAGCAAGGTGGGAAGAAAGAAGTGACTCTCAGAAGTTACCCTCTGACCGGCATGTGCATGTATACATACATATACATGTGTATATGTATCTATGTGTAGCATAGATGTACAAATATATATAGCATGTACACATACATACATAAACACAGTAAATAAGTAAGTCTAAAGGACATGTGTAATAGTGTATGTATTTTCTGTAGGTAAAAGAAGTAGACCAGAGTGGAGAATGGTTCAAAGAAGGAATGAAATTGGAAGCTATAGACCCATTAAATCTTTCTACAATATGTGTTGCAACCATTAGAAAGGTAAGAGAATATATTCTAAATTAGAAAAATTCTATCAGAGGAACCAGGTTTAAAATCAGAAGGGGGCCTCAAGCAGATGTCTATTGAAAAAACGTATGTCTGGATCTTCATTGGGAAGAATGATATTAATACTTTCTAAATAAACTTGAGTTCTTTTGTCAGATCTGTTTTATTTTTTTTAATGTGTTATAGTCAAAGACTTCACAACCCCTTTTCACCTAGAACTTTAATGCAACCCATGACATACAGGTTTATGAAGTACTTCTACAAATCAAACACAAATATATCATAAATTTATTTTAAAACTTTTGGAGCTAGGCATGGTGGTGCACACCTTTAATCTCAGCGCTCGGGAGGCAGATCTCTGAGTTCAAGGCCAGCCTGGTCTACAAAGCAAGTTCAGGACAGCCAGGGCTCTGCAGAGAAACCCTGTCTCAGAAAAAAAAAATGGCATGTGTATAATTTTACCCTTTATTAAAGACAGAAATCAAATTTGCATACTAGTGAAATTAATATGTTTGTTCCTAATAGGACAGACCAAATAGAGGTTAGTTTGGTACTTACACACTGGAGGATAAAGAAGGAGAAATGGTACCAAGCTCAGATGTGAGCTAGAGTATTGCAGGAAGCTTTAGTTATACTGGCATCCACAGTACAATGTAGGGAAGAAAGAGTCTATTTCAGCTTAACCTCTATAGGCCATCGATGAAGAACTTAACATAGTGAAACAGACCACAGAGCAGTGCTGGCCACTGACCTCCTCAGCTACCTTTTCTCCTTTGAGCCACAGTCTCCCTGTTTAGCCTTGGCTGGCCAAGAACTCAGAGATTCACCTGCCTCTACTTCATGAGTTCTGGCATTAAAGGTGTATGCTACCACTTCTAGCCATCTGGGACCTACCTGCCGAGGGATGGAACCACTCACAAAGGGCTGGGCCTTACTACACCAGTTAACAAACAATATCCCACTGTCATGCTCCTCAAGAGCAATTTGATAAAGTTCCTCAGTTTCCCTTTCTCCTGGTGACTCTAATTTGAATGTAATGAACAGCGACTAATCACCACATTAATGAAATGGCCAAGTGGTTGGCATGCATACAATATGCATTCAAAAAAGTTAGGGCTGTGGATGTAGCTCAGTGAGAGAGTGCTCTCCTAACAGGTGCAAGGCTTTGGGATAGATACCCTTTACCCCCCCCCACACACACACCCAAAAAAGTCAGGCTTCGGAGTTGGTTCCACAATTAAAAGCGCTTGTTACTCTTGTAAGAGGATCTGGGTTTTGGTTTCCACCACCCACACAGTGACTCACAACCATCTGTAACCCTAGTTCCAAGCACTCTGATTCCATTTTGTGGCATATGCTACACAGACATACATACATACAGGCAAAATACCCATGTACATAAATTTTTTTAAAAACTTAATGAGTACTTTATATTTCTTACAAAAACAAGACCCAGAATGTTTGAGATAAGAGTTGTGAGCTAAGTGATATTTTCTAAAAGACTAAAGAAGGAGCTGTTGGCTTGAGACAATGGCTAGCTAGCTCTCAGAGAACATGTTCAGCATGGAGATCAAATGGATACTGAGGCTCTGCAAGGGAGAAAAACTCCCTTAGTGGTGAAGTTGATAGTGTCTGAGGTCATTAAAACAAAGCAAAGAGATAAAATCAGAAATCTAAAGGGTTGAAGGTGAAAAGCCAGTTACCAAAAGAGTCATACAAGAAATAAATGGAGAAGTGATTATTAATCAGTAGACTAGAACATGGCAATCTGGGGGGGTGAGAGAACAAAAAGTAAAAGTCATTAGTCAAGTGTCATATAAAATAAGATTTAAGAGCAGGCATAGATAGTAGTAAATGCTTTTAATCTCGGCATTCAGAAGGTGGAGGCTGCAGATCTCTGAGTTTGAGGCCAGCCAGTCTACATAGCGAGTTCCTTGCCAGCCAGGGCTACATAGTAAGATCTTGTCTCACTAATCAAGGTTATATTTGAGGAGGTTAATGTCATGGAAAACAGACCACTGAATTTCAATTTTTTTGCTTTTTTTCTTTCTTGGTTGTTAGGGTATAAAATACTTTCAGTGTAATGGAATTGGGAAATATTAAGCGTGTAAAACATGTGTTTGCGCCGGGCGGTGGTGGCGCACGCCTTTAATCCCAGCGCTTGGGAGGCAGAGGCAGGCGGATTTCTGAGTTCAAGGCTAACCTGGTCTACAGAGTGAGTTCCAGGATAGCCAGGGCTACACAGAGAAACCCTGCCTCAAAAAACAAAACAAAAAAAAAAATGTGTTTGGACAAGGTCTTGTGATAATTGAGCAAGATATAGAAATTTATTGTGTTAAAAATAAATGTGGGGGAAACTAGACCTGGTTCTACAAGTCTGTATTTCCAGGCTTGAGAATTTGGAGCAAGAGGATTTCAAGTTCAAGGTCTAGTATTGGGAGGCAACCAGGAATGCTACTTATTAACTGGAGTCTAAAGTACAATTACAGAGTTAAGAGGACTCTTGGTTGGTCTTAGTGTCATAGAAGAATATGGTAAAAGACACCAAGTTGAAGCTTGAAGGTGGAGGATTAGCAAAAGGTTTTTTCCTATGTTAAGAAGTCAGAAGAGAAGGCAAACATTATCATATTAGAACTAACAACCTGACACTAGATGGTTATTTTTATCCCGTGTGTGTGTGTGTGTGTGTGTGTGTGTGTGTGTGTGTGTGTTTGTATAGAAATCAGAGGGTAACTTGAAATAGTGGGATCTCTTCTTTGTGTGAATCCGGTGAATTGAACTCTGGTCATCAGACTTTGGCAGCTAAGCATTTCACACACTGGGCACTAGATAGCTTAATCATAAAAAGGATTTATTAGTCAGTAATTGGCCAAAGACATTCATTTTTCCAAGCATCTAAAGTCATCTCTTTGTAAACTTTGCTTTTCTGAAATCAGTTGTTTGATTTTTGTTTGTTCATTTCTGGTATTCATTAACAATCTGTATCAGTTTCTCACTATTGTATCTCTTTATTTAACATCCAGTGAGGAAGTGTTTTTTTACTTGTAAAGCATCTTTATGTAATAGATTTTCCTTTTAGAATGTTGTTTTAAATATCACTTTTTTGTAATAGTGGTATACATGTTCAAGGATGTGGGATTCTCTTGATTTCACAGGTGCTGGCTGACGGATTCCTGATGATTGGGATTGATGGCTCAGAAGCAGCAGATGGATCTGACTGGTTCTGTTATCATGCAACCTCTCCTTCCATTTTCCCTGTGGGTTTCTGTGAAATTAACATGATAGAACTGACTCCACCCAGAGGTACTCCATCCTGGTATAAACACTCAGTTTTTAGCCTTGCTTTGTTTTTGTGTGTTAATCTGCTTACATTTAACACAGCCCTAATCTTAATTGTTTGTATGTGTATTTACACACAATATGTGTGAGTATGTATAGATAGACAAAATGTAAGAGCTGTGAGACATTCTTAGGCCAAGCCTGAAATCCCAGCACCTGGGAGCAAAGTCAGGAGGTTCACCCACAAGTTGGAAACCTGCCTGTACTATATAGTGAGTATAGGCCAGCCAGGGCTAATCAACAAGACCCTGTCTCAATGTTAATAAATTAAGTAAAGTAACAATACAATCTTTGGGGGCTAGAGAGATGACTCAGGTGTTAAGAGCACTGACTGTTCTTCCAGAGGACCTGGGTTCAGATCCCAGCACCCACAAGGCAGCTCACATATGTCTGTAACTTCAGGATCTGACATTCTCACACAGAAATATAGGCAAAACACCAATGCACATAAAATAAAAAATTTTAAAACCCACAACCTTTATATTCTAGTTTATTTTAACAAGTTACAATGGAAGTTTTTCCTAAATTTGTGTTACAATGTGTGTCAATATTTATTATAATATTATATTATAGAGATCTCAGTATGTTCCTGTACACATAAGCTTTTTATTTTTTTATTATTTTTGGTATGGGTGTTTTGCCTGTGTGCATGTCTGTACCACTTGTGTACCTAGTGCCTGAGAAGCCAAGAAGAGGGCATCAGGTCCCTCCCTTAAAACTGTAGCTAAAGACAGTTAATAGCTGCAGGTGCTGAAAAATGAGCCCTGTTCTTCTGGAAGAGCAACCACTGGTCTTAGCTCCCACATGAACATTTTAGTATTTTAAGTATTAAGTATTTAATAGTATCTTAAGTATCCACTTAATATTTAGCCTTCAAGGGAATTAGATTATCATATGCCTTTTAAAATTTTTGTTTGTTTTGTTAAGACATGATCTCTGTATTCTTAGATGGTCTGGAACTTACTATAGACCATAGATATTTTCCTGCCTCTGCCTCCAAAGTGCTGGGATTAAAGGGTGTGCACAACCACACCCGGCTAGCCATCTTTTAAAAGAAATTTATGTCTTTAGCAACTCTCATAGTTTAACCAGTGACCTTTAATTTTAATACCTTTGCCTTGGGTTTTTCTCTTAAGGTGGGGTTAAAGCAAAAAAGAATTGTTGAAAGTATAATTCAGCAAATTTAGTTTCCTGAAAAAAAGAGTTCTAAACTTAGTATTGCAAGGAGTTGTAACTCTTGATGGTAGGAGCACTTGCCTAGCATGTTGAGGCCCTCAATTAGATCCCCAGTGACACTCACACACACACACACACACACAGAGAGAGAGAGAGAGCGCAGAAGTCTATCCTTGTAGTACACAAAAATAGTCATGTTTGCATTAAGATAGGGAGGGCATACACATGTGTCTGCAAAGGAGCGGGATCCTCATAATATGGTACCAGAAGAAGTTCTTCATATCACCAAGTACCTCTTCAATCCCATACTTGGAGGTGGAGACAAAAGAACAAAGGATTTACCTTCTACTGCATAGCATGTTTGACACTAGCCTGAGCTATTTGGGACCCCAATCTCAAAAATATTAAAAAAAAAAAAATAGAATGAAAAGAAATTACCTTTACCACCTAAATCTGAGATTTCATGTACTAAGTTACTAACTTAAGGTTATGCTAATTTTAAATGTACTGTTACCTAAACCAGTTGTATTTTTTAGGTTACACAAAACTTCCTTTTAAATGGTTTGACTACCTCAGGGAAACCGGTTCCATTGCAGCACCAGTAAAACTGTTTAACAAGGTAAATTTAAATGGTAGCACGATCATGACATAAGAGTGGAAACTATTCTTAAGTTAAAGTTCTTTGACTTATATTAGAACTTCTTAATGAAAATCAACAAAATATTAGGGGTTTTTTGTTGTTGTTTTTGTTTGTTTGTTTTTTTATAGTGCAAGGGAGGGTGCTTTGTGCCATGTGATGGCATAACTGAGGAACTGTTGTAAGCTTTGGGAAATGATTTCTGATGTTTTGTTTGTGTCCTTCTGAGCACAAGTGATGATACTTTCTTTCTCTGTGTTAGGATGTTCCAAACCACGGATTCCGTGTAGGAATGAAATTAGAAGCTGTAGATCTCATGGAGCCACGGTTAATATGTGTAGCCACAGTTACTCGAATTATTCATCGTCTCTTGAGGATACATTTTGATGGATGGGAAGAAGAGTATGATCAGTGGGTAGACTGTGAGTCCCCTGACCTCTATCCTGTAGGGTGGTGTCAGTTAACTGGATATCAACTACAGCCTCCAGCATCACAGTGTAAGTTACTGTACCAAAAACATTTTCTTTTATAAAAACCAGCAATTCTCCAGAGAAGTATCTCATATGTCAGAGGGCAAGCTCACAGGACAAGAACCTATCAATGTATGATGAATTGCCAGGTAAAATATTAAGACCCAACAATATCACAGAATTAGACATGTATGCCATGGCAGAGTGAAGTGTGTCTCAGTTACAAGTCACAAAATTAAATTACACTATTGCTGGACTACACATTTCAGGCTGGAAATGTATTGTTCATAAATGCTGTTGAGTAAATAGTGAGGCACATGGGTTTTTTAGGTTTTGGTTTTTTGAGACAGGGTTTCTCTGTGTAGCCTTGGCTGTCCTGGAACTCACTCTGTAGACCAGGCTGGCCACAAACTCAGAGGTCTGCCTGCCTCTGCCTCAGGAGTGCTGGAATTAAAAGCATGCTCCACCTCCACCAACCAAGGCTCATGGTTTTGTAAGACCAAATATACCCTTTAAAAGCAATGTGTACTTCTTATAGGATGATGATCTTCATAAAGAACTGTCTAATTATCCTCTGTTACCAATTTTCCCTTTTATTTTTCAGCATCAAGAGAAAGCCAGTCTGCTTCTTCAAAACAGAAGAAAAAGGCTAAGTCTCAGCAATACAAAGGACATAAGAAAAGTGGGTCACCATGTGTTTGCGTATATTTTCTAATTGTTAAACAATTAAGGTCACAGTATTCTTGCACAGAAAATTACATCCCTATGAGAACTGATGTTTGTTCACTATGTATTATGCTTAAAGGTGCAGTATGACATAAAAGGCAAACCTTCTTGATACTAAGAAACAGTTTTAATTAACAGGAAAAACAATCAAGTATTCTTTATCTGTGTGTTTCAAGCATACAGATAAAGAATAGAGCCTTAGAATGATTCTTGAAATAATTCTAGACCTACTTAAGTTTAATCCCTTTTTTTAAACTTTAATGAAGCAAAAAAGCAGTGCTTGATGTTTACAGTAGCTATTGTCATATCAGCTCTCTGTCTGGAATGCTAATCCTGAGAAATTCACGTTTATTCAGAAGGGCTGGGGAGACAGCTCGGGTAAAATTAAAAAGGGGAGACTTAATATGGTGGCATACTCCTTTGGTCCCAGCACTCAGTATGCAGAACCAGTCCATCTCTTAAGTTTGAGGCCAGTCTGGTCTTCAGAGCAAGTTATAGGACAACCAGAGCTACACAGAGAAACTGTCTCAAAAACAAACCCAGTAAGGTGAAGAATGCTATGTCTCCAAATGAAGAACACATTCCCACATACATACATGGGTGTATCACAGACACACAACACAATGAGGAAAAGATCAGAGTTGATGTCTCACAAAGTCAACTTTTAAATGCTTTGTGTAGCAGTAAATTATGATTGTCACTATTAGCCACAATAATAATAATAATATAAAATGTTTTTCACTACCACGATAAGCCAAGGGTTTTTATATTGGTGAAACTTGTAGAGAATTTTGTTCTGATATTTAAAAAAAAAAAAAAAACTTATAAGGTGCTTTTTATAGTAAAATGTACTTAAGGCTGAACCAAGTATTCTGTGAGTTCTTCCTGGTTGCAGTTATTTATAATTTTTTAGGTAAAGAATCTAATTACTGTGCTGGTGCTTTGAAAAACAAGTTTCCTCCCAGCATAAAACCCTGTCTATGACTAGAAAGGTGATTCAGTGGTTTATAGCACTGTCTGCTCTTCCATTGGTCCTGAGTTCAGGTCCCAGCAACCACGTGGTGGCTCACAACCATCTGCACTGCGGCGTGATGACCTCTTCTGGCCTGCAGGCATTCTTGCAGATAGAGCACACACATATATATTGTCTTTTTTAAAAGCCTCAATTCATGATGACCTGCATAGGCATGCATACCGCTTTCTTCTTGCAAAATCTCCCAGAGTCAGGTCAGGGTTGCTTTGTCCATCAAGAGCTTGGTAATACAGTTGTTCACCAACAAGAACGTAGAGAGCACTGCTAGACCATTCACAGCCAGAGGGAGGTCTGCTGATTCGAACATGCCTGAGCACATGTGAATGCACATGTGAATTTCGTGTCCCTAAATTAACTGTGGCAGGTGTGCCTACTCAACTTTCTGTGAAGAGAATTTAACTGGCTTATTTAAACTGTCTTAATTTGTGTTGGACAAGAACTTGAGTAAGGTTTCATAAGTTTCTAAGACACTGAAGTCAAACAGTGGTTTTTAGCCAGGCATGGAGACACGTGGCTGTAATCCCAGCATACAACAAGCAGAGAAGAGAAGATCAGGAATACAAGTTTATTCTCAGTTCCATACCAAGGTCAAGGCTTACCTGGGCTACATGAGACCCTGTCTTAAGGGCAGGAGGGATAAGTGAGGGGATACACACACACATAAATATGTGAGGTTTGTTTGCATAATATTAACATATGTACACACATGTGTATGCATATGTATATGCACATATATGTGTGTATGTATAATATATAGTCCCTCCCAGTGATTTATGAAGAGTCTTTTTTACTAGGCTGGTCATGGTGGCTCACACTTGTAATCCTAGACCTTGGGAAGCTAAGGCAGAAGGATGGCCACAAGTTTCACGCCAACCTGGGATATAAGACAGTCTTCAAAAACAGAAGAGCTAGAGTGACGTCTCATCCATTAGGAGCTCTTGCTGTCCTAGCAGATGACTAAGTTCAGTTCCCAAACCTATATCAAGCAATTTACAAATGGCCTGTAACTCTGATTCCAGGGGCTCCAAGTTCCTTTATTGACTCAGTGGTCCCCTGCACATACACCCAGATGCACATGTGTATACATAGAATCTTTGTGTTTTAAACGATCTTTTTGACTGACTAATGAGCATTATGTGCACAATTCACTTCCCTCCCCCTTTGTGACCTTTGCTGGGTTTGTTTCTGGCTTAAATGTTTGGATCTTTGAATTCCTGGGCTAGGATGAATTCCTGGGCTAGGAATATGGGAATAAATAAATGAATTAATGAAGTAAGAATAATAGTTACCCAAATTTCAGTGCTGTTTAACATTGCCAGATTTATGAATTACCTAGAGATAAACTCTAGTTATAGATGGAACATATACCTTAACTCTGACATATTTATCTTAATACTGTGCCATCATCTCTAGCACCTTAAAATTACATGACATGAGAAAAGAAAAACCTAAATCCATAGGTCCTTACTAAAGCCCCCTGGGACCAGATATGTTTTTGTTTTGGAATTGGAAATTTTTTTCCATTTCAGAGAAAAAATAAATGTTATGGCATATACTATGTAACAGACAGCAAGCTCTGGGACGTTTTCTGAAGCAAAATGTAGATGTTTACAGTAAGTGGACCAAGTAAAGATAGTAAGGATGTCACCAAGTGACTGATTTTATTGCCAAATTTTTAGAAAAATGCTTTTTGAATGTTGAAATTGAGGAGCAGAAATATAATAAGCAGTAGCTTTACAATAGTAAGGTACTGTCGCTTCCTACTGCTTTGGTTTGTTTTTTCCTACTAAACAAACATTTATTGGAAATCTTTCCCAAAGGCTAAGTGTGGTGGATCAGGCTTTTAATTCCAGTGTTCAGGGGACGGGACAGGATGATTACTGCAAACTCAAGGCCAGCCTGAGCTGCTTAATGAGTTCTAGGCCAGCCTAAATTACAGAGAAAGCCTGTCTCCATGGGGGCAACTAGGACTGCAGAGTGGTGCTGGAAAGCTTCATTGGTAAAGTACTTGTCACGGTCTTGAACATCAGAATTTGGTTCCCAGAACCTACATTAAAAAAAAAAAAAAACAATGTGATACATGCTCGTGATCTCAGTGCTAGTAGGCAGAAATAGGATCCTGTGGCTCTCCAGCTAAACAACCTAACCTAATTGGCAAGTTCCAGAAGTATATGACTCCTGAAGTGCACCTCTGGCCATACACACATCTTCATAAACACATATACACAGACAGACACACAAAGAAATCCTTCCCACAAAACCTGTTACTAAAACGTGAAAGAACTTGGGGTTTAAAAAAAGCTAAGTTGTATAGGAGCTGGAGAGAGTACTAGCTGCTCTGGAAGATGACCCAAGCTGGAATCCAACACGTGCTGGTTCATAACTGCCTATGACTCTAGCTCCAGTAGATCCAACAGCCTCTTGCCTCTGAAGACACCTACATGCATGTGCATATTGACACACATGCACATAAATGAAAACTGAAATCTTAAGTTCTCCATTACAGCAGACTTTTGACCATATCAGATGAGTTTTAAAACCTGGTACTTGTCTTTAAGATTGTTGTACTCTAGCTCTGCTGTTTCCTCTGTACTAACATGGCTATGGTAGTCCTTACTCTCCACCAGGGTGGGGAGATGACTGCCTTTGCTGTCTAGCATGGTGAGCAATGGGCCAGTTGTGCCATAGTTGTGTTGTGTAATGATCGTTGTTAACTAGCACTTGGAAAATAAGAGGATTCTTTGACCAGGAGGGTTTTATAAATGTTCAGCCTCAGAAAAATGTCTTTCTCAAACCATAGTAATTCTGGAGCAGTTTCAGATTTCACCACTTTGAGGTGCTACTATTTATATAGGACTTAGTGGGGTTTTGTGCCTGGTATTTTACTTGTAAATGTGTTAAGTCAAGTAATAACTGCACATGACATTGACCTGGCAATTGTGAGCAGAGTGTGGACCCATTTAACCTTTCAGATTAATTTTATATGGGAATACTGTTGACTTAAATTTATGTATTTCATTCTGATTATCTGAAGTTTAGCTGGTTATTGGGTTAGGAGGAAAACAGACAAAGTGTACATCTATAAAGATATATGAATATATTTCACTTCATACCCTTATTTTTGCAGTATGCTTGGTGGTTTAGTGTTTACAAAGTTCCAAGCATATTTTAGTTTGGTAAAAAGCATTTTATAAGTTCTAGAGTATGTTTGCTTATAAAAAGTGGTTTATGCCTTTAAATTCTAGCACATAGGAGGTAGAGACAGGAGGATCAGAACCTCATGATCATTCTCAGCTTCCCAGTGAGTTTGAAGGCAGCCTAGTCTATGTGAGGCCTTATCTTGAAAACAAATTAAGAAAGCTGAGCACAGTGGCACACACTTGTGATTCCAGCGTTAGGGAGATGAGGACAGGATGGACAGGAGTTCAAGTCCAGCCTTGTCTACGTAGTGAGTTTAAAATCAGCCTGGGCAGGGAGCTTAGACAGTTGGCTCAGCAGTTAAGAGCACTGACTGCTCTACTAGAGGTCCTAAGTCCAATTTCCAGCAACAACATGGTGGCTCACAACTATCTGTATGGGATCTGATTCCTTCAGCTGTGTCTGAAGACAGCTACAGTGTACTCATATACATAAAAATAAATTAATCTTTAAAAAAAAAATAACCCTGGGCTTCCTGAGACCCTGTCTTAATATGTGAGCTTAAGAACTTTGTAAGCAATACATAATAAACTCTGAGTTTTTAGAAGTATGTTTCTGGGTCAGAATTAACAAATGCTGTCTGAATGCACTGCTAGCAAAAGCTTAGAGTGTACTGTAGAACTGTGCCTCCCGTTAATACATTGAAGCTATTTTTGTTTGATTTCTCCCCAGAAGGGCCATAATTAGGCTTCTATAGCCAGGGAAATGCTGTCTTAAAAGTCATGTTCAGAAACGTTCTCTTGGGATTGGTGTACAGATCACTTGCCTAGTGTGCATGAGAGCCTGCTGGTCCCTGGCACTAATACTACTACAAGGGGAGATAAAAAGGCTTTTACCTAATATTTAAGCTGATTTTTCTTGAAGGACATCAAACCAGTATTTCTCTACCCTAACTATTCCTCTAGTTTATTTTGCCTCATTCATTTTAAACTTGAGAGTCAAGACCAGAATTATCAGGCCTGAGAGACTAGAGCAACCTCTCCTCCACCTGCCCCCCGCATGTACATATGCTGTGCTTGTGCGCGCGCGCGCGCGCGCGCACACACACACACACACACATACACACAGTTGCAGAAGTTAAGCCTTGCACAGTTAGTTTTTTGCAGTGTACAGCCTAGTCTCCCTAGTAATACAATGCACTTTCTTACCACACACTTAAGTCAAAGCTTACTTCAGTCTGACTTGATGTTTAGAGAGGAAGATGCCAGTTGGGAAGAAGCCTGTCAGTTTGTCGAGCCTGCCCATGACAGGCGGGGTGCGGAGGAGCTTCTCTGGGGACGAAGAGTTGACTCCTCCTCCATATCGAACCCTGCCAGCACAGACAGCCCTGGAGGCCTTCCCACCTCCCAGCACTAGCCGAGAGTTCAGGCCCAGCCTCAAAACAGGTAACTAGTCACAGCAGCACCACAGGTACTATAGAGGGTCAGGTGCTGGGCAGGGTGGTGGGAGACAAAGCATGGGCTGGCGGGACAGGTGCCACTCATCCAAATCCTCCTCCTCCTTTTTCTTTTTTTTTTTTTTTAAACTAAAACTATCCATTTTCACTGGTCCTCGGCAGCCATTTCCCTGAGATGAGTCATCAGGAAAGGGCGGCTGCTCTGGAGCATCTGGGAAAGCCGGCATTTTAGTTTTTGGAATTATGAGGCAACTTCCAGTATTTCATGGCTTGGTTAGAATGTTTGGTTCGAATGATTGAACAGACTACCTTGTAGATGTCTATGGACTTGACTTGAGGGAAAGAGATGCTAAAGAATCATCTGATAATCGGACCTAAAAGCGAGACTTTGTTCATAACATTCCATAGTGGGCCATTCATGGAAAACATGTGAGTTCAAGTAATTTTTATTATAGTAACATTTACCATAAACTAAGCTGAGCATCATCACAGATTTGAAAATACGTTGCTTATATATCATGGTATTGAATTTATTTCCATAATTCCACGTCTCAGTATGCATGGTGATTACATGACATTTCTTGGTGTTTAGTTGGTTAGGCAAGTGTGTCCGAGTGAAGGAAGACTGCTCAAAATCTCCCCTGTTGTAATTGCTAAGAACAAAGCTTACTTTAGATGAGAGTCCTGATCTTGTAGCTTCCAATCCAGAGTGCCTGTTTGATTAGCATGTATCCTACCATGGTTTAAGGATTACTTTTCAAACGACTTGTTCTAGCTGATCAGCATTTCCTAAATGGCTTTGTAGTTTAAAAACTTAAGTGGAATTTAGGAGTTTGTTGTTCCCTGTTTACTGTTTACCAGGATGTTTGTACCTGACATCAGCCCTTTCTTTAACTTCCACTGAAGTGCTCTTACCTCTCACGGCTCTGATAATGTATGCAGTCATCTTGAGCTTTCCACCAGGCAGCTTTTCTGATGATCATTCTGATAACCGTATATCAAGGGGAAATTTCTATTTTTCATTTTCTATGAAAGGCAGATTAGGATTACAAATCCCAAATTTCATCTGCTGTGCTCAGGCATGGTGGTGAGTGAGACCCATACACGCCAGCAGGAAGATTGTGAATTCAAGCAGCCTCCTGAGAGACTGTCTCAACAAAGCCAACAGTATCAGCTACTCTTTTAATGTATCAACCTCTAAGGACTAAGAGCATTCTCTTTTTATGCACACTATTTATGAAATAGTATTTTACCTGATTAAATATGTATCCTTTTTACATTTTTGTTAGAGGTTCTGATTCATATCAAACTGCACTAGACTTGTGAGATGCTAGACGGCAAACCTCATGACGTCCTCATTCCTCTAATGCCTGTCATGGCTTCTGAGCTCTGGGGTGTGTCGTGTGGGCTGTGGTATGATCTGCTGCTTAGTGAAGTGCTGTGGGAACTGCACTGCTGCCTTCATGCCTGAAAGCCACTGTTAGAATGGTTGGTTGTTTGGCAAATTTATTATTATTGATCTTATACCTGTGAAGATGTCACTTCCATTTGCTTCTCTTGTGAAATTTTCATGATTAGTGTCACTTAAGTGACTCATTTTAAAGCAGAGCTTAGACAGTACATTGGTGTAGGATGTTCCATTGAGCCGCTTGATCTATTACATTCATCCGTCATCCTTTGAGAATAAAGGCTAGGAAACAGGGATGATAGCAGACAGGCTTTATTTTAGTTTCTATGAAAACTGAAAGTTTACATTAAAACATACCTGAGTGAATGTTTCCCCGTTATCTTGAGTGATTTTTTAAGTACATCATTTCCATATTTTAACATGACTCTTAAGATTTGTTCTGAGTACAAATGGATATAGCTTTAGGATGTGCTTTAGAACACCCTCAGGTTATCTTCCTTACATAAAAACATTGGTTTGAGTGAAACATCTCTGGTCTTGAAGCATGGTACTTTTCATTCATTTAGCCATCTAATCATCATAGAACAAGATAATGTTCAACCTTTTATTGTGGGTACTGCACCTTTAATGAAATGTGGGTTTTGTTTCCATGTTTATCCTTGTGATAGTGCTAAAATGTCCCTAATACTTACTGCATGTTGGTTAGATCTGAAGGATAGCTATATGTATATTTGCCACTGTTTGTTAAGCAAAGGAAGAACTATACAGTTGCAAGTGCTTTGCCTTTCAACAGTATGCTGTTTCTTCTGCTCCATTATGCATAGGATATTCACTTTTTTGTCTATGGGCTATTAAGTTTTTAAACATCAATGCCAAAACAGGAACCAAAATAAGATGAATTGTCAAATCTCTCAAAAGATTATTCATTAAAATTTGTAAATAAGGTATCAGAAGTGCTAGCTGAATATTCAGGAGTCAGATCTTTGTGAGTTCAAGACCAACTTAGTCTATCTAAATAGTAAGTTCCAGACCAGCCAGAGCTACAAAGTAGGATCCCACCTCAAAAATACAGATAAATAGATAAAAACAAAAAAACTATCCTACAGCTGGGCTTCTGTGTATTTGTTCATCTTGTTATGTAGTATATAGTCTATACTGGCCTCAAACTCAAGATCCACTTACTTCAGCCTCTAGAATGCTGGGACTCTAGGTATGAACTAACACTGACAATGGGAGGGAAGTTGGTGGTGATATTTAAAAGTGGTGCTGGGAGTGAGAGCTTATAGCTCATGGGATAGAGCATTTGCCTAATGTGCCCAAGGCCTAGAGACCAATTCCAGTACGGGGAGTGAGAGGCAGAGGAAAAGAGGGAAATAAAATAATTATTTCAGGAGTTTGGGGTGCAGTTTTATATTTCGCATGCAGTCCCCCTTCATGTAAATATATATTCTAAAACATCCAAATGCCTCAAACCATAGATATACTAATTTACATTTATATATTTACACACACATATACATATGTATATATGTGTACACATATACACACACACACACACACACTATAGAGGAGCTATATTTATACTACGATCCCAGCCCTCTAGATGTAGAAGTAGGAAGATCACAAATTCAAGGCCATGTTGGGCTAAATAGGCAGACTCTGTCATGTTAAGTATTATACCTCAAAATGTACAAGAAATATGTTTATTTCTATAGGCATTGACATAAAAGTGAATATTTAATCCCAAGAAAAATTAGTTTAGTGGAAATGATGATCACTGTTACTTGAGCGTTCCATTAGAGATCATGCACTCTGCGGTGTGCAGCTTTGTTCCTTTTCTAAGCATTCCTCGATGAACAGTATGCATTAAAATTGAAATTAGGATTGAGAGTGTAGCCCAGTGGTAGAATATGTGCCTAACATATGCAAGGCCCTAGAACCATACACACCAAGAACTGAATCTTTTTCAGGACTCTGTTAGCATTATCGTCTGTCTTAGAGTGCTGGGGCCCGTCACCTTACATGTGCTAGGCGAGCATTCTACCCTTGAGTTCCACCTAGCCTTCCATGGTTTCATTCTTATAGGTACTGAAGAGATGACAGTATCTTAGCTGTAAAGTTGATAGAACATGAAGATGGACTTGGTAACAGTCGTGCATGTCTGTCTGTCTCCTACAGTGACCACGTCACAGCTAAAGGAGGAGCTGCTAGACGGAGAGGACTGTAGCTTCCTTCAGGGAGCATCTGACCAAGAAAGCAATGGCCCTGCCACCGTCTACATCAAACAAGAGCCATGAGGCGACTCAGAGACTATGGGCGGAAGGGGCTGTTTACAGGACTGATTTGTAGTCAGCCAGCTGCACGGCCGGCTATTCTACTGGGACATTTTGCTAAACACAGGAAAGTTCAGTTCCAGATTTTTCAGGTGGGGGGGAAACTATTTTGGTGGGGGGGCAATTTTTCAATTTATAAAGACGGACAATTTTTGTGTTGTATTTGAAGCTTTTGAAAGAATTTTGTAATATTTTCCAAGTTTGGATTTATGTGCATTGTTAACAAGAACTGAAATTATAACTTTTTTGGTAAGATAAAAGTTTAGGTAGCAGGATTGAAGGAAATGATTAAGAAGGATATAGTTGTAAATGCAAATGAACTGTCATTACAAATGAACCTTCTTGGTACCTGTTGGGAGATTTTTGGATTTTAGAGTTAGGCCAGTCACATCTCCAGCTTCCTTTGCTGCGAAAATATGCAACTGAACCCCTCACAGAGGGCTCATCACCATGTAGATCACGGAAGGGGTCATTAATTGTGCTCGCTGACATTTTATTGCAGCCCATTTAACTGTTTGTACAGAAATTTTTTCATTCTGCTAAAATTTATTTGGAGTTGTATATGAAACTAGGAGAACTCTGGATACTTTTATATGCTCTCCACGTAAAAATGATTACAATTTTCTAACACTAAAGTGTTAAACTGGAATGGTTGACAAAATATACAGGATCTCAGTCTACATAAAGGGTTGGGGGAAATTAGTATTTTCCTAAGTTTATTCTGTTTTCCTTACTAGAAAACATCCCATAAAAGGGATATTCTTCTCAGACCTCTGCCATTTCCTCCATCCATGAGAACAACGCAATGTAACCACACCTGAAAGCAGATACTGTTCTCTATTACCAAAAAAATCAGATGAAAAAATTGTGAACCAAAATAAGTGTAGATTTCAGAATCATTCCAGCTCTACTCTTAACTGTCCTGGATTTGTTAGAATCTGATTTGAAAGAAAATTTTCTTAAAATTCCATACACACGCACGCACGCACGCACACACGAATATGAATTGTCTTTAATTGTAGTCAGAATTTATTGTAACAACTGATTTGGACCATTTTAAACATTCCCTATTTTAAAATTCATACAGCTTCCTTAAGAAGTAGGATGAAAGGGTAAATTGGTGACAGGTTTGCTCTCTCTGTTTTCTAACCTTCTACAGAATTGTGACTGAATCAGAGAGCTCTAGCATTTACCAGTGAGGTTCATAAACTAAACTCTCAGGAATTCATTGCATCTGTTCTAGAAGTGCTTCTGGGTCTGAGCCTGGCCTCTTCAGAGTGGTAATACTGCCCATTTCCTCTGGAAAATAGGCAGGGCTAATGAGAAATTAATCAAAATGATTAACTCTGCAGCCCTTCAGCCTATGGAATGCTTTAAAAAAAAAAAAAAGAAAGAAAAAATGCTAATGAAAAACCCCAGGAGACATGTTAGGTAAGATTTTTGTTTGACTTTTAAATGCATAGAACATTAAAAACCAGCAATTTATTTTCTAAAATATTGCTCTACTTTTGGGAATAATAGCATTGGTAATATGCACAGGTTTACCTCATTCTATGCAAGAGGGGTTAATAACAAGGTTTTGTAGTAGCTTCTGGAAGTAAAATGTGTTACTTTTTAGTGTAAAAATGTATGGAATCGCATGTCACCATTTTTAATATTGACTCTTGGGGCTAAATGCAGATCACATTAATGCAAGTTGATTCTTGTGTCAAATATATGTGAATTCAGCTGTAAAATTACTGGATATTTATCTTAAACAACAGTGCTGAGAGGGACCTACTGTAAATGTGACATCCTCACGCTTCCCAAATCTTTGACTTGGAAGGATCTTCCCAGAAGCTTAAAGCCTAGAAGAGGTCCAAAACAAAGGTCATAGCAGTCTTTATTCTCAGGCTCAGCGCATGAAACCCAGGACTGTGTGCTTCCATGGTACCAGGGCATGAAGCCTGTTGTATGGGGTGCTCTCATACTTTGGGTGGAGGGGCTCTCCAGGAAACTAACTATAAGCCAGGAAGGATGTGATTTCAAGCCAGCCAGTCCTGGTAATTAGTTCTGTGAAATACTCATTTGTAGCCAGGTTTTACAAGCTTCCAATTCTACACCAAAACCAGGCTTAATGTGTTTAGAATTCCCTGCCTGCATTCATAAAGTGTTTATGTTCACTAATGGTGAAGGGTTGGTAAGGACTTACTAGAGTCCAAACAGAACCCGAAACCCTCTTCGTTAAGACCCTCACTCCTGCTGCTAACACAGAACGTTAACCAGAGGAGGCTTCCATCGTAGCCATAATTCCTGTTGTCGTACAGCTCGGTAGCCCATTCTCTTCCACAGTTCGACATGTACTGCTGACCTTGGGTTTGTTTTTGTTTTCCTGTTAGAAGCCTGGGAACTTTTAGTAGTTTAATCTTTTTAACCTTTTTCCTTGCAGTGTATGAGGAAAGCTAAAGCTGTTATCAACTTCTTATTCTGCGGATACTAACACGGGTTTTCAGTGTTTGTTTGTTTTTATTATTAATTAATTTTGTGTGATGTGAATACCCTCGCCCATCAATATTTGTATTATGGTGCTATATATTTGGTAATGATCCTTTAATATTGGGGAGGGATTTTAAAAATACTGTGATTAAACTGGGTATCTTCCTTTGATTTTCATATTTTAAATAAAGCCACAGTCATTTATACAAAAAAAAAAAAAAAAAGCATCTGTCCCTGGGCAAACCTTTCAAGGACAGAGGCCAAAGTAAAGTACATAAGGTTTTTACATCGTTTCTGTGTGCGTTTGATACATAGATCAATATCTGGACAAATTTAATCTTTTATTTTCTGGTAACTTGTGATTATTGAGGAAGTATTTGAAGCTTTCTCATGGAATGTATATAATTGCGTGAAAAATTCCTTCAGAGAAATTTATGTTCCTTTCATTTTTACCAAAATGCAAATTTCAGCATGGATGTGAAAAGCATTAAAATTATA
Source organism: Tokudaia tokunoshimensis (assembly GCA_036184795.1). NCBI lineage: Eukaryota > Metazoa > Chordata > Mammalia > Rodentia > Muridae > Tokudaia > Tokudaia tokunoshimensis. Next base: position 27,851,995 of record BTHU01000010.1, on the reverse strand, counting down.
ACTTTGTGTACAAGATGAAAATAATTCACTAAATTTGCCCTTTTTTTACACAAAATAAAATGTTAAAGTTAAAGCTTTATCAATTTTCAACATTTATTTTGTTTCCTAGGTAACGTGTGTGGATATGCCATGGCACACGTGTGGAGGTTAACTGGCAGATGTCAGTTCTCTTATTCCGTGGGTGGAATGACAACTCAGGTTGTCAGTGTGTGTAATTCAAAATACAACTCTTTTCACTGTGGGGTCGGGATTGAACTAGTCAAGCTTATGTACTCTAGCCTCTCCCACATGCAGTTAAGACAGTTATGTAACAGGTGGTAGAAAGCAGCTGGGTTCTCAGGAGACACTTCTGACGCCTTCTAAATAATCAACACTAGATCTGGAGTAATTCTTTTGCAAGGGGGCACAACTGAACTCCCCAAGCTGACAGTTTAACTCTGCTCAAAGAATAGTCACAATACAAAGTAAAGAAAGAGTGCGCATGTGCAAAGGGACTTAGCACTGTCTGGCGGGGAACAAGAGGGTCAGGGGCGTGAGCAGAAGCAGCATTTGAGCCTCGAGTTAATGGCTAGGCAAGAATAAGACCACAACAGAGCAGAAACAAAGATAAGTATGTGTCATTTGTGGAGAAAGTCACTTTGTCTGGAACATTGTGCATTAGGGTCCATGCTCAGTGGGTGACTGTGTCAAGGGCTGGGGATCCAACCCAGGGCTTCAGGGACAGTAGGCAAGTATTACCAGAGCTATGTCCCCGGCCCCACTTGAACGATTAATACCAGATGTGTGGAGGTTTTCCCCACACCAAGCAGAACTCCGGTAGACATCAGCTGGGTATCTTCTATATTAGATCAGTTTTGAGAAAGAGAGGTGGCTAATTCTGACTGCTGCACCTGGAAAGTAGCATTAGACCTCAAACAAAACTTCAGCACTCTAGAATGGGCAATTTAGTGAGACTCTGCCTCCTAAAAAAGTGGGTTGGGGTTAGGGGTGAGGGATCCTTGGGAGATGGCTTAGCAGGTAAAGGCACTTGCCACATAGCCTAACAATGGAGTTCGGTCCCCAGGACTCACCCAGGCTACCCTATGGCTCCTATACCTTCAAGATGGGGTGCATATGTGCCTTCACATAATAAAGGCTCTGTGACTGTAGGAAGGCAATGGATTTCAAGATAGAAGGTAAAACATGTAGGTAGAAATAACCCTGTAGCCACCAAACCCTGTCCTTTGGGCTTTCTCAGAATTCCATTACCTAGACAGTGGTCACATCTTTGGCTACTGGTGACAACTGATCCTTTAGTTCATGTTCCCCTCCCCCTTTTAGGATGACCAGGGGCTCCGTCCACTCCATCCTTTCAGCATGCAAAGACTTTTCATCTAAGGAATTAGTAGTGTTTAGGAACTATGCAGAGACAATCAAGAGACAAGATCATGTTTTGGTTACATCATTGTCAATTTTTCAGTATAGCAACACACAGAATATTGGGGGCTAGAGAGATGACTCAGTGGTAAGAGGTTTAGCTAAGGGCCAGGGTTCAGATCCCAGCACCACACACACTGCAGCTCACAATGTAAAGGGATCCAGGATCCGATGCCCTCTTTGGTGTGCTTTAGACAAAGCACCTATAAACATTATTTTCTTAGTTAGGATGACAGTTTCCATGCTTTTGCTTTAAGGTTGGTCTCACAAACCCTCCTGCCTCAGCCTACTGAGTTCAAGACTGCAGATGGGATGTGAGCCACCAAGCCTATGCTTTTATCAATAGTCCACACACACCTGCTCATGTTTCAAGTCAGGCTCTGAGAGAGAAGTGACAGCTATGTCAGTCTAGAAAGATTAGCCCTAAAAGTGGAACTATGGGGGCTGGAGAGATGGCTCAGTGGTTAAGAGCACTGACTGCTCTTCTGGAGGTTCTGAGTTCAAATCCCAGCAACCACATGGTGGCTCACAACCATCTGTAATGAGATCTGATGCCCTCTTCAGGTGTCTTTAGACAGCAACTGTGTACTTAACATATAATAAATCTTTTTTTAAAGAAAATGGAACTATGGACAGCCTCTCAAGAAAGCATGCCAAATAAACCCTGCTGGTGGGCAATGAGGCTAAATAATCTACTTTTCCAGGAGTGGTTGGTTACACATCTTGAATTCCAGCACTTGGGAGGCAGAGGAAGGTGGAGCCTTCTGAGTCCGAGGCTAGCCTGGCCACAAAACAAGTTCCAGGACAGCCAGGGCTAACTAAACACAAAGAAACCCTGCCTCAAGGGAGGTAAAAAAGGTAATCTACTAACTAGCCCATGCCAGTGATAAGCCTAGAAAAGGTCTCTCACCCCAGAAGGCTGGAATGGTGGTTTATCAGTTAAGAACATATACTGTTCTTCCAGAAAACCCAAAAGTTTGGCTCCCAGCACCCAAAGTGGGCAGCTCTCAACCACCAGTGTCTCTAGCTTGAGACCACCCACCCACACCAGTGTACACATTCTACAGCAGGAGAATGTGTTAAGATGGTCAGTGAAGTGCAATCGCTGCTTCTACAAAAGACCCAGGTTTGGTACCCAGCACTCACATGGCAGCTGACATCCGTAAATCCAGTTCCGGGTAATCAGGTACCACTTCTGACCACTGCATACTAGACCCAACAGTGCATACACTTCTGACCACTGCATACTAGACCCAACAGTGCATACACTTCTGACCACTGCATACTAGACCCAACAGTGCATACATGTAAAGCACTCAGCTGCATGCCATCTGAGGGAGGGAATAAGGCTTCAGGAGTATCTAAGTTTCAGGCCGGGAGAATGTGAGCTGCTCCTTTAACCCTTCGTTCCAATGATATCCTTTTGCACCTGTCTGTAGACTTTCTCTAAATCTGGCCTACTTCACTAAGTTTTCACATACACATCTTGCAGAAATATAATTTCTCTATTAGCTATGTAAGTGGAGATGTCTATTTTCCTACACAACCCATATCATACTCTTTTGACTCTCCCCTGCTACCTCCCCTCGATAAGTGTCTTGATCTGGTTTCTGAGAAGATCCAGATTGATTCTTCACAGTAAATAGAACTACTTTAATGCCATCATAGCCTCAAATGCCAACAAAACCACTTCATTTAGTTCTAGCAAGTGAGCACAGGACACTGCACACCCAGTTCCAAAGTCTTTATTGTTTTATAAAACAGGATCCATCCAGTCAGTGGGATGAAGAGCTAGCCGTGTCCAGGAACCCATCAGCAGTGCTGAAAAGGACTCTGGTTTCACCATGTCTACTCATAGACCCAGTCATGGGCACAGGACTTGTAGTCAATCAGTTCTTCGGGCTTAAACCATAGACGGATCTCTTTCTCAGCACTCTCCACTGAATCACTGCCATGAATAATATTCCTAAGAAAGAAAGCTCATTTGTTATGGTGTTTTAAAGTGCCAGAGTCCACTCACTACTTAACAGCACAGGGCAGACTGCAGACCTTCTCCCTGACGCTGAATAATAACATTCCCTGCCCCCAACCCCAACCCCAGGCCAAGTATCCCAAAACTTACTGTAGGACTGACACAGAACTCAATACTAGGATGCTTGCCTGGACTATATAAGGCCCTACACTGACTCTTCAGTAAAGCAAATAAATAGTAAAACATTCAGCCAGAATCCATTAGGATGGGACTGGAGAGACGGCTCAAGAGTTAAGAGCCCTTGTTGCTCTTGCAGAGGACCCAAGTTTGGGTCCACATGGTAGCTCACAACCATGTATACCTTCAGTTGCAGAGCATCTGATAAACTCTTCTGACCTCTGCAGACTGGGCAGACATCATACATGCAAGCAAAACACTAGGAAAAAAAACTAAGAATACCAAAAAGGTACAAAGCTATAAAGGTGCTCAAATAAAAAGAGTTTAGTATATATAACCCACGACTGCTACTGCTGGCAAAGGACAAAAAAAAAAAAACAGAAATTGGCAAGCCTCCAAATGCCAGTTTAGAGCCAGTCCTGCTTTGGGGAGTGGGTAGGGCTAGTCTCAAATTTCCTATGCAACTAAAACCGACCAACTGTCTGATCATCCTGCCCCCACCTCCTTATCTGGTTTGTTTGGGTTTTGGAGGAAGTATGTGTCTCTTGTGGAGACAAGGTTTCTTTGTGTAGCCATGAGTGTCCTGAAACTCCCTCTGTAGACCAGGCTAGCCTCAAATTCAGAGTTGTCTGGGATGTGCTAGGATTAAGGTCTAGATCACCCACACTAAGAGAATTCTTAGGGAGTTGTTGCTTCTTTGGTTTTTCAAGACCAGTTGGTCTTACCTATGTAACTCTGCCTGTCCCAGAACCCGCTATTCCATTTGAAATTCCCTTTATTCCATTTGAATGTACAAAGTTTGAGTACAATTTAAGGCTAAGGGAATTAAAGGGCTAGGAGTCATATCCAGACATACATTAATAAACTGGATGAGGTAAAACCCTTTGTTTTCCACACAGGAACCATCACATGCAGTTCTTTGCAGTGTCTCAATTACAATTTTTAAGCAATTGTTCTTAATATTAAGTTCAGGTTTTCCAAACCTTGGGATATGTCCAAAGTGTTATATACTCCACTTAAAAGTTCATTATCCCATATAGACAGAAAGACAGACACACACACACATAGACACACCCCTTACCTGCCAACTTGAATGCAGAAATCCCCACGAATGGTGCCTGGTTTAGAATCAGCTGGATTGGTCTCCCCCAGCATTACTCGGCCGGTTTTCACCACATTGAGCCCCTCCCAGACCTTCACCATACAAAAGACAATTACTGAGACAGAACCAACAAACACTCCTATTCATCCATCTGTGAGATGAATGTATGACACTGTGGTAAGATAAGCCCTGCCGAGAGCAAAAGCTTATGTTTTAAATCCATAAGTACGACATAGGAAAAGACGACTCATGGGGGGAAAAAAAGAGAAGAAAGAACAAGGTCTGGGAACAGATCAGGGATCAGTGGAAAGTACCTAGTGGCCTTCCTGAGGAGGCAAGAGATGGCAAGGGTTAATTAGAAAAGAGAAACTAGGAGCTAGAGAGATGGCTCAGCAGTTAAGAGCACTGACTGCTCTTCCAGAGGTCCTGAGTTCAATTCCCAGCAACCACATGGTGGTTCACAACCATCTGTAATGGGATCTGATGCCCTCTTCTGGTGTGGCTGAAGAAAGCAATGGTATACACATATACATAAAATAAATCTTAAAAAAAAATATTTGTGGGAAACAGTGCTCCTCTGAAAGCAGACTAGTCCTACCAAGATTTGCCTTAAGCTTTTTCTTAACTCTGTGTGTACACACATGTATATGGGAGTACTGGCGCCTATGGAGGCCAGAGGTATCAGATTCCTGGAGCCGGGGTTCTGGGAGTCAGCTTGTGTGGGTGCCAGGAACCTAACTCCCAGCCTTTTCTAAAATCTGATTTCCTTTTCTTTCACCTTCCAAACACATAGCTGGCTAACTCCTGCCAGTCTGTAAGCCCAGTACTAAAGAGGTGGACAGACTGGAATCCCAGGCCAGTCTGGGCCACAAGGCAAAAAGCCAGTCCCAAAAGACAAAGTAATCCCCCGCTCAGTCCCTGACAAGCACTCACCATGGCCACCACGGGCCCTGAGTTCATGTACTTCACCAGCCCCGGGAAGAAAGGACGGTCCTTCAGGTCAATGTAATGCTGCTTCAGGTGTTCTTCAGAAGCCTGGCAGAGAGAGGATCCCATTATGGAACAGACTGGAAAGGCTTAGATATGGTTGCACCCCACCCTAGGGGTGGGCATGGGCTTTCCAACACAGCAGGTTCTCAATTCCAGGTTTGGTATTTCAGTAAATTCACAAAGATCCATACCATGAAACCGACACTATTGTGGCAGGAGAAAAAAAACCTGTTCTGATCATAAAGACAACCTGAGCTGGGAATATAGACAGCTCAGTGGTCAAGTGCTCGCCTAACGTGTGGAAGGCCTCGGGTTCAGTCTCCAGCACCTGGAGGTTTAAAAGGAAGATGACTCCATGCAGGAAGCTTGTGAGGACCTGTGCAGACCTGCATCCCCAGAACTCCCCACCCCGAGATGGAAGGTAGAGACGGATGAGAGCCTGGAGACTCACTGGCCAGTTGTCCTGGAGTATGTATGCAGCAATGACCAGGAGACTATCTCAAGACGGTAAGACCAACACTCACACAAACACACCATGCACAAGACAAAGACTGCAAGTGTTTACAAAATGAGCTGAACCTGATAGCTCATGCTTACAATCCCAGCACTTGGGAGACAGAAGCAGGGGGAACCCCAAGTTCAAGGCCAACCTGGGATAGAGACCTTGTCTTAAAAAATAAAAGACAAGCCGGGCGGTGGTGGCGCACGCCTTTAATCCCAGCACTTGGGAGACAGAGGCAGGAGGATTTCTGAGTTCGAGGCCAGCCTGGTCTACACAGTGAGTTCCAGGACAGCCAGCCAGGGCTACACAGAGAAACCCTGTCTCAAAAACAAAAAACAAAAAGAAAAGTGAAATGTTGGCTGAATGTGCCAAGTAACCTCAGGCTCCCCTGGTCAACTGAACCTTTTAAAATTTCAGACAACACACTTTAAGACTTATGTGTATGATTGTTTTGCCTGCATTGTGCCTGGTGCCCGGAGGCCAGAAGATTATCAGGTCTCCTGGAACTGAAATTGAGATGGTTGTGAGCTGGGAACCAATGCCTGACCTCAACAATAAGTCCGCAACTGCTGAGCCCTCTCTCCAGCCCTAAGACCCCTTTCTCTATTTTGTTTGAGACACTATCTGTACGGCCATGGATGACCTGGAACTCACTCTGTAGACCAGGCTAGCCTCAAACTCAGACATTTGCCTGCCTCTGGCTCTGCTGAGACTAAAGGTGTAAGCCACTATGCCCTGCTTTTTCTTGTTTTGATTTAAATTTTTTTTTAAACTTTCTTTTTGGATTTATTTTACGTATGTGAGTACATTGCCATCTTTTCAGACACACCAGAAAAGGGCATCAGATCCCATTACAGATGGTTATGAGTCACTATGTGGTTACTGGGAATTGAACTCAGGACCTCTGGAAGAGCAGTCAGTGCTCTTAACCGCTGAGCCCTCTCTCCAGCCCTCTTGTTTTTATTTTAAAGTAATTGTGTGTATGGGTGTTTGGTCTGTATGCGTAACTGTGCATCCTGTGCATGTCTCATGCTCCGAGATCAGAAGTGGGTGTCAGATCCCCTAAAACTAGAGTTTCACTTCTGAGCTGTCCTGTGAGTAATGGGAATTGAACCCATCCTCTGGAAGAGCAAAGTGCTTTTCACGCCTTCTCTCCTGACCTAAGAACAAAACTGATGGCCTTTGTTATATTTCAGTAGATATTTAAACTTTAAAAGTAACCTTTTTGCCAGGCATTGGTGGCGCACGCCTTTAATCCCAGCACTTGGGAGGCAGAGGCAGGCGGATTTCGAGGCCAGCCTGATCTACAAAGTGAGTTCCAGGACAGCCAGGGCTACACGGAGAAACCCTGTCAAAAACAAACAAAAAAAAAAGTAACCTTTTTTTTCTTTTAGATTGGGTCTCATGGAATCCAGGCCTGGCCTTAAATTCCTTGTGTAGCCAAGGGTGACCAAGATTTTCTTATCTCCACCTTCCACGTGCTGAGATTAGAGCATGTGCCACCACACCCTACTGTTTATGAGGGGCTGGGGATCCGATTTTAGACCTCATGAACTATACCTTCAGCTGGTGGCCACGTAACATGGAAAATAGTTACTATCCTATGCCAAGGAGAGATGCAGCCTCAGTGATCTGGAAGTTTCGGCTAAAGCACAAAAGAACTGAGATTGTACAGGGAAGCTCTCTCCAATTCTTGCTGCCCCGCAAGACACACAAGCAGACTGGAGGCCTTTTGCAAGACTGGACCAGGACGCACAGCGGAATGGAAGCCAGGCCTGGGCACCGACACCAGTCACGTTACCTCCACTTAACCTTCCCAAGGGCGTCTGTCCTCCCAGGCCTGGGAAAGGGCCAGCAAGCCACCAACGTCCGGTGAGGGGCGGAGGTCAAAAGGATTCTCGTGGGAGTGAAATCAGCCAAGAGGCCTGACTCCGACTCCAAAAGGCGACGTGGACAAACTACTGGCGGGAAAATGAAACTCCCGCAACCCGGCAGCAGAGGGGTAAGGGGCGAAGGGCGTTGTTACCCGAAGGAATTTCATGGCCACCAGGCGGAACCCCTTCTGCTCGAATCGCTTGATGATCTCGCCCACCAGGCCGCGCTGCACGCCATCTGGCTTGATGGCAATGAAGGTACGCTCGAGGTTGGCCATGGTCCTGCGGAGGCAAGAAGTGTAGTCGATGAAGTCCGGCCGACCCAAGCCGGCCCAGGAAGCCACGTGGGTTCCTGCCACCGCCGCCGCAGGTGGAGGACACGTGGCTTTCCAGATACTTCTGCTCCACCCGGGAGGCCCAGAAAGGGGACCGCGGGAGCCTGGGGTGGGCTGATGTTGGGGCGGGGAGTACATCTTAGCCTTACCGAAAGCCGATGGGGTCGACCGGTGTCTGCGGTGAGCGATGGAAGCAAATAGACTAGAACGACCACCAGCCGGCGCGGGGAAAGGAGGGGCGCGGGGCGGGACGAGAGACGCCACACCCCGGAGGACCCTGCTGCCCAACCCGGGACGCTCAGCCTGCCTGATCTTTCCAGTCGTCTCTGTCCCCGCCCAAAGGCTCGAGGTGCACGCCCTCTCCTTGCCGAGCTACTGAGGGCTGCGAGGCAGGAAGTGATTTGTTCCCCATTCAAGTCCGCCTGCTCTTTGCTGCAACCGGCTTCGACACCGGAGACCTGGTTCTGAATTCTTCATCCCAGGAAACATCTTCATTCTCCCTTCCCTGGGGCATCCGCGCCCAGCTGGACTCTCCATGCTCTCGGGTACCCCGGGTCTTTCCTATCTCCGAAATTCAGCTCTCTGTTCCTTCCTCTCTGCTTGAACTTAGTCTTCCTCATCCAAAATGACAACTCCCCTAGGAGCCAAATCTGTCTTCAGCCCCCTCCTCAGAAGGCCATCTGTGCCTGTCTCAGAAAGACTTTCAAATTCCTAAGGTAACCGATGCCTTTTGACCCTAGAGCCAGCTCCCTGCTGTCTGCCCCCTCGCCTACCTTTCCAGCCTCTAAAGGCTCTGTCGCCACCCGGAGACTGGGATTCCTGCCCACAGAGCACTACCGGGTGTCAGGCTGCCCACTTCAACCTGAGACTTCCCTGGCAGGGTTCTAAATTTTGTAGAAGTTGACGGTCTGCCTAGAGGAAATTCAAGGCCAACCTGGTCAATTTAATACATAAGACTGTCAAAATAAGAAGCACAACCAGGTGTGAGAGATGACACATTGACTAATGTACCTTTGGGAGGTAGAGGCAGGAGGATCAGAAAAGGACAGCCACTGCTACACAGTTCAAAGTCAGTCTGGTCTGTCTCAAAATATACAAAAGGAGGGGTTGGAGAGCTGGCGTTGCAGTTAAGAGCACTTGCTGTTCTTCCAGGGGCCAGAGTTCAAGTCCCAGCACCCACACACTTCAGGTGGCTCACAACTGTGTAACTCCAGTTCCATAGACTCTGATGCCTCTCGTCTCTGAGGACATGCCCTTATGTGTACATGCCCACATGCAACACACACACACCTACACATAATATGATAAAAATAAGTCTTTAAGAAATATATACAAAGAGAGGGGCTGGAGTGGGTTTGACCATAAAACTGGGTATGGTGGTACATCCTTGGCTATGCTAGAATTAAAGACCAGCCTCGACTACACGAGGGTAGGGAGGATGGAAGATTTAGCTCTGTGGTAGGAACACTTGTGTAGCATGCACAATGCCTTGGTCCAAATTCCAGTACTCCAGATTCTGTATTCTCAGAAGCCAGGCCTCCCGTCTTCTTGGCAAGCCACCAAGATCCCTCAGTGCCCACATCTGCCTCATTTCCATGTCCAGACTCCCCCAACCCCCAAACTGCAGGGCCTTGAGCACTCTGAACACGCTGCTGCTTCTCCCAGCAGGCTTAGAGCTTGAGCTGGGGCCCCAAACATCCCAGTAAAGAGGTTTAGGGTGTTGTCCAAAGCACTGAGATGAGTCAAAATGCCTAAAGCCTCCTCCAGCTCTGTTCCATCAGCCCTGGCTAAAGATCGGCTCAGATGGAACAGGTCTCTGCTCTCTGACCATTAGGATGAGCAATTAACTCTAATGTTTCCTCGTACAAGCTTCACACACTGGGCACTTGGACCTACAATTTCTTTTTTTTTGGATTCCCAATGAAGGAGGATATACCCTGCTTCGACCATCAAGCTCTCTGTGTTCTCTATGATCCCAATACTACTCACAACCCAAGATGGGATGAGGTTGGCTGACCTCCAAACTCAGGTTAAGCATCAACCTAGGATACACCGGCAATGACTGCCGTTTGCCCTCACTCTGGGGCCATTAACTTCATTGCCCAGCTAGCTGGTTGGTTGCCTTTGGGGATGATCTCGCTGCATAGCGCTGGCTGGACTGCACCACTCTGGCCTCAAGGTGGCTGCAAGCCTGTCTCTCCCTCCTAAATGCTGGGATTACATGCATGTGCCACCACACTCTCAGTTTTGTTTTGGAGTTACCAAATGTCAACTGTCCTGAGAGTCTGCAGATCTCATTGAACTTACCTGTTCGGTGAAGAGTCATTTACGCTTTTGTCAGGTCTCTTATCTCCCTACCCCACAATAGGAGGACCCTTCATTTGACACCAGCCAAGAGTCCCAGGCCTACAGAAGACATGGGTTTTCTGATCTGATGGTAGCTACAACTTCTCAAGATTCTCTTTGTGTTGGTTTTTGTTTGTTGTTTTGTTTTTCAAAACAGGGTTTCTTTCTTTCCTAAGTTGTCGTAGAACTCACTCTGTAGACCAGACTGACCTCAAACTCAGAGAACCACCGACCCCCTGCCTCCTAAGTGCTAAGATTAAAGACATGAACCACCACCACCCAGCTTTTTTTGTTTGTTTGATTTTAGAGACAGGGTTTCTCTGTATAGCCCTGGCTGTCCTGGAACTCATTCTGTAGATCGGGCTGGCCTCAAACTCAGAAATCCGCCTGCCTCTGCCTCCCAAGTGCTGGGATTAAAGGTGTGCGCCACCACCGCCCGGCAGCTTTTTTTTTTTTTTAAGACAAGTTCTTGTATAGCCCAGGCTGGCCTCAAACTATAAAGCTGAGGACACCTTTGAACTTCTGATCCTACCTCCTCCTCCGTGCTGGGTTATAGTACCACCATGCCATTATGTGGTGCTGGTGATAGAACCCAAGGCTTCATGTATGTTAGGCAAGACTCTCCCCTCCAACTAAGCTATAACCCCAGTCAGTGAGGGATTGTTGTTTGTTTTCACGGTTTGGCTTTCTGAGAGCCTCTGCCTCCTGAGTGCTGGGACTAAAAGTCGTGTTCAACTATACCCAGCGGTCTTGATTTGTTTTGTTTTGACAAGGTTTCACTATGTAGTCCAGGCTGGCCTGGAATTCATCCCTGTGTTTCTGTCTCCTGAGTGTTGGAATTACAGGCCTGGGCCAACAGGCTTGGGTTGGCATCTTTTATTTCTGATGAATTCTCTGTTCCCAGAACAGTTTTAACAACCTCACCCATCCTCCATAGAAACTGCTGTCTGACTGCTAGGAGCAGATAGAATGCAGAGAATGATGGGAAGCGATCGTCCCAGGGCGGTGGCTCAAACCACAAGGACAATGAAAAGAATCTGTTTGCAAGGGAGGCCAATATAAGTAATTTGCATAATATTTACATTCTGCCTGCTCAGGTTATCCAGAAGACTGAAGAGGGGGTAAGGCGTGCAGAGCGCTACAGCAATACAAAAGCACAGATGAAACACTTTAATCTACCAGTGGCACTTAACACTGCACAGGGAGTCACAGCTCCCAGAGGGTCCTTCCAGGTCAAAGGAGTTCTAGAAATATCTAGAGTTGCTGGTCCCCTGCCTGTGAGAACAAGGGAAGGGAATCAGGTAGAAAAGCAGGGGCCCTCCTGTCACTCATAGATCCAGTTCTGCGCACAGCTCTTGTAGTCCACCAGCTCCTCAGGCTGAAACCACAAGCTGATCTCCTTCTCTGCGCTCTTCACAGAGTCGCTACCGTGAATGATGTTCCTGGTGGGGAGATAGGTGACGTCATTACCAAACTGGAAAGAAGAACCCACCCACAGCCCCTTACACTCGCGCTACGGATAGCCGAAGGCCACAGCAGTAGAAAAGCCAGAGTCCCAAGTACTTCAGAACAACATGGAAAGAAGGACTTCCTGTGAGCAGCCCGAGCCTTCAGTGAAGATGCTGGCTGGGCTCTCTGTTCAAGAAAGGCTCAGCCAACGGGACCAAGCAAACAAGTCAGCTTCTACCTTCTGAGGCAGGAAGACAAAATTCATATTTAAAAGTGACCTGGGACCTGGTGACGTGGTCAATGCCTGTAATCCCAGCATTTGAGAGAGGGGTAGGGGTTGGGGTCATCAGAAATTCAACGATAGCCTCAGCTACATAGCAATTTTGAGGCCAAATAGCCTATTTTAGACATTGTCTCAAAAAACAACTAAACTAGGGGCAGAACAGACGGTTCAGTTTTTTTGGGGTTTGTTTTTAAAGATTATATTTATATATGTGAGTACACTGTTGCTGTCTTCAGACACATCAGAAGAGGGCACCAGATCCCATTACAGATGGCTGTGAGCCACCATGTGGTTGCTAGGAATTGAACTCGGGTCCTCTGGAAGAGCAGTCAGTGCTCTTAACCACTGAGCCATCTCTCCAGCCCAGAGAGCTCTTGGTGTTTCCTACATAGGGTCTTTCTACTCAGCCCTGGATGCTACAGCATCCAGGCTAGTCCTCCAGAGAACCTGGGTTTAGTTCCCAGGATCCACATGGGACTCATAATTATCTGTAATTTCCGTTCAGGGGAACCCAATGTCCTCTTCTAGCCTTGTTGGGCACCAGTCACGAAAGTGGTACACATACATGCAGGCAAACTATCTATACACATAAGGAAAAGTAAAAAATAAAGATAAACTTTAAAAGCTAAAATAAAACAAATAAAACGAATTGACCTGCAGGTGGTATGTTCTAGACTGAGATGATCGAATTCTTGTGGCAACTAGCTTAGATTTGGGAAAAGGGTGGAAAGCATCAACTCATACCTGCCAACTTGGATGCAAAAGTCTCCTCGTATGGTCCCAGGCTTAGAGTCTGCTGGGTTGGTCTCTCCAAGCATCACGCGGCCTGTCTTCACAACATTCAGTCCCTCCCAGACCTTCAAGGACAACAGAAGATACAGTCAAGGAAGAAAAGCTCTCTCAGTAGAAAACCTGGCACATGGAAATTCAAAACCAACAGCTCCAGGACCCCCTCATTCAACTAGGTAAACAGAATGCCTACTGAGGATGCTGGTCACCTGTCCCTACTTTATCCTCCCAAGATCAATTCAGATCCATCCACGTGACAGCCAGCAACCTTTCTAAATGATAAATATTACCACTGAGGTTATCCCACCACCCTAGAGGTAGAGGCAGGTGGATCTCGGTAAAGCCAGCCTGATCTACATAGAGTGTTCCAATACATCCAGGGTTTTGTAGAAAGACCCTATGTTGGAAACACTAAGATATTGGAGATGCCAGAGTCCTGGGATACCTGCCAAGGAAAGCTGCATATGGGGTGTAGAACCAGCTCAAGACAGAGAAGTGTGTCCATCAATAATCCTGAAAGGAGGACTGGAAAGATAGTTCAGCAGTTAAGAGCAGTCAGTGCTCTTCCAGAGATCCTGAGTTCAATTTCCAGCAACCACATGGTGGCTCACAGCCATCTATAATGGGATCTGATGCCCTCTTCTGGTGTGTCTGAAGACAGCTACAGTGTACTTACATATAATAATAAATAAATAAATCTTTAAAAAAATAATAAATCTTAAAAAAAAAAAAAGAAAAAGAAGAAGAAGGAAAATAATCCTGAGAGGAGTAGGAGCTCAAAGAGCACATAGGCTTCAGACGAGGAGCTGCAGAGTGTGGAGCTGTCCTGCGGGTGGAGGGCAGCTTCTTCAGGATTGCCTCGCTGTGCTCCTTCTCCTCCTTTTTGGAACGGTACTGTACACTCTATGTGACTATGTTCAAATGTGTGACCTGTCTTTTCATTTTTATTTCACAGGGCTGACCGGAGACTGCATTGAGTCTCAGAAGAGACTCTGAACTTTGGACTTTTAAACATCGCTGAGACTGATAGACTATGGGGGCTTTCCAGGTTGGACTGAATGCATTTTTGCATTGAGATAAAGCTTCAAAGTCTGTGGGGCCAGAAAGTGAAATGTGGTAGTTTGAATAAAAATGGCCCTAAAGGTTTATACAGATTTGAATGCTCAGTCACCGCGGAGTGGCACTTCTTAAGAAGGATTAGTAGATGTGGCCTTTTTGGAAGAAGTGTGTCACTTGGGGTGAGCTTTGAGTTTTAAAAGCCCAAGCCAGGCCCAATAGCTCCTTTTTCCTGGGGCCTTCAGATCTGGACGTAGAACTCTCAATTTCTCCAACACCATGTCTGCCTGCATGCAAACAGGCATGCCTGCCTTGATAATAACAGACTAAACCACTGAAACTATAAGCAAGCTCTAATTACATATTTTCTTTTATAAGAGTTGCCTTCTTTTCACAGCAACAGAACAGTGATTAAGACTGACCCTGTCTCAAAAAGCCAAAACAAATAAATAAAATGCTAAATATGGTACCTTCCATACCTTCCCAGCCCTGGTAACATGACAACATAGTCCTGACATCATGTGGTCCCTGAGCACTTCTCACCCCATCCTCCTCATCATCCATCCAACCTTCTTTCTGTACTTTAAAAAGCAAAGTTGTGTCTGGTGTGGTTATCCCAATACACTCTAAGTGGAAGAATCAAAAGCTCCAGGCCAGCCTAGAGTACCTATGGCCAGCCTAAGCTACATGGTGAATTCCAGGATACAAGGCTGGAATATCTATTACAACTCTTGTCTCAATAAATCATGATTTTAGAAAGAATGAATGAAAACAGATATCTATTTTGTCTCAAAACTATATATAAAGTATCTAGGAAGGAGCTTGACATAGAGATAGCAAGCTTATTCTTGAATAAGTCAGTGGTTCTCAACCTTCCCAATGCTGCAACCCTTTAAAATACAGTTCCTCATATGGTGACCTCCAACCATAAAATTATTTCTGTTGCAATCTCACTGTAACTTTGCTACTATTATGAACTATAATGTAAATATCTGTGTTTTCTGATCATCTTAGATGATCCTGTAAAGGAGTCATTTGAACCCAAAGGGGTCTTGACCCACAGGTTGAAAACCAATGAACTAAATATTGAAATAAACCAAGCTCCCTGTGTTCCTTGGGAATTCAGTCAAATGGGTCTCTCCTGATTTCTCCCAGTCCTGGGTCTTCAGCTTGGCAAGCAAATGTACATTTTCTTTGGTAGATCAGACAGCCAATTCTCATCCTAACTGGCTGTCCCACCAGCCTGTTTCCTCTACAATAAAGAGGACCTGGCACCCAAACAGGAAATGCAACACTGGCTCTACTCGACTCCTAAACGAGTCATTCCATCTACATGCCACAGACTCACTCACCATGGCAACCACTGGTCCTGAGTGCATGTATTTCACCAGGCCAGTAAAGAAGGGACGGTCCTTCAGGTCAGTGTAGTGCTCCTTGAGAAGGTCCTCTGAAGCCTGTTACAGAACAGATGGTGAGAGCTGGTCCCAGGCCCCTAAGAACCAGAAGGCTAGTTTCTTTCCCCTATCCCTCACGCTGCTCAAACCATGAGCTCATAGCTAGTTGATCAGATAGAACCAGATTCATCCTCCATATCACGAGAGGGGAAGAGTGATAGCCACAAAGCACTTCTGAATTTCTTTCTTTCTTTTTTTTTTTTTTTTTTTTTTTTTGGTTTTTCGAGGCAGGGTTTTCTCTGTGTAGCCCTGGCTGTCCTGGAACTCACTTTGTAGACCAGGCTGGCCTCGAACTCAGAAATCCTCCTGCCTCTGCCTCCCAAGTGCTGGGATTAAAGGTGTGCACCACCTCCACCCGGCCACTTCTGAATTTCTAATGCAGCAGAATAAAATAACTTAGAGTTGAATCCACCCAGATGAGCGCAGCACTGCACCTGCATTCCCAGCGCTGGGAAGAAGAGAGCTTCAAAAGCACATGCTATCCTATTCTTCAACCACTTTTGGTCATCACTTGCCAAAGCAAACCTGCACAAAACAGGGATGCAGTCTGAACCCGCCTATTCCACAGGAGGGCTGGTAGAAGTACCAGCTAACACACACAGACTTGGCTTGCCCTTCCCATGACACTCAATTCTGTTAACTGGTTCCAAGAACCTTCAGCCTACAAGACTGAGCATACTTTATTGGGGTAGGGAAAGCTCAGGCTTCCCTTTGTTTCTCAAGTCCATTGCTGATGGAATAGCCCTTTAGAGACATGGCTGGTATCTCTTCTTGCATTCTTCACCAAACCCATATCCTCAACAGAAACGTGAGAGTAAGAGAGGAAAATGCTCTTACAGGCCAGAGAGACTCAAGTTACAGTGCCAACCATTTCACTGTCTATGTTACTAGATGGATTATCTGACCTCCTTAAGCCTCGGATTCCCATTTCACTGTCTATGTTACTAGACGGATTATCTGACCTCCTTAAGCCTCGAATTCCTCCTAGTAACTGTGAGGACAGGATTAAGTACCTCTCGGAGCTGTCGTGAGAGACAGAGAGCAAAACATGTACTTACCATAGACTACTGTGCTTGGTGAATAACTGGATCACTTCATTGCACCTCCAGGACCTAATTTACTATGCAAGCCAACATTTGACTCTCATTATGTTCTCCCTTAGCATTAACAGTAGTCTACTGATACTAAAAATCATGTAAAGAAACCAGTGGCTGGAGACATGGCTCAGGGGGCTGCCCTTTCAGAGCTCCTAAGTATGGTTCCCAGCACCCATATCAGGTGTCTCACAACAACTTATATCCCTAGTTACTGGGTTCTGGTACCATTTTCTGATCACATGCACCTATACATACATGGTGCACATTACAACAGGTAGGCCAAAGTTTTTTTAAAGTTTATATATGAGTTTCTGCTGCATGAACACCTGCAAGTCAGAAGAGAGCATCGGATCCCTTTATAGAGAGTCATAAACCACTATATGGGTGCTGGAAACTGAACTCAGGACCTCTGGAAGAGTACCCAATACTCTTAACTGTTGACTCATCTCTGCCGCCCCCAAATACAAATTTTTTTAAAAAATTAACACTGCATCTGGGCATGATGGTACACCCTTTACTTTAATCCTGACACACTGGAGGCAGAGGCAGAGGCAGCATTCTGAGTTTGTGGCCAGCCTGGTTTACAGGGCAGGTTCCAAGCTAGCCAGGGCTATACATAAAAACAACAGGAAAATTATACTACTACTACTAATAATAATAATAACAACAAGAACAACAACTCGATATTGCAAATCAAATTTAAAATGTATAAGGAATCAAAATTGTATTACTTTAATGGGAAAAAAAGTATTGTCCCCCTAATACATTTGCATTGAGAATTCATTATTTCATAGATTTGTCTAAAGAAGGGTTCTTGGTCAGTCAATCTTTGGTATCTACTGGAATACTGTTGTCTAAGTGGGTGGTATGCTCATCATCGCAGCACTTAGGATGATTAGGAAGGATGCCAAGAGTTCCATACCACTTGTGCCAGATATGTATGTACAGATTTCATAGGTATGTTAGAATTGTTTCTCTTCTCTGTTCTGTCAAAAGCACCCCACAAGCAAAACTGCAGATTTCTCCCCCAAACCCCAATGCCTGACTCATGTTAGGCACTATCAGATAATAATTAGTAAAACAAAGACTTCCTTCCTGACAACCTACTTTGAGGGTGGAGTGTAGGAGTTAGAAGGATGGTCTCTAAAATTATCTGCTTAGGAGGCTAAAGACCAAGAGCTCTAAAACACCCAGAGCTGAGTCAGAAATTACAGCTCTGCAGTAATATGAGGGACTTCATGCTGCTATGGGGAAAGAGAAGCTATTTTTGAAAGCCCTAAATGACTTGGTTTGTTCTAAGATTCAGCCAGCATGCTTAGTCACTGAGAGGTTTTCAGGCTCCAAGATACCCTACCGTGGAGACGTCTAGACAAGAGACAAGACAGAAGTTACTCTGCAATGTTCTGCTATGCTCCAAAAGATTCAAAACAGGGAGAGGCCCACTCACCTGTAGAAATTTCAAACCAACAAGGCGAAACCCCTTCTGTTCAAACCGCTTGATAATCTCTCCCACAAGCCCCCGCTGGACGCCATCAGGTTTGATGGCAATGAAGGTGCGCTCACTGTTGGCCATGGTCCTGCAGACAGGCAAGCAGGGAAATGAAACAGGATTGTAAGGTTCTCATCATGATCCCTTTCAAGCGGATTACTCCCATAAAACTGGCTTTCATCTATTATGTCTACCCTGAATCTCTCTAGTAAAACCGCAATCCCTGCCCAGTTCATTCACAAATGAATTAATATCCTGAAGTGGGAGGAAGGGCTCAAAAACAGAAACTGTAATGTCTGTTCCGTTGATTTAGCGACCTCCTACTGAGCTTCTACTGTGATAGAACTAAGGAAAGAGATGTAAAACTAAGACCTACACACACCAAGAAGACAGCACTTTTTTCAGTAATACAAATTAGGGGAAGCTGCACTGGTGGGGTTTCCCTAGGGAAAGTTACATCTGGAACAACACAATCTGATCTATGACATTAAAGCCAACAAGAGTTTTAGAGACTATGTCATGACAACCATCTTTGTTTTTTACAAAGAATGAGATTTCCTAGTCCTGTGCAACTTGGGACACATCTTAGGATGTAATGAGAAAAAAAAAAAAGCCTGAGGACACACACCAGTAATTCCATCCCTAGGAAGACTAAGGCAAAAGGACAAAAAAAATGCCAGGCCAGGCCAGCCTGGGCAACATAAGACCCTAACTCAAAAAAAAAAAAAAAAAAAAAGAGAGAGAAATTTAAAAAATGGAAAAACAAACAAACAATGACTATATTCTATCATAGATTGAGGAGGGACTCAGAAGGCCCAAGGCCTTATCCTTCCTTGCCTTGGGAGCTATTAGCAATTAATAGTTGTGGTGTGTGTGTGTGTGTGATTTTCTTCAGTGGTGTAGCCATGGGTAAACTGTCCACACCACAGCAAATAACTCCTCTAACCCATCAAGCAAACAACTCCAATTAAACTCACTGAAACACACAGACACACACACACACACACACACACACACACACACACAAGAGCGGAAAAATATAAGACATGAAAGTATGGAACTTGTTGGAAGGAATTCAGACAAGATGGGAGAGTATGGGGGGTTGAAATGACTAAATATATCACATACATTTAGAAAATTGTCAGAGAATAAAAAGATAAAACTTTGAAAGTCCATTATGTAAGAATAGCAATTAACATTTATTAAACTATGTATTATGGGAAAAGGGCAATGAGTATTGTGACTAACAAATGAACTGTGGATTATGAGAGAACCACAGCACAATACCTAACATGGGACATCATCCAGGAAGGAAGACACCTGGAGAGCATCCATTCCAGAATGTACCATTTCCAGGGAACACTGTCTCACAAGATGAAAGGAGACTCCACCTTGAAAGACAATACCTAAGAGGATAGCAACACCAGCTCTAAACTTGGGTTAACCTCTAATTTTATACCTTAAGAATGAGGCCTGAGCCAGTTAGATGGCTCAGCCGACCTTGAGTTGTACCACAAGCATGAGTTTGAGCCCACGAACCCGCTCCACAAAAGTATCTTCTGGTGTTCACATGTGAGCTAAGGCATGCATGAACAAGAGCACACAAATAATATTAAATAACCCTTTAATGATGATTTTTGTTCGTGATTTCCTCCCCCTCCCGCCTCCCCGAGTAACCTGTAACCTGCATAGTTGATCTAAGCCAGTACACCTATCTTTGATACCAAACCACAGAGCCTCGCAGTCAATAGGAGCAAAGAGCATGCCTTAAATGGCAATCTCGCCTTCCAAAAAGAGAAAGACAGGACCCACAGACTAGCTGGAGAATGTCTGAAGGAACGTGGAGCAAGCGCTGATTACTCAAAAAAAAAAAAAGACCGATCTCTCTCTCTCTCTCTCTCTCTCTCTCACACACACACACACACACACACACACTCTCTCTCTCTCTCTCTCTCTCTCTCTCTCTCTCTCTCTCTCTCTCTCTCTCTCATTCAGCAAGCACCGCCGGAGTACCAACTCTGTGCCCAACAGCGGCCTGGAAAGAGAATAAGGCACAGCCCTGCCGCGCAGCCGGACAGGAACTGCAGCCACGGACAAAGGCGAGTCCACGTGGCGTGTCAAGCTGACAGGTCTGTACCTGACCGCAGCCTGCCATCTCCCTCAACACCTCTCGGAGAGTGCACCCTTTATTTAACGCCCACCTCCCTCTCCATTCACCTAGACCCTCAACTTGTCTCCTTTCCCCTCAGCACGCGAACCCCTCTCACCCCTTCAGATGACAGGTCTTTAACTCCCGCTGCGACTGCCCGCACCGGAAACGCGCCCCGGCCTCACGTGGTTCCCCGCAGCGGCTCGCACGGAACCTTTTAGAACAGTTCCGATTCAGGGGAGCCCTTTAGGCGGTACACCGCCGGTCCCCGCTTCCTCTGGGGAGTAGGATGTAATTCTAGGGAGCACTCTCCCAGTGTTTAACTTCCGACACTGGGTGTGGTGTTTTGGATTCGGGTTTTTTTTTTCCCCCCGTCTGGCCGCCATCTTTTGTTTCTCCCATACCGCCGTGTGACTCACTTCCTATGTTCCCGAGAAAATTTGGCTTCCCGAGAGGTGGCGCTCACACTGCATGAAGTCACAACCAGAGCTTCAGTAGCCGCGTCATTCCACCTTCCCTTCGTCCTGTCAAGCAACAAATGTACTGAATACTATGTGCCCGGCAGGCACTATTCCAGAGGCTAGGGTTGAAGCTGGGGCTTACTGGTAGAGTTGAGAATTGAGACAAACAATAAAAAGGAAATGGAGTGAGTACACAGTGAAGAATACTGCTGTAAAGAAAGAACAGAGCAGGGAAAAAAATAAGGTTGGGAAATCTCTGCAGAAGTGATAATCAAATAGACCTACATGAAGGGAGGAAGCCTATTATTACCTGAGAGCCAAGAATTATAGTGAATGTCTGATGGTAGGAAACGCAGGAGGAGGGTTTTATTTTGTTGTTATTATTGTAAGTAGGGTCTCATTATGTAACCCTGACTTTCCTGAAACTCACTATGTAGACCAGACTGGCCATGACCTAGCAGAGATTCCCTCTGGGTCTGCCTCCCGAATGCTGGGATTAAAGGCATAAGCAACCACATCTGGCATTATTTATTTATTTGTTTATTAAGATTTATGTATTTTATGTATGAGTGCTCTATCTGCATGTACACCTGCAAGCCAGAAGGAGGCACCAGATCCCATTACAGATGGTTGTGAGCCACCATGTGGTTGCTGGGGATTGAACTCAGGACATCTGGAAGAGCAGACAGTGCTCTTCACCATTGAGCCATCTCTCAAGCCTCTTATTATTTATTTAGGTATACACGTGTACATCTATGTATGAAGTGCTCAGTTCTTCTAGAGCTGGAGTTACAAACAGCTGCGAGTGATCTGTGAGTGCTGGGAACCGAACTTGGGTCCTCTGCAAGAACAGTATGTGCTCTCTAGCCACTGAACCAGCATTCCAGCCCATTTTGTTTGCTTTTTGTTTTTGGTCTTTTGTTTTTAATGAACTGGAGGGACTGGGGTGTTGGTCAATGAGAAGGGCCTTGCCTTGATGGATTCACAGCACTGGGAAGGCTGAAGCAGGATCAGCAAGACTTACAGGCCACCTGGATGACATAGAGAGAATATGTCTCTCAAAAAACAAACCCTTGGGAGCACAAGGCAGGCTGAACAGTCTGTGATTTTAAGGCAAGCCTGCCTAATCTATATAGTGAATTCCAGGTTAGCCAGCACAACATAGTAAAGGCTTATCTCAAACAAAACAAAAAATGGTTGAAGACACACAGTCTAATTACAAAATGGGCAAAGACAAGAATAGATATTTCACAGGGAGAATATGACGGGGAAAAGGAGAAAAGAAAGGTTATTGTCATAGCTCAGTGGGTAGAATGTTTGCTTAGCATGCACAGAGCCCTGGGTTCAATCCCCAACATTACCTAGATTGGGTATAGTTTCACAGACCTGTAATCCCAGCACATCCAAGGTAGGTCAGAAAAATCAAAAGTTCAAGGTCATCCTAAGCTACACAGTGAGTTTGAAGTCTACCTAAACTATATGAGATTGATTCAAGAAGAAAAGGGTAAAAAACACAAAACAAAAATAAAAACAAACAAACAAACAAAAACAAGACATGGTAGTTCAGAACTATAATCCCAGAACCTTCAGGGCTGAAGAACAGATCACCTTGAATTCAAGGCCAGTTTTGCTTATGTATGGGTTTCCAGACTGTGCATGTGCTCGAGAGCACTTGCACACTCGCACATGCGCGCGCGCGCACACACACACACACACACACACACACAAACTTTTAACTTCATTAGCCATTAGAGAAATAGGAATTAAATCCATGATGAGATACCAGTACACTTATAAAAGGAGTAAGGTAAAATATAGCAACTGCTTTCAACTTTTGGGAAGCTGAATCAAGAGGGCTAAAACTTTAAGACCAGCCTGAACTACAATAGCAAGAACTTGCCTTAAAGCTGGGTATGATAAGGGCAGGAAAAATCAAGAGCTCAAGGTCATCCAATGCGACTTATCGAATTTGAAATCAGTTTGAATTACATAGCACCCTAAATTTTAAATAAATTTTTTAAAAAAGAGGGACCAGTAATGATAACACTAAGTATTATTGATGAGGTGAAATAGGATCTAGATTCTTAATTGGAATTTAAATTATTCTGACTGAAAAAATTCACTTGCTGGTTGAGGACATTGCTGGTTGAGGACTTGCTGGTACAGAATTAGTAGAGCACATACAGAACTCTGAGCTCAATCTTAAACTGAAAAAAAGAAAAATTGACCTGTAGATGGGACATGCCTGTAGTCCCGGGTACTATGGATGCTGAAGCAAAAGAATCACTTTAGGTCAGGAGTTCAGGGCCAGCCTCAGAAACACAGTGAGACCCTCATGTCTGAAAAAAAAAATAGAAAGAAAGACCTAGATTGTAGCAAAAATTAAGTACTGTATTATTTCATTCATGTAACATTCTTTTGGTGTGGTGGATCAGATCTAGGGTCTCACATAAGTATGTATGCTACCTATATCTTCAACCTGTATAAAACATTGTTAAATAACAAGGAATTGGGAATGAATTAGTGGTTACCAGAAGTTAGGGATAGACACGGCATACAAATATGTCTCCATAAAGAGGTACTATAAGGAAATCCTGGAATACATAATTCTGTGTTGGGGGATTGAGACTGTGGTGCCCAGGCTAACTCAATATCTTGGGTGCTAGAACTACTTGTATGAGTCACCATGCCTAGCCTATTTCAGAAAACAGTTGTTGCTTTTGTTTGGTTGGTTAGTTAGCTAGTTAATTGTTGGTTTTGTTTATTTGAGGTTTGTTTGGAAACGGCCTCATGTAGATCAGGCTGGCCTCAAATGTATAATGTTGCTGGCCTAGTTCTTTATCTTGAGATACAATGGCAATTGCTCAAATGTACACATGTAACAAAGCTCTGAGAAATCATAAATATGTGACTTAAATGAGCACAGGGAAAATTGCCAAGAGCAGAATCTGTGTGGGTAACGAGGGTGACGATTTTCTGATTTGCTTTTGTTTTACTTAGCTTGAGGTTTTTGTTTTCCTTGCTGTTGTACAGAAGTAGTTGTTCTAAGTAGTATTTCATTCACCATGTAGCCCAGGCTGGCCTCCAATTTACAGCATTTCCTCCTTATCCCTGGCTAGCTGGGAATTCCTCACTATGTACACCAGGCTGGTCTTGAACTCAGAGATCTACCTGCTTCTGTCCCCTGAGTGCTGGGATTAAAGGCATGTGCCACCACTGCCTGACTTTAAGTTGCCTGTTCAAGGTTATTTGATCACAGTAACAGTAACTAAAATTAATATACACAGTCTTTCTTAGTTGCCGTATAAAAGAAAATATTTAATTCCGGGCTCACTGTTGCAGAAGGGTGGGAGCATGGCATCAGGCAGGTGTGAAGCTGGAGCAGTGGCTGAGACTCACATCCTCATCTGCAAGTGGAAGGAAGGGGGGGGGGAGAGAGAGAGAGAGAGAGAGAGAGAGAGAGAGCGAGAGCTGGGAATGGCATGTGCTTGTGAAACCTCAAAGCCCAATGACACACCTTCTCCAAGAAGGCTCCATCTCCTAACCCTTCCTAAATAGTTCCAACTGGGAACGGAGCATTCAAATATACAAGCCTGGGAAGGGCCGTTCTCACTCAAAGCACCAACCACAAAAACAGCAGCAACAAAATGAAAAGGTGGGTCTGATGGAACTGCCTTTCAATCCCAGGAACTTGGCCGGCTGAGACCAAAGGAGCACAAGTTGAAGGCACACCAGTGCTACAGAGTGACTGTAAGCCAGCCCAGGCAGTTGTGTGAGATGCTGCTTCAAAATATAGAGCACATAAGCGAGTCAGGATGTAAGCTTTGTAGTAGAGCACTCTGGCATATGCAGGCTTCTAGGTTCAGTCACCAGGACAACAAACTGCTCTACCGTTTCTCCACAGTGTTTCATCTTGAAAACCTTTCCTGTGATATAAGCAATATCTTGGCTGAATTTGAGTAGCGGTCCCTGAGGAGAGAGCCTCAGGCTGCTGCCCGGCCAACAGTGAGTCCCATCACCCTCTGCCAGTGGCAGAAAAAAATTAGTTGAGACTAAATAGTAGTCCAAGTGACAAATAGAGATGGTTTGCAAACAGTGCTGCCCAAAGAGCAAGATAGACTTAGTTAGTTTCAGAATATACATTTACACTGATTGAGCCCAGGTCTGAGTGATGGTTAAGATGTAGAACATGAGAGAAAGAAGAGGCCAGTGAGACCTTGGGATTTTTTTTCCATTTTTGGAAAAGGACTGTGCCTGACAGTGCATATGTGTCATCTCAGTACTGGAAGCAGGAGAATGGAGTTCAAGGTCATCTTTAACTACTAGGATCCATAAGAACCTGTCTCAAAAGAGAACAACAAAGGGCTGGAGAGATGGCTCAGAGGTTAAGAGCACTGACTGCTCTCCCAGAGGTACTGAGTTCAATTCCCAGCAACCACATGGTGGCTCACAACCATCTGTAATGGGATCTGATGCCCTCTCCTGGTGTGTTTGAAGATAGCAACAGTGTACTCATATACATAAAATAAATAAAATCTTTAAAAGAAAAGAAAACAACAAAATGAAATCACCTTCTTAGTGGTTGGGGTGTATTTCTGTTGTGCTTTTACATGATCTGTATACAAAAAGGTCATGTGGGCATTCACTAAAACTCAGGGTTCCATTCAGTCGGTCTGTCATGAAGCCTGAGAGTTTGGGGTTTCCAGACCTGTTGGTTGGTAGACTCTTTAAAGCCCTATCAGAGCTGGGCTCTTGTTTTGTTTACCTGTGTGTATTGGAGTGGCTGTTATTTTATATTTGCTTTTGTTTGTAATTATTAAAAAATTAAATCCACCGGGCGGTGGTGGCGCACGCCTTTAATCCCAGCACTTGGGAGGCAGAGGCAGGAGGATTTCTGAGTTCGAGGCCAGCCTGGTCTACAAAGTGAGTTCCAGGACAGCCAGGGCTACACAGAGAAACCCTGTCTCGAAAAACCAAAAAAAAAAAAAAAAAAAATTAAATCCATTTAGGGTGGACATGCACCTTGGTATGTATGTAGGATCAAAGGACAATTTGAAGGAGCCCATGAGAGCCCTTCATGTTGTGCATACTGGGTCAAACTGAGGTCAGAAGGTTTAGCAAAAAGAGACTTTACCTACTGAGGCTTCTCACTGGCTTGTTTTGTTTTTCAGTCAAGTTCTTTTGAAGTCAAGTTCTAAGCTTTGTTAGGAGTTGGGAGGCTCTCTGGGCAGACACTAAGGAAAGAGGATAAGAATAGGAAGGCCTCACTAGCTTCCTGGAAACATGCTAATTATATGACTCTCCCCTCACCTTCCTTCCCAGCCCTGCACAACCCACCTGGGCTTCCCCCGGTGGGAACGCTCTAAGAATTTAGAGTTACAAGAAAAATTTATGGCCATGGTATTAGTCAGGGTTCTCTAAAGGATCAGAACTGATAGAATGAATATATAGAGAATGTATACATATGATTTATTGGAGTGCCTGACAGGCTCTGGCCCACCTACTCCAACTACCACCATCTCCTGACACAAGGGCCAGGAACCTGGTAGTTGTTCAGTCCAAGAGGCTGGATGTCTCAGCTGGTCTTCCATCTATGTTGGAATCTGAAGAAGTAGGTTCTCATACCAGCAAAGGAATACCTCTGCAGCAAGATAAATGAATTGATCAGCAAGAGAAAAAGCTGACAAGCAAAAAGTAAAGAGCTTCCTTCACCCATGTCTTTGTATATGGGGTGCTGGCATCATTAATAATCAAAGTATGGTCTGTCAGATTGAGGGGTCTTCCTGCCTCCAGCAATCCAATCAAGACAATCCTCCACAAGCACGCCCAGCAGCTCAGGTTTTAGTTGATTCCAGATGTTGACAACAAAGATTAGCCATCAGTGGCTCATTAACCTATCTCCTGTCCAGAAGCCTTCGTTGGGGATTTCAGATTGAAACACCCAGCATGGAATTCACTGTCTCTACTGGCAGTCCACACCATTGGTCTGCCTTTCTTCCCGTACATACTATCTTTCTTACATAACTCTTCTTACTGTTTTGTTTTGGGCGTTTGTGTTAGTAGGAATCAAACCCAAGGTTTCATGTGTACTAGGCAAGCATTTTCCACTGCACTCTGTCCCCTGATCCCTTTTTATTTTCTGTGTTTTAATTTTGAGGCAGGGTCTCACTAACAGCACCCAGGCTAGCCTAGAACTTACTCTGTAGCCCACAGCTTACAAAGCTCTTTCAGACTCCCAAGTGCTAGAATTACAGGTATGTGTCACCCTAAGTGTCTACATTAGTTAAGGTTCTCTAGAGCAGCGCTGCTTCTCAACCTATGGGTTGGAAACTCTTGGGGGAATGTCGTGGATCAGATAGTGACATTACAGTTCATAACAGTAGCAAAGTTACAGTTATAAAGTAGGAACAAAATAATATTATGTCTGGGGGTCACCACAACATGAAGAACTATAATAAAGGGTCCCAGTATTTGGAAGGTTAAGAACCACTGCTCTGGAGGAACAGAACTTAGAGAATAAACCTCGAAATGTAGATAGATAGATAGATAGATAGATAGATAGATAGATAGATAGATAGTAGATAGACAGACAGACAGATACTTAGAAAGAGAGAAAGGGGATTTATTAGAGTGGCTTACAGGCTTTACAGGCTTGTTCCAGCTAGTCCAGTAATGGCTGTCTACCAACAGAAAGTCCTAGCTGTTCAGACCACGAAGCTGATGTCTCAGCTGGTCTTCAGTATATATCAGAATCCCAAAGAAGTAGGCTTTAATGCCAGCAAAGAAATGAACTTGCCAGGGAGAATGAGTCCAGCAGGCAAAGAGCAAGCTTTCTTCTTCCATGTTCTCCATGTAGGCTTCCAGCAGAACGTGAGTCCCAGATTAAAAGTGGCTACTCCCACTTCAAATGATTTCATTAAGAAAAAAGAATCCCTCACAGGTGTGCCCAGTCACGTGGGTTTTAATTAATTCTAGATGCCATTGAGCTGACAACCAAGAATAGCCACCACACTAGCTAAGCATGTTGTTCGAATATATTTAAAATGTAATAAGAATAATAAAGGAAGCAATATTTAATGAACTTCATCATTGATATCAATTATTATCAAAAAGAACAGAGTGGGCCAGTGAGTAGAGGCGCTTGCCACCAAGGCTGATGGCCTGAGTTTGATCCCTAGAATTTACACATTGGAAAGAGAGAGCCAACTCCACAGAGTTATCTTCTGACCTTCACATGGGTGCCGCCTCCCCTCAGTAAAGAACCATAAAAAAAATAAAAATAGAAAAAAGGAAAGAGTAGGCAACTGTAGTGGCTTATGCCTGTGATCCCAATAACTTGAGAGACTCAGGTAGGGTACCAAGAGTTCAAGACCAGCCTCAGTTATATAGCAAGTTGCAAACTAGCCTAGGGTACATAACACACTGTCCCCCAAAATAAAAATTCCAAAACCCAAAATGTAACAACACAAAAAAATGAACCAATGAGGGTTTTTCCCCTCACTCATCAACAGAGAAAAAGACCAAAAGACATGACCCTGTTTGTTCACGTTTACACTAATAGCAGAAGAGCTGTGGTTTAGACCTTCTCTAGGTCAGCTAATATCTGGAGGGGAGATTGGACAGAAAGACCAGAAGAACAGAGGTCTAATAGGAGACACTGGGCACCATCAATAATCAAATTGTGACACGTCATAACTTCTGAATTAATACAGTCGAGGAACGTGTTTTTGAAGGAGTTCTTTGATACACTGACAAGATTTGACCTGATTAGAACAGAGTCTTGGATGGGCACTTAAGGTAATGACAGTGCTTAAGAGCATGGGTGTGTTTTCAAAACATGTAGGTGTGGCTTATGGCTCTGTCACCACTTTAGAAATGTAGCCTTGGACAAGTTACTCGACATTTCTAAGCATCAATTTCTAGAGTTGCTAAATGAGGATAATAGCCCATAGGTCATAAGGTTGCTGTATGAACTATATAAAGTAATCAGATGAAGGTTTAACGGACTGTTTGATACACTGTAGCAAATGTCAGCCTTGGGAACTGACAATGGGAGGCACAGAGGGGCTGGCTAGAGCACTGTGGTCTAGGGTGACATCACCAGTGGAGTACTGAGGTAGAAAGTGTTCGTCCATGGGGCTGGACAGATGTCTCTGTAGAGCGCCTGTGCATAAGAAAAAGCAACAACGGGCTGGGGAGATGCCTCAGCGGTTAAGAGCACTGACTGCTCTTCTGAAGGTCCTGAGTTCAATTTCCAGCAACCACATGGTGGCTCCCAACCATCCGTTATGAGATCTGACACCCTCTTCTGGAGTGTCTGAAGATAGTTACAGTGTACTCACATGTAATAAATAAATCTTTAAAAAAAAAAAAAAAGAAAAGAAAAAGCAACAACAATAACAAAAAAGAAAGAAAGAGGAAGGAAGGAAGGAAGGGAGGGAGGGAGGGAGGGAGGGAGGGAGGAAGGAAGGAAGGGAGGAAGGAAGGAAGGAAGGGAGGAAGGAAGGAAGGGAGGAAGGGAGGAAGGAAGGAAGGAAGGAAGGGAGGAAGGAAGGAAGGGAGGAAGGAAGGAAGGGAGGAAGGAAGGAAGGGAGGAAGGAAGGAAGGAAGGGAGGAAGGAAGGAAGGAAGGGAGGAAGGAAGGAAGGAAGGGAGGAAGGAAGGAAGGGAGGAAGGAAGGAAGGGAGGAAGGAAGGAAGGGAGGAAGGAAGGAAGGAAGGAAGGAAGAAAGGAAAGAAGGAAGGAAGGAAGGAAGGAAAGAAGGAAAGTAGGCATGGTTGAGCACATGTCTGTAACACTAAAACTGTGGAGAGCAGAAACAGAAGAATCTCTGAGGCTTTTTGGCCACCTGTCTAGCTCCAAGTTCAGTGAGAAACCAATGTTCGCTCTGCCCTCTACAAGTGTGCACACATGCACATGCACACACACACACACACACACACACAGAGAGAGAGAGAGAGACAGAGAGAGTGAAAGAGACAGAGACAGACAGACAGACAGACAGACAGACAGACAGATGGACAGACGGTCAGATGGACGGACAGAGATTGATATTTTAGCAATTAAAGAGAGTTTAGAAAAGATGCTAGGCCCGAGGACAGACATTTTGGAATTATCTACCTAAGGTAACCTAAAGGACATTGAAAGTATTTTAAAAGGGATGATAACAGGTATCTCACTACTCTGGAGGACTGCCTTGAGGTCAAGGTTGCGGTGTTCTAAAGTCTAGGCTCGCATAATACCTGTGGTTCCTCCCAGCACTTCTTATCCTAACCCCTTCCCCAGGGCCTCATCAGCCCTGGGGCTGGGTTTCCCTTCCCTTCCCCAGCTTTGGAATATACGATTCCTATATAAACCAGCTATTTTGGCCACAAGCCCTCTCGGCTCTTGGCTCCACACTTGGTTCTCTTGATTTCTTGGTCCCAGGTTCCTCCTCAGTCTGCCTGCCTTCTCTTCTCTTCCTCTTTTGCTCTCACCATCTCTCTCTCTCCTCTCATGACCCTGTCTGTTCTGTTAGCCATGTTCAGTCTGGACCCTTCCAGATGCCTCTGGCTGAACTCTCCCTCATCTGGACAACAAAACCCTTCTCACCGTGCTAGGAAGCATCATGTAAACGGAGGCACTTATAGGTTGGGCTGGGCAATGAATCAAGATTAGTAGGACCTTGTCTCAAAAAGAAAAGAGATGGGCTGGAGAGATGGCTTAGTGGCTAAGAGCACTGACTGCTCTTCCAAAGGACCTAAGTTCAAATCCCAGCAACCACATGGTGGCTCACAACCACCTGCAACGAGATCTGACGCCCACTTCTGGAGACAGCTTCAGTGTACTTACATATAATAAATAAATCTTTATAAAAAAAAAAAAAGAAAAGAAAAGAGATGCCCAGGGCAGGGGCTCCATCTCAGAGGAGAAGGGGAGAGGGATTGGGAGGAGTGATTGTGTGAGGGGGGGACCAGGGGGAACGGCAATCCAGATGTAAAGTGAATGAATAAATTAATTAAAAAAATAAAGTAGATATTTTTAATATAAAAAAGTAGGCGGTATGTATGCTAATTACCATTCATTTGATGTGGATTTTGTTGTGAGGGAAATGGCATTTTTGTGTTTTGAGGCGAGATCTTGCTTTGTTAGCCCAGGCTAACCTCAACCTCAAGTTGACCTTCCTGCTTCAGCCTCCGTAGTGTTGAAATTACTAGCTTGTGCTACCACATCTGGCTTAGCCTGTATTTATCAAAGCTGTATCATGCCAAACACAAAATATTTTGGTTTTTTAGTTTGTTTTTGAGACAAGGTCTCAAGCTTGCTTTGAGCTGAGACTGGTCTCGCACCCCTGTTCTTTGCCCACCTCCTAGGTGTTGGGGTTACCTGTGTGCATCATGACACCTATCTATCCACTCCGCTTGTATTAGCTAATTTAATCACACAACTGCATGACCTACTTATCACAGTGACTTGTTAGGAGTACACTGTCCGAGCATGAGGGATGCCCCGAGCTCCACCACAGCACTGCAAAGACAGGAACAGTAACAACAGGGAAAGGGATGTCCTTGCTTTTCAGGTGAGGAAACCTGAAACCTCGCGTGGCTCAGGAGGGAAGAATTACTGGGTCACATTAGTTACCTGGGGAGGAAGGACCAGGGTCAAGCCCATCCCCGAACTGCTGAATCCTGGGCCCTTAACCTCTTATGTGCTACACAAAACTTCGTTCCTGGGACTCATGTCTAGAGAAGGTCACTGTGGTGTGCAAATTCATCATAATGGGGACAATGAGAAGATGGCATGGTTGTTCTTAAATGCAACTCGGGGCAAACAATTCCGCTAGTTGTAACACTATACTGAGAATGGAATTGATCCAGGCCACAGAGTTCTGGTTATTAACGATTTGAAGAATCAGAGCAGCTCATTTATTATAACCATGCACGAGGAAAGTGCTCCGGGAGGCAGGCCGAGGACAGGACGCTTATAAAACTAATTGAGAATGAGCCCCTGGGGAGCTTTCGCTGCCAGTAATCAAGAATAAAGTAGGAACCTGCCTACCTTTGTCTCCAGGGGCAAACTGCAAATCAAACAGCAGGAGCTTCCAGTGAAGGGAACTGCCTGAGCTTCAGAAGAGCCACGTGGTCCATCTGCCTTTGCTTCCTCAGCTCCGCCCACCCCCCAGTCTCTTCTGAAAGAGGGAGGCAGATGGCTTTGGGGAGATTCTGATTGGAGAAAGAAGTAAGAGACTGGGACTGTTTATTGGTCTACTGCAACAACCACAGGAAATAGGGACTTCTTCCCTCTCTTCCTTCCTTCTTTCCTTCCTCCCTCCCTCCCTTTCTTTCTTTTCTTTCTTAACCCTGGATGACGTGTTACTCAGTTAGTAGCCCAGGCTGACCTTGAGCTCACAACAATCCTCTCTTAGCCTCTAGAGTACTGAGATCTTCGTAAGAGTCCCTTTTGGGCCTGTTTGGGATATTTGAGATAATCTTGCTAGGAAACCCTCGCTAGCCTAGAACACACAGTAACCCTCCCACCGGAGTACTGGTATTACATACATGTACCACCATGCCTGGCATGTGGACACTACTCTTAATCCTGTTTTTACAGAGAGAGAAAGTAAGATGTATGAAGGTTAAATAATTTTGCCAGATCTCAAGTGTCTGGTCTTCTCCAGAAAGATTGTGTACATGAGCGTGTGTGTGTGTGTGTGTGTGTGTGTGTGTGTGTGTGTGTGTGTGTGTGTATGTGTGTGTATAAGAGAGAGAGAGAGAGAGATATCTGAGGTGAGTAATAGAGGCAGGCTCTCAGGTATTCCTGGCTAGTCTTGAATTTTTTATGTAGCTCAGGCTGACCTTGAACTCTGATCCCCCTGCCTCAGTTTCCCCAGCACTGGGATTACAGGTGTGCATCAACACGCAACCTTATTAGCACTTTCTAAGCATAGATTCAATACAGCCTTTAGCAAACCTATAAGCTTTTGGCTTGTAACAGTCTCTATGCTTGCCCTGGCCTCGGTATTGGCTTTCAGGTTAAGACTCTCTATGGAGAAGAGGATTATCTGGATGAAGAGGCAGTGACTGGGTATTCATTTCCTTCTTGCTTTCATGTGGTTTAGCTCTCTGGGCCGCCCACAGGAGTCTCTGTAAATTTTTGGTTCCCCCAAGGGCAATTCTAGAGTGGTTTAACTCTTCCTCCTCTTCGCCCGTCTAGTGTGGGGGCTCAACGGCATGTGGTCTCTTACTTCTGGAAACCGTATCACTACAGTACCTCTTGTATTTGTCAGGTTAGGTGAGGTTATGTAGCAACAACGAAAACAGAAATCCCAGTGTCTGTGACTAAATAAAGCCAAACTCTTTCACTCATCTTGAGCCGGCTTCAGGGTCAGCACCTACAGTGACCCTGGGAGCCCGGCTATCCCAATATGGGCCTCGCTATATCTGTACAAGAAATAGTGGACTACAGCAGGGGAGAGAAAACAAGTCACACAGTAGTTCTGATCGATTTGGCCTAGAGGTGACACTCATCAATTCTTTCTAGCCCATCAACCAAAGCAAATCAAGTGCTCCTGTTAAAATGAGGGAAGTAAGAAATACTGCAACCCATGGCCTTCTGGGAGCTGGACATGTCTGTCCAGAATTCTCATAATACATCACACAGTCTCCTCTCCCAGGCTAGTTGCAAACCATCCACTTCTACACTTTAAACTTTAACCTTCTACCTCTAAAGCCACTAGTCATTGCTCTGTCCCTTTTCTGTGTCCATCCCTCTTTGTCCCCCATGCTTTGGCGCCCTTCCCCGTGCATGCCCCTCACCTGCAATGCTTTCTGACTCTTTCTCCCCATGCTTCCTTTCACATCTGGTTTTCCAGGAGCTACTCAGCTGAGAGTGGTCTGGGAAGAGGCTCCTGATTTCCTGTGTTTGGAGGAGTCGGGAAGAGCAAGACCATTCTTTCTTGAGAAGGGGGTGAGGAAAGAGAGACGTGGGAAGCAACGAAGACATGAAAACAGGTTGCAGTCCTCTTCTGAGAGTTGGGTCCTTCTCGCATTCCTGGATGTAGTTACAGAAACAGTAGATGCAGAGACCTCGCTGGGGATGCTACCCAGAAGGCCTGAGTGGGCCTGAGGGGACCAAGTCAGCTGCCATCTGGGGCCAGATCCAGCACTTTGAGCCAGTCCACTGCAACATCTGCTCTATCTACAAGTCGCAGAAGCATGCAGAGGATCCGGATCCTGCAGAACAAGATGTCATTACTGCAGAGGGCCAGTCGTAGGCCCACCAGCCATCCCCCAGCATGGAGTTCCTGCAGCTGTAGCCTGGGCTGCTTGCTCTGCTAAAAGATGGAGGACAAGGGGTAGTGGTACTGCCTGCAGGCTACACGCATAACGGTCAAACCTTGCAAGTCTCAGGGCGACAGACATCGAGGATGGGGAGGTGTGCAGCAACCTGGAGCAGGTACAGAACCTGCCCCCAGTTCACAGCGCCACTCTGACTCTGACCAGGATATCCAAAAATGAATCTCGATGATGGTCCAGTATTTATGCTGTGTCAGAAATCAGAAACCTGGAACCAGACCAACAACTTGTTGCAATGAATATTTGCATGTAAAGGCGTTTGGGTAAAAATATAGACTGTGTGACACACTGCAGTTGACACAATGCAATGGAGAGGTGGGGAAGATGGAGGAGTGGAGCTGTGCATGCTCAGTGGAGAGAGGGGGAACTAAAGACTCGATGGCAGTGACAGGCATGAGAGAAGGCTGCAGTGGACAGGAGGACATGTCATTGCCGAGTAGTGTCGGCAGGGTGTTGTATAGCAGCCTGAAATTTGAGAAGACTCACCACCACCACCACCTCTCCCCCCAAATACGCTGCCCAACTGCATGGTTGCCCTGGTTCTGAGCAATGACAGGATGTCCGAGATGAGGAACAGTTCATTTTCTGGACTGGAGCTCCTCGTTAGACCTCTATGATCCGTGCTGCCCCTGGAGGCCATATTGGTATTTATAGTCCATGCTGTTGTCCTACGCCATGTTGAAGCCCGAGGCTTATGTGTATGTCTGTGGTCTGGGCTGGTGTTGGAGGTCATGTCAATGTCCCAGGCCTGTGCTACTGCTGAAGGCCAGGTGGACCTCTGTTGTCTGTGCTACAGCAGGAGGCTATGTTATCAACTGTGGTCCAGCAGAGGCCAGGAAGGCCATATTGATGTGCACGGATTGTATTGACACCTGAGGCCACGTTGGGATCTGTGGTCCTCCTGCAGCTGGAGTTACCGCTGAAGGCCATTTGGATGTTCATGATCTGTGCTGCCATCTGAAACCATGTTGATGCTTGTGGCCGGCGCTGCCACTGAGGACCATGAGGGTGTCCGTGGTCCATGCTGCAGCTAAAGGAGTCTATTGATGTCCATGGTCTGACCTGTAGTCTGAGCCCATGTTGAGGTCTGAGCTGCAGATGAAGGCCATGTTGACGACTGTGGTCTGTGATTCCACAGGAGGCTATGTTGATGTTTGTTGTCTATGTTACCACCAAGACCATCATGGATGTCTGCGGTCCGTGCAGCCACCTGAAGCCTTGTTGGTGTCCGTGGCCTGGCCAGACTGCCACCAGGGACCCTATTGGTGTCCATGGCCCATGCTGCAGCAAAGGGCCGTGTGGATGTTTATTGTCCATGTTGTTGCAAGAAACCACGTGGAAGTTCATGGTCCATGCTCCCACTGACTCTAAAGGGCAAGGAAGCTACTTTTGCAGTGGTATTAATGACTGCAGACTCACAGTTGAGAAAGAGGGACATAGAAGGCTTCTATGACAACCTCCTACCCACACTCCAAAAGAGTAACAGCCTAGACTTGATGCTGTTGAAGAGAACTCTTAAAAATTTCGATAAGGGATGCTAAAGTTTAGCTCTCTACAATTGTTGGCTTCTGGTGGGTGTGCCAGTAGGAAAGGATTCAGTTTTAAGGGCTAGCCACTGGGAGTTTGACTATACTTTAGTCAATATATGGGCAACACAAATTGAACTTGTTGAGGGGGGAGCTTCCTGTTTTGCTTTTTCTTCTTTTTTTTTTGTGGGGGAGGATATCATGAGGGTGGGGGAATGGGCCAAGGAGGACTGGGAAGTGAATGTGATCAGGGTGCGTTATGTGAAATTACCAAATAATCAATAGAAATAGTATGTTGGGGAAAGAACAAACAAAACAAAACAAACAAACAAACAAAGACCTCTGGGAAACTGACCTCATGTTCGCTGGTAGGAATGAGGATAGGTCATCCATAGAACATATACATTCTGATCTGACAAAACAATAATACACCTTTTATTATTTTGCATTATTGAGGAAACCTAAGACTGATAGATGCTAGGTGAACACTCCACCACTAAGTACATCCTTAGCTCCCAGTGTTTTGTTTTGTTTTTTGTTTATGTTTTGCTTTGTTGATATAGTGTTTAAGTAATCAAGGCTGTCCTCAAATTCGATGTGTATCTGAGTCTGGGCTCCTGATCCTCCTGCTTCCATTTTCTAATTAGTAGGATTATAGACATGGTACCAGAGCTGACCTTTATTATTTTTTCTTGTTTGCTTTCATGTTTATTTGTTTGTTTGTGGTTTGGGTTATTGTGATAGGACCTCTCTATACAGTCTTGGAAGGGTGAGTACTTGGATTGTGACCCAGGTGGAATTATAAGTAAGTAGCACAATTGCTTTATGTATGTGACACATACTCACACACTCAATGTCTAGCCCAGGCTAGTCCAGAATTTACTATGTAGATGAGGTTAGCCTTAAACTTATGTCAATTCTCTTGACTCCACCTCCAAAGTGCTGAGATTATAAGCATGTGTAACCACAGGCAGTATCAAATGCATTATTGTAACCGTTCACACAATTAGCAAATCAAGAAGTTTCTTCTGAGCATGCGTGTGAAAATACATCAAAGCTAATAACAAGAACTAGCTTATAAAGATTGCTTTTTTCTCTTCTCCTCCTTCTTCTTCTTCTTCTTCTTTTGGTTTTTGAGACAGGGTTTCTCTGTGTAGCCCTGGTTGTCCTAGAACTCACTCTGTAAACCAGGCTGGCCTTCAACTCAGAAATCCACCTGACTCTGTCTCCCAAGTGCTGGGATTAAAGGCATGCGCCACCACTGCCCAGCTGCTTTTTTCGTTAATAATTACATGGAGTCTGTACAATGAATGTTAGGTCCACAAAGAGAAGAGGTAGGGGGGAGCCATAGGTCATTCAGTCTTATAGGGATCCTGGAAGAGATTTGTAGTCTCTCATGGCTGGAAATAGTCATTTAGTCTTTGTGACTAAGGACCCGTGGGAACAAAATGTTAAAATTAGGAAAAGTTGTCCAGGTGATGGTGGTACATGCCTTTGATTCTAGCACTTGGGAGGCAGAGGCAGGCAGGTCTCTAAGTTTCTGACCAGCCTGGTCCACAGAATGAATTCCAGGACAACCAGAGCTATGCAGAAAAAAAAACCAGTCTTGCCTCCCCCCAAATAATAAAATAAAAATATATAAATAAATAAAAATAGAGAAAGGAGCAGAAAAGGAAAGCAGTTAGCTTGAAGGACGAATTTTGCCATCCTTAGAATTCTAAGATAATAGATTTATGGAATGAGACTTTTTTTTTTGGTTTTTCAAGATTTTTAGTAGAGTCAAATGAGGAAGTCCATTACATTTCTTCTTCACAGCCAAACGAGGGCGAAGAGTGTGCTTTAGTGAATCTGCCTCCTTGTCTGTGATGATGAGGGTAGAATGGTGTCTGCTGCAGTGAGCTTCAGGCTTCACATCATGCTCATTTTTTCTTGATTGATGGACTTGTCCTTTTGCCTGGCTGTGATCAGAAAGTTCTTCAGCATTCTGCAGTATGAGAGCCCAAGGCTTGTGGCTGGCATCTGGTGAAAACTCAACACTTTGTCTTTTGAGACAGGGTCTTATTATATAGTCTTGGCTGGTCTGCTACTCACTCTGTAGACCAGGCTGATCTTGAATTCATAGAGATCTGCCTGCTTCTGCCTCCTGAGAGTTGAGATCAAAGGCAGGTGCCATTAGGTCTGGAACCCAAGACTTTTTTTTTTTTAATAGGATCTCATTATGTAGTTCTGGCTGTCCTGGAGCTCTCTCTATAGATCCATATGGATGACCTATCTGCCTCTGCCTCTGCCTCTGCCTCTGCCTCTGCCTCTGCCTCTCTGCCTCTCTGCCTCTCTGCCTCTCTGCCTCTCTCTTTCTCTCTCTGGTTTTTTTTTCGAGACGGGGTTTGTCTGTGTAGCCCTGGCTGTCCTGGAACTCACTCTGTAGACCAGGCTGGCCGCAAACTCAAAAATCTGCCTGCCTCTGCCTCCCAAGTGCTGAGATTAAAGGCGAGCGCCACCACCGCCCAGCTCTGCCTCTGCCCTTCAAATGCAGAGATGATAGATATGAGCTGCCACATTTTCATTTTAGAGAATAAGATCTTAAAATTCAGGTATTCCAACTCCCATTTTATGACCCTGGGCCACATTCTTTTTCTTTTTTTTTTTTTAAGATTTTGTTTATTTATTATATATAAGTACACTGTAGCTGTCTTCAGACACACCAGAATAGGGCATCAGATCTCATTACAGATAGTTGTGAGCCACCATGTAGTTACTGGGAATTGAACTCAGGACCTCTGGAAGAGCAGTCAGTGCTCTTAACTGCTGAGCCATCTCTCTGGCCTAAGACACAGTCTTTTTATATAGATCATGCTGGCTTAGAATTCAATAATTTAGTCCAGGTTGGTCTCAAAGTCATGATACTCCTGCTTCAGTAACCTAAAATTACAAGCCTGTGCACCCAGGGCAAATATGTTCTTTCCTTACATATAAAATTCTTGTGTTAGAAGGGATGTCTGCAGGGATGAATCCTCCTTGTTCAGACCCATGTTCTCATGTTCAATGACACAATGTTTTTGACTTAGGAACTTGAAAGCAGTGCTTGCTTCAGCAGCACATATATTAAAACAGGAACTTGAAAGCTTAGTGTGTGGGTGTGTAGGTGAATGTGCTCACCGTGTGCTCATACATGCACTTGTGAGAGGAAGAATATTAAACCCAGGTCATCAGGCTTACCTGATAAGCTTTTTATTATTATTATTATTTTTTGTAAGTGTGTCAGGGTTTCTCTCTATATATAGCCCTGCTGTTTTGAAACTTGGTATGTACATCAGGCTGGCCTCAAACTCACAGAGATCCACCTGTCTCTGCCTCCTGAGTACTGGAATTAAATGCATCTGCCAAACTGCCTGCCACTGTGCCCAGTGTATCGAGCACTTTTACCTGCTGAGCTGGGCCTTTGACTTGGGAACTTGAAGCAATAGAAGTGTAATGGGGCTCTGAGCTGACATCACTTACACTGGTTCCAACATGATCATAAACTTCGAATGGTCCCTCCATTGTAAAATGATGGGCTTGGGTGCCCTCAGTGCTGACTGACAAACCTCAAAAGGCTGAAATCTCAATAAGTAACTGACCTGCAGAGAGTTTCTGGCCCTCTGGGAAAACTGCAAAAGCAAAGGTAGATGGTGGAAGTAGCAGACTCTCTGCCGTCCCTTGTTAAACTGAACTAGGAAATGAGTATTTCTCCCCTGCTTCTGTTGTGTGAGGCTGTTGGTTGGCAAATGGAGACTATGCTTAGGTTTTCATCTGGCTCTGTTGTCCCTGCTAAAAATAAGCCACTGGTGTCAGACAAGCTGAGTCATTTTCATACATGACTACGTGGAGGAAAAGTGACAGAGGTCACCAAGGCTCTGTTGGACTATTTCCTTTCTGACCAGACACCACCCTTGTTCCAATCAGCCCCTCTTTTTCTGTTTTCTTTTTCCTCCAGATAAGCTTAAGTAGAAAATGTTTTTGACATCAAGGTATTGTGATTCAGTTTGCTCACATCCTGTTTCTGCTCATGGACTGACCTCATCTTAGATTTCATTTCTTCATTTATTTCGTTTTACTTTTTTAAGGAATAGAAGTTGATTCTCACTTCTATAACTGCACTTTAGAGTGTGTAGACTGACTCATATATAAAGTCATCCCCTTGGTGATGTGGCAACACGAGGGCAGGTTCTAGCTAGCTTACCAGTGTTCTGTCTTTCATCTCCCCTCCCCCAAACAGTATCTAACTCTGCAGTTCTGAGCCCAGGCTGTACTGGAACTCACTGTCTAGCCTGGACTGGCTTCTCACTTCTGCTAACCTTCCACCTCAGCCTCTAGAGTTCTAGGATTACAGGGGTGAGCAACTATGCCTGGCAGAAGTTAACTCTTAACAAGAATAGATCTGCAAGGTTATCCCCATGAAATCTGTTTAAAGAATGTTTGGGGGGCACAGGTGCAGCTCAGTCGCACTTACCTGGCATGTCCACGGCACTGCCAACACCAGCAACAAGCCTTTCAAAAGAAAAAGCCATGGAGCACTTGGAAAAAAAACTACTCTGACACTTTTCAAGAGCCCAACATTCCACAAGCAACTGCCTCTCCAAACAGTTGCAGGTCGAATGGAGTGATGAGTCACTTGGCTTTGCATACGGCCATATGAGCAGGTCTGATCCCTGAGAGCTCTCTTTCTCTTTCAGTGACTTCCTCTCTCTTCCTAAGTGGGAAAACACGTGTGTGAAACAAGAAAAACTTAGTGTCAGATAGAAATAACCATAGCAGTTTTGTCAGGCTGGCTACACAACTGAGCTGGTAATTCCAACCTTCCCCTGATTGTAACTATTGTGCTTAGGAAGAAACTCCTCCCTTCCTTCCCTCATCAACTCCCCACCCCCATCTCCTCACCCTAGAGTCTCCTCAATTTCTGCAAGGGTAAGGAATCTCTTGGAATGGAATTTCCTTCCCTTCAGGAATCAAAAGTAAACACTCCAAAGTCCACACTGCGACTTGTTTTTCCTCGATAATTCTTGGACTTTATGAGAATCTCAGTCCTTGGGGGTTAGAGACGAGTTCTGGGAATCAGAGGTCTACTATTGTCTATATAATCAGGAACTCACTACCAGGCTCCTGTTACTGCAACAAAAACAGAGCCAATTTTACTGTTAATCTCTCTCTCTCTCTCTCTCTCTGTGTGTGTGTGTGTGTGTGTGTGTGTGTGTGTGTGTGTGTGTTGTGTGTGATGTACATTAAAGACATGTGAGCACCAGCATGTGTGGACAGATGTGGATAGAGGTCAGAGGACAACTTTCTGAAGTAACCATCCGCCCTGGTTTCCAGGAGTCAAACTCAGGTCATTAAGCTTGCTTGGCAAGAGCCTTATTTGCCCAGCCA
The DNA here is from genome assembly GCA_036184795.1 of Tokudaia tokunoshimensis. NCBI lineage: Eukaryota > Metazoa > Chordata > Mammalia > Rodentia > Muridae > Tokudaia > Tokudaia tokunoshimensis. The sequence continues at coordinate 27,810,792 of BTHU01000010.1, read as the reverse complement.
TCTAATAGTCCATTTTATTTTTACTTTAAGAATTTTTAACTTTTTGTTCTCTTTGAAACAGGGACTCTGATAGGTTTTTCTCTGCCATTAATACACATCACACACACACACACACACACACACACACACACACACACACACACACTCAGGTTTATTGGGAGGCTGGTCTTGCCCAATCGAGTTCACTGACCCCAAGGAAGGAGGCCAGGGAAGTTGCTGTGGGGAAGAAAAGAGGGGAGGGAAATGAGAGAGAAACAGTGGAGACACAAAGAGAGAGAAAGGAGAGAGAGAATATCCTAGAGATGCAACAGACCCTCACCCAGATATCAACACACTGTCTATGCTAAATCATGAGCACAGAGCAAATGTTCTTCCAGACACTGGCAGCCTGCTATTTATGTGCTACCTATTCCCAGGGATGTAGGAGTCTCCTGCAGCGGCTGGAGTCTCTGAGCAATCACCTGTGCAGGGTAAAGATGGCCCTGCTTATGAGATATCTGTGCTCCGCAAAGAAGGTGTTAAGGAATAAGTTCTCACATCTCTTGAAATGTCTTCCATAGTTGGTCACTGCTGCACACTCCTGATTAGACTTACTGGATTGTCTGAGAAGATCTGAAGTGGGTCGGAGCAAATCAAATGCAGAGTTAAGACCCTCATGGTCATCCTGGGAAAATCTAGCCATGCTGCAACACATCTACCCAGCAAGGGCTCCTGTTGACTGGCTCAGCTCCCAGCCCTGTCCTTGATGTCTGGATTCTTATCAACTAAATTCCAGTCCCCTGGAAAGGAGACCGTGGACCAGATTTGGATGGTAGCATCGTTTGCTCAAATGACTATATACGAGCTTATCAAACAATATTTGGAGCAGTGCATGGATGGAACAACTGCTCTACCACAAGTCGCTTTGGGGATACCACCTTTCCTGTCCATGGAGAAAGATTTCAAGAAGCATCTTGTGAATGGTTTGAATTCATAGGTGCTCTCCAGCATAATGACTCCATCAAACTTGCTCCAGGAGCACTTGCGAACCTTTCCTCAGCATCACTTTTTTTGGCACAAGCTTGAGAGTGCGACGATGACAGCATTCAAAGAGTCAGTAAATCCATCTGGTTCAAACCTGACAGAGCCTTACAACATAAGGCTAGAGAGCACCAAATCATCCCCCTCAGGAATAGGTGGGGAAATGAGCCCCAGGGTCCGGGCTGTTCTCAGGGTGATTGGTGCCGCTGGCTTTGCCATGGAAAAGTGAACTGATTTAAAAGAAAGAAAGAAAGAAAGGAAGGAAGGAAGGAAGGAAGGAAGAAAGGAAGGAAAAAGAAAACATAGTCTTAGACAATATTTCTGTGGGTTTTTTTTAAGAAATCAAAATTTTAGAATCCTCACTGCATACATCTCTATTTGCTTATTCACTTACTTATTCCTTCCTTCCTTCATTTATTCACTCATTTTGATGTAGTCTTATGTAGCCCAAGCTGGCCTGGAAGTCACTGTGTAGCTGAGGTTAGCCTTGAACTTCTGATCCTCCTGCTTCAAAATTCCCAAGGGATGGGAATACACTCTTGAGCTACTGCACCTGATCAAAACCATCATTAAATTTATTTATTTATTAGGGAAAATCCTACAGCAATTTTTCTTTTTTTAAAGATTTATTTATTTATTTTATGTATATGAGTATACTGTAGCTGCCTTCAGACACACCAGAAGAGGGCATCTAATCCCATTATGGATGGTTGTGAGCCACCATGTGGTTGCTGGGGATTGAACTCAGGACCTCTGGAAGAGCAGTCAGTGCTCTTAACCACTGAGGCATCTCTCCAGCCCTATTTATTGGTTTTTCAAGATAGGGTTTCTCTATATAACAACCCTGGCTGATCTGCAAATTGCTTTGTAGACCAGGCTCATCTCAAACTCACAGAGGTCCACATGCCTCTGCCTCACAAGTGCTGGGATTAAAGGTAGGCACCACCATGCCTGACTTCACAATTTTAATTTATAATTACATTTATAAGTATTAATTTATAAGTACATTTAATTTATAATTACATTATTGCAATGCATTTATTATATATTACATTTGTAAATCACATTAATTCATAACTACACATGGAAGCACCACAGTGTGTGTGCAGAGGTCAGAAGATAACTAGTGGAGCAGCCTTGCTCTTCCATGTGTGCACTAGGAATGGATGCACAGTACCAAGCTTGGCAGAAATGGCTTTACTCACTGAACCATCTTGCTGGCCCTCAGTAGCAGAATTTTAGAATGAAAACTCAGGTCTTTAACAAATCCCCAAATTCTACAAATAAACTAAGGTTCACTAGTCTTTACTGTGGTGACTTGCATCTAACAGGTACTTAGTCATTATTAGTTGGTTCTCACCCCAACCAAAGTTGTTTGCAGTGACAGGACATGGGAGACTACAAAGTTCTCAACTTCAAAACCATTTTCTTTCAACTCTCTTATACCAGGTTATGTTGTTCCACTGGATCTACTTGTCCCTAAATTCACAGTATTGTTTCACTTATTTATTGAATCTTGCCTGGTGTATGCTAAGTAAGCAGCATTAAACTATCTTCCCATGTTCTACCCCTCTCCCTCCCTCCGTCCGTCCGTCCGTCCGTCTGTCTGTCTATCGTTCCTCTATCTCTGTGTGTGTTTGTATGTTTTAACACACAGTTTTATTATGCATCAAGCATACCTGGTACTCACTAACTACTAAATAAAGCAGGTTGACTTCTAATTCACTATCCTTCTGTCTCAGCTTCCCCTGTGCTGGTATTACAGATGTGAGCCACCACACTTGGCTTCGTTTATTAGTTCTATTGAGATTTAGCTCATATACCATATGACTTAAGTGTAGAATAGAATGTCTTTTAATATATTGACAGATTTGTACATTATTTCAACTTTAGAACATTTCTATTACCTCAAAGGAAATTCCATACTCATTATTGATCAGTCCCATTTATCACTATCACAAAATTCATGTAACCACTAATTTACTGTGTCTTTGGATTCAACAATTATGGACATTTCACATGAGTGGGACCATATATTTCATTTAGTGTATGTTTTTGATATTGATCCATGTTGCAGTATGTACTTTATTACTTAATGCTATTCCATTACACACTTTATTACATGTAGCACACATACACTCTCAGCAAACACGTTAGCTCATAGCCATCTATAATGGATCTGATTCCCTCTTCTGGTGTGCATGAAGATACAGCACATATTTATACATGTGTGCATGTGGTTGCTGAGGACTGAACTCAGGATCTCTGGAAGAGCAGTCAGTGTTCTTAACCGCTGAGCCATCTCTCCAGCCCCCATTCATTAGTTTTTTTGTTTTTTTGTTTTTTTTGGTTTTTTCGAGACAGGGTTTCTCTGTGTAGCCCTGGCTGTCCTGGAACTCACTTTGTAGACCAGGCTGGCCTCGAACTCAGAAGTCCTCCTGCCTCTGCCTCCCAAGTGCTGGGATTAAAGGCGTGCGCCACCACCGCCCGGCATTAGTTTTTTAAAAAAGATTTGTGTGTGGGTATGCTGAGTGGGTGTACCACATGCATGTAGGTGCCTATAGAGGCCAGGAGTCAGGCCTTTTGGAGGTGGAGTTACAAATGGTTGTGTGCTGCTGGATATGAGTGGTGGGGACCTAACTGTGGTCCTCTGGAAGAGCAGTGAGCACTCTTAACTGCTAGGCCATATCTCTCATCCCTTATTTTAATGTAAAAACTTAATTGTAGCAACATGGTGGTGGTGTACACCTTTCATCCCAATACTGGGGTGAGTTCAAGGTCAGCCTGCACTAAAGAGAGAGTTCTAGAACAGCCAACCCTACACACAGAAACCCTGTCTCCAAAGTTGTATTCATTTGGGGAAGGGACATGTGGAGTTCTCAGAAGGAGTTTCAGAGTTTTTTCTCCTATCCTGTGTGTCTGGTAATCAAACTCAAAGGTGTCAGGCTTAGTGGTATGGGCCTCTACTCAAGCTGTTTATTTTTCCCATTATGTGTGTATGTATTTGTGGAGTGTGTGTGTGTGTGTGTGTGTGTGTGTGTGTGTGTGTATTAACTCAGTGCAGTGCTTCTTAATGGCCAGTGGTTATTGGATTCCCTGGAGCTGGAGTTGCAGGTGGTTGTGAGCTGCCTGAACCTGGCTTCTCAGCAGGAACAGTACTTGTTTGTTTTTGGCCAGAGATCAGTACCTGTCTTAAACACCGAGGAATCTCTCCACTCTACCCTTATATTAATAGAAAAACCTAAAGTTACGTTTTATTTCTGTATGTGCTGCATCAGGTGAGTGAAGGTTAGAGGACAACTTGTGGGAGGTGGTTCTCTCTTTCTCCCCTGTAAGGCATGGGATTGAACTCAGGTTGCTGGAATGTAGTGGCAGGCACCCTTACCTACTGAACCATTTCACTGACCCCTACATTTTATATTTTGAAGCAAGGTTTTTCCTCTGGTCCAGGTTGATCTGGAGCTTATGGTTTCCCTGTCTTAGACTGATGACCTGAGTTTCCATGGTGGAAGGAAAAGAACTGACTCTGGCCTCCATAAACAAAATGCAATCATTTAAAAAAAATAGTGGCACATGCCTTTAGTCCCAGCACTCAGAAGACAGAGACAGGCAGATGGCTATATATTCAAAGTCAGTCTGGTCTACAGAGTGAGTTCCAGGACAGCCAGGGCTACTCAGAAAAACCCTGTCTTGAAAAACAAAACAAAAACAAACACAAAGAAACAAACAAAAATCAAAAAAATTCTTTAAACATTCTTAAGTGTACAATAATATTGTAGAAAGACTAAAAATAACTCTTGCTCTAAGTCTTCCATCTCTGACTCCCAGGAAAATAGAGGTAACTTGGGAAGACAGAGTGGCATCTCTCATGAAGGGGCAGGGGAGGGAGAGAAAACATTCATAGCAAGATTTCCTCCATTTTCAAGGTGAGATTAAGAAGTAATATGTGGGGCTGGAGAGATGGCTCAGTGGTTAAGAGCACTGACTGCTCTTCTGAAGGTGCTGAGTTCAAATCCCAGTAACCACTTGGTGGCTTACAACCATCCATTATAAGATATGATGCCCTCTCCTGGTGTGTCTGAAGACAGCTACAGTGCACTTACGTGTAGTAATAAATAAATCTTTGTGCTGGAGCAAGCGGGGCCTAGAGTGGTTCTGAGTTCAATTCCCAGCAGCCACATGATGTCTCACAATCATCTGTACAGCTATTGTGTACTCATATACTTAAAATAATAAAAAAATCCAACAAGTTGGTTAAAAAAAAGTGATATTCGGCCTGAAGAAATAGGCTCAGTAGTTAAGTGAGCTGGCTGCTCTTGCAGAAGACGAGGGTTTGGTTCCCACCACACACATATGGGCAACTCACAACCAGTTAAAACTCTAGTTCTAGCTGATAGGGCACCCTGTGTAGGCACTGCACACAACTGGTGTCCAGACATGCACACAGGCAAAACCTTAGTTCACATAAAAAAAAAAATAAAGTTTTAAAAAAAGTGACAGGGTATTTGGGGCTCCTACTCAACTAGCTGGGCAGCATTCCTATAACATAGACATATACACAAAGTAAGGATGATAAAGGGAGACAGGGAGACCACAAGCTAAGGGTAGTGGCCCAGGGGTAAGGGAAATTGGCAGAACAAACACCAAGTTAGTTTTGATAGCTTTCATCTTTGTCCTTTGGCTTTTATAATAATGGCACTGGCTCAACTTCTACAGTGCTCTTTGGTGTCTTCCAGGAAGATCGAAATGTAGGAGACTTTGGGCACAATCTGAAACTTCTAAACACCAAACAGGGTATTTGGGACCCCAGGAGGTAGTCGATTTTCTCCCTAATAATTTGTCTATTTAAATCCTATCCTCTTATTTTTAGAGGAGTCGGAGTCGGTGTACTTCTGAGTCACCTATGGCAAAGAGAAGGGGCTTTTGCGAGTGACTTCCGCCAAACTTGAGAAAGGAAGATGAGGATACACGGAAGTAATCTCTGACTCAGCCTGCCCCAGGCTGGGGTGTTGTGGCATTCCCCACAAGTGACGCACTCCCAGGAGAGGTGATCTCATGTATCATGGGACTTATTCCCACCACTGACTCCACCCCATATCCTCCTCTGCTTTTTCTCTCACTTCCCAGCTCCGCCTCCCTTTCAAGATCAGAGAGGGGCGGGTGGTGGTGGCTGCAGCCAGAAATGTCTTTCGTAGGCAGGGAGCAGAGACACCCAGTATTTGGAAAAATGCAAGAAGTGGTGTTCATTTTCCCTTCTCCAGACGCTTTGCTCTTGCGGTTAAGGCTATCCTTACTCTTCCTTAACATCAAACAGTACTATCTTACTCGAGGCAACCTTATCCTCCTGTAGACACAGCTGTTTCCCTCATCCTTTTTCCGTTTTTCTCTGAGTCCGGCATTCTCAGTAGGACGTAGTTCGAGTCTCGCCCCTGCCTCTTTCCTGTTCTAGCTGCATGACCTTGACTAACCCGAAACTTCCCTGGGCCTAGTTTCTTTGTCTGTTAAACAGGAGCCAAACGTCTGGCGCACCGTGAAGGCGCTAGATGAGCTGTAGAAAGACGAAGACGCTTGCTATCGCCTCGGGAAAGTTGTCACCCTCCAGAGCCCCTCCCTTTCCTCTGGGAACGGCCAGAAAACGCAGCCTCCGGCTGTCACTTCCTCCACCTCTCACCTCTCAGCCCGCGCGGCGCGGGGTGTTGGCGTCACAGCCGGCGCACACCGCCGCAAGGCTCCGCCCCCGGCCGCGCCTGGCCTTCCGCGGGGCCCCGCCCACCGGGGCGACGCGGCGCTGGCCCCGCCCCACGGGTGACGCGTAGCGCGCGCGGCCCGGCTGCCCGGGCAGTTGGTGCAGCGGCGGTTGGGGCGAGTGCGCTCACCCCACCCCTCCCCTCCTCGGCCCGGGCCCCGGCCCCCACCCCGCGGGGCCCAGCCCCAGCCCCAGCCTCCGGCGGGCCCGTCCCGTGCGGGCCCGTGCCACCCCTCAGCCGGCGACGCCCGGGGCCGTCCGCCCGCCACCATGGAGCTGGAGGACGGTGTGGTATACCAGGAGGAGCCCGGAGGCTCCGGGGCCGTGATGTCAGAGCGGGTGTCCGGCCTGGCCGGCTCTATCTACCGCGAGTTCGAGCGGCTCATCGGGCGCTACGATGAGGAGGTGGTCAAGGAGCTGATGCCACTGGTGGTGGCCGTGCTGGAGAACCTGGACTCGGTGTTCGCGCAGGACCAGGAGCACCAGGTGGAGCTGGAGCTGCTGCGGGACGACAACGAGCAGCTCATCACCCAGTACGAGCGGGAGAAGGCGCTGCGCAAGCACGCCGAGGAGGTGAGGGCCGGCGGGGGCGGGGGTCGCAGCCCGGCTGGGGACGCTGGGCGCGCCAGGCGCACAAGCGCGCCAGGGTGGACTCCTGAAGGGCAGGCCTGAGTCCAGGGCCCGGGACTGTGCTCCACAGCGTCTCGAGACCCCGGGACACTGGCCGGTGCTGGCAGCCTAGGCAGGCCAGCGAGTGTCCAGGAGAGGGGTGAAGTGGGAGGTGCGCCCGGGGAGGAAGCGACACCCTGGCATGAGGGCACCTGAGACTGCCCGAGGGCGGAGACTTGAGGGTGTCTGGTTGCTTCTTGTTTAGGGAAGTTTCCGACCACCGTAGGATAGTCGGGTGCGGGTTCAAACTTTTAGCATGGGGAGGGGCAGTACTGTCCTGCCTGTGTCAGTTCCGCTGAGTTCGGTACCTTCCCAGGGGGCTGCCGCTGCATTGGGAAGTTAGAGATCTCCCTCTTACGGTCAGTTTCTTCTTGACATTTAAATCCTCTTGAGAAGGAAGTCTACCTCATGCACCTTTTTTTTTTTTTTTAATTTTTAACACTTTGTCAACCACTTAGAAGTCGAATAACAGGGCCCATTAAGTACACAAAGTACATTTATTTACTTTATTAATGTTCCTCACCAAGGCATTCCTTCGTATCAGGTGGTAACCTTGGACAGTTCCCTTACAGACTCCTCTATTTATAAAAACTTGGGGGCGGGGTTGAGCAGGTAGGTGTGGGTGAGTGTTACAACACTTTTCCTGTCTGCGTTTGCTTTGCATAGTGCAGTTTATAAGTGCACTTGGCTGGCCCTTAGCTCAAACACCTGAGCAGTGACCTTTGTACTCTTCACCTGAGTGTGTGAGCCTTTTGGAATACTGGACTGTAAATGATCCTCTAGCTTTTTGAGCGAGTTAAGGATTTTAGCCTTCAGGCTGAGTGCCTTGGCATTGTTTCTGAAGAACCTTTCTTTGGTAGTCAAAATGCTCTCCTTGTTTTTGTACCAGACATCTAGTGCACCTAACTAAACACATGGTGATTGAAGGAGGCTAATTATCGAAGGAACCACGCGTTGTTTTTCAAAAATACATGACCACGCTGTAGAAGAATGTGAGATTTGTTTGGCAGCTCATTTCCTAGCATTAAATAGGCAGCACCATTTAAAGGTTTATTTTGTTATATGTGCCTCTGCATTCAGGTAAATGATTCCTTTTTTTTTTTTAAATCATGATTATAGTGGTGCTTTGTAATTGAGATTTTGCAGTCAACCTATCTTAAAGGAATGGCATTGAATTTGCCAAACAAAATTCACTTTACCTCGAGTATGTTTACAAATATACATGGAGGGAAGGGTTGAAAAGAAGCCGAGTCCACAATTTCTGTTAGTTTCTTGGTATAGTTTATAAAACTGATCAAGGCCTTTAAGGTGGCTTGCCACTTGTTTGTGCCGATCCAGGCTTTTGTCACAATGTGGACACATTTGGAGGAGAGTGGGGCCAAATATACACAGATTAGGAGCAAGCCCAATGTACCCTAGCACCTCTGGTAAAAAGAAATGTTCCCTCCAGCCTTAGACTACTGACAGGATGAAATGCCAAGGTCACACATCCCAAGAAAACCGTCTGTCACAGGTTGCAGAATCAGAAAATAAAACTTTGTTTCCTTTATTTTTCTTTATTCATTTATTTTGGTTTTTCAAGACAGGGTTTCAGTGGGTGGTCCTGGCTATTCTAGAGCTTGCTCTGTAGACCAGGCTGGCCTGGGACTCACAGGGAGCCTCCTGCCACGTGCCTACCGAGTGCTGGGATCTTAAGTAAATGACTTTAAAAACAGGCTATTTACTAGTTTTCTTTAACGTTTATACTTTCTTAGTTACATCTGTCAAATCTTCATAATGAAATCTTTGGTAGACTCCTGACCTGAGAATTGAGAACACTGATGAGAAACTAGATGAACCCCTGCCTGCCCTAACCATGGACATAAAACCCCAGCAGCAGCAGCAGCAGCGCTCATGGAAGATGATGAGCTGTATCTTTCCCTATACCTAGAAGCTCAGTCTTCCAGGCCAGTGTACAGAGTGGATTCTGTTTAATTCCCTCCCTGAATGCTCAGTGTCTTTAACCCGGAGATTGAGAGCCACTCTTATTGCAGAAGTGCTCCAGGGAGGGTATTTACAAAGTAATTTGAAAGCATGGTAATTGTTCATCTCTAGAGCGTAAAGTAAATTCTGGGTATGTTTGTGGGAATTTAGGAAGGTATGAGAACGGTAAAGGTGTAAAGGAGCCCATGAGGTGCTGTAATCTCTTGCTTGCAGAAATTGCCAGGGAGGAGGCAGAGATGTAATTTCTATTATAATGGTTGTACTTAATTTGAATGTGCTCCACTTTTTTTTTGCTTTAATTTGAATTGTGTATGTGTGTAGTTGGTTTGTTGTTTTAGTGACTCCTTTTAGAACTGTTTTTTTTTGTTTTGTTTTGAGGGGACTGGAAAGGTAGCTCAGCAGTTAAAAGCACTGACTGCTCTTCCAAAGGCCCTGAGTTCAATTCCCAGCAACCACATGGTGGCTCACAACCATCTGTAATGGAATCTGATGCTCTCTTCCAGTATGTCTGAAGAGAGCGACCGTGTATTCACATACAGAAAATAAATAATTTTTTTTTCTAAAAAGAGAACTGTAGGGAACCGGAGTATAGCTCAGTGGTAGGGAGCCTGCCTAGCAGTCTATCTGGGTTCAATCCTCAGCACTGCAAAAAGTTACCTCCAGCACTGAATAGCAGCAAATAAAATGCATAGAGAAAGGCAGAGTTTTCCGTAGTTTTGGTCCAGTGTCAGATGCTAGTAAGTCCTTTCACTGGACACTGACCTTTGGGTCCCTGAACTCAGCTTTCCTTAGCCCAGGCCCGGCAGGTACGTTTGCTCATGTTATTCCCTTGCCGTGCGCACAGTGTCTCCCCCAGAGTTTAACCCGGCGAGCTCTCTCTTCCTCCTTTCTCCTTCCCTTTTTCTTCCTTCCTTTCCTCCTTCCCCACTCTCGTCCTTCTTTCTTTAGTCTTAGCCTGTGCTTTCTTTCTATACAAACATGCTCTGTACCCACATCAGCCTTGAACTTGAAATTCTTTTGCATCAGCCTTCCAAATCTCGAGGTTACAGGCTTGTACTGCCATTCCCAGCCAGTTCCTGTCAATTATATGCTCAGTTTAAATGCCTTTCTTGTCCATTGTGTACTGAAATATTGTGTGGTCCTCATGACTCCATGATTTGCTTTTTTGGGGGGTGTGGGGAGAAACTGAGTTACCCTCTTTCCAAGGCTGGTCTAGAACTTTGAATTTCTGGCTGCAGATTCCTGACAACAATTGTGTCTCAGCTTTCTAGGTGCTAAGATTATAGTTGTTTGCTACCATGCCTGGCTCATTCCTTTAAAATTTTTATTTATTTGTTTGTTTATTTATTTATTTAAGCATGCTTGAGGATGAGTTTGCCATGACTCATGGGCAGAGGTGAGAGGAGAACTTAGAGAGATCAGTTCTTTTATTCTTGCAAATTGTTCTTGGGGATTAAGCTCAGGTCATCAGGGCTGAAGAGATCGTTCAGCAGCAGTTAAAGGGCTGGTCCTGGTCTTGCAAGGGAGCCAAGTTCTGTTCCCAGCACCCACATCAAGCAGCTCACATTTAGCTGTACCTCCCGCTCCAGAGGGGTCCGAGGCCTAAGGGCTCTGTGGACACCTGCACTTGTGCACATACTCACAAGCAACAAACACACAAAATAAGACAGAAGTAATTCTTAGGAGCTGGAGAGAGATGGCTCAGTGGTCAAGAGCACTCAGAGGACTGAGTTCAGTTCCTAGAACCCATATAGGCGGCTGGCAACTGCTTGTAATCCCAGCTCCAGGATATCCATGTCATCTACCTCCTAAACCTACATTCAGACACTACATAGACATGTCATGATTACAACTTTAAAAAACGGGTCTGGAGAGATAGCTCAGTGGTTTAGAGCACTGGCCGCTTTTCTGGGGAACCCCTCTTCTATCCCCAGCATCCACATGGCAGCTAACAACCTTGTTCTAGGCCTAGGGATCTGATACCTTTTTCTGGACTCTATAGACATGTCATTCACACACACACACACACACACACACACACACACACACACACACAATACCAAAGATACAAAAACATAAAATCTCAAAAATTTTTAATTAAACAAATAAAGACATCTAACACACTTCAAATACCCTTAGGCCATCAGGCTTGGAGACAAGTGCCTTTAGCAGCTTTATCTCACTAGCTGAAGTCTGGTCTTTTCATATTTTTTTGTTTATTTGTTTTGAGGAGGATTTTATGATTTTTCTGCCTCTCAAGTGCTGGGTTTACAGGTCTGTACCACCACTGTTAATTAGTCATAAAAAAAAGTCTGAGCAAGGCATGGTAGTGCATACCTTTAACCCCAGTGCTCCGGAGGACAGCCAGAGAGCAATACAGTGAGTTATCTTAAAACAAAACAAAAACTTTAAAAAATGCTTTTAATTTTTTAAAATGTGGTATATGTTATATGAATATGTATAGTTTCCATGTTAATAAGGGGGTGTATTCACATGTGTGTATGGTTTCCATGTTCATTAGGGGTGTATTCACATGTGTGTGCAAGTAAAGAGGTCAGAGTTGATGCTAGACATCATCCTCAGCTGCTCTCACCTTGTTTATAAAAGAGTTTCAGTGAACCTAAATGTTTCTTTTTTCTTTATCAGTGTGATAACACTCTGATAAAAGCAACCTTAGGGGGTTAGAAAGATAGTTCAACAGTTAAGAACATGTGTTGCTCTTACATGGGACCCAGATTTGATTCCCAGCACCCACATGATCACTCACAGCTATTTGTAACTCCAGTTCCAGGGAATTTGATGCTTTCTTCTAACCTCCATGGATACCAGGTATACATACACACACACACATACATACATACATACATACATACATGCAGGCAAAACATTCATACATATAAAATAAATAAATCTTTAAAAGAAAAAGCAACCCAAGGAAGAAAGGGCTTATTTTAGCTCATAATCCAAAGTCCAGTCCATCATGGCAGGGAAGTCAAGGCAGCAGGAGTTTGAAACAGCTGGTCACGTTGCACGCACAGTCAGAAACAGAAGGATGGATGCATGCTTGTAAGTTTCAGCTTACTCTATTCTATGTAGTCTTAGGAACCTTGCCTAGGGAATGTTCTTGCCCTCAGTAAAATGGGTCTTCCTACATCAATTAACAATGTAGTCTAAATAATCCCCCAGAGGTATGCTCAGAGGTTCATCTCTCAGATGATTCTAAATTTCCACAATTTCATAGATTCCTGACACCCACAAGGCAGCTTATAACAGCCTGTAACTCCAGTTTTGGAATGATATGAGAACCTCTTCTGACATCTCAGGCTCTTGCATGTATATGATGCATATACAGACACTCAGATGCACATACAAATACAAATAAAATACAAAAACTAAAAAACAAATCTTGTATCTGGGTACATCTTTGTCGAGGAGCCTCTACCTTTATTGAGTATGTATCACTTGCCATGACTATCTTAGAGAAGCCCACACTTGTGCTCTTGGATGTATCTTACTTTCTTAGATACATCTTTATCTTTTTACCTTCATGCTTAAGACTGTTAAAATATCTGTTTTAAACCTGAACTTTGCTTCATATAATAAAGTGCTGTGGTTTGTATCTTCAGTGGTACTATGGCTTCTCTCTTCTCCAGTAATCAACTTTGATGCTGACCTCTTCATTAATTCTCTTAGGGAAAAGGTCAACAGTCTGGGCATGGTAGCGCATGACTTTGATCCCAGCACTTGGGAGGAGCAGGCAGGTGGATCTCGGACTCAAGGCCAACCTGCTCTACAGAACTAGTTCCAGGACAGCCAGGGCTACACAGAGAAACCTGTGGAGAAAAGAATACAAAAAAAAAAAGAAGAAGAAGAAGAAAAGAAAAGGCAAAAAGATCAGCATTATTCTGGAAACAGCTTTGTAGTCTAGGCTAGCCTAGGAACTCACTATGTAGTCATGGATAACCTTGAGTTGCTGATCTTCCTGCCTCTACTTCTCAAGGATTATAGGCATATACCACCATTTCAGACTTGGTTGGTTTTGTGTTGTTTTTAAAGATTGATATATTTATTTGTTTGTGTCAATATGTGTGAGCTCATGTTTCTGTGTATGAATGGGGAGGCTGGAAGAAGGTACTGGTTGTCCTCTGTCACTTTCTTTTTTATTTGTATTTTATTTTTATTTTTGAGACTGGGTTTTTCTGGGTAGCCCTGGCTGCTCTGTACTGGAGCTCACTCTGTAGACCAGGCTGGCCTCAAACTCACAGAGATCCACCTGCGTCTGCCTCCCATGCATCAGCACCATTTGTTAGACTGAGTATATTTAAAAATCAAGACTGGTAAGCCTTTTTTAAAAAACAAAAACAAAAAAACCCTTCTTTGAAATGTCTTTGCTTGTCTATATTTAGTGCTTGAACCACTTAGATGCTTGATACCCAAAGATGGCAGAAGAAGGTCCCCTGGTACTGGAGTTGTGGGTGGTAGGTTCTGGGAACTAAACATAGATCCTCTGCAAAGTCAGTAAATGCTCTTATCTACCAAATCATCTCTCCAGCCCCTACTTCTTATATTTTTTAAGATTTAATTTTTAAAAACTTTGTTTATTTGTTTGTTTATCTTATGTCTGTATATACACTGTCACTTTTTTCATACACAGCAGAAAAGGGCATCAGATCCCAGTACAGACAGTTGTGAGCTACCATTTTTGGTTGCTAGGGATTGAACTCATGATTTCTGCAAGAGCAGTCAGTCCTCTTAACCACTGATCCATTTCCACAGCTCCAAGATTTAATTTTTAACTAGTATGTGTGTGTGTCATATGTGGGAATGTGCATGGTGCCCTTGGAGTCCAGAAGAGGGTATTGGATCCCCTGGAGATGGAGTTAGCATGTGTCTATGAGCTGTCTGACATGGGTGGCTGCAAACTGCAGTCATGAGAGCAAGAGTAGCAGTACATGTATGTTCTCTCCAGCCCCGTAGTCACTACAGTGTTACATAAGTCAATTAGCCCACTTGTTTCTTATTAGGAAAAAGTACACACACACGCACACATGCACGCACACAGGCACACACACATGCACACACAAGTTGCAAAGCCACTCACTGAATATCTGTATACTCACTATCAGATTCAGTAGTTTTTTTTTTTTCTCTTTTTTTTCGAGACAGGGTTTCTCTGTGTAGCCCTGGCTGTCCTGGAACTCACTCTGTAGACCAGGCTGGCCTCGAACTCAGAAATCCTCCTGCCTCTGCCTCCCAAGTGCTGGGATTAAAGGCGTGCGCCACCACTGCCCGGCAGATTCAGTAGTTTTATTCATCTTGTATATGTGAATGTCAGGGTGTTGATTGATGATGCATATATGCACATCTTATTAGTATGAGTGTTTGTGTGTATATTAAACGACAGTATGGTGCAGTTGGTTTTCTCCTTTCACCTTTATGTGGGTCGAACTTAGGATGCCAGGCCTGCATGGCAAGTAAGTGCCTTTCTTTTTCTGTTGCGCTGTCTTGGCTTATGTACACATATTTCTTTTATTGCTGAACCGTTTGAAAGTAAATTTACATCGTGACACTTTCCTCAGTACAACAACATATTTAGATTTGAGAATACTTTTTAGTATTACCTATATTCTATTTGAATTAATTTAAAAATTTTGAGGCAAAGTTTTACCGTGTATCCCATTCTGATCTCAACTTGAGATTTCTGCCTCTCCCTCAAAAGTGCTGAAATATAAGCAGTGCATTACTACACTTGCCTTGAATTCAGTTTTGATGTTTTTTTGAGACAGTGTTTCATGTAGTCCAGGCTATCCTCAAACTTGCTATGTTGTGGTGGCTGGCCCTGAACTTCTGTTCTCCTTCTTCTACCCCTCAGTTGTTTGCATTACAGATGTAGTCAACCAAGCCTGGCTTTGTTTTAACTCAGGATCATGGTATATGTCAGTTACAGAGATGAATAAGTCAATATATTTTAAAACCTTTTAAAATTACTGTATGTGAGTGTATAATGCCCATGTGTGCTGGTGTGTGTGTGTGTGTGTGTGTGTGTGTGTGTGTGTGTGTGTGTCAGAGGGCAACCTTGTGATGCTGGTTCTCTCCTACATTTTTGGGGATCCCAAGGCTTGAACTCCGGTTCCTAGGTTTACTAGGCAAGCACCTTTACTTTACCTGCTGATTTGCTCATCAGCCCAAGTCATTAATATCTTTATAGTTTATTAATATAACTACAAGGAAAAGAAGAAATTATTGTAATTTAGCTATTTCTATAAGAAATTTAAATTTGGCAGATGTAGTAGTGCACATCTTTAATCCCAGCACTCAGGGGCTAGAGGCAAGCTGAGCTCTGTGAGTTCAAAGCCAGCTTGGTCTACACAGTGAGTTCAAGGATACCTAGAGCTACACAGTGAGACCTTGTCTTGAAAAAAAAACAAGAAAAAAGTTTGACATTTATAAAACAATATAATGGTGATACACTCTTGTACTCTATACTTGGGGAAGTAGAAGCAAGAGGATCAGATTAGGAGTTCAAGGTCACCTTCAGCTCCATAATGGGTTGAAGGCCAGTCTGGGTACAGAAGACCAAAGGTAGGTGTGTGTACATGCTTTTAATCCCAACACTGGACAGGCAGAGGCAGGTGGATCTCTTGAGTTCAAAGGACAGCTAGTTGAGCCTATGTGGTAGAGACAGAGAGAGAGAGAGAGAGAGAGAGAGAGAGAGAGAGAGAGAGAGAGAGAGAGAGAGAGAGAGAGAGAGAGAGAGACTAATTAGCTTGTGCTTTTTCAATGAGTGGCAGTGGTGGAGTGTTTGATTAATATGCACAGGGCTGGGTCTGGGTTTGATTCCCAGTATGAGAGAGAGGAGCAAAAGAATAAGATAAGGAGGGAAAGATGGAGAAGTTTAGCTAGTGTGCTAGCTGCCTGTACTCAGGCTAGAGAGTCATGGGTTCCAGGCTATGAGATATAAGCTATGTAGTTAGACCCTACCTACCACCTTCAAAAGGAGAAGAAAGTAAATAAAAACAGTAGATTGCAGATTACTGTAGAAGCTATTCAGGAAGTAAATAGGATGATAGAATAAAGAAGCAGGCATGTTGAATGGAACAAGCTTATAAAAAAAGGCTAGGTTGATGCAGAAGGCAACTAGATTCACAAACAAATAATTAGGTCTGAAACTTAACATTTACATTTAGAATTTCTCTTCCTGATTCTAGAAAAAAAATTGAAATGTATATTATTTTCATAAATGAATCTTTTCTATTTTTAGCCATATTCCTTTTCAAACTTGACTTCCCAGCAGTGTGTAACTTTTGGCAACTCTTTCCAATAAATGTTTCACAGAGCTGAGAATTGAATTGAGTGAGGGCTTATATGCAGGCTGTGTGATTTGGAGCACTCTTGTATTTCATCCCCCACCCCAATTTTGTATCTGAGCACTAAATTTCCCATATTTATGTTAGTGTTTACTTCCTTTGCCTTTCTCTTATATGACTTTTTATTTGTCACTCTGCATACCTGTAGCTGATAGTGTCCATTCCATGGGTTTAGTCACCATTGTTCATTATTCCATATAGATATGTCTTTGATTTAACAAATACTTGTTTTGATACTTATGCTCTTCATAGGGATACAGTGGTTCCCTTCCTCTCTCTAGAGATTTGTATTCAGTCACATTACCTATTGGACATGAATGTTTTCTAACACGTTTAAAAATGAACTTAGCCCCAAAGTCTGCTTCCCTTGTTCTCTGACCATCTTACCTGGCTCTCCCTCACTTCTAGTTATCAGTATTATCTTTTTTAGTTAACTTATTAGTTTTATTATTTTTTTCACCAAGGTCATAGCAGCAGACATATAACTTTGCCTTCATTTTCCATGCATTTGTACTTTCTTTCCCTGTGGTATTTTTCTATTTGGGGGGGGGGGTGGCATGTTGCCTAATCTGTTCTTAAATTCCTGAGCTCATTTACCTGTTTTAGCCTCCCAAATAGCTACAAGCATACATGGGGCTGACTTTGCGTTGTCATAGCATCTAAGTCTGTCTTTCCCAGTCAGTTTCTATGATTGATCACGGTGCAGGTTGTCGATCTCTCACTCTGCATGTCACTCCTGGAAAGAAAACTGTGGTGTCCACCATTCACAACTGGCACAGAGGAAGTGCTGAGCATTTCTGAACCAAGGACTAATTTTTCTTTCCAGTATTGGCAACCTATAAAGTTTCCATTTCTCCAAAAATGGAAGTCTGGGACTCGTGTGTAGCTTGGGGGTCCTGTGCCATATCCTGGGATCACTTGCAGTGCTGAAGAAAGAAAACCAAGGAAATCGGATCAGATCATCTTCACACTTAATGTCTCTAGCTAAGTTTCTTGAAATGCCTTGTTTCTAAGTAGAAGGCTATGCGTGTAAATGTCCCTATCTTATGAGTTTCAGCTGTCCATTTTGAGTCACGCTAAACATTTTATATTCTTTTCTGGCCTTCATAAAAGCACACTTCTTTTAATTTTTAAAAATTTATATTTATTTATTATTGAGAGGGGGCATACACACGCTGTCAGTGTGCATGTGGCAGTCAGAAGACAGCTTTTGGGAGTCTGTTCTCTCCTTCTACCACATGCATTCCTGGGATTACACTCAATCAGGCTTAGAGCAGCAGGCAACTTGACCCACTGAGTTATCCTGCCAACCCAATTTTACCTATCAACTGATTGATTTGTTATTTAAGATCAATTCTGGATTGCCTTTTATGAACCCCTAAATATGGATTATGGCGTTTCATATCCTCCCACACCAAGTGTCCTTTCCTTTTCTTCATATCTCACCTATCGTATCAGACTAACCTGTTTCTTTTATTCTTCCACCAAACTGGGCGTTCAGTGGGCACTTAATAAGTGTTTGCTGGCTAAATGGATAAATATCTAAAGGTCAAATTGCTAAGCCTAAGCTCATTTACAGTTCTCTTTGTGCATTCAAATTTTTGTTCCTTACTGTTGGTGCCAAGTTATGCTAAAACTTCCAAAAAGTTTTCCCATAAGTCTTTTGACTTTTTCTCTCTCCTGTAACTCCAATTCTATCAGTATCTAACATTCTTTGTCATAAGACACACACAGTGCACAAACATACATGTATGCAAAACACCCCCATGCATAAAATAATACAAACATTTGAAAAAAGTTTAATAGAGTTCTTACTTCCCTCCATCTTTGTCAACATCTGTCACTATCAGACTTTGGTTTCTGTTGCTATCTGTTGTATATTAAGTACTTCTTGCTTTGATTTGCTTTCCCTAAGTCCCTACTTTAGTTGAATATGTTTTCTACATTTACTGATTAACTCCATTTTTCAGTGAATTTTTTATTCAGTTTTATATGCTCAGTTGGTAGCAACCATACCTGAATGTACATGGCTAGTTTGAATTTCAGAGATTGTTTTTGGTGGTTGGGTGGGGTTTGAGATAGGGTCTCTCTATGTTAGCCTAGGCTTGCTTGGAGCTAGTGATGTAGACCAGACTGATCTTGAACTCACAGAGATCCACCTGCCTCTAAATGCTGAGACTAAAGCTGCATGATGGTATTCCTGAATCTTCTTTTTAAAGCGAGCTAGTAATCAAGTGTCACATTCCTTTGTTTTATCTGTCTTTGTCTCTATCTCTCCCTGTCTTTTTGAACAGCCTGAATTATGCTCTTTGATGATCTTTATAATAGTCCATTGAAATCATCATTCAGGAGAAAGGTATTGGGAAGTCTGGTTTAAAAGATTGATTGTAAAAGTGTTCATGAGACAGCCAGCAAAATCTGAATAGTAACCAAGTATTTACTATTAGTTTATTGAGAGTTGGGAAGTGGTGCTATTTCTAATTTATTTTCCGTCAGCTAGGTTTTCTTACAAAGGAGTGTTTCCTTTTATCTACTGGTTACTTTAAGGTATAGTCTTTAAAAAAACAAAGTGTTTGGTTCTTCTTTATATACTTTTAGATTTTTGGGAGCTTATACTTATTTTTGTTTTCTCTCCCCTTCTCTCTTTTAAAAATAGCCCACTGCTGTGGCTCTATGAGAGCAGTGACTTTTCTCTGTCTTTGACTCTATTAATTATAGTTTTCATTTACGCCTGCTTTGTCTGTTTTCCTCAGAGCCTCCTCTTCCCCCTTCTAATAGTTTTGCTCTCTCTTTTCTTCAGGTTATGTTTCAAGGGTCTGATAATGGTTAATTATCTCTATCTCGTTCTTCTCTTTTTTTTGTTTTTGTTTTGTTTTTTGTTTGTTTGTTTTGCTTTTTCTTTTAGACAGCATCTTACCATTCAGTCTCAGCTGGTCCTGGATCTCACTATGTTGTTAAGGTTGTCCTTAAACTCAGAGATCTACTTGCGTCTGCCTCCAGATTGCTGGGATTAAAGGCATGTGCACCATGCCTGGCTAACTTCAACATATTTTTCATTTTGTTTGGCTTGGTTTTGGTTTTTTAAGATAAGGTTTCTCTATGTAGCCCTAGCTATTGTAGAACTCACTTTGTAAACCAGGCTGGCTTCAAATTCAGAGATCCATCTGCCTCTGCCTTCTGAATGCTGGGACTAAAGATGTGCACCACCATCACCTGCTTTTTTTTTAAAAAAAATTTGTTATTGCATTTGTTTTGACATGTGTATGTGTATGGGTATGCGCATGCCAAGTACAAATGTGGAGGTCAAGGCACAGCTCTCAGGGGCTGCGTTTCTCCTTTCATCTGTGGGTCCTAGGGATTGGGATTCAGTTGTTAGAGCTTAGAACATACGACTTTCCTGTCTCTGCCTCCTAAATCCTGGGATTACAGGTGTATAGCACCATAGCTATTTTGACATTTGTGTGTGTGTGTGTGTGTGTCAGAGAGGGGCAAGGGGGAGAGAGAGAGAGAGAGAGAGAGAGAGAGAGAGAGAGAGAGAGAGAGAGGAGGATAGGATGTCCTGGTGTGGAAAGTACTTTGTAGCTGAGAATGACTTTGAATTTCTAATCTTCTGTTAGAATTATAGACAAACCACCATGCCTCGTTTGTTTGTTTGTTTTTTAAAGATTTATTTATTTATTATATGTAAGTGCACTCTAGCTGTCTTCAGACACTCCAGACAGAAGAGGGTGTCGTTTTGGATGGTTGTGAGCCACCATATGGTTGCTGGGATTTGAACTCAGGACCTTTGGAAGTGTTCTTAACCTCTGAGCCATCTCTCCAGCCCCCATCATGCCTGCTATAAACCTGATTCTTTTTACACAAATTTTTGAGGTATATAACTTATAAACATTTATTTTTTTACACCTACATTTGGGGGTGTCCTTCCTATGTTACTTTTATGACATTGAGTTCTTATTTCATAAAATAAGCTGCATTGAGCTGGGCAGTGGTGGCACATGCCTTTAATCCCAGCACTTGGGAGACAGAGGCAGGTGGGCGGATTTCTGAGTTTGAGGATAGCCTGGTCTACAGAGTGAGTTCCAGGACAGCCAGGGCTACACAGAGAAACCCTGTCTCGAAAAAAAAACCAAAACCAACCAAACCAAAAACAAACAAGCTGCATTGAAAAGTAAGTACTGAAAAAAAAATAATGATTATATAATGGAAATAATTTCTTCTCCCTTCAGAATAAGTAAGGGTGTTTATCTTGGAGGATGTCTGGCAGCAAGGAAGCCTGTTATTTGGTGGTGCTAAGTTTTTAGACAATTGCAATACTCAACATTCTATTTAAAGGACTCTCCAACCTTTGTTGGCCTCCTGTGTCTTACTCCAGAGAGCAGCAGTCTCTGAGGAGCTTGCCTTTTCAAAGAATCCATTTGTTTTTATCTAGAACAGTAGGGCAAAACAGTCCCTATAAGCCATCTGGACTTAGAGGCATTTTGCTTCATCAGAGAGCTGATTCTTTTTTAGATCCTGACATAAGTTGGTATTGTCCAGTACTTTTTTTTTTTTAAGCAGTGTCTAGTTGCTCCCAGGAGATTTCTGTCTGAAGTTTCATCAATATTGTTGCTGGCCTGGTAGCTGTTAAGATGAGGAAGAGTATCTTGTGAAAATTTCTTTATTTTACATACTGAGAGTTCCCATTCACAGGCTTTTACTGTCTGCTTTAAAGAGTGTATGAGAGAGACTGAGGTAGAGAGGAATCGGGAGAGGGATTTATGCTATAACATTTTGGAAGTATTCAACCAACTCTATTATGGTGGGGGCGAATAGCCAGAATTTCCAGAGGTGAAGTCATTTAGAATTATAAAAACTGCATTTTAAAAAAATCTTACTATTTTGATTAAAATAAAATATCCCACCATGATTTTGTTAGTTTTCTAACTTCACCATGATTGTTCTGATGCTACTAGCCAAGTATAGACCAACTCTATAAAGTCATCCCAGTATAAAGATAATAAGTCATGTTAAATCAGTTATGAAGGTCCTTTACATAAGTATCAATTTAGGGTTGTTTCTTTTTCTAAAATATCTCTAGTTGCCAGGTAAAGTGTCAGATACCTATAACCCCAAGAGTCCAAAGGTGCAGGCAGGCAGATCACAAATTCCAGGACAGCCTGAGCTACATAGAGATCTCCTATTTCCAATCAATAAACAACAACAAAAAGCCTGGAATACAGTAACGGTTCTAAAATCTTATTTTGCACATACATGCTGTTATATACAGATTATAATAAACAGAACCACAGGGTTGGTGAGATGTCTTATCACTTGCTGATAAGTCTTGTAACCTGAATTTGATCTCTATAGTCTATGAAAAGGTAGAAGGAAAGAATTGATTCCACAAAGTTTTTTGGCCTCTGCATTTTGTGACACATCTGAGCTCCCTCTCCAGCACATCACATACATATGCATGTACACACATGCACATTTGTGTACCACCACCACCACCAACAACAACAACAATAATGTTTTAAAAAACAAAGCAGATAGTATTTTTCCTAATAATTAGCCAGTATCCCAGAAAGGACTCTGAGTAGTCTGGATCATCTCTCCCTAGGGAGATGGAGTCACCACCCATCAGATTACATAGACTGAAGAGAATTAACATGAAATAGGGAGAGAAATTTTCCCATAGGAAGACTTTGTATATAGACAGAAACAGTGTTTTCTGTGGTGTTTTGTGTTTAAAGTCCTGGCACTTTTAATGCTAAAGCAATAGAACTGCCTCAAATTTGAGGCCAGCTTGAACTATACAGTAGTTCTGTGTCATCAAGGGCTACACAATGAGTCTTGTCTCAAACAAACAAAATAAAAAAATAAGAAAAGAAGAACTTTAAGGAGTAATAAACAATAAAGGATTAAAAAATTACTTTAAAACTTATGAATGTTTTTATTATACTAGTTGTGGTAGTTATAATATCCAAAATATGAAATCAGTCAAGATGAAATGATAAAGAAAATGTATAGATATAATGCATATTATTATATAATATATTGTGCATATTATATATGTATATACTATGTAGTTTTATTCAGCCATAAAGAAGAATAAAATTATGTTATTTGCAGAAAATTGTATGGAAGTGGAGATCATGCTAAGTGTAATTAGACAGGTCATAGAGACAAGTATCTCGTTATACATGAAAATATAAGGGGGACTGTGAGGGAAGAGGAAGAGATTCAGAGGGAGATGAGATGGGGAAAGAAGGGATAGTAGTGGGAGGAAGAAACTTAGAATGCCGCATTCTCTCTGCAGGAGAATGTGGACTGACCTGCACACATGCTGATGTGGCAGGAAAGCCGGAGGGGAAGTGCCGGGGGATTAGTGGGAGGATGGAGAAGGCTGTGTTCAGTGAAACTTCATTCTCCCCTCCCCCAGTTTTGTGGTTCTTTGGCTTTTTTGGTTTTGGTCAATATTGTGGAAAGTGCTCTACCATTGAACTATACTCCTCAGCTAGTAAATCATAAGGCTTCTCTTTGTGCTTTATAAAGTTTTCTATGTAAATTTCAGCTTTTACTTTGAAACTTTAGTTACTGATTTATTTGTGTTACAAATATTTTAGAACTAACTTGTCATCACTTTTTCTACTAGGGTTACATCAGTTCATAAAGCAATGCCTTTATGATGCCTGCATTGTGGCAAGGACGGGCACATAGTAATTAAGATAAATTGTTAAAATAGTCAGGAGGGTGTATGGGAATAATTGCTCTGAAAAAGAGTAAGGAGGGAAGATAGGAAAATAAGGAAGGTCTCACTAGGAAGATGATGTTTGAACAAAGGCATGAAGGCAAGTCAAGAGGGAGCAAACCGATGGTTACCCAGGGAAGAGAATCTCAAATAGCAGGAAACGGGTGCCAAGGCTTACTCCTTAAGCCTCAGAGAACTATGTCTCTCAAAAGGAGCTTGATATCAAACACATAGTAGGATGGTGGGAAGAGATTGTGTAGGTTCCAGGACACCCATTGTAAGGGCTGTGCTAGATAAAAAGTATCAGGTCTTGAGCAGAAGAGAAAATCTGACATCCTTTGAAAGGATCCTCTTAACTATTTTGCATTTTAGAGGATCAGGGTGAAAGGGAAAAGATCATTTAGGAGGTGAATTTTATAGCAGTAAGTCATACAGTAGATAATGGAGGTATAGGTCAGGGTGGTGGTGGAGAGAATGAAAGGTGGTCAGATATGAGATAGATTTGCTGATAGATCTGATAAGAGACATTGAGAGAAAATTCAAAGTTGATTCCAAAGTTTTAGACATGGATACAGTCATTTAATGAACCAGAGACCAGGAGAGGATCAGGTTTCAACAAGCTTAGTTTAAGGTGTTTATTAGAATCCAAATTATGTTACCCAGTAAGTAGACTATGGACATGCAAATTTGAAGTTCAGGTTTGGACTAGAGGTAGAAAATTGGAAGTTGTCAGCATAGTTATTATTTAAAGCAATGAAAATAGATGAGCTCACAAAGAAGAGTAAATGAGGGGTGGGGAGATGGCTGACTGGTAATGAGCTTGCTGCACGAGTTTAAGGACCTGAGTTTGAATCCTAAGAGCCCACATAAGACCCGGGTAAGGTAGTACAGGTTGGCAATCCCAGTGTTCCTATAGTGAGATGGGTTCCCACACAGGAGAATCCCTGGAGGCTTGTGGGCCAGCTAGCTGGTCACAAGCAGTAGTGAACAATAAAAAGACATTGTCCTGAACCAATACTTGAAGTTGTCCTCTGACTTTCACAGACGCACCTGCCCTCACACGTTATGAACACACACACACACACACACACACACACACACTTAAAAATTTAACAAAGAAACAAAACAAAGAAGAAGAGGAGGAGGAGGAAGAGGACTGAAAATGTGTCCAAGGATGGGGCACTTCAGAGTGAAAAAAATTGAGGAGCAGTTAGTAAAGAGCACCAAGAAAGAGCAACCAGAGACTAGGAGGGAAATAAGAAAAGCCAGAGAGAAAAAAGAAGGCAGTCGGTAGATGCAGCTGATGGAATGATTAAAGATGGAGACTAAGATTTAATGATTTCATTCAACCAACCTTTTTTAAAATTCTATTTGGTTGGTAGTAATATTCCTACCCAGGTTCTTTCTTGAATTTAAACCTACATCACTAAGTAAATCTACAAAATTACTTATTGCTGATCTTATTTATTTATTTAGCAGCACTGGAAACAGAACCCCTGCCTCCTACATGCTAGGCAAACACCATCCCATCGAGCTGCATACACCCAGCTCCAGTGTCACTTGTTAAATAATCACTTGGCAAATATTATTCTGTTATTTTGTCTCTTCTGTACATACTATGGATTCAGCTCAAAATGAATATGCAAGTATGCTAAAAGATTTAATTGTAGTGGGATATATAGATTCTCTTTGGGGAATGTAAAGTGATAACACCTACTAAATTCTGTATTTGAGTTTTTTGACATAATATTAGAGAAGCTTAAAGTTAACCCAATTTCATGATTTTTAAGATCTCTTAGATACTACTATATATTTAATATGTATGGTAAATGTATATAATTAACTTTTTTGATTTTATGTATGATGGCATGCATGGACAGGGCAAAGGAATTAGTATCTGGAGTTAGCTTTCTCCTTCTACTCTGTGGGTCCTCGGAATCAGATTCAGGTCGTCAGGCTTGGTGGCAGATGCCTTTATTGAGCCCTGTTGTGAGCTCTTGCTAGTTGTCAGCTTTGTTGAGATTTTTGCATCCAAGTGTGTCTGTGTACCACATGTGTGCCTGGTATCTTTGGAGGCTAGAAGAGGGTGTCAGATCCCCTGGGAGTGAAGTTACAGAAGGATGTGAGCTGCTGTGTGGGTACTAGAACCAGAACTGGGGTCCTTTCGAAGAACAGTCAGCACTCTTAACCTTGAGGCATCTCTCCAGCCCCTGATTATTATTTTTGAAAAATAAGTGTTGAAAGATATAAACTAGACTTCATTTCAATAGTGAAAATGTATATTCTTCTTTATTAGAAATTCATTGAATTTGAAGACTCTCAAGAACAGGAAAAAAAGGATTTACAGACGCGAGTGGAGTCTCTAGAATCTCAAACAAGACAACTTGAACTCAAAGCAAAAAACTATGCTGACCAGAGTAAGTAAAATGCTTTTCTCTTCATTAAAGAGTGGATTCCTACAGGGCGTGATTGGCCCTTTCATTTGACAGGGCTCTGAATATGTACTTGGAATTGTTATCACACAATCGAGTGTGAGATCTGGGTGCTTGGAGTGATATTAATTCCTTGTTGCTCCCATTGTACATGACACCCACACATGCAGAAATGGCTGAGCCAGAGATACCTGTTAGACTGACTTCCTTCTTTAGTTGAGCTGTCTGTAATTACGTATGCAGTCTGTGTTACACAGATACGTGTATGTGGAGCAGTTCTGACATTGATGAAGTACACACAGTTCCATTGTTTCTGTATTGCTTTGAAGTTTACCAATATAAGAGAAACTAGCCTTGAAGTGTGTATAAAAAGTGGCGTTTTGTTACTTTTTGATGAAAAGGAAGGTATAGGTAATTTAGGGTAACAAAAGTTCATTTTTCAGATTTGTTTTTAAAACTCATTGAAAAAGGTTTTAGGTTTATTTTTTATGTGTGCCAGTGTTTGCCTGTTTCCATATATATGTGTGTGTACCATGTGCATGCCTGGTACCCTTCCTTGCAGGTCAGAAAAGGGCATCAGATTCCTTGGAACTGGAATTAGAGAAAGCTGTAAGATACCAGGTCGATGTTGGGAATCCAACTCTGGCAAGAGCAGCAAGTGCTTTTAATTATTGAATCATTTCTTCAACCTCCCCAGGTTCATTTTTTAATGCAATTACATGTTATTTCTGACTTTTAAAATTATTTCAAATCTCATGGATAATTTTGCCTTTTGCTAATGAAAATGGACAAATTCTAAAAAGTGAAATTTATAAAAAGAACTGGTTTTTTGACAGTGTCTTTTGCCTTGCAAAAACTTTGTAATTTAATGAGGTCCCATTTGTCTATTCTTGATCTTAGAGCATAAGCTATTGGAGTTCTGTTCAGGAAATTCTCCCCTGTGCCCTTAAATTGCAAAGTTTTTGCAAGGCAAAAGGCACTGTCAAAAAGACAAAGCGGCAACCAACTAACTGGGAAATGATCTTTACCAACCTTACATCCGACAGAGGGCTAATATCCACTATATACAAAGAACTCAAGAAGTTAAACTCCAGAGAGGCAAGTAACCCTATTAAAAAATGGGGTACAGAGCTAAACAAAGTGTTCTCACCTGAAGAATATCTAATGACTGAGAAGCACCTAAAGAGATGTTCATCATCCTTAGTCATTAGGGAAATGCAAATCAAAACAACCCTGAGATTCCATCTCACACCAGTCAGGATGGCTAAGATCAAAAACACAGGAGACAGCAGTTGTTGGCGAGGATGTGGAGAAAGAGGAACACTCCTCCACTGCTGGTGGAATTGCAAGCTGGTACAACCACTCTGGAAAGTAGTCTGGCGGTTCCTCAGAAAACTGGGCATGACACTCCCGGAGGATCCGGCTATACCACTCCTGGGCATATACCCAGAGGCTTTACCTGCATGCAATAAGGACACATGCTCCACTATGTTCATAGCAGCCTTATTTATAATAGCCAGAAGCTGGAAAGAACCCAGATGTCCCTCAACGGAGGAATGGATTCAGAAGATGTGGTATATCTACACAATGGAATACTACTCTGCAATTAAAAACAATGAATTCACGAAATTCCTAGGCAAATGGTCAGATCTTGAAAATATCATCCTTAGTGAGGTAACCCAATCACAAAAGAACACACATGGTATGCAGTCACTGATAAGGGGATATTGACCCAGAATCTCGGAATACCCTAGACACAATCCGCATATCAATAGATTTCTAAGAAGATGGAAGGAGAGACCCCTGGTCCTGGAAAGACTGGATGTAGGGGAACGCCAGGACAGAGTAACGAGAGGGGGTTGAATGGAGAAAAGAGGGAGGGAAGGGGGCTTATGGGACTTTCGGGGAGGGAGGAAACGGGAAAGGGGAAATGATTTGGAATGTAAATTAAAAAAAAAATAAAATAAATAATTAAAAAAAAAAAGAACTGGTAAAAATTATAAAAAGAATTGATGAGAAACTTCATGATCTCTTTTCTCTTTAAATGTAAATTAAATTTATTATTTGTGGGGTAGGGCACATGTGGCATGGTGTCCATGTGGATGCCAGAGGACAACTCAGAGGAATATATCATCTTTTTCTCCTATGTGGGTCCCTAGGGATGTGCTCATCAGCCATGTCCCAGGTCGTGTCATGCTTCTCAGGTCACTCGTTAGGGGTTTATACCAACACCTGCTGTTGTGTTTGGTTTTTTGAGATGGGATCTCATTATGTATCTAGCTAGTGTGGTAGCAAGCATCATCCTCATAGTGCTGGATTATAGGTGTATGCCTCCATACCCAGGTGGGATAGCTGCTGTTAAGGAACTGCTAGTTGTCAGGTATGACTTTCAACACCAGAAAGTGAAGTGTATTTGAGAATGGAACTAAGTGCATCCTCTAGAACCCTAGAAGGTCCTACTTGAGCTAAATGCAAAACAGTAGGAATTTGGAGTTCAAACACGAGAATTCAAGAATTCACAGGCTGTTTAGCAGATATTATGGATTTTCAGTAGATTTTTTTTTTTTTTTTTGGTTACAGAATCTAATGAGTAAAACAATGAGCTTTAGCTCATGACTTTGGTTTTAGGCTTGATGATACATAAGAATTAGGCAGCTTCTTTTTGTTAGTTAAGAAATCAGTGGTTTATCTAATTTTTGCTGTATACTCACTCTCCTATAGAAGTCTGAGCACTTGGAGAGCTTGTGAGGGAGATGCTTGTGAGTTGAGCATCTTATATTCAAATAAGAAAATTTGACCTTTTTTTGAGACAGTCTTACTTTGTAGTCCAGGTTTCTAGAACTCATGTAGTCCATGCTGGCCTTGAACTCACAGCAGTCCCTTCAGCCTCCTAAATGCTGAGAATACAGATGTGAACTATGCTCAAGAAAATATGGTTATTGAATAGTTTAATCCTAAATTGATTATACTTTTGTATCAAGGATTATATAGTGTCTTAGTTTGGGTTTTATTGCTATGAAGAGATACCATGACCAAGGCAATTCTTAACAATCTGACAAGGACACCATTTAATCGGGGCTGGCTTACAGTTTCAGAAGTTCGGTCCATTATCATCATGACAGGAAGTGTGGCAGCATCCAGGCAGACACAGTGCTGGAGAAGGAGCTGAGAATTCTGCATCTTTGATCCTACTGCAGCCAGGAGAGACTGTCTCTTCTGCACTGGGCAGAGCTTGAGCACTAGGAGCCCTCAACGCCCGCCTACCACAATGACACACTTCCTCCAACAAGGCCACACCTCCTAGTAGTGCCACTTCTCATGGGCCAAGCATATTCAAACCACCACACACAGTATTCTAGAACTACACAATAAAGACATAACAGAACCAAACAAATTTTCATTATTTTGCTGAGCGGTGGTGGTGCACACCTTTAATCCTAGCACTCAGGAGGCAGAGGCAGGTGGATCTTTGAGAGTTCGAGGCCAGCCTAGTCTACAGAGCAAGTGCCAGGGCTATTACACAGAAAAACTCTGATTCCAAAAAGCAACAACAATTATTTTTATTATTTTAATGATCCTTTTTCTTTATACAAAGTGCTGTTTTCAGTAAAACTTTCTTTTTGACTTGAAAGAGAATTGCTTATCTAAAATCTTTTTAGACATAAAGTGATCTGTTTCTGTTGTAATAAATTTGAGCAAAACTCATTTTATACTTAAAGTTGCATTAAATGTTTATTTTTATGTGTATCCCTGAGTACCTACATATATGTATGTGCACCACCTTTGTTCCTGGTGCCTGAGGAGGACACCTGCAGCCTCGCTCCTTCACAAGAACAGCAGGTGCTCCTAACCTTTGAACTGAAGCGAAATTTTTTATTTGATAATTTGTTTCACATTGAGAGGAGAAACTGCTGCTTTTCCTACAAAAGGTAGATCCAGTGGATAACTCCCCTGGCCCCCACCTCAGGTACATTATTAGCACCCCCACCCCCCAGACAGGGTGACAGGGTTTCTCTGTGTAGCCCTGGCTGTCCTGGAACTCACTCTGTAGAGCAGGCTGGCCTCTGCCTCCCAAGTACTGGGATTAAACATGTGTGCCACCTCTGCCTGGCCTAGGTTTATTTTCTAGCTTAATGAATCACACTCAGTGTTTTGGAATTGTCATATTCTATGAAATCTATTCTCATTTCTCTTTTCAGAAGTATTGGTTATCATATTTTCATTTTAGTTCCAAAGTTTTGTTTTGTTTTTTGAGACAGGATTTCTCTGTGTGTAGCCCTAGCTGTCCTGGAACTCAGTTTGTAGACTAGACTGACCGTGAATTCACAGATACTCCTGCCTGTATCTCCAGAGTGGTGGGATTAAAGGCATGGGCCACTATGACTGGCTATTTTTACTTTTTCAAAAATATTTTGACCTTTTGGGAGTGGGATTTATTAGCTTTACCTCCCCCAAATTTCCTGAATGAATTAAAGCCCCTCAAAAAAAATTTTTTAAATGTACTTACACCTGTCTCTGGAGACTGAAAGATTATCTTGGGCGACATCCTCAGAGATGCTGCTCATCTCATTTGAGACAAAGTTATTGACTTGGAGCTTACTAATTAGACTACACTGGTTGGCCAGAGAATCCCAAAGAGCCTCCTGTTTCTGCCTCTCCAGTGCTGGAATTATAAGTATACCTTCATGTCCAGCATTTGCACTCGAGTTCTGAGAATTGAATTCAGGTATTTAAGTTTGCAAATCAAGGACTTTACTGAGCTGTCTCTCCAGCCTTTATTTAGTTCCTTAGTTAAAATGAGAGAGAGAGAGAGAGAGAGAGAGAGAGAGAGAGAGAGAGAGAGAGAGAGAGAGAGAGAAGAGAGAAGAGAGAAGAGAAGAGAGAGAGGAGAGAAAGAGAAGAAAGAGAAAGAGAAATGTGCTTGTTGCACATGTATGGAGGTCAGAGGACAACTTTGTGGAGTTCTCTCTCTCCACCTATGGGTGCTGAAGATCAAACTCACATCGTCAAGTATGGGTGACAAGTACTTTACCACCTGAGCCATTTCACTGGCTCAGCCCCTTAATTGAAAAACATTATTTATTTTACTTAAGTTTGTACATATGTGTGGGTGTGACTATGCCCATATGCTGTGACATGCATGTGGAAGTCGGAGATAATTTCCTGGAGTTGGAACTCTCCTGCCATGTGGACCCTAGAAATCAACTCAGACTCAGCAGCACCTGTCTTTACCTGCTAAGCCATCTCTAACTCCAGAACCCTTAATTAAAAAAAATTAAAAATTAAAAGAAAATGGTGGCATGAAGTCATTATTGGTATCATTGGTCTCTGTACTTTTGGGAACCCAGACCTGGAAACAAGAGGGTTTTGTTTTGTTTTGTTGTTGTATTGTTGTTGTTTGGTTTTTAGTTTGGTGGAGGCTTTTTGTTTTTGGCTTGTTTGTTTTGTTTTTTCATGACTGGGTTTCTCTGTGTAGTCCTGGCTGTCTTGGAACCAGCACTGTAGACCAGGTTGGCCAAGAAATCACAGAGATCAACCTGCCTCTGCTCCCAGTTGCTGGGATTAAAGGCGTGGACCATGACTGGTGGAATAAGAGCCTTTTAAGAGATGAAAATAAATTTCTGTAGACTATGTTACACTTTGTTTTAATTTATTTATTTACTCAGGCTCTAGAACTATAATCAGTGCTGGCCTCAAACTCTCCATCCCTCTAGCCTCAGCCTCCTGAATGCTTAGATCAGAGCTGTGCAGTAGTACATTGGTTTCCATTTCTAAGGTTTTGTTGTACAGTGGAGAGTAGTAGTAAATTACTGAGTTTGTCAGTCTTGGTTGATTCATTTCAAATCACACATTCTTGTTAAAGTAGTCTTTAGAAGTCCAAGTTCTTCTTTGAAGACCATTTCCTATTTTAAAAGGGGAAATTTTGATTGTGGTTTTCTCCATGAAAGCAAGAAAAGGTAAAGAAATAGGAACTGAATTTAAAGGGCATTCTTTACAGCTTACTTTTTTTTTTTTAAGTTATTTGGGTTGAGGGCTGTGCATGTGTCCACAGTGCATATGTGGTAATCAGGAGAAAGCATGTGGGCGCTCTCTCCGTCTTACTATGTGGGTCCTGGGGACTGAAAGCAGGCCATCAGGAAATGGGAAAATCCCCTGTGCCAACCAAGCTACCTCACCAGCTCCTTTCCAGCTTTTGATAGTATGTGGATTTTATCAGATAGCAATATGACTTAACTATGTTGAGAAGCTAAGTCTATTAAAAATTTTGTCACAATTTTGTGACAAAAATTTGAGTTTGGAGATTTCTGGTTGTTATTCTGTCAGACTTTGACCTAACATGAAATATCTGATTAATTCAATGTAAGTAGAGCATTTAAGAAGAATCTGAAATAGACATGATGTTTGCTTAGAAATTTGTAAATTGAAAAGATCCAATTTGGAACTAATCAATTTTGCCAATCATAGTGGAGCAGTACCTTTTTTTAAATCAGAAAATGTCTTCTACACATTGTTTCTGGTTTATTTAATGTTTTATATCTATATTCTGTTTCTATTTTATCTTATAAGCCACATATTGAATGGGTCAAGTAAATATAGACAAGTAAGCACAATTAAATATGAATTACAGTATGTTTAGCATTCCACAGTGGTTATGTCTGGTTATAGTACAGAAGAATAAGATAAGGCCCTTGTGTTCAAATAAATCATACTCTCGAGAAGGTAGGAGGAAAGAATGCTAGGGTCATAGCTGTTTAGTTATTTTATTTGTTTTTATAACAGTTAACTTTATACCTTAAGTATTTCTCCATTGTATAACCTTTATGTGTAGTATATTATATATTATATATATATTATATGTACACATGTGTATTTATCTTAATTTTTATTTGTTATTGGGCAAACAGCACACATTTGGTTGTTAGAGGACAACTTTGTTAAATGAGTTCTCTCCTGGTAACCTCTACATGGGTTCTGGGGATCTAACTCAGTTGCTAGGCTGACCAAGCAAATATCTTTACCCGCAAGATATTTTGGCAGTCCTGATCAGTTTTTAAAAATTTTAAAAATATTTATTTAGCACGTGTGCATATGGAGGTCATAGAACAACTTGGAAGAGTTACTTCTTCCTTCCACCTTGTGGGCTCCAGGAATTTAACTTCGAGGTCATCAGGCTTGGCAAAGCAAGTGCCTTTACCCACTGAGCCATCTCACTTCGCCCCCTCATCAATTGTTCAAACGTGTGGATACTTTGAACACCTAGAAGCTGTGCCATCTATTAGTAATTCTTGTTTCTCCTGAAGAACTATGCCTCTTCCCTCTATTGAGAATTATTTAATAGTCATTTCTTTTTTTCCTTCTTGAAACGTGGTCTTTTATGTAGTCCAGGCTAGTTTCAGACTCAGAAATTTGCCTAAGTGCTATCAATGGGCTCTTCTAACCCCCCCTCTCTTCCCCCTCCCTCTCCCCCTTTTTTCCTTCCTTCCTTCCTTCCTTCCTTCCTTCCTTCCTTAATTTTGGCTGTTCAGAAACAAGGCAAATGTTATAACAATATTTTGACTTACAACATTTATATTTTCTAGACCAAAATTTAGAAACAATATTGAACTCTACTTCAAATCCTTCATTGAATAAAGAGATGAATCAAGGTGCAAATAGGCTGGTATAAAATAGAAGCATAAAAATCAGGAGTTCAGGACTAGTCTGGTCTACAGAGAGAGAGTTCAAGGTCATTCTGGACTCTATGAAACATTGGGGGGCGGGGGGGGAGAGAGAGAGAGAGAGAGAGAAAGAGAGAGAGAGAGAGAGCGAGCAAGCGCCAGGTTGGTTGGGGAGCTTTACAGGGGATCAGAACAACAAAACCCAGAGCTTCCTTTACCACCTGGCTGGCTGATTGGTTGGTTGGTTGGATGGATGGATGGACATTTTTTTTCTAATATAATGAAGCATATTAATGGTAAATACTGTTTCACGTCTATATTTTCCCCTGTGGTCATAATCTTTTTAGACTATATTTAAGGAAGCTGGCCAAGGAATATGAACTTTTTTAGTACTTCATAGTATTTGTGTGCTGTCATAGTTTCTGATTTTGGACATTTGTTAACAGCATATCAGCACTCCGAGTAGATACAAACTTCTTCTTAGGCTCCTTGCTCTGGAACTGATGGTCTTCTACTCAGCTCCTGAGTTTAGATTACTTTCCCTAAGGTAGGGTGTTAATTGCCTTTGTGATGAAAAAAACAGAGATTTAGTGTGTATTGATATCTATCTATCTAGATATCTATTTTATATACATTGGTGTTTTGCATGCATTTATGCTTTTGTGAGGGTGTTGGATCCCCTAGAACTGGAGTTACAGACATTTGTGAGCTGCCATGTGGTTGCTGGAAATTGAACCAGGGTCCTCTGGAAGAGCAGCCAGTGCTCTTACCCTCTGAATCATCTCTCTAGCCCCAAGATGGCATTGATTTTTAAGCTGTTTGAAAACTGTTCTTTAACTCTGCCTTGCTTCCTTTGAGTGGAAATCTTTCGTTTTGTTTAATATTAATTCCAAGTTGGTGGATGTTTGCCTGCATATATGACTATGTACCACTTGTGTGTCTAGTGCCAGAGGAAGTCATAAGAGATTATCAGATCTTCTGGAACTGTAGGTACAGATAGTTGTGAGCTGCCATGTAGCTATTAGAAGAACAGTCAGTATTTTATTCACTGAACCATCTCTCCAGCTCTATTTTTGAGACAGAATCTCCCTATATGAACCAGGCTAGACTAGAACACACAGAGATCTGTCTACTTCTACCTCCCCAATACCGGGATTAAGGGCTTATGCTACCATGCTTGCCTTGAAAATTCATTTTTAAAAATTAAATAGAAAATGTTGAAGACTAAAAACATGCATTAGAAACTGTTTTGATCTTTCTACCTCTTCTGTACCTCGCTGAGACATTCATTTACCTTTTCAATTTGATAAAGATCTTAGTCTTGTAAAATGCTCTAAGCCTTGGTCTTGAAACTTTGTTATTGGAAGGAAAATACCTCTTGTTTTTTTTTTCAAAGGAATAGTCACTTTATTAGTTGAAAACTATGTAAAAGTAGTATAGTCATTAACACACTGTGTTTTAAAAGAATAAATGGCTCCAAGCAGACCTTCCAAAGCAAGATCTATTATTGAATTAATTGATGGTTGAGAATTTTCACACCTCAGAAGGAAGACAGTTTTAAGTTTACAAGGTCTGTTTTCATGATTAAACCTTCTTTGGTGTTTTCAGTGTGTTCTTTGGTGTTTTGGCTTTTCAGTAAATGTTAATTTTTTGAGAGGAGGGCAGAGACATTGCTGGGTGGTAGCTTGCTTCCGCAGTGTAAGACAGACCTTAGCTTCAGTCTCCAACACTGCAAAGGAAGAGAAATCTGAAAAAGCTTGAATAATACTGTAATAAGTCATCTTACCCATTTGAGTTTTATCTTGTCAATAGGAAAATCTCTTCTACATAATTTTTTAGAGCAATAAAGTTAGATAACATGATCTATGGGGTTTTTTTTTAAACCTTTTTTTTTTTTAAAAAAAGGTAACTTTAGAAGTTTCAGATGTGTATTTTCTTACTGAAAAAATAGACCTTGGAATTAACTGAGAATAAGGTTATTTTTAATTCATTTTAATTTGAATCTAGTTCTTTTAGGTTCAGAAATCTGTGTATTTAATAAACTTTTCTTGAGGGATTTTTTTAAATGCCTGTATCTAAGAAGCAAAGCTGAAAAATCAGCATAGTAGAATTATGTGAATGGTTGTAGTCATTACTTCCATATCATTTGATAACACTGTCTTCTGCTGTCTTTTGTTTATTGTCTGTATTTGGACTTTTCTACTTTCATAGTCTAGTATTTTCTACTGAGAATATTAAGGGTGTAGCTTATAATTAATATCTAGAACTACAGGCACTTAATTTTTATGAGTAAAGATCAAAGAATTTCTGGCCATTTAATTTAGAAAACAAGAAAAATTAATTAATTGGTTGATTTCCCCCTCAAATTTATAAAGGGATGAATGGATAAGGCAGATGCTAGGCTGTCTTCCTATAAGTTCAGAAGATTAAATTAAAGGAGGTCATTTTGTTGGTTTTGGTACATTACAAGGAAGTATTTTGTGATCATGTGGATGATAACAAACGTATATGTGCTGAAGTAGAACATAGCCCCTCTTTATAGAGAGACTCTAGGTTGGAAAGAAGCCAACTTTCTGTTACGGCTGCTGTGGAAGACGTCTTGAAGGCAGTGATGATATAGATTGTTCAAAGTTTCTAATACTGGAAGTTGTTGAAGTTATCATCCTTCCCTTTTAAGGATTCCTGAAGTTTTAAGATATCATTGAACATTTTGTTTTTGATTAATGACATGTAATATCTTTCTGAAAATCTTTTGACAGATGTAGTGAAGGCCTTGGTCAAGGACAGGTTTCTATCACTGTTTTGATGTGTTGTCTGAGATGGTTTGCTCTTAAGTCAGCACTTGGTTCCTGTTTACTTTTTGGGCTTCTGATGCTAAATTGTTGAAGGAGAATCTCTGAAAGGCCAATGTTAATCCTCTGAGGTCCAGTAACAATTAGATTATCTGCCTTCCATGAACAGTAAGAACTGATAATTCCTTTTGAGAAGGCAAATAATAGTGGATATGGCGTTCTAGCAGGTCTGTTTCTCTTTCTTCCCCCCGTAGGCCTATCAGCAGTCTGATGGGGCAGAAGACAACAGAGATGGAAGGTGTTCCAAACTTGGCAAAGGCCACCAATCTGAGGAGGTAAGCTCTAATTTTGAGCCGGCAGAGCAGGTGGCTCTTCCTGCCTTAATCATATCCTTGTGCTCTTTGGAAAGCTGGATAGAAAGAGCATCCAAAATGAGCTAAAGCGTCTCCATCAGCTTTTGTTAGAGGGGAAAGTTGTAGATTTTTTTTTTTTGGATGTTCTATTTCTTGCTCTTTCCCCCTTTTCCCTTTTAGACCCTATGGTTTTATTTTGTTTTGCTTCACAGAAAATTAGCAGTTAAATACAGGCAGATTGGCTATCTGTTGTTTGGGGATAATCATAAACAGATTCTTGTTTATTTACAGTTAATGCTAGGTTGTATATAGCTAGTCTTGATGAGTATAATAATCACAAGAGTTTAAGGTTTTTCCTGAGATCTTTTTAAAGTTTGGGTTTACTCCTTAACAAGAAATGATCTTTTAAGATATCTTAGATGCACTGCAGCCGAGGTGTTGGTTAATGCTATGAAACTTGAGGCTGTAGGGATATGGACAGTTGTTGCTGAGATGGGGGTTTTCCTTCCTACTTTCCCTTTGCTTCTTCCCTATTTTTTCCCCCTTCAATGGTTCCTTAGTGGCACTCAGGACTCTCAAGGTGGCTTTTCCTGTGTTAATAGGTATTTTCAGAAATGGCTATACTATTTACCGTTAATTAATCCTTAAGTTATGCTTACTGAATATGTTGTTGTATGGAATCCTATTTTCAGAAAAGAATGAGTACTTCTGAACTTGTATTATTGATCTCAGCACATATTGGAGCATATGGATATAGTACATAATTACTGTATTTATGTGATGTTGTATGATAGTTATAGGATTTGGAGTTTATGTGCCTAAAAAGGTAATATTGGTATTTAAATTATAGTACAAGTAAAGAAAACATGAAACACAGAAAGTTACCAACAGTTTCTGTCTAGATATTTTTGTAGGCATTAGGAAGGACAAATAACTGCCAGAGGCACACTCCAGTAACAAAGACATACACGACTCTTAGAGCTTGGCTCTATGATCTAGAATGCCTTTTATGAGGACTTAATACATGTTTATAGGCTAATGTACATTTTAAACTTAACTTTGGTTGCTGTAGTGCATAAGCCATGAAAATTATATAGCTAAAGACTGAATAATAATGTTCCAGCCTGGTGGGCTGCATTTATCACAGATTCCTGTGAAGTTTTTTTTAATCACCTAGTGCCATCATAGCTGAGCGTGCGTGCGTGTGTACATTATATATTTACACAGTGATGGAATTGGATAGTGAAGCAATTCTGAGGATGCATCCCTACTGTTAAGATACATGATAGTAGAATGACTTATATTTTTTTGTTTGTATACATTTTTATTTATTTAACTTTTTTGTGTGTTTGTTTTGAGTCAGGGTTTTCATTGTGTGGCCTTGGCTGTCCTAGAACTAGCTCTGTAGACCAGGCTGGCCTCAAAGTCACAGAAATCCACCTGCCTCTGCCTCCTGAGTGCTGGGACTGGAAGCATGCAGCACCACCACCTGGCTTCATGTAAAAATTTAAAAATTAAGTGTTTCTGATAAATCAGTAGCTTCTTTGGAAACACAGACATTTTATAAGTTATGGCTTCTAAGTTTATTATATTCATGTTCATTAAGTTGGAAGACTAGAAGCAGAGTTGGAGGATTGGTTGTGACCATTCTTAATGGGTCAGGCATAGGGCGGGACACATAACTAGGGTGGTGGCATGCAAACTATTTGGGTCACATTTAGGGACCTTTGCCTCAGCTTAGCTTTCATTAGGTGTCACTTTTGGTTATGTGTTGAAGCTCTATGGATTTAGTGCTTAGCAACTATCTGTGTAGTTTTTCTATTGTGAATTACTTGGGAAAGAGAAGAGGATATTTTTGTTTGTTTTGTTTATTTTGGGGGCAGATTCAAAAGTATCCCAGGCAGGCCTTGAACTTGGTATGTAGCTGAGGATGGCTTTCTAATTCTCCTGCCTTTGTCTCCCAAGTGCCACTAAGTTCTACCTAGTTGAAAATGTATTAAAACACATTTTTAAGTTAGGAAAATGAACTTTTGAGTTTAATGGAAATGCTATTTATGGCATTTAGCCCTTTACAAGAATAACTGATAAAATAAACTGGCAGTCTATATAGTGGACATAATCCAGCCACAAAAAGTTAGGGAGTGACCTTAAATACATACTCTTTTTTTTTATTAGATATATTCTTCATTTACATTTCAAATGTTGTCCCCTTTCCTGGTTCCCCCCTCCTCCAAAAATCCCATAAGCCATCTCCCCTTCCCCAATCAACCCTCCCCCGCTTCCCTATCCTGGTATTCCTCTACACTACGCCATCAAGTCTTCCCAGGACCAAGGGCCTTTCCTCCCTTTGGTGTCTAAGAACACCATCCTCTGCTGCCTATGTGTCTGGAGCCATGGGTAACTCCATGTGTACTCTTTGGTTGATGGTTTTGTCCCTGGGAGCTCTGGGAGTACTGGGTGACTCATATTGTTGTTCCTCCTGTGGCGCTGCCAACCCCTTCAGCTCCTTGGGTCCTTTCTCCAGCTCCCCCATTGGGGAACCTGTGCTCAGTTCAATGGCTGGCTGAGAGTGTCCCCCTCTGTATTTGTCATGTACTAGGAGAGCCTCCCAGGTGATATCTATATCCAGCTCTGGTCAACCAGCACTTGTGGGCGTCCACAATAGTGTCTGGGTTTTGTAATTGTATATAGGATGGATCCCTGGGTGGGGTAGTCTCTGGATGGTCTTTCCCTCAGACTCTGCTTCACCCTTTGTCTCTGTATCTCCTTCTGTGGGTATTTTTTCCCCTTTCTACAAAGGACCCAAGGATCCATACTTTGTTCTTCCTCCTTCTTGGGCATCATTTGATATGTGAAATGTGTCTTGGGTATTCCAAGCTTCTGGGCTATCCACTTATTAGTGAGTGCATGCCATGTGTGGTCTTTTGTGAGGGTTACCTCACTCAGGATGGTGTTTTCCAGTTCTATCCATTGTCTAAGAATTTCATGAATTCATTGTTTTTAATGAATGAATAGTACTCCATTGTGTATATATACCACATTTTCTGTATCCATTCCTCCATCGAGGGATATCTGGGTTCTTTCCAGCTTCTGGATATTATAAATAGGGCTGCTATGAACATAGTGGAGCTTGTGTCCTTATTACATGCTGGAGAATCTCTGGGTATATGTTCAGGCATGGTATAGCAGGGTCCTCCGGTAGTATTATGCCCAGTTTTCTGAGGAACTGCCAAACTGATTTCCAGAGTGGTTGTACCAGTTTGCAATCCCACCAGCAGTGGAGGAGTGTTCCTTTTTCTCCACAACCTCTCCAGCACCTGCTGTCTCCTGAGTTTTTTATCTTAGCCATTCTGACCGGTGTGAGGTGAAATCTCAGGGTTGTTTTGATTTGCATTTCCCTGACGACTAAGGATGTTGAACATTTCTTTAGGTGCTTCTCAGCCATTCCATATTCCTCAGGTGAAAACTGCATGATATTGGTACAGTGACAGGCAGGTAGGTCAATGGAATAGAATTGAAGACCCAGAAATGAACCCACACACCTATGGTCACTTGATCTTTGAAAAAGGAGCTAAATCCATCCAGTGGAAAAAAAGATAGCCTTTCCAACAAATGGTGCTGGCTCAACTAGCGGCTAGCATGTAGAAGAATGCAAATTGATCCATTCTTATCTCCTTGTACTAAGCTCAAGTCCAAATGGATCAAGGACTTCCACATAAAACCAGACACACTGAAAGTAATAGAAAAGAAACTGGGGAAGAGTCTTGAACACATGGGCACAGGGGAAAATTTCCTGAACAGAGCAACAATAGCCTATGCCCTAAGATCAAGAATTGACAAATGAGACCTCATAAAATTACAAAGTTTCTGTAAGGCAAAGAACACTGTCAATAGGACAAAACAGCAACCAACAAACTGGGAAAAGATCTTTACCAACCCTACATCCAACAGAGGGCTAGCATCCAATATATACAAAGAACTCAAGAAGTTAGACTCCAGAGAACCAAATAACCCTATTAAAAAAATGGGGTACATACATACTCTTAGGTGAAAAGAGTAGTTTGAAAAGAATGCTGACTGGATGATTCCCAACTCTAGGACACTTTGGAAAAGACAAAACTATGAAGATAGCACAGAGATCAAAGATAATGTGCCACTCTTAGCATGGGTGATAAGATTGGGAGAGTTGTGTTTGTGTTGAGGCAAGAGATGGAGCTCAATTTCATATCTATTTTTAAAAGTCCATTAAACACCAGATGCACCTATACACACCTACAGTCTTGCTCCTCAAGATTCTGAGGAGGATTACTGTGAGTTTTAAGGCTAGCCTGGACTTCACAGTGGGTAAGACCCTGCCTCAAAAACAAATAAAAGAAACAAAAGACAACAACAAAAAACTTAACATAGTGGGCTCCAGGTCAGCTGCTAAGACCACATAGTAAGATCTTGTCTCCAAACAAAGAAAACTAACACATAAGGGACAAGTAGTCTATAATGCCTATTTATTTAACACCTATATCTATCTGTATATATATGTATGTATCTATTTATCTGTCTAATCAATACATCTATCCATCCTTTCCCTTACATCTATCCATCTACCCACCCACCTATTAGTCAGTCAACAAAGTCTCTTTGCCAGGCTGATTTCAAGCTGACTTGCCTCACTTTTCTAAGTGCTGGGTTATAGGTGTTTAGTATCTCACCCAACTTCAAATATTGTTTTAGGAAAAAATAAGAAAATGGTGCCACATGGAAATAATTGAAGCCAGAAAGCAATTAATGGCTAGAAAGCTGTGAATGGAAGCTGAAGGAATTATAAGTAGTGATAGTCTGAAATGTTTAGAAAAACAAAACAGCCTGGTGGTGGCACCCCTTTAATCCGAGCACTCCAGAGGCAGAAGCAGGTGGATGAATCTCTGAGTTTGTAGCCAGCCTGGTCTACAGAGTGAGTTCCAGGACGGCTGAGGCTACACGGAGAAACCCTCTCTTGAAAAACAAAACAAAACAAAAAAAGGAATATTTATCGATAGACTTAAGCCAATCCTAGTGATGATAAATAATAATTCAGATAAATTTGGGAACATAGAAATCAATCATATATTGGGGTTATAATGGCAAATTTCTCACAGTTTTTTGTACAAAGTAGTACATTTCAGTGAAGCTATGGAAGCCAAATTTAATTAGCAAACTAATATAAAATTAGTTAGGACTTGTTTCTGTAAGTTATAGGCTCTGAACATCTCTTAGGAAATACAATGCATATCTAAGCATTTCTAAGGTATACTTAGTTGTTTTAGTTTATGAAAGCTGTCAAAATAAAATGCTACAATTTAAATATTATTGTCACAGTCTGGAAGTTAGGAGTCAAAGTCAAGCAATACCCAGGTTGCTATTTTATTTTATTTTATTTTGTTTTTTCTGTCCTGAAGCCCTTCTCCTTGGCTTTCAGATTATCATCTTTTTTCTGCATGCCACATGGATATGGCTGTGTGTGTATGCAGTGAGAGCTCTAGTGTCTCTTACAAGGATGCTAGTCCTGGTGGGTCAGTGCTCTCACTACCTGTTATTTATATTCCTAAAGACTATTGCCAAACACAGTTGCATTGGGAGTTAGGGGCCTCTGTCTTTGAGTTTGTGAGATGAGGGCCCAGTGTAGTCCTTAACAAGACATCAACGTTCTCTATGGGGTTTGGGAATGAAAGGTGGTGTGACTTGACACATCAGATCCTGTAAAGTTTTGTGGACCATTGTAAGAATGTTTCCTTATTTTAAACAAAACAGGTATCACTGAAGAATTTCAAGCATGGTATTTTACC
The DNA here is from genome assembly GCA_036184795.1 of Tokudaia tokunoshimensis. NCBI lineage: Eukaryota > Metazoa > Chordata > Mammalia > Rodentia > Muridae > Tokudaia > Tokudaia tokunoshimensis. The sequence goes on along the minus strand of BTHU01000010.1, from coordinate 27,768,220 downwards.
CAGACTATAGAACAAAAGCTAATTAGATACACTGGTCAGGAGATAATTGTAATAGTAGTATAAGCATTAGATAATATACTAGAATAAAATTTAATGGCACAGATGGAAAAAGTAGTCAGAGTCTAGATTTATTTATTATTATTTTTGTTATTCTTGTTTTTGAGACAGGATCTTACAAAGTAACTCTCATTGGCTGGAACTCACTATGTAGGCTAGGGTGGCCTTGAACTCACTGAGATCCTCCTGTCTCTGCCTCCCAACTACTGAGATTTAAGCCGCCACTACCACACCTGGCTTAGATTTATTTTTAAAATAAATATAGATATATTGAATTTACTGATAGCGTGCTAAGTCTTTTCACTGATTTGACAAAATAACTTGAATGGACAACTTGAGGGAGGAAAGATATATTTTAGCTCATTGTATCAGATGTTTTAATCCTTTGTGTAGGCAGGATATGACAGGAAACAGGGACCAGGTGTAACATTCAGAGTTATGGCCCAGAAACTGACCTCCTCTGGCTAGACCCCTTCATACCATTTCTACCACCTCCCAAAATAAAACTACCAGTTTGGGACTAAGTGCTCATCTTATGAGTTTGTGGGAGATATTTCAGATTAGCATAACAGTTGGAATTATGGTGTGGCAGGAGGGATGAAGAGAGAGACAAGGGGTTTGTGGGGAAGGGAGGATGGATAGTTACAGAACTTTTGCCTGAGTGAGATTATAGGAATGAGCTGCTCTGGGAGACAGTTTTTTGTTTTGTAAGTATCTTACCGTTCACACTGTTTGTTTTTAGTATTTTTTTTTTATATTTAGGTTTTTTGTAGCTTTTGCTTTTTGTTTTTTGTTTTGTGTTTTTGAGATAGGGTCTTACTCTGTAGTAGCGGTTAGCCTGGAACTCTACTACATAGACCATCTGCCCTCAAATTCATGGCGATACACCTACCTCTGTCTCCCTAGAACTGGAAATAAAGGCATGTATCATCATGATTGGTTATAGATTCACTCATTCTCTGTCTATCTATCATCTATCCATCCACCACCTATCTACCTATTTATTTATAGAGTTTTTCTATGTAGCCTTGGCTGTCCTAGAACTTATTCTGTAGACTAGGCTAGTTTTGAACTCAAAAATCCCTCTTCCTCTCCTTCTGAGTGCTGGAATTAAAGGTATGCACCACCATTGCCTGGAGGGCACTGACCGTGCCCAGCCTATCCAGCCTCCCCCAGCCCTGCCCACCTGCGCCCCTCTGTAGCTTCGGTCCTGCTGGAAGTGTTTTTACTTTTGGTCGTGAGTGTGTGTGTGTGTGTGTGTGTGTGTGTGTATGTATGTGTGTCTCTCTGTCTGTCTGTCTATCTGTGGATATATACATGCATGTGGAGGCCAGAATAGGGCATCGGTTCTCTTGGAGCTGAGATTACAAGCACTTGTGAGGTACCCAGTGTTGGTATTGGGGTGCATATTTGGGTGATCCAGCCCGTTTATTTGTCGAGATACGAGTGTCATTATATAGGTCTGGCTATTGCAGAACTCCTATTATTTAGAACTTGTGATCTTCATGCCTTCACCATGATTATACGCACTACCATTCTTGGCCTAGTCTTGTATTTTTATTTTCTATGATATACTTTCAGCACATACATAGATACAATTCTGGATTGGTGTTTTCAGATAGACAGCATTCCTTTTAAGAAGTACCTTTAATTACTATATTTTGTTTGGTAATCATATTTGTGCCAGCATTACTCTTTGTCCTTTGCAAATATTAACTCACTTAATCCTAATGTGAACTATTATTACTAAACAAGGAAATAAGCTCAGAGAAGTTAATTTATTGAAGTCATGTGACAGTAAGAGAGGAAAATATATTCTGTTATAGGACTTTCATTTCATAATTTTCTATATTTCTCCACTATGGTAGCATGCTTGCATTTTCACTGTAAATTCTGAGTTTATTTAAATCTTCTGCTATATCTATGCACATAGCAATTGTTAGAGGACATACTAAGTGAATTGAATATTCAAGCTAAAGGGAGTCCCTAGGTGAGCAAATAGATACAAATTGTGTGTGAACTGGAGTGGACTGGTTAATAGGCAACTAAATCCATCTCAAAGGCAATTACTGTAATTTAACACTTTATGTGTTATTTTACATTTTTTAGTTTCTGTTTTCTTCTTGATATCTTACTTGTACCATTTGTCCATAATGAGTTTGAAAATAATTTATTCATTCTCGTATAGTATTCCTGATTCAGGAATGTGAATGTTTTCTCTACTTTGCTGTGGGTTGACAAGTAGGCTCTTTTCAGCTTTGGATGATTAAACACCATTTAATGCCTCTAGTTGTGTGGTAGTAAACTTTTCATCACTGATAAAAACACCCAATAAAAACTCGGTGCAAGTTCAGTGAAGGTGAAATCTGTATCATATTGTCACAGAGGTTTGGGTTTGGCTGGATGGGTGTGTGTGTGTGTGTGTGTGTGTGTGTGTGTGTTGCTCCTATTGATGATATCTGATCAGTTGCTTTTTCAGAGAGCCTATAACACACAGGCCTTTAAGGTACATTTCATATTTAAACGATAATATTGGGTACATATATGTATTTCTTAGCAATAAAATATTTGGTTGTAGGGTTGGCAAACATTCAGCCTTGTTAATTCTTGCCAAACGTTTTTCAATTTGATTTTTTGTTTTGTGTTTTGTTTTTCGATACAGGGTTTCTCAGTCCTGGAACTCGCTTCTTAGACCAGGCTGTCTTCAAACTCACACAGACAGATCCCCCTGCCTCTGCCTCCCAATGCTGGGATTAAAGGTGTGCGCCACCACTGCTCAGCTTGTTTTAAATTGAGTTTAACATTTTACTCCTACCAGCAATGTATGAGCGTTCTATTGGTTCCCATTTTCAGCAAGTATTTGTTGTCTTATATTTCTTATTTTAGCCAGCTTGATCTATAGTATGCTGATTATTCATTTTAATGCATATATCAATGGGTTTTTCATTACTATTAACAAAACACCTGAAGTAGGCCACCTTTATAAAGAAAGATTTATTTAGTTCATAGTTCTAGAGGTCCAAAGTGGAAGATAAAGGAATTGGGGCTTATTGGCCTCTGGCATAGGCCTGGTGACCAATGGCAACACAATGTTGGGAACATCTTCAAAGAGTAAGCCAGAGGGCAATTAGGGATAAGGTTCTTTCTTTCAACAACTTGCTTTTATGAGAATTCAGAAATCTGATGAGATTTAATCTCTTCCAAGGACAGTCTCCAATCACTTAGGGATTTCAACAGTCCTTCTCTCTTGATGGTTTCATACCGCCTCCCAACACTGCCACCACAGGGACCAAGCCTGGAACACATGAACCCTCAGGGACAAACCATATCCAAACAAGAATAATCTCCCAGATGATTCATAAAACCGATTATGCGTTTTCACTTGCAAGTTGATGCTTTCTTAAGTTTCTGAGACTGGGTTATCCTATAAGAAAAGGGAATTGTTTGAATCTCATCCCATGGCAGTGAAAAAATTTTATGATTATTTTTGTTTTCTGTATATGGGTGTCTTGCCTGCATTGTGTGTCTGTGTATAGTGCATGTGCCTGGTGCCTGTGAAGGTCTGAAGAGAGTGTTGGATCTCTAGGAACTGGAGTTATAGATGATCTCGAGTCACCATGTGGATGCTGGGGACTGAACCTGAGTCCTTTACAAGACAGTGAATGCTCTTAACCATGAGTCATTTCTTGAGTCCCCCACACTCAAGAGTGGGTAGGTTCTATCATATAAAACAGATTAAAAGTAATGTTTCCCTTTTGCTTTTTTGGAGACTGGATTTATAGCCCAGGCTGGCCTGGAATTCACTCTAACCAAACATCCTGCCTCACCGCCCAAATGTTAGGATTCCAGATGTGATCTAATATGCCTGGCTAAAAGTTCATTTCTTGAGGTACTATAGCATGGTCCCCAGATGCCTACATTAAGAAAGAATCATCTTTGTGACCCCTAGTAAGTTAGTCATATTGTCATAGTATCCTCTCTAAATTGAATATAAAGTGATGCTTCTATCATAATATGATAATAAGATCATTTTATATCCAGTGTGTAGGGCAGTTCATGGTATGCTATAAGCAGCATGTCAATGTGGTATTAATGTAAATTTTATGAATTTATTTCAAGTTGGTTGACAGAATCATGGGGCTCTAATCTGTAATACATTTAAAGTTGAAGTTTATGAATGATATTGGCTTTTATTTTAGCCTTAGTCTTTCTTCTTTCTTTTTTTTGCACATTATCAAGAGAACATTGATTAACAGGGTTAGTGAGGTGACTGAGTTAGTAAAGGCACTTGCCACCAATCTTGGGATGTCATAGAACCCATATGGTGGAAGGAGAGAACAGTCGCAGCAGGATGTCCTCTGACCTTCACACAATACTGTGGCATACATGCCAACCCTCCCAGCATACACAGAACATAAATAAATGTAATAAAAATGATAAAAATATGAATTGACAAAGATGAATAATTAAAAATGTCTGTTAGTCTCAGGATTTCCTTAAACTTTTAAATAAGCTTAGTTAATAAGTAGTAAGCAATGTTTAGCACCTTTTTAAGGTTTAATTGTATTCACTTATTTATTTATATATCTCTGTATATGTCTCTGTGTATTTGTGTGTTTACATGCACATGAGCATGAGCTCCTGAGTGTATCCCATTCGTGTAAGTGCCTTTGGAGGCCAGCAGATCAGATCCCCTGGAGCTGGACTTACTGCCAGATATAGGTGATGGAAATGCACCTTGGGTCCTTCGCAAAAGAAGCAAGTGCTTTTAACTGCTAAGTGGTCTTCATCATGTAAATAATTGACATTGTACTTTTTTCTTACTAATCCTTCAAAAAATTTTATTTTGAAATTGTTACTAAATATCCACAATTTGCATAGATTTCCTGGTTTTTTTCTTTATGTATTTTTATTTTAAATGAGAAGCACCACAAATTTTCAGATTTCAGCATCTGTTGTGTTATCCTAGTGCATCTATATTATTAGTGACTTATTATTGCTTTGGGTCACAGCATAAACTCAAAAGCAGATGTGCTCATCATGTGTCTATGTAAGAAAGTGCACTCCAAAAATATCATGGACCATGGTATAAATTTAATGAGCCCAAGACATACAGGCTTGAGTTATAAGCAAATTATAACGAAAAAGAATTTGAGTTCTCCTAAATAAAGACACAGTTCTAAGACATTCCAACAAATTCTGGCAGGCAGATGTATATAAACCCCAAATTTGGCAGCACATTAATGTTCTCAGTGCTTCACATATAAACATGCAGCATATAAAAATGTATATGTGCTTTTGGAGTTGACAATAGTTGTGTTTGCAGCTCATTGGTTGACCTTACACAGAGAATGTTTCCAATTAATCATGACTTTCCAGCAGACTTAAATGAGTCTCTTGACAATGCCACTAGCACTGTGGCTGTTCTGCTGCCCTTAGCCACAAGTGGGCTTCTTCAGCTGCCTTTACTACTATAGTAGCAGTGTATCTGGAACTTGCTCATTAAAGTTCAGACCAGTGTTGTTTATTTCCTCATGGGTTTCCTGGAACCCCTCTGCTCTGAATCACTCTATTCTGCCAGTCTCCTCTAAAATTCTATCCTAACATTTTGTATCTCAGAATCTAAATTTTTTTTTTCCATTTTGTGAGCCAGCTCCACGTCAATGCACTTCACAAAATTTACCTGCAGAGGGAGCTAAATAAAAGACGGTGAGACCCTGAACTCAAGAAGACTCAGAGCAGAGAGTGTTTACAGCCAGATGTTGTCATCCTGCTAGTACTGTAAAAGGAACTTGATACTTGGAATGTTTGAGTTGGAATCAGCCATCTGGGATCAGGCACAGGATAAGACTTGTATGACTTTTGTTTCTCAATTCTCTGTCGTATACAAAGCTGTAAAAGGATGATCTGATACACATGTATATGTTAGAGAACCAATCTGACATTTTACTCTCTTCTCTTGTTTAAGGATAGTGAAATGTGGTCACTTTGTACAGAATTTCACATGGAGTACTGGGCGAAGGCTAAAGTTGCTAAAGCTTTGGATAACATACAATATTTTAGAGACAGACTTTATAGTAAGTCTCTTGTATTTGTTTGATTAAGTATATGTATCTTGATTGCAGTCAGCAGACTTGAAGAGAGAGAAGCAGAACTGAAGAAGGAATATAATGCACTGCATCAGAGACACACTGAGGTGGGTATCTGTCCTTACTAGGTTAGTACTGGAGCACAGAGATGGCCTTTATAACTACATTTTCCTTGGAAAGTTAGAATAATTCATAGGCATCATTTCCAGAAAGCGTGTCATGTGGCATTTACCTAAGTTGACTTTTATTCTTTTTAAATCTGGAATTAAATTTTTTCTGTAGGAAATATATATGCCTCAGAATAATTTTAGTTAAGACAGTTACTTAGTTGGCTAGCAAAACCCTTATGCATATAATAAAATGTTGACATGATGCTGAAAAAATTGATTTGCTACCACTTAGGAAAATGCTGCATTCAATATAAGATATTGGCATAGATTTCTACATATATAATTTAGTTGTAAAAGACGTATTATTTTTAACTTAACTTATATTATGTTTTATATTATATCAAAAATTTATAACACATTAAATATGTTTAAATGATTCCAATTTTTAGCATTTTAGTTTTTTTGAGATTTATTTATTAACTTTTAGATTTTTATTTTTGTGTATGAGTGTCTTGTCTGTTTGTAAGTGCAGTGGCTACAGAAGCCAGAAGAGGGCATCAGATCCTCTAGAACTGAATTACAATTACAGATTGTTGTTAGTTTCCACATGAATACTGGCAACTGAACCTAGGTCCAGAGTTTTTAACTGCTGAGCCAACTCTCCAGCCTTCTTTGTATTTTAAATTAGTGTTTGCAGCATATTTCTAACCCTCGTTTTTAAGAGTCCATTAGTCTTTAGTATATTGTATTTGTTTCCGTCTTGTCAATGTGATGTTTGTTCCTGTGTGTTATGGTCAGACTGGGATTCACATAGCTAAATATGAATTTTACAGTCTTCCCATCTTCCCTTTCCTTCTTTCTATAGCTCTGGCTTGCCTGGAATACACTATGCAAACCAGGCTGGCCTTGAACTCACGTATACCTCTGCCTCCAATTCTGGGATTAAAGGTGTGTGCCTCCTCTCTTGGCCATTTTCTCTTTACTAATCCTGTCTTACGTTATACCTAATTCTAGGTTTGTTTGTTTGTTTGTTTGGATTGGGTTTTTGAGACAGGGACTCTCTGTGTAGCCCTAGTTGTCCTGGAACTCCTCTGTAGACCAGGCTGGCCTAGAATTCAGAGTTCTGCCTCTGGGTGCCAGGATCAAAGGTGTGTACTACCACTGCCTGGCTTGATTCTAGTTTTTCATCTACCTATTTAAGTGATGGTGACTGAGTTCAGGGCTTAGCTCATGCTCCCACAGTCTTATTTGTAGACTTCAATTCCTCCTTTTCTTCCATCGCTGGGTAACCTATCCTGCCTATGGTAGGGATCAAAGGCGCTGCTTTAAGCATCATAAAATCACATTATACTCAATTTCATTTACTTTGAATAATGCAGAATTTCTTTCCCATTCATGGGATTTGGGTTAAGCATTACTACCAGGAACACAAATTGTCACAGAATTGATACAAGTAGAAGGAAAAGTTTGATCATAAAGGGTCATAAGGCCCTGGAAAGATGACAAAACACATTGTTTACTGCTAACAGTGGGAAATTTATTCTACTTTTTGAAAATGTGAATGACCACTCTTTAATCAAAAAAATAATAGCTTTTTTTTTTAAGTTAAAAATACCCATGTTGGGGTCTGGAGAGATGGCTCAGTGGTAAAGAACACTGACTGCTCTTCCAAAGGTCCTGAGTTCAATTCCCAGCAACCACATGGTGGCTCACAACCATCTGTAATGACATCTGATGCCCTTTTCTGGGGTGTCCAAAGATAGCTACAGTGTACTTATATATAATAAATAAATAAATCTTTAAAAGAATGTCCATGTTTTAATAATATATTGTTTACTAAATATTAAGGGTATTTTAAAAAACTTGGCAGTTAAAAGCCTATTGTTGATGCTTTTTACACAACTGATTTCTGTATCAGAGTAAGGTCCTGTATGTATATAGTATTTACTTGCATTGTTTATTTGTTAATGATGAGAATTACAAAATATATTTGGAGAAGTGTGTTTAAATGTAATAAGAAGGTGATAGTAATGAATGATGTTTTTAAAATAAAGTTATAACTTTTATAGTAATTGGAGATTATTAAGTTGTGATATAGTATTAAAGTATATTTAAATTATTTATATTCTTTTTGGATATATACATTCTTTAGCAGCAAATATAAAGTGAGATTTTATTTTCCTAATATCTATTTAATAAAAATGAAGATACATTTCTATAGAAATTTTAAAACCTGCCATCTATTTTCTGTGAAAAGTTTTCTGTTTCCATGCCTTCAGGGATGTACACTATTGGAAAAGAAAAAATGGTCTCAAGAAAGCTTAGTTACCAAGCCAGAGACCTGGGCGAGCTTTTCCTTTGCTTACTGACAGCTCTTTCATAGGATACTCTCCTGCAGTTACCAGAGACTTCTGTTTTTTGCTCTGATAGACTCTATTTTATTTGCTTCAAAGTAGGCTTATATAACACAGACAAGGCTGCTTTCAAATGTGAGTCTGTTCACTATAACCTAAAATTTTCTATTTATCCATTTGCTCTAGAAACTCCATTCAATTAGAAAGAATAAATAGCTCTATAATCCCTTAGGGTACCTTTTAGAGGTAAACTCCAGAGAAAGGGACTCTGTAGCCTATTTATTGTTATTTTCAAGGAAGATAGCATTTTTTTTTTACAGACACAGAATGATTTAAATATTACTTTGACAAAACACATTGTTTACTGCAAACAGTGGGAAATTAATTCTACTTTTTGAAAATGTGAATGACCATTCTTTAATCAAATAATAAATGTTTGTATTATTGATTTTACTTAAAGGAATACATATCTTGCTATATGTGCTATATTCTTATAAACTACCTTATCAGCACATAGAGATTGAGGAGGCAGCCTGGAGTAGTGAGTTCTAAGTCAGTCTAGATATTCAATAAGACCTTTATCATAAAGCTAACTGACTAACTAACTAAGTTAACTTAGTTTCCCAACAAAGCTATGGCAGTAAGAACGTGTTTCTTTTGGTTCACTGTTCAGGTTACAGTCTGTCATGGCAGGAAAGGCATGGTGGCAGGCTCCTGAAGCAGCTGGACATTTGTACACGATCAGGAAGCAGAAAGCATGCATATGCTCAGCGAGCTTTTTCCCATGTATGCAGTGTGATATCCAAGTCCATGGAGTGTGACACCGACATTTAGGGGAGTTCTTCCCATCTCACTTAATCTGCACAGTCCTTCACAGAGGAGCACAGTGATTCAAGATTCTGTGAAGTTGATAGTGTTAACATGACACTGACTGCTGACTGACTAAAAGACATTCCTTGAAGACAGCATGGGGATGAGAAGTGGTTATTTTAAAGCATTGGGACCACATGACTAGTTTTCTTATGCTAACCACTACATGTGTGAACTTTGTGCAGGACTGGGAGAGTTTCATATTGAGACCATATAAGTACATTCTTAGTGTTTTCTTTGGCCAACTTATCATTTCTCCATATTATACACTTTGAAATTTTTAGAAAGATATTCTAGGGTGAGGAACCCAAAATCCTATGCTAGTTAGTGATTAGTTATGAAATCTGGTCTTCCTGATTCTATGATTAGGTTTTTTTTTTTTTATGCTGTGTGTATATACCTGTGGTATATGTTGTGTGTATGGGTATTTTTGCCTGCATGTATTTCTGTATACCTTTTGTATATTTGGTGCCCATGGAGGCCAGAAAATGGTGTCAGATCCCCTGGAACTGAAAGCTGAGAGTGCCATGTGAGTGCTGGGAATTAAACCAGGTCTTCTGGAAGAGCATCTGGCACTTTTAACTACTGAGCTATCTTTAATCATTGTTTAAGACAGGATGTCATATAGTTCAGGCTAGACTCAAACTTGCTTTGTAGCTGAGGATGGACCTTTAAACTACTCGTTCTTACTCTAATTCCAAGTGCTGAATGCTCTAGATGTTTTTCTTTATGTCTCATGGATTCCCACTGGTTTTAAGACAAGAGCTTTGAGAACTGTAGGTAGATGATTCAAGGGACTACAAAGAATCTATGCTCCCATCTACTTGTTTTGCTTTTTGGTTTTGTCAGTGCGGAGTCAGCCTTTGCTGGGAAGACAGCTCAACCAAGGGCAGTCTGCCTGTCCTAAACAACAATTTTTCAGACAATGCAGTTGAACCCTTGATGGGTCTACTGTTACAGAATGTACTTCTAGTTATGTGAATTAACTTGCGTACTGGGACATTAATAGCTTCTCCGAGATGGAGGAGGACTGACACTGGCAGACTTGGTAGCACCTTGTATAAAAACCGCCCTGGTCCACTCTCGCGTCTTTTCCCATCTGAATGTTGGCCTCCCCTCCCTCCATCACCCCCCTCCTTTTTAAAATCGAAACAATAATGTGAATTATTTTAAAAGTTTTATGTGCAGTGTATTTTTTATTCTGTTTGTTTGTGATATATAGCTTGTGATTTTAAATATATCAGGAAATGCCTTAGGGTGTGGGATTTTCTTGTGGGTGTGAGGAAGAAAGGACAATGAGTTCATTGCTTGCCTGGAGAGCTAAGAGGCCAGATGCATCCTGGGTCCTCTAGGGTTTAACTACTCAAGTAGCTGCATCAAACAGATTTGAGTCCCAGCTTTAAAGCTAATAATGGGAAGCAGTTAATTGTTAGCTATTTAACTTAAGCAAGTTATTTTCTCCTTTACATGGGGATTATCTGTAAAATTGTGATATAGTGAGGGTTAAATTAAAAATATTTCTGTTGCCGGGCGGTGGTGGCGCACGCCTTTAATCCCAGCACTTGGGAGGCAGAGGCAGGCGGATTTCTGAGTTCGAGGCCAGCCTGGTCTACAAAGTGAGTTCCAGGACAGCCAGGGCTACACAGAGAAACCCTGTCTCGAAAAACCAAAAAAAAAAAAAAAATTTCTGTTAAAGTGGTTGGCATTCAGGATGATAGCTGCTATTTTGCTCTTTCTCTGTCCTAGTAAGGGCTACTTTAGTGTGGTCTGTGTTTTTTGGTATTAGACCATTTTGGAATGCCAGGATATTATCTCTGTAATCAGTTCTTTGAAGGTTTCCAATATAGTGTTTTTTAAATTTTAAATATTTAAGCATTTAAGATAATAGAGAATCAATCTATTTGGATATAAAATTGGCTATATCTTTACATTTTGCTTATTAATGAATTACTTATAAAGGCAATCTGGAGGAAGTTTCCTTTTTAACATCCTTCTATTTGAACAAATCACCTCTATATGATTACTCTCAGGATTCGAGAACTCAACTCGCCATTTGCATGTATTAGGTCCAACATTCATTTTGCTATATTAGTCTCAGTTTATTTTTTTTTCTTGAAGTTTCTTCTTGATACAAGAAGAAAGCAGCTCATTATTCCTGATTTGCCCTCACAACCAAAATTTTTTATACAAAATTCTTAAAATGGTGTGGAAGAGAAAAATAGACATTTAAATAAAACATGTAAATATCCTTGTGATTCTGTATTCATTTTTCTTTACTGTTAACAGTTCTCATTGTGACTAGCCTTTTTTTGTTTGTTTGTTTGTTTTATCTTTATTTGTGTGGTGTATGTGTGAAGGCCAGGTGTGTGTGAGTTCCCATGGGTGGCACTTAGATTTTTCAGCTCTTGAACTAATGGTTTTTAAAAACTATATTTGAAACCTCTCTCTCTCTCTCTCTCTCTCTCTCTCTCTCTCAATATGTGTGTGTGTGTGTATATGTGTGTTATATGTCAAGGTCAGAGTACAACTTGTAACTTTTCCTTCCACCATGTGAGTCCTGAAGATCAAACTCCCATCCATATTTAGCCTTTCTATCATATGACTCCTTATCTATGACTCAGAATCAAAGTAAATTTTTATTTTTATTTTCTAATTTTAATTTTTATTTCTATTAATTTGTTACTATTATTGCTGATTATATTAATACTGATGTTAGTAAATAAGCACAGAAGAAAGTACTTTGAAATTCTTTCAACTATAAATCTACAGAAATAATTAGAAAAAATACTGTCTTTAAATTGAAATTTATTTTTATTCTGGTAACTACTATTAGTATGGGAAGATGAATGTACAGAATTTTTTCCCAAGTTTGGCATTAATTTTGTTGTTTTCCATTTAAGTGCATGGGTTTCTTAAATGTTATTATTGTTAATCAGCAGTCTATTAGAACCTCCTACCAAAGCCTGTGTACTAATTTGTATTTATAACAATATTTTTCATTTAATAAAATCACATATTTTACAAAATTGCTATGCAATACAAAGGAAGATAGATATTAGCTACGTTTACTGGTTTTAGTGTCTTAACTGTGATAATTTGCTATTCCTTTGCTACCACAAGCCTTTCATCCTTAGGACTTATTTCTTTACATGAAATTGAATCTTGTAAGAAAATTGTGCCAAAATGTTTCCATTGTTATAATTCTGTGTTTTATTTTAGGTGATAGCCTTAAATTTTCTATTTTTTCTTCCTTAAAATAGATGATCCATAATTATATGGAACACTTAGAAAGAACTAAACTTCACCAGCTCTCAGGGAGCGATCAGCTAGAGGCTACAGCTCACAGTAGAATTAGGTAAGCTTTGTTATATACACTTTTGCCTAAGAAAATGTGAAATCAATAAGCCATCTTTTTGTTTCTGTTTTTCCTGTTTTCCCGTCTGAGAACAATATTTAGTCTGCTCCCCCAAAATCTCTACAGGAAAGGAAAAGAATAGCATGCCAAAATAGAAATACCATTTAAAAAGTTAAATTATGAGCTTTATAAATTATAAGCAACATAGTGCAGGGTTTTAATTATTTTCTTGATACTTGATGGAGAATCAGAGTAGGTTTGAAATTTTCCAGTCTGTGGGTATGCTGAAATTTTCATTTCTTCCATATAATTGGTCCTTTTTGTTGCACAGAGCCATGTTTAAAAGGATTAGCCAGCCATCTGTTTGAGGTAGGAGTGTGAATAAATTATGTAGATCTCTAGGTATTGTAGCCAATGAGCTAAGCCAAGACTCTTAGTAGAGAGGAACGTAGCTAATAGGCTGGCTCTCCTCTGGGTTGCTGCATAAATGCGAGGAGCTGCAGCTCTGTGGTTATGAGGTGGGGGAGCGGAGTGACGTCATCCCCTGGGAGTCGCTGCAGGATGGAGTGGGAAGCTGCTGCTGCTGGCATTGTTTTTGTGGCAGCAGCTGAATGACAGATCCTCACTACAAAGATCCCCTTTTGGCCCCTGTGTAGGCCTCCTGGTTCGGACATTTCACCATGCCAGCACAGCGCCATGAATCCTGGATGCATGCTGCTGTTTGTGTTTGGCTTTGTTGGCGGGGCGGTGGTCATTAATTCTGCGATCTTAGTGTCTCTCTCTGTTTTGCTGCTTGTGCACTTTTCTATTTCTACCGGTGTGCCAGCGCTGACGCAGAACCTACCAAGGATACTCAGGTACTCCGTCCAGTCTCTCTTGGAAGCTCCTGCTTCGCTGGTGTTTTGGTTTTTTGTTTTGTTTTATTTTGTTTTCTTAATTTCTTAGGACCATGAGTCTGCTTTGTAATCATTTCTGTCGCAGATTCAAACAATGGAAAACGGCCTCAAGCTAGGATGTCTATTATTTTGTAGGTTCCTAAATGGAACTCTGTTTTGTGTTTGGAAATCACAGACCAAAAAAAAAAAGAAAGAAAGAAAGGAAAAAAAAAGGGGGGGATTCTCTGTTGTACTTGTACATAAATGTAAGGTCAGCGTGGTCTGAATGTGAAGAGGAAGATCAAGAGCCGAGTCCCAGGTCCAAGTTTGTGTATAGCTCTAGATTTAGCTTCTGAGCATTGAGGGACAAATAGATTTTATGCTTTGTGTTGCAAATGGTTAGCCACAGAATGTAGGTTTATTTTGTTTGAGTTATCCTTTGCCTGATTTAAGGTTTGATATCAGTTTTATAGTTTTGAATAACAGCTTATGGAAACTGATATTTTCCTGCTACTATAAAATATATTTTAAACTGAAAAAAAAAAAGTCTAAATTCTTAAGACAAGACTAGAATGCCTTCCCCTCAGTTATTTGCACATCAAAGTTGTGAAAGCTTTACAAAGCCTATTCACTATTGTTTGGTCTGATGTCGCCCTTTCTTTTCTTTGTCCTCCTGGGTGACAAATCCCCATGCCTGCTTGTGGGGGTGGTCACCAGTCTGTGTAGCTTTGCTGCTCTTCTCTACTTGCAGCCTGTGTGAGCCACTTTCCACATCTTAAATGCTTATGGGTTTGCTTTCTTGTTTTCTAACTCATAAACTCAAAGAGTCTGATCTGTTCAGATTTCTCTTTTGTACATGACTTGAATTGAAGATTCATAGATTATAACTAATATCTAAGTGATTATAAAAAAAAACCTTAAATCCTAATTCAGATTTATGCAAGAATGGACGTAGCTCCTTTCATGTGGTTTTCTTTATTCATAGGCCAGCTCACATTTAATTTTTAACACTTAGAAATTAGTTTTCTCATATAGTCTAAAACTAGGTATTTGATCATTTATTTTCTTTCCTAATTTATTTGTTTTTCAGACAAGTTATGTAGCCTAGGCTAGCCTTGAACCCCACAGTAACAGTCTCCTTCTCAGTGCTGGGATTACATACAGTTCTCTGCTGGGTTGTTTCCTGATGCATAAAATTGAGGAACAGTCTGACTATTTTGTATATGTTAGTTCATGAAAGAGTTGTATACAAATCTTTGCATATTTAGGATATAAGGAAATTAAAACTTGTAGGCTCAAAAATATGTATAATATTAATATAAAACTAATATTAAGAACTGGCTTAGGCTCTCCTGGAGAAGTATTGTCACGCAGTGGCTAAGACTTTGGAGTTGCACTGTCCCATATATGCAGCCTTGGGCCTTTGGTAATTTGTTTAGTCTCTTAGGTTCCTTCTCTTAAGGTATTTACCTCAGTGACTGATTTTAAAAATCAAGCGAGCTATTATTTTGCACTTCATTACAGTTGCAGAATATATGGTCCATTATATAAGTAAGTCAACTTCACAATCATTTGTGTATCTCACAGTTTTAATAGAAGTGACTTTTAATATTAGTCCTGCTGGTTACTGATATATAAAGTCTTAGAACATCATTTTCCCTACTCTAAAATCTGGAAAAGCAGAAGTATTTCCTGGTTGCCTAGGTCAGGTAAAGTACATCAGGCTCAGTACCTGCGAGCAGAGCCAAGAGGCTATTTGAAATACATATTTTCAAAAATCGTTTACACACATAAGCTGGTATTTAAATAACCAACTAAAAATCCATATATACAATTAAAGCTGCTAGCTCGAGAATATGACAAAGATGCTGGTTCTTGCCACTTTGCTTCTGTTAGGAAGTAAAATGGCTGGGCCGTGATAGCACAGGTTTCAGTTAGGGATTTACATCTGCCGCTTAGTGTTTTTCTACAGGCTCTTCTTCTTTTTTTTTTTTTTTTTTTTTTTGGGCTAACTTTTCTGTGACTTTTATTGAATCGTTTAATACATACAGTACCAAGCATGCATGACAACGAAGTTCAAGACTAGTGTTTGCCTTTCAAGAACTTTGTTTTGAGAGTAAAACACTATCAGACTTACATAACTGCACATCTTGCCCCATCAGTTATCTAATTGGTCAGTCTGCAGAGAAGCATAGGTGATACTAATTTTCTAGATGTGGAGCAGAGAAACGTGAGGCATCTTTGACCCATTTGACCCCTTCTAGAGATCTGTTTTTCTCAAAAAGTGATAAAAGCAAAATAGAGAGTTGGGAATTTTCCTTGTATTTTGGAGTATAGATGAAATAGGAAAGGAAAACTTGGGTTTAAAGAAGACTCTTCACTTCAGCTGTTTAAAGCATGTTCAGTCTTACATTTGTGTAGAAAGGAGTTCATGTGGGAAGATGATTCCAGTGACTGGCTCGTGTCTCAGGAAATCTGTGCTATCTTCCTCCTAGCTTTATATTAGATAGACTCTGATTAAATTCCTACTTGCTTTTCCCTTAAGGCATGAAGGTTTATTAGAAAATAAAGTCAAATAGTAGTTTGGGAATTTCTGTTCCCAAAATACGTTTTCCAAAATTGGGAATAGACACCAGGCTAGCAACTTTTCATTCTGTTAATTAAAGAAAAACAAAACACTTGCTATCGTTTAATGAGAAAAAAGAGGATTGTGGTTTAAGAACAAAGAAGCAAAAATGATGTAATTTAAAGTAAAGGCTGATAAGTCTCAAGAAGCAACATGTTTTGTTGCCTGGAGATACAAACATGCAATATGTAGTATACTATTAGGAAAAAAACCCTCCCTTTGCTATTGACTTGTAAAATAGCTGACTAGTGTTTATTTGTTTCAGATTTAGATTTATTTATTTATTACTGGAGTGTAAGTGTGGAAGTCAGAAGACATTCTGTAGGAGTTGGTTCTCTCCTTCTGCCACGTGGGTCCTAGAGACTGAACTCAGGTTTTCAGGCTTGGTGGTAATCGCTTTTATCGACTGAGTCATCATCCCTCCAGCCTTCTTTTTAACTTTTTGGAGACAGGATCTAATGTAAAACAGGCTGGTCTCTATTGTGCTTTGTAGTACAAGGACGACCTTGAACTCCTGATCCTCCTCCTGTCTTTATCTCCTACATGCTAGGACTCCATTACTCCCAGTAAAGAAAGACTTGGAAAATAGCTGCTCTTTTTTCCTGACAGTTTTCTCATCTGCACTCTGCCTAAAAGAGCTATTGTAGTATGATTTGTAGAAAGTCAGAACTTTTCTAAAAAAACGTTTTGGATTTTTACTATTGAATAGTATCCCTGTTTCAAAGAGTATATTCATTTTCCTCTAGGCAGAAAAAGCCTACCTTAAAAACACTGTAGCTTGAGGAAGTGGGAAAACTAGGAACAGGGACCAGGGAGGCTGCCTTTGTCTGTTCCCTATGACCACTAACCTACACGGTTAAAACTCAGCAGTTCTTCTCCATGTTTACCACACCAGACCACCACCAGCTTCTTGGTGGAGGCAGCTGTGGTAATGCATGTCTCAACGTACAGCAGGCTAAGGCAGAGGATCTCCAATTCAGAGTCAAACTAGCTAAGTTCTGAGACCTTATCTCTGAACAACTCCAATCTTGGCAGCCAAAAACAGTATCTAAACAGTTTTTCTATACTTTTCTTAACTTCTGGAGCCAATGTAAACTTTTTAGACTGTCTTTTCTCTTTGGTATATACTTATTTAGGTGTGCATATAGATAGGATTATGTCAGAGAGCTGATTGCAGACTGAGATTAAGCTTTCTACAGCCCAGGTAGACCCTGACCTTGTTATCCCCCTGCCTCATCTTTCAAAGAGCTGGGATTATTCTATCCACAGTCCAGGCGTCTAACTTACAATCGTGACAAATAAAAAACTAAAGAGAATGTTTAATTTTTTCTTCCCTCTTCAAATAGAAAAGAACGTCCTATATCATTAGGAATTTTCCCTCTACCTGCTGGAGATGGATTGCTTACACCTGACACTCAGAAAGGAGGTGATACCCCAGGATCAGAGCAATGGAAATTTCAAGAATTAAGTCAACCACGTTCTCATACCAGCCTAAAGGTAAGCTTTACTTTACTAGTACATTTTATAAGCATTCTTATGCAAATAGAAGTTGCAGAAAACCAAAGGATAATCTAATAGTTTAGGGCTGCCCAGATAGTTTACTGGGTGAAAGTGCTTGTCATCAACCCTAACAGTCCCCATCCTCAGGACCTACATGACAGAAGAGAGAACCAACTCCTGTTTATCCTCTGACCTTTACAGAACCACCATGGCTGTAGTTCACACCTGTTTTACCACATACAAATAAGTAAATAAATCTAAATTAAAAAAAATAGTTTATATATTTTTTAGTTTGAAAAGTATCTTAAAAATAAACAAATCGAGATGAGCTCTTCCCAGGGTGTATGTTTTTTGCTAGTTAATTTTAAGTTACATAGGAAAACAAAACTAAATACTATTACATCTTTATCTTAGTTAATGTCATTGGTGCTATGATGAAGCACCATCTTGGGAGGAAAGGGTTTATTTGCCTTGTGCATCACTGTTCATAATTGAAGGAAGTCCGGGCAGGAACCTGGAGGCAGGAGCTGATGCAGAGGCCATGGTGGAGTGCTGTTTACTGACCTGCTCCATGTGGCTTGCTCAACCTGCTTTCTTACAGAACCCAGGACAACCAGCCCGGGGGTGGCACCACCCACAAGGGGCTGAGCCCTCCCCCATCAGTTAAGAAATCAACAGCCTAATTAAGCAAATACCCTACAGGATTGCCTACAGCCCAATCTTAATGGAAGTATTTTCTCAATTTCATCTCCCTCTTTTCTGGTGACTCTAACTTTGTCAAGTTGATATAAAACTAGCTGATATAATCTTGCTTAGTAGTCTAATGACAAGAATTTCTTTTATATTTAGTGTATCTAATATGAATCTAGAATTTAGGGTCTAGTGACATGTGGAACTAATAGGGATTTTGTTTTGTTTTTGTTTGGTTTTTAATTTTGTTTTTATGGGTACTGGGGATCAACTTAGAGTATTATTGTTACTACTTTTGGAACCCTATATTCAGAAATTCTAACTTTATTTATTTTTAGTATTACTGTTGCTGGTGGGGCACATTTGTGGAAGTCAGGAATCAACTTTTGGGAGTTGTTCTTCCACTGTAGGTTCTAAGAATAGAATTCAGGTAGTCAGGCTTGCGCTGAAAGCATTTCTGCCTACTGAGCCATCTGGCCAGTCCTCAGCTCTGGCCATGAGCATGATAAGCAAGCACTCTGTTACTGAGGTATAGTCCTTTTTAGTTTGAAATATTGTGACATTAAATTGCTCAGGCTAGCTCTGAACTCACATAGCTGTAGTTCAAGCAGGCTTCAAACTTGTGATGATCTTCTTTTCTCAGCCGCAGAGTACCTTATAAGTATATATCATCTGGCCTGATTTATGTCTTTTTTTAATTATCAAAATTTTACATTTGTCTGTGTACCTGCTTGTTGTCTATATATGTACCACCTGGGTACAGTGCCTGTGGAGGCTAGACAAGGGCACTGAATTCCCTGGAGGGCTTCACTTCACTATATCTCTTATTAATTTGACTCAGTGTCTCACTATGAAGCCCAGATTGGCCTTGAACTCAAGGTACTTCTCCTGCCTCAGCCTTCCAAGTGCTAGGATTGAAGCATACTCAGCCTGCTCAATTATAATTCCATTTGAAAGACACAGTGCGTTTTTCCTTCCTTGAAACTACTTTATGAAAGTGATGTATAAAATGCATCCTGTTTAGCCCAAAAGACCTGATTTTCATCCTTTAAAGAATATATTTTGATCTAGAAAAATTTAGTAAATAATTGATAAATGTAATTAATAAGGTACTATAAGAAGAGATACATTAATAATACTCAAAAATGTTATGAAGTTAGTCATGGTTGCATGCAACTATAATTCTATTAAGAAGACTGAAGCAGGAGGTTTGCAGTCAGTGTAGCATAGGCTCCATGTTGAGAATCATGACAATGTTTGCTACAGAGTAAGATCTGATCTCCACACCAGAGAGACGGGAGAGGAAGAGAGAGCTTTCATTTGAACTCAGAATGGGCAACATAGACCTTACCTGAAGAAACAAACACATAAAAATTTATGTGTTCTATATATTATAAAATAGAATATTTATAAAGGGACTATCAGGGAGCACACCTTTAATCCATTCCCAGCATTCTATAGTAGAGACAGGCAGATCTCTATGAGTCTGAGGTAAGCCTGGTCTACATAGTGAGTTTCAGGACAGAAAAAGCCAGATACTGAGACCCTGTCTCCAAAAATAAATGAAAAAATAATAAAGGTCATACTTGAATACATCGTAAATTAGAAGCTAGCCTGGGATATCTGAGGCCATGTTTCACCAAGAAAGAGGAGGAGAAAGAATTCATCTCTATATAAGTAGACAACCTGTTTGTTTAATGATTCAGTAGATTTTACAGTATACTAGGCATGTGTGAATACACCTGGTAATACGGTGCTGGGAATTGAACAAAGCCTTAATTAATACTAGGTAAGCACTCTGCCAACTGAGCTATATCCCTAGCTCCTTATATCTTTTCTTGCCTTTCTTCCCTATAATTTTTATCACTATCTAAGCACCTGTTATAGGAACTCAGCACATGTTTTGTTGTTGTTGTTGAGACAGGGTCACACTATGTATCCTAGTTTGGTGTTACACTTGTAACCTCCTGCCTCAACCTCCTAAGTGCTTGGATTATAGACATGCGCCACCATACTCAGCTAGAACTTTTTTAATGAACTGTTTGATCTTTATGTATATATATTCATATGTATATGAATATATGCCACCTGTCTGCAAGTACTCAAGGAGGCCAGGAGAGGGCGTCTGATACCCTGGAGCTGAAGTTACTAGTGTATACTAGCTGGATGTGGGTGTTGAGAACCAAACTGGGATCCTTTGGAAGAGCATCAGTGTGTCTCTCCAGGTCCAAATTATTTGTTTAGATGTTAGAGTCTTCTGAGATAGTATGAATGATCTTTCAGCTATAGATGGTAGAGATATTCAGAACCTTTCCAATAATTTTTTTGATATGTACTCAAAGCAGTAGGCAGTCACTAAATATTTGTAAGTTCTCATCCTCTCAAAAGTATCTTAGACACTAAGTTTGCCTGTCCCACTTCCTGTATAATTTGTCAGAAGCTACTTGTGCTCAGAATATGTCAGTGGTGATGTCACTATGAAATATTTGTTCTTTATTCTGTATCCACACTGACTTTTTTTTTTAATCTACTTATAGGTTTAATAGATCTTCCAAAATACCTCTCTCAGTTGCTCACTTCCTGTGTTCTCTTTTCTAAAACAAACTTAAGTAGGAAGCACACTTATAACATATCAAAAATGTATGCCATATGACAGCCATGCTTTAATTACTATCCAGACTGAACAGTAAGGGAAGATTATTGTAGTTTTATAATAATAAGCTATGACAAAACTTATTGAAAAGTTATAAACCAATTAAGAAATGATTAATAATGATGGGTTTTGTCTACTCTGGAAATTCAAAGAATACACTACTCCCCAAAGAGTTTATAAAGCAAAATCCAGTCTGTTTCTTGATGTGTGGAAAGGCTCAGCAGGTACAGTTTTCAGGAACAAGGTGGTACATTGTAGAAGGCAAAGTCCACTTTGTAAGGTATGCCTGCCTATTAGAATCCATGTTATTACTCACCCGAGTCCTTGCGATCAATCAGATGCCTCTCTAACTTTGTTTAACTTTGGGAGTCAGGGCTTGATTTCCCACAGGACCATGTCCTGGGCATGTCACATAGCCTCTCCTCTTCCGTTTTCGTATGGGACAGGAACTGAAATAGACTGGTGTGTGTGTCTGTGTGCCCGTGTGCCTGTGCATGCATGTGTGCACATGTTCATGTGTGTGTGCATATGTTCATGCACTGGATGATACTGGTACACACCACTCACTGTTCCCAACTTTTACATGGTTGCTACAACTCTCATTTTTCCTGAGAACTTTGATAAAGACCTAGCTATGTTTTGGACATGGTTTGACTTCATTATGAAAAGAAAAATCAAAGGTCACGATTATAAGCGACTTTAATTTTCCTAGCACAACTTTTTTTGAAGTAGGATCAATATGAGAATATTCCATGAGAAAAATTACGTGATGAGTTTTAAACATTGTAACAGTAGAAAATAGAAAACTTTGATGTAAGAATGCTACCAAGGAGATTTACCAATGATGGTAAAGTTATGAATTGTTTTTTTTTGATTTGTTGAAAATTTCCTGGTGGGAGAGATCTGTTAGTGATGTTACAAGAATTTCAAGGGTTTCCGAGAGTGATGCACCTAAAAACTGTCCAAGCCTTTTCTTTACATATTTCCTAATACATTTTTTTCAGAGATAGACAAGTAAATAAATGATAGAATTTCAAGTATCATTATGTGCCATTAAGAAAGCAAAATAAAACTGGGGTATGGTGGTACTTGCTTTTGATCCTAGCACCTAGGAGGCAGAGGCAGGTGGGTCTCTGTGAGTTCAAGGCCAGGCTGATTGTAGAGGGTTTGACTCCAGTCAGAACTATATAGTAAGAACCTTGCCTTTAAAACAAAAGCAGCCAATATTGTGTTGCATGCTTTTGATCCCAGGACTCAGGAGACAGAGGAAGGTGGATCAATGTGAGTAAGAGTCTACCATAGAGAGGTCTGTCTGAAAAAAGCAAACAAGCAAAATGAGGGTCAGGAAGATAGACTATGAGGTAACAGCACCTTCCACAAAGCCTTGCAGTGGGAGAAACCTGAGACCCACATTGTGCAGGAGAGCATGGAGTCCTTCTGCAAGCTGTCTTCCGACTGCTGCATGCATTTGCCAGGCATGTGCGCACATGCGCGCACACACATTTAATAGAAAAAAAAAGAAAAGAAAGCAAAGTAAGAAATTTTTGAGCATGATTCATTTAAGATATGTACATGCATAACAATGTTACTGTGAAATCTTCAATATTATTAATATGTGGTAATCATGATAAAAAGTAGACAGAAAGCAAGGTAAGCCAGAGAATAATTTGTATGGAAAGATGCTATTTTGGGGTAACTGTGAAAATGGCAAGTAGAAATATTTTACAGGAGTAGTTTTATGATGAAGACACAATAGCAACACCCAGACTCTGTACTGGGGCCACACTTGGGGATACTTGAGCAGTGAGGAGCAGTTTCTTTTCATCCTGTTCCTCTCATCCTTTCCTTGACTGGCAGGCAGGACAGTCTCACCCCCACCTGCTCTTTCTTCTCTGGTACTTTCACTTGGTTTTAGTTCTCTAAATCCTGGATTGCTAATCCTTAAATCTCTGCACTTCTGCTCGAGTTGGTTCAAGTTCCATGTCTGCATATGTTGTCTGAACATTGCTATTCACAAGTTTATCTCCAGCCAGGATTCCTTTCCTGAACTCTAGGTTTCTGCATCCAGTTGCATTTCTTGCAGATTTCCTTGCATTGGACTTTTGCCCTGCTTTACTTACACACACAAGCACACCCAGGCACTACAGTTACATAAAGCTGTACTCTTGACTCTTCCCTTATCCCCTGTCCCTTATCTTTCTTCCTACCCTTCCAGGGTCTTGCCCAGGCTGGCCTTGAGTTTGGTCCTTCTGCTTCAGTGTCCCTCCACACCATTGCTGATGCTGGATTAACATCCTCAAATCAAAATTTAGAGACCAATTTAAGGAGAGAAATTAAAAATTTTTTTATGGCCAGGCAGTGGTGGCGCACGCCTTTAATCCCAGCACTTGGGAGGCAGAGGTAGGCGGATTTCTGAGTTCGAGGCCAGCCTGGTCTACAAAGTGAGTTCCAGGACAGCCAGGGCTATACAGAGAAACCCTGTCTCGAAAAACAAAAAACAACTTCAAATGAATTGCTAAAAATAAACCAAATAGGTAAAGCTGTCCTTCCTTCCTTCCTTCTTTCCTTCCTTCCTTCCTTCCTTCCCCTTATGTGCCATAGAAGTGCTAAGTATAAGAATGAATGAAAATGTTCAAGTGAGAATCCCCTGCCCCCCCATGGTTCTGGGTCTTGAACCAGGCTCTTATCTATGTTAAGCAAATTCTTTACCACTGACCTATATCTCAGACCCAAGGTCAGCTTTTTCCTCTAACTGAATGATATTAAGACCAAATAAAGGAGGAATATGTATACACAAGGCAGTCCCTAGATGATAACCATAGTCTCAGCACTATAGTGGAGCACTGTTTTATCTTGCCTTCCTTTCTCTGCACAGGTCAGACTTATAGTCACTAGAGAGGGTAGAGAAGGCAGACTCTAGTGTAGTCTAGTATAGTGTCGGAGCTGCAGCAGCATAAGGGATATCCTGTTAGCAGGGCAGCCTGACTTGCATGCCAATTCCTAAAACAATAGCAAATGCTGACCCTAGTAGAGATAGCAGACATGGTTGTCTGAGCCAGTGAGGAGAACATGGAGGAGGGGCCAATTTGGAAATGGATAACTATAGATTCAAGGAGTTTGAATTGCAGAGCTAATAATAGGAGTACATGTGACTTATAAAAGGAGACTAGCTTATTCAAGAAAGGTAGCGTGGTGGCAGAAGTAGAAAAAAGGATGGAGGTGGGGATTGCAGGGGAGGAGGAAAAACAAACCCCAAAGACTAGTTTTATTGCATGCTTAGAAAACTAAAATAGAACTGACAGACAAAAGAGAAAAATGGATAAATCGGAATCCTAGCAAATGGGCAGGAGAAGGGAATCATGTTCTCAACTGCAATTCCAGTCTTCCTTAAATGGGGCACCTTAGTTTTCCTAGGTTTTGCTGTTATAAGCAATGCTGTAGTGAGTAACCAGCCAAGGTCTAAAAATGAGCATGGAAAGCCTGTGACTAGGATAATACATTTGTTTATAACTGCTCCTATGTGTATGCATATATTCCCAAAAA
Source organism: Tokudaia tokunoshimensis (assembly GCA_036184795.1). Taxonomy (NCBI): domain Eukaryota; kingdom Metazoa; phylum Chordata; class Mammalia; order Rodentia; family Muridae; genus Tokudaia; species Tokudaia tokunoshimensis. The sequence goes on along the minus strand of BTHU01000010.1, from coordinate 27,743,498 downwards.
GTATTTTTGGATAATAGTTGAATAGTATTCTGGGATGTTGATTGTTAGCAGGATATGACTTTTAGAACTGAGAAAAACAATTTTATAATTAAAAGGACAGGGTTGTACCTACTTAGTAATTTTTAAAGAGTCCTTTATAAAATTGTGATGTGAATCCTGTAGAAATACTGCGGGAAGCTCACGTTGCCAGGTTCTGGTATATAAGGCAGTGGTCAGTGTGTGCTGCATTCTTCAGGGATGTGCTTAGCATACAGAGCAGGAGATTAAACAGAGCCAGCATTCTTGCTGAGAGTTTCCGTCCTCTTCTGTGTGTGGTAAAGTTCAGGAATTGTTCCTGTTTCCTTGGTCTTTATAAGTAGTCAATCTCAATAGTTGAGTCTCTGCATCATATTTTTGCTGTCTGTTCCTCCTAGGAAATAAAATATTAAGTTTTAAAATAGCAAAGGTTTTTTTTAACTTTTGAGATAATTTTATACTATAGCAGAAATTAAAAATAAAAATGGAATTTTAACAGAAAATGGATTGTATGTTGTGACTCTGTATTCTTCTTGCTTGTGAGAGAACAAAAGAAACATGTCCTATTTGCAGTTTTTATCTGTACATTCCCCACACATGTATCCTCATGTGTGAACTTGATAGATTCAGAAAAAACCATAGTCTGTGATGATGTGAACTCAGAAGGACAGACTTGGTCTTTAGGGAAAAAGAAGATAGAATAATTTCTTTGTGGAAATTTGTTTCCTTTTGTTTGGAGACAGGTCTCCCTATAGTCCAGGCTGGTGTAAAGCTCACTGTGTATCCAAGACTGACCTTGAACTTAAAGCAGTCCTCCTATCTATCAACATGGGACACCACGGCTGGCTTTTGTTGTACATTCATTGTGTTGTATGTTGCCAAGATGCTTATATATGGTGAGAATAAAATTAATAAAAACCCAAATAACAAACACCATTTGAAAATAGTGGTGTTTAAAGCATATCTATATATCTATATAGATACCTTCTTTTTAAGTTATTTATACCTGTAAGTTAATAGATGTTTATTAAATACTCACTGATACTTAAATGTTCAAATAAGCTTTCAGAATAAGAAAAAAGTAAGGACCTTGCCTTAACTCCTGAGTAGATGGAATTGCAAGCTGTGCCATCATGCCAAGACAGACCTTAGCTTTCACTGGTACATATTGATAGCAGTGTGTGTGTGCATGTGTGTGTGTGTTTAAGATAAGTAGGCTTGTGCTCTAGATAATTTCTTTACAGCCTGCCTTTTTTTTTCATTTAACACTATTTTAATTTAATTTAATATATATGAATGCTTTGCCTACTCATATGTATGTCTACTATCAGTGTGCCTGGTACCTGCAGAGTTCAGAAGAGGATGATATTGGATCCCACAAAACCAGAGTTATAGACTGTTTGGGTCATCATGTAGATGCTAGGAACCAAATCCTGGTTCTGGAAGAGCAGCCAGGTCTCTTAATAACTGAACCATCTCATCAGCCCTTAACAGTATTTGTTGATAGTGTCTATCATTTATTTATTTTTGTTTGCTTGATTTTTTTTTTTTTTTTTTTTTTTTGGTTTTTCGAGACAGGGTTTCTCTGTGTAGCCTTGGTTGTCCTGGAACTCACTTTGTAGACCAGGCTGGCCTCGAACTCAGAAATCCTCCTGCCTCTGCCTCCCAAGTGCTGGGATTAAAGGCGTGCACCACCACCGCCCGGCTCGTTTATTTATTTTTAAATAGAAGTTTCACTGTGCTGCTCTAGCCAGTCTTTAAATGACTGTGTACATTAGGTTGGCCTTGAACTCAGATAGATCTGCTAGATTCTGCCTCCTGAGAGCTGGTATTAAAGGTGTGTGCCCCCAGGCCTAACCACCTTTATACTTATGTAGAAAGAATACTTCCCTTCTTCCTTTTTAAAAATGGGTGTAGAAATAATTATTAAATAAATCCCAGAGGCGTGTTCCATGACTACCTTAGTGGTTTATGTTACCAAATGAAAGACACACACACAGCCTTTATATTTTAATATGCCTTAAGCAACTCAATAGGCAGGCCACTGCCTAACCTACATACAGTTAATCTCAAATCATTACTTACTAATTCTATGTTCTATGTTGGCTGCTCTAGACCCAGTTAGGCAACCCTCTGGGCCACGCTATCCAGGCTCCTTCACATGGCGGCTATACCTCTCTGTCCTGCACTCTTCTCAGGCATAGTGGATCTCTTCCTTCTCCTCTTCAGGTCCCAAGCCTGGGAATCCTAAAATCCCACCCACTGTCCTCCTCAGCTATTGGCATCTTTATTTACCAATCAGAACCAACTAGGGCAGATTGCCAGAAGCTAATTACAGACCTCATGTAAACAGTTTTTGGGGGAGCATAATTAGCATTTGTAATACAAGCAGCTATAAATGGATATATGAGATATGTGTGGTTTTGTATGTATGAGTGCAAGAGTGTATGTACTACAACATGAGAATTGAGGTTGTTTGTCCTTGACTTCTATCCTGCTTGGGACAGCCTCTGTTTTATCTTTTTTGTTGTTCACTGCTAGTCTTCAAGTTTCCCAGTGTCCTCTTCTTCTGCTTTAGGAGCACTGGAATTACAGACAGATGGTGCTGCCCCATCTGGCTTTTTGTGGGTTCTAGGATGCAAACCTAGATCCTCGCATTTGCTTGGTGAGCACTTTATCCAGTGGACTGTATTCCCATCCCTTGGTTACTCTTTGTTCCCTTTTTTTGTTTTGTTTTGTTTTGTTTTTCCAGACAGGGTTTCTCTGTATAGCCCTGGCTGTCCTGGAACTCACTCTTTAGACCAGGCTGGCCTTGAACTCAGAAATCCACCTGCCTCTGCCTCCCAAGTGCTGGGATTAAAGGCTTGCACCACCATTGCCCGGCTCTTTTTTCCCTTTGAGGAATGTGCTTCACATTTCCCTTATCCCTCTGTTGTTGAATACTGCTCCACGGCTACTGAGAATGGTGCTGCAGAAGATGCTGATGTCCAAATGTCTCTCTGGTGTATCGTCTTAGAAGTCTTTGTGTATATACCCATGAATGGTGTAATTGGTTTATATGGTAGATGGATTTTAGTTTTTTTAGAAAACTCCTCCTGATTTTTACAGTGGCTGGGCTAGTTTGCATCCCTACCAGCAGGATCTAAGGGTTTCTTTTGTTCACATTCTCACCAGCATTTGATACTTGTTTTCTTTTTCTCTTTTTCTTTTTCTTTTGGGGGGGGAGGGGGGCCACATTTCAAGACAGGATTTCTCTGTGTAGCCCTGACTGTTCTGGAACTTACTCTGTAGACCAGGCTGGCCTCTAATTCAGAAATCCGCCTGCCTCTGCCTCCCAAGGCGTGCGCCACCACTGCCCAGCAATACTTGTTTTCTTAATGATTGTCATAAAAACAGGAGTAAGATGAAATCTCAATGAGCTTTTGTTGTTGTCCTATTTTTTAATTACATTAACTTTTTTTTTTTAATTTGAGACAGTGTATCATGTGCCCCTGGCTGTACTGGAACTTGTTGGGTAGACCAGGATGGCTTCAAAACTCAAATTTGCTTGCCCCTGCCTCCTACTGGGAATAAAGGTCTGCACCACCTGTGTGGCCTCTATGAGTTTTGCTTTGCATTTCTCTAATACTTAGTACTACTTGTTTATTTTCTACAAAGCTTAATATATTCTTTAGAGATTTATTTTATTTATTATGTATACCGTGTTCTGCCTTCATGTATGCCTACGTCAAAAGAGGACACCTGATCTTGTTACAGGTGGTTGTGAGCCACCATATGGGTGCTGAGAATTGAACCCAGGACCTCTGGAAGAGAAGCCAACGCTCTTGACCTCTAGCTAGCTCTACAGTCCAAAGCTTAATATTTTTAGTAAAATTTTGCCAACTTTTATATTTTCCAGAGAGAAGAATAACATGTGTGTATGCACATACACATATTTAGTATGGCTATGTGTGTGTTTTTTTGTATCTATCATTCAATTTCCAGTATAAAAAAATTAAATGTAGGGGCTAACAATTATGGATAATTAATACAAAAACTGTAAGTAAGAAATCTTCTCCTACCAGCTCTTTTTTTTTTTTTTGGACTAGTTCTCATGTAGCCCAGACTGCCCTTAAACTCCCTATGTGAGAGAGACTGCCCTTGAACTCTTGATCTTCTGCCTCCACCTTCCAAATGTTAGGATTATAGACAGATATCCCACACCTAGCTAATCCCACCCCCTAAGCAGGGGGGATTTTGATAAATTTCCAAACCAAGAGTATTTAAAGTTCAAAGTTGCTTTAAGTTGAAGAGAGTCCCTGTTTTGCTTTTTTTGTTTTTTGTTTGAGAAAGAAAACTATAGATAGAAAAGAAGCCACCCTTTGATCCTTGGTATTAATTGACAGTTTTAGTAATGATGAGAGAATAGCACACATTCCCAAGTCTGCCACAGTGGAATATTTGTGTGTCAGATGTTCATGTGACATCTGTCGGGAAGATTCTTGCTGTTATAAGCATTTGTCACAAGCAAGTGAGACGGCTCAGCAGGTAAGAGTGTCACTATGCCACCTGATAGCCCTCAGTTTAGTCCCCAGAACCCATGTAAAGTCTCTGCAGTCCTAGCAGTCCTGCGTTAGAGAGGAGAGGTGGAGGTGTTTGGAAGCTTGGGGTCCAGCTAACCTGGAGTGTGCAGCACAGCACCAAAGAGACCGAGACCGTGCCTTAACACAAAGAGGCGTTGTAGCAGCTGACCTCTGACATACAGAGAAAGCAGGTCAGACCCTGATCCACGTCAGTATCATGCAGAGCATCATTGCTTCATTATATCATTAAACTGAGTTTTAGCAGGAGTGGGTTGTTTAGTTTTGTTTTGATTTTTTGAGACAGGGTTTCTCTGTGTGGCCCTGGATGTCCTGGAACTCTCTATAGACCAGGCTTCCCTTGAACTTACAGAGATCTGCCTGCTTCTGCCTCCCAAGTGCTGGAATTAAAAGTGCACACCACCACTGCTTGGCTATAATTTTTGTTTTTTGAGATAAAGTCTTAATGTCTCTTACATTAAAAAAGTGTGTGTGTATGTGTGTTTAAGTGTGCACGTAAGAGTCAGAGACAACTTTCAGGTGTTGGTTCTATCCTTTTACCATGTGGTTCTGAGGACTGAACTCAGATTGTCAGATTTAGCAGCGAGCACCTTTTCTTGGCAAACCATTCCACTTTAGGACTCACTGTGTTCCAAGGCTGGCCCAGAAATCACCATGAAGCCTAAATCACCATGAAGCCTCAGTCTTCCTGTCTTAGCTTTCCAGAGCTGAGATCACAGGCAAAAGCCACCATACCTGACTTTCAAAACCCTCATTTTAAACACAGGAAGCAATAGATGGAACTATAGCCTAAGAAGTAGTATATAAACCAAAAATATAGATTTGTTAACACCGAGTAAATAGATATTTTTTCTTCTTTTATAATCTTTCTTTCCCTCTACCCAGGTCAGCCATAGCCCTGAACCTCTGAAGGCTGTAGAGCAGGAGGTGAGAATGGTGATTCAGAACATTTTGCACAAAGTAAAGAGAAGAGATTAACTATTGGTTACTTTCTCAAACTGCTATTCTCCAGATATCACATGCACTATTTGGAAGATTATTGATGTTATTTTCTGAAATACAGAAGAAAGTAATTTACAGTGGTTGCCAGGGCTTTACTGTGACTATAATTTGCTCTTCCTTCAGAGTAAGCATTTTGAAACTTAAAATGTAAGTGCATTCTGTGAAAAATTCAGTCTGTTTCTATTTATCCAACTCTGGGTAAGAAATTTTACACACATTCTTTGCCTAGGGCAGAGTATACATAGCTTGTATACCCTTGGGGACAACCAGGGTGTCATTTTTACCGAGGGCTACTTCCCCAGCTTAATAGTTTTCTTCAATTCTACATATGGCCTGATTCAACTTTGTTCCCAGAAGAACTGTGAAGAGTCTGTTGCATGTCAAACTTGATATGCTAAGTACTCAGGAAGACTGCCCATGGTCTAGGTCAGCAGTTAACCCAGGTCCATGGAAGCCTCTGCACTGAGGGGCAACAGGGTGGGCCTCTTTCAGAAATATCCTCGAGGTTATGCCATTCCTATCTTTCTTTTAATCACCTAAATTTATACCATATATTCTTTACCTACCTGTGTCATGTTTTCATGTTCCTTTGAGTCACAGACTCTTGTGGGAGTCTCATTACAAAAAACTCTTTCTTAAAAGAAAAACTGCATGTACTCTCAGAACCTTGTCACTGTGTGCTGTAGTGTTGTGAGCCAAAAGAGTCTATACCATTCACTTTCAAGACTGAGATTTATTTGGGGAGAAAGTAGCATCAGCATAGAATTATAAGGTGATATGTGTTATAGCTGGGGTTTTATATGGAGCTGGTTCCTTGTTTACCTTCATCTGGTCTAAAAGTTTTAAATCTAAAAGGCAGATAAATTGGTAGATATTTGTAATTGTAGTGCTGGGGAGGCATAGGTAGGCAGAGCCACCCCTAGGGCTCATTGGCCAGCTAGACTGGCTTATTTGATGTATAGCAGACCAGTGAGCTACACTGTCTTTAAACGGTGAACAGTGCAGCCACCTGAGCTTGTTCTCTGCACACATACACAAATGCACGCATCCATGCTTCTACAGAGAATAAAAGGCAGACGAGCTATGTTTCCCCCTTGGTTAGTTTCTCTTTCCCTTGTAGAAATTATTTAATCCCGGCTTTGGGTTCTACCCTTTAACCATTTAGTTCTGGATAAAAGATATATACAACCTTTATATTTACTATAAGCCTTAAACAGCACAAGAGCTGGGCAGATGCTACCTTCTATGCTATTAGAATCTAGTTTCCTACAGATAACCCTGAGTTAATTACTTACTATGTTTCATCTGGGCTGCTTTAAACTCCAGTTGGTGTGCTCGCTTCGGCAGCACATATACTAAACTCCAGTTGGCCAGTCCTGAGAGTCACGTTTTCATGACTCACCTAACCCAGGGCAACTTCTCCTTCCTCTTTCACCACCACCTTCTCCTGGTTCTTCGATCTCAAGCCTGGGAAACCTAAACTCCACCCATATCTCTTCTGTTTATATTAATATAAAAAATTCTTAGAATTTTGTCTTGACAACCTAAATCTCTAGGGTTGAACATGGTAGCTCTACTGTGATTCCAGCAGTCCATCACAGAGAGCAGGAGACTCTCTGCGGCATCAGACATTGTGGTATTGGGTTCTCATCCAAGTACTGAAGCCCAAGAAAACTGGGCTCCTTTAAAAATGTTTCCACTCAAATTTATAGCAAAGGCCTTGTTGGAGCTCATGCTGCATCTCTGGGATACAGCTGACAGAGAAGTAAAGCCCACACAGTGAGCTATTTTAAAGAGTGGAAATATTCTTATGTGGCAAAAGTATGAAGTGGAAGTTACAGCTCTCAAGTTATTGGGGTAGCCCAAGGCAACTCCGAGGTGTGGTCTTCTTCTAAGACGGTTTAATTCATTACTTTCCTGTACCCTGACATGTCATACTCCTTTCTTTTAGGTTTGGCTCTTTCCTAGTTCTTTGATTTCTGCTTTCAGGTGCACAAACGTATTTAGGAGGTGAATTTTTGCCAAACTGCTTATATTGTGAACTCTTTACTTATTAAATAGAGAAATCTTAAGATAAAAATAATCAGACATTTGGACTGGTGGTTTTTTGTAGCTAGAGTGATGGATAAGAGAAGGAAAAATCCAACCCCTCATCTTGATTTTTTTTTTTCTTTTTCAAATAGTTTGCAGTTTCAGAGGTTCAGTCCATTATCATCATAGCAGGAAGCATAATACTGTGCAGACAGGCATGATGCTGGAGAAAGAGCTGAGAGTTCTATATCTTCTTCCGTGTCTCACAAAACTAAAATGAAAGATCAAGCAATGAAAAGAACACATACACCCCTAAAATAACAAAACCAACTTTAATATATCCACTATTTTTAACTTTGTTTTTGGTGTTGCTGGGAATTGAATTGAAAATATTATATATCTTAGGCAAGCACTCTGGCACAAACTACACTCCAGCCCTACAGCGTAGGACTCTCCGTCTCCTTTTTTCTCTTTCTCTCTCTACTCCCCCTCTTTCTTCTCCTTTCTTCTCCCCTCTCTCTGAGATACATATGGTTTTTGCCCCAGTCTCTTGAGTTGCACGATTGCAGGCATGAGCCACACTATACTCAGATACTACAACACAATCTTTAAGTGTTGCATAGTATTTTGTTGTATGGATTTACTAAAAGTAGCTTGTTCTCTCTCATTTTGGTGCACTCAAATTATGTGTGTGGTACTAGGGATTAAACGTAGGGTTTCATTGTTTTAGCCAAGCTCTGATATACACACCCTACAAATAATTTCTTTATTTCAAATTTTCTATCTAGAAAAATCACAGCTGGGCAGTAGTGGCACACGCCTTTTTAATCCCAGCACTTGGGAGGCAGAGGCAGGGGATCCGCCTCATTTATAAGAGTGAATTCCATGACAGCCAACATTACATAGAGAAACCCTGTCTCTAAAAACTAAGAAGAAAAGAAAATTTTCATACTTGTCTGAAAAACAGACAAGTATTTTTCTTTAAAAAAATCAATTGTATTTATTATTATTTAGTGTACATGATGTCTGTGTGGAAGTACACACATGCCACAGTGTGTATGTGGTATTGAAAGATAACTTTGGAGTCAGTTCTTTCTACCTTGGCTTTCGTACCAAAGGTGGACTCAGGTGGTCAGGCTTATTTACACAGTAAGCACTTAAGTCCACTAAAGTCAATGCTTCCCAACTTCCTAATGCTGTGGCCCTTTAATACAGTTTCTCATGTTGTAGTGACCTCTAATCATAAAATTATTTTTGTTGCTACTTCATAAGTGTGATTTTGCTGCTATTAAGAATCATAATGTAGGGCTGGAGAGATGGCTCAGCGGTTAAGAGCATTGACTGCTCTTCCAGAGGTCCTGAGTTCAATTCCCAGCAACCACATGGTGGCTCACAACCATCCATAATGAGATCTGATGCCCTCTTCTGGTGTGTCTGAAGACAGCGATAGTGTGCTCATAAAATAAATAAATCTTTAAAAAAAGAAGAAGAAGAAGAGAGAGAGAGAGAGAATCACAATGTAAAATGCAAGATCTTGGTCTTGGCTATGTGACCCTGTGAAATGACCCTTTGACCCCAGAGGGGTTGTGGCCCATAGGTTGAAAACAACTGCACTAAGCCATCTCACTAGCTTAGTAGGATTTATTTACATAATACTTAGTAATTTATAGATAGTCTACTATCAGTGATTCTTCTTTTCTTTCTCTGACTCTTTTAATACAACAGGTTTATTTGTTAACTCATATTTGATGTATCATAGAATAAATTACTTGCTTTAAAATTTTCTTCTTAATTACTTTTTATTTGTAGGATGAACTTTCTGATATTAGTCAAGGTGGATCTAAAGCTACCACTCCAGCTTCAACAGCAAATTCAGATGTATCAGCAATTCCTCCTGATACTCCGTCAAAGGAAGATAACGAAGGATTTGTAAAAGGCACAGATACACCAAATAAGTCAGAGATAAGCAAACACATAGAGATACAGGTTGCCCAAGAGACTAGGAATGTGTCTACAGGTAAGTGACTCCAAGTTCTTACTAGCAAAATATTTAGTCAACCCACATAATATGAGTATGAGGAAAATACATCATCTTGCTCTAAATATATAAATAGATGATCTCTTGTGTACAATTTGTAAATAAATTTAAAAGAAGTAATGCTTACACAAAGTTTTAGAGAGAGACCCTTAGTTAGGGGCTTAAAGACAGTAAGATATCCATTTTCTGTCCTTTACCTTAATATAATAGGCTATTGTGTTCCATCTGCTTATGTAGGTTTGCTTGCTTATGATAGAGTCTCACTATGCTGTTTGAACTAAGTGGTCCTCATGCCTTAGTTGAATATTTGGGGCTATAGGCATATACAACCGTGCCAGTGCCACTCACATACTCAGATATCCTAGGCTGGCCTCCAGTTCACTGTGTGGACACATGTGACCTTCAACTCCTGAGCCATCTAACCTCTACTTCCCAACTCCCATGTGCTGAGATTACAGGCAGTAATCAATCCTGGGCAGTTAGCATCTCCTTAAATAGGAATAAAACCAGTTCCTGTGATATGTTGTACTATGGGTCCCATAAATACAAATGAAAACATGTACTAACTAATTAGGTTACTTACTAGTTCTGGAGATTAACTGTTAACTCAGTATGTGACATTGTCTAACCTCATATTTCCTAGAACACAGCCTTGAGAGTTTGTAAAAAATGTTTATTCAGTAGCTGTTTTAAAACCTTAAAGGCAAGAGTTTTCATAAATACATATAATATATGCATTTATTTCATCATATTCTACCCTTAGACCCTGCCGAAAATGAAGAGAAATCAGAAGTTCAAGCAATCATTGAATCCACTCCCGAATTGGATATGGACAAAGACCTCAGTGGATATAAAGGTTCAAGGTACTGAAAAAATTCCATGGTTTTCTTTCTTTTTCTTATTCTCATTAACTTTTTTATCTTGTTTATGAATAAACAAAATCAGTTCATGTTGTGCTAGAGAAATACTGTTAATGTAATTCAGTATTTTTACCTTAGAATCTGCTCATTGCTTGTATTTTAAATTTTGGAGGAAATTCTTCTGGTAGGATTAGGGATTGTGACATATGGGTGGATGGGGTTTTTGTCTTGTGTTGTTGCAACGGCAGCTAATACTGTATCATTTATAAAGAAGAGAGGTTTATTTTCTCAGAATTCTCAAGCTAGGCAGTTCAAGATAAAGGCCCTGGCTGGTTCAGTTGTCCAGTGTGGGCTATTCTTTGTTTCTAAGATAAATGCCTTCTTGCTGGATCCTTTGCAGGGAGGATACAGTATCCTTTCATGGTAGAAGGCAGAAGAACAAACTAGCTTAATGCTGTATGAGAAGTGTCTCTTCCAAAGGACCTCACCTTAGTCTTACAAGGGAGGAGTCATTAACAACAGAGCTCACCACTTAATGGTCACCTAGCTCTGGAGGAGACACAGTCACTTGATAGTAGATGAAGGAGGAAAGAGCCAGAACTACTTCTTGTGGCCTGAGGAAACCAGGAGGAGGAGTGGAGGAAGTAAAAATTTGAACAAACTTTATTTTCTTCACAAATGAGGAAGAAGAGAATATATTTTGTTTAGAAATACAATGATCTCATTAGTTGGAAATTTCATCTCATGTTACGTGGGAAGCTTGTTTAATGATAGCAGAAGAATGGCTAAGTATTGTTTTAATCAAGGTTATCCAAAAATATATTGGTTAGAATTGACCTTTGAGTTTCCTCGACAGATTTACCTTTAGTAATGGTTATGAACACGTATCATTTATTTGTCCCTACTGAGTATTGAGTAGTCAATAATGAAGTAATGGTAAAATACTTGAGCCCCAGAATGAACATAACCTCTAACAGAGTAAGACTTATATGGGTTCAAATCTTGCTTCTCTATTCTTTTCTATTACAACAGGACTAGGGATTATACCTGGCAACATCCATCTTTTCATTCTCTAAATTTCATTATATCTTAATTTTAATTCAATTAGAATTTATTGGCATTAGTGTGTCTATACAAGTATTCAAACTTAGCTATAAATTTTCTTTTGATTCTTTGTGTTTTCCTGAAATTGGTGAATCTTAAGTCATTAACTTTGTTTCCTTTTTTTAGTGTTCTGTGCACTTACCACTAACATTAACAGACACTGCATTTCCTAAGTGTATGATTCTCAGTATGACCAGTCCCCAAATCTAGCTATTTTCAGAACTCCGCCCTTGGCCTTCTAGTTCATTTCTCATGTAGACTGGTGTTTACCTTGTTCTGCTGTTTCAGGCCTTCTCTACAGAGAAACAGGACACCAAGGCTCTTTATTATGTGCTCTGTGGGAGTTTCTTAAAAGCAGAGTCCAAAGTACAATGGCATTGAGTCTTATAATCAGTTTTGGAAGAGAAACAAGGAAATCCAGGGAGCCCCTAAAACGTTCTTTGTGTCCTGAAGTAAGATCACAGTTTAAATAGAGGGACAAGTGTGGTCTGGCCCACTGTAGACCCATCATTATCTGGGTTTCAGTCTCATCCTATAAGGTGGTTATCTCTGTGTGAAATCTCTTTCAGGAAAGTAAGTTGCCCCTCTGTTGATATCTCTTCCATTTTCCAGCGTGAGATTCCTGTGAAAATTCCCATTTCCCTGGGGTCTATTGTTTCAGTAGTCTGATAGTTAGGTTGGGAGACATAGAGTGTCTCTTTAAGAGTGTCTTAATCTTTGTCAAGTTGGTTACACAAGCCTGTCCTTGAAGGATCAGAAGTCCAAGGTCATCCTCAACTACATAGCAAATTTGGGGACAACCTGAGTGACATGAAACCCTGTCTAAAAGTAAATTAAAACAACAAAAGATTTCTGAAACAAGATTACCTTAGTTTGGATTCTTTTTCACCTAATTGCTGAATGATTTTTGTCAATTTCCTTAATCTCTTTAGTTATTTCCTTATTTGTAAGGATAAATAATCTCCTTATTTGTAAAATTGGAATAATACAGAATCTGCTTTGTGGAGTAGCTGTGTATGATACAGACCAGGGTAGCTACCATTATTTTGTGTTTGCTGGGACTTCACAGAAACATAATTCTCTGTACTCTTTGTGAGAAATTCTTGGAAAATCACCAAGAAATTGTTTTATATTGATATTTTATAGTAAATGTAAATTTAAGTAAAAAATTCCTAAGCTGCTTAATCATTATATTAAAAAATACACTGTCAGAAAGTCTTTGTAATTTGTTGATTTGACTTTATTGTTTTTGTTGCCTAGCACTCCCACCAAAGGCATAGAGAACAAAGCTTTTGATCGCAATACAGAATCTCTCTTTGAAGAACTGTCTTCAGCTGGCTCAGGCCTTATTGGAGATGTGGATGAAGGAGCAGATTTACTAGGTATGTTAGCTCCTCTAGAGAAGTGCCATACTGTTTAAAAATAGATCTCATTCATGACTTGATTGAAAAATCATTTAAAATGTCCCCAACTGCCGGATGATACAAGGTTATTATACTTTAGGAATTACTTAGAACATATTATTTGATATCATAAAAGTTTTAATGAAAAGTATCTTTATATATGGGAATGACAAAAAAGAAATTCACATTTTAATTTATATTTTTAATTCACAGTTTATCGAGTTGCTATATTCTAAAAATAGATATTACAGATAAGGAACACAGTATAGGGTGTGTGTGTCTGTCTCTGTGTGTGTGTGTGTGTGTGTGTGTGTGTGTGTGTGTGAGATTGGAAGTCAGATAGTTACTGGCTTATATAAATCTCATTGGGTTCTGTTGACCTTAATTAATTAGGCTATTATAACACTTGAAATTTATAATTTACCTCTGTGGAAAATATAGTCATTTTAAAGTTTGTGTTGAATTAGGGCTATATTCCAATTTCTAGCCACTACTACTATGTCGTTTCCCTCTCCAAGAAACAAAAAATACACAAAACAAAAAAGTTTGTGTCATTGAGCATGTACTTGGCATGGGGTGGGGGTGGGGATCTGGAGTACTGTATTCAACTCTTTCTGGGTGATCTTTGTTAAATTGATCAGCCCTTTTGTCTGTCGTGTGATTTTATTGCATTAAAAGAAGGAGTTGGCCTCTGTTCAAGGTTCTGCTAGATGGGTTAGTGGAGTAAAGCAGCTAGCCTCTTCTGTGTATCAGTTAAGTTTGATTGAAACAGCCTTCCTTAGCTGGGTGTGGTGTTGCACCCATGCCTTTAATCTCTGCTTTTGGGAGGTAGAGGCAGGTAGGTCTTTGCTTAGTCAACCTGGACTACAGAGTAAGTTCCAAGACAGCCAAAGCTGCTATACAGAAACCATGTCTCAAACACCAAAACAAACAAAAAAGAAAAACAAGAAGGAAAAAAGAAAGGAGGAAAGAAAGAAAGAAAAACAGGAAAAAAATCCCAGCCTCCTCCATATTGCTTGCTTTCTCTGATGGCTTGTACTCAACATTATTAGAGTTGCATAGTTTCTAGAAGATATGATATGGTACACAAAATCGTAAAATAATCAACATTGGTCCCTTTAAAGTAAAAGTTTTCCAACCTGTCCTCTGGAAATCTCTTAAGGTTCCTTTCAGTAAGAATTCTGTGATTCTAGTTCATGAAAATTAGTTTTAACTTATCTTCCTTGTAGTTGAGGTCTGTGTAGAAATTAAAGTCATAGAATTTTCAATAACAATAATAAAGGTCCTCTTACTGTCATTGTACTAAATGACTACACTGTTCTCAAAAATCTATGCTTCTTGGGTATCATAAATATGGTATGCAGTGAATTGATCACATTAGGCTAAATTTATTGATTGCCAATTATGTGCTTTACATAGTGAAGGTTTTTTTTCTTTTAGTTTAAATTATAAGTTTAGCTAGACTAATTCCAGCCCTCAGAGTGTAGAGAGAGGTGAACTGTGAAAGGCCAGCCTGAGCAACATAGAAGACTCTACTTCAAAAAGTTAGAAACAGTGTGATAGTGTGTGCCTTTAATTCTGATACCCAGGAGGTAGAGATAGTGGGATCTCTGGGAGTTGAAGGTCAGCCTGCACTACAGTTAGTTCCAGACTAGCCAGAGACTTACAGCGAGACCCTGTGTAGAACAAACTACACAGCTGGAGAAATGATCCAGCAGGTAAGAGCAATGGCTGCTCTTAGAGCACCTACAAGACAGCTCACAGCCGTCTCTGCCTCCACTTCCACAGGGTCTAATGCTCTCTTCTGGCCTCCATAGGCATTAGCTGCACACAGACATACATGCATGCAGAATACCTCTACTACTACTACTACTACTACTACTACTACTACTACTACTACTAATAATAATAATAATAATAATACATGCAGAATACCTGTACAAATAATAATAATAACAACAACAACAACAATAATAACCATGCCTCCCCACATAAAAGTCCTATGTAAACATATACCTAGTAACTGAGATTAAAAAAATCTATCAATATAACTGTTTATAGTTAAACATAGACTCACATCTTTAAAATCTTAGTAAAACTTTAGGTGAATTAAATGAATTCATTTTCTGAAGAAGACTTAGAATAGTTCTTGAGGAAACTTTATATTTAAGTGTATACCTTTGTTTTCAGTTTCACATAGGAACGCTCTTTGAAAGTTTGACTGATTGGGATAGCAAGATGGCTCAGTGAGCAGAGACACTCAGCACCAAGCTTGCCAACTTGAGTTCAATTTTAGGACCCATATGATGGAAGGAGAGAAGGGACTCCTGCAAGGTGTCATCTGGTTTCCCAGCCACACCATGGCGTGTGCACATATATGTGCACAGATGTCCATGTGCATACACAATTAAATGTAATAAAAAGCTGATTGGCTTAGAAAAATTGACTCCCCAGAAAATTTAAGGTCAAATTCAAAAAATGCTAGGAAGAATTTAAAATTTATTTTAAAAATTCATATTGAGTGATTGTACCAGCCTGCAATTCCACCAGCAGTGGAGGAGTGTTCCTCTTTCTCCACATCCTCGCCAACAACTGCTGTCTCCTGTGTTTTTGATCTTAGCCATCCTGACTGGTGTGAGATGGAATCTCAGGGTTGTTTTGATTTGCATTTCCCTAATGACTAAGGATGATGAACATCTCTTTAGGTGCTTCTCAGCCATTAGATATTCTTCAGGTGAGAACTCTTTGTTTAGCTCTGTACCCCATTTTTTAATAGGGTTACTTGCCTCTCTGGAGTTTAACTTCTTGAGTTCTTTGTATATATTGGATATTAGCCCTCTGTCGGATGTTTCAACCACTCTGGAAAGCAGTCTGGCGGTTCCTCAGAAAACTGGGCATGACACTCCCGGAGGATCCGGCTATACCACTCCTGGGCATATACCCAGAGGCTTTACCTGCATGCAATAAGGACATGCTCCACTATGTTCATAGCAGCCTTATTTATAATAGCCAGAAGCTGGAAAGAACCCAGATGTCCCTCAACGGAGGAATGGATTCAGAAGATGTGGTATATCTACACAATGGAATACTACTCTGCAATTAAAAACAATGAATTCACGAAATTCCTAGGCAAATGGTCAGATCTTGAAAATATCATCCTTAGCGAGGTAACCCAATCACAAAAGAACACACATGGTATGCAGTCACTGATAAGGGGATATTGACCCAGAATCTCGGAATACCCTAGACACAATCCGCATATCAATAGATTTCTAAGAAGATGGAAGGAGAGACCCCTGGTCCTGGAAAGACTGGATGTAGGGGAACGCCAGGACAGAGTAACGAGAGGGGGTTGAATGGAGAAAAGAGGGAGGGAAGGGGGCTTATGGGACTTTCGGGGAGGGAGGAAATGGGAAAGGGGAAGTGATTTGGAATGTAAATTAAAAAAATAAAATAAATAATAAAAAATTTCATATTGAGATTTATGCTTAATGAAGTTTGCTGTATTTTGAGTATAAGCCTTTTTTATAATCTCCTAAAACCTTTTATTTTTGAAAGTTTCATAGATGTATATTTTGACTTCCACTTAATTACCCTTCTTCATGTCCCCTCTCCTTTTAACTGAAACCCTTCTTTCTAAGAAGCTCCTCTTTCTACTTCCCTGTCTTTTGTGAGTTACTTGTCTGAGCATGGGCTACTTTTCAGGAGGTATACCACTGACAAAAATGACACACACACACCCAGCCAGCAACCACTACCTGCCAGTAATTCTTCTAGGGTGGAGTCTCATGCCTGTGCTCTCTCCGTGAGAAAACGCTGGTCTACGGTTATGAAGGTCACACTCAAACAGCCACAGCTGCGGTGATTCATGAGTGAAATGGCAGGGCACGGCCAGGAATCATCTCTTTGCAGCAGATCCCCTGTTCTCCAGCCCTTACATTCTTGCCATCCTCTTCCTCCTTGTTCCCAGTCTTGGAGGAGGTGATATAGATGTTCCAATTAGGGCTGAACATTCCACCATTACTTCTTAGAACTTTGACAAGTTAGGACCCTTCCCTCCTGCAGCTATTAGAGGCTTCTTTTTTTAAGAGCTGGGAGTGTTGATCCAGTGAACTCTGAGCCAGAATACACTCTTCCTTCTTGAAGTTGCCTTTGTCAAGTATTAATTTGAGGCTATAATCAATCCATCATTGAAAGGAGCTCACAGTGGCAAGAGCTTGAGGCCACTGACTATTGCATCCACACTCAGTAAACAGAAGGAGATAGATGCATGCTTGCTGAGCACATCTTAAGTTTTTGACAGATACTTAAAATTATGTAACAGCCACCAGAATCACTTATCACTCTGTCCTTCCTGTTGCCTTTTGATTGAAGTACCTAGAAGGATGATTGGTGTACATTGCCTTATAAATCCCAGTAGTGAGTATTACAAAATTTGAAGTCAGCAACTATATAACTTTCTTTTCCTGTCAAGGATTAAGCCACATAAGTAGATAGAAATAATAGTGGTCTTTTAAGTTGAGTCAGGTGTTTTCTGAAAGTCAGAAAATTATAGTTAAAAGCAAAATTCTTTGGTTTCCTTTCCATGCTGACGATAAGGGACTGACTATCTTAAACTATTATTTCCTGCTTTGCAGATATTGGCATATATAGCTATAGAACATTCCAGATTATAGCATTTTAATATATTAAAGTGAATGACTTAACACCTACATAAATTCTTTAATCAAAGATAATAAATGAGAGCCAGGGATGGAATCCAGTCAGCAGAGTGCTTCCCTAGCATAAAGAAGCCCTGAGCTCCATCCCTATGCTACTAAACCAGCTAGTAACACACAGAATCCCAGCACTTGGGAGGTAAAGACAGGACGATCAGAGTTCAAGTTTGTCTTCAGGATACATGAAATCCCACTTTTAAAACATGGTAAATGGTTTATGTACAGTTCAAGGGTAATACTAAAGCTCACACCACAGGGTGTATTTGTACCAGCCAAAATGCTCCCTAATTATATCTGGGCTGATGAGCAAGTACATAGTCTGTTTCTTTAGATCATGTTCATTTTGCTAGGTTTTGTTCTCAAGCTTTTGCTCTAGAATTAAGTTTCCTTTAATCACTGTACATATGTTCAACATGCAGATTACCTTTCTTAGCATTTTAATCATTGAAAGAGATAATCTCTATCGGTTTTTCTTCCTTTTTTGTTTTGTTTTTGTTTTTGAGACAGGATTTCTCTGTGTAACCTTGGCTGTCCTAGAAAACTCACTCTGTAAACCACACTGGCCTTGAAATCATAGATCTGCCTGCCTCTGCTGGGATTAAAGGCATATGCCACCACCACCTGGCTTCATTTTCCTTTCTTTTTATTGATGTCTTATTCTTTAACTTTCTTATTTTGGATGACCCTTTTAAAAATTACTTTCTTTTTAACTGCTCTCTGTTACTTGGAAATCATACACTTGGTTATCTATCTCCCAAGCTGTTCTTTTTCTTTATTCATGTAGATTTTTTCAGCCTCACTATCTGCACCCCAATCCCTGACTGTCTTTAGAACTATCAGAATCCTTTCGCTTCAGCCGCTTACTGCATGAGTTGTGGGTGTGCATCACTGTGCTTTAGGTTCCTTCCCTTTTTTTGACGGTTTAATTATTTTATATATGTGAGCACACCAGAAGAGGGTACCAGATCCCGTTATAGATGGCTGTGAGCCACCATGTGGGTGCAGGGAGTTTAATTCAGCAGTTAAGAGCTGAGCAGCCTGCCCAGGTCCCTTCCTTTCTACTTTTCTTTTTCTTTTTCTTTTTAAAGTAAAACAAGGCAGGTTTATTGGGAAGCTGTTCACAGGCAAGTTCAATGGTTTCAAGGACAGAGGCCAGAAAAGTCACCATGAGAGCGTGGGGAGAAAGAGAGAAAGGGAGTACATGCAGAGACAGAAGAGAAGGAAAAGAAGACAGAGGAGAGAGAGTTGTCCCTTCCTTTTTAAAAGTAGAAACTGTTTTCTGCAAGTCCAGAAGCCGTTGCTCACCATCCTCCCAGTTCTTGCCCTGCTTTTCTATTCTTGTATGAGGCATACCTATTACATGCCACAAACCGTTCTAGATACTGGGCATAGCAGAGCATCAAACAGCCTTCCCCAGTCTGTGCTCGCTGTTCTGCTGCCACTGCCATTCCCCCTCCACACCTGCCTTGTTTCCAGTCTTCTGATTTGCTGTGCCCAGGGGTTGCTTCTGATATTTCACATGACTTCTAAAAATCTGTTGACTTGAAAACCATCCTTGTTGGGTTCCATACTATGAGACTTGCCTTTTACTGTGGTGCACTTCCTCTGCTCTTCTTTCACGTCTGTAGGTTTGCTTGGGTTGTTTTTTAGGGGGTGGTGGAATGATGTATTTACTCCTGTTTCTAGCTTTTTTGAGACAGGGTTTTACATATACATATGCAGATGCATATGTATATAAATTACTTTATTTTTATGTTCATTGGTGTTTTGATGGCATGTATGTCTGTGTGAGGGTGTAAACTCCACCCAGATCAGTCCAGGACTCTAGACATATTTCTAAACTGAACACTAGACCCCTCTAAGGTATGAGAAGTCACCATGAGGGGTGTGGAGGGGAAAGAAAGGGCATACATGCAGAGTTCAGACATACCTTGCATATATCTGCCTGCATCTGATATGAAGAGTTCATTTAATCATCTCCATTGTCTACTCCCTGAGACTTTCTGTCTAACAATACTTCTGTCTCAGTGAGTGAACATCTTTGCCATCATTGAACTGCCCCTCTTAGACTCTCACTTTCCCTTCACAACCAGTCTTCAGGTCCCATTTGTCCTGTCTCCTAAAGATTTGCGTATATTCATCTTTCTTATCTCTGCTTAAGTGGCACGTCCTCCAAAAATTCTTCTTTGATCCCCAATTAAAGCCTAATCGTCCTTGAAGTGTGTGCCCACAGCAGTGAATTTCATGATGCTATCCTCATGCTTTCCTGGTGTCTATGTCCCACTCTCCCTGGTAGACCAGTTTGCTGTGTCGAACTCAGCTGTGTCCCTTCCCCCCCCCGCCCCCCCGTTGCATATTTAGCATAGCACAACATTTAAGTGAATGAATGGGATTGTGAAATTGTCCTAATGGTTTTGTTTCACTTTAAAATCTATGATTTACCTTTTGAATGAAGGTCTATAACAGGAGGATTTTTTTAAGAGTGTGAACCTTTGTAAAAATGTATACTTCTAGGCAAAATGACACATGCATTCTCACACAATTGCAGATAACTCAGATATCATATGTGTTTGTTTTTCTGTGGACCTAGCTTAACAATTTTAAATAAAAACTGCAGAATAGGGCATTTTTCTTAGTTTTTGCTTATTTTTTGTAGGCAAAATTTATGTTTATTTTATATCATTTAGACTTTAACTCTTGAATAGAGATAGGTTACTTCAAGCCATATTTTTCATATAATGAATTACTTTTACTGGTACATTTCAAAATAATTTTGGATAATCCTGCTTATACATTACATTTTGAGAGTGTTCTTCATTGAGTGTATATAAGCTTAAGTTAAACTTTTGGAATTATAAGATATGTTCTTAGGAATACCAATTTTTTTCCCTTTATAATATTTATATTTTTTATATATAGTTAATGTTTTTCTATATTGATTTAAGTTCTTAGTTAGGTATTTCTCATTTTAAAGTAAATGGGTTTAATCCTTGCTTTCTAAAAACAATCTAATTGAGTTTCTTATTCATTTTTCTCTTGGGCTGCTAACCCAGGGGAATATTCTGGTGTGTATGTTTTTAAATACTTTCCCATTACTGCTTTCTAAGCTAGGTGTTCTTGGCTGCTGTTCTTATTTGATTCTTTCTCATCATTTTTGCTTTTTGTTTCTTGCCTGACCATTTTTCTTTGCATATGTTTTTAGCTTTTATGCTGCTCTAAATGTTTGAAAGTTTGTTACAGTTGTTATATAAGCATTTTGAGCGAATCTGAGCTATGTTTCTTTTGTCTCTGTACCTTTACTAAAAAGTTAGCACTAATTTTTAAGGAAAATATCTTGGCATCGTTTTGGAGATAGAATCTGGACGCTTTCATGTTCACTACCCCAGTTTGTGGTGAATACAAGATGATTGAATGTGCTATTTGTGATGTTTGAGAATATTTGAAAAATTATAATACAGACAAAATAAGAATCCATATGTCAGCATTAATTTTTTTAACATTCCCAGTTAGTTTTGTTTTAAATAATTTAAAAACTATTAAGAATATTGACCTTATAAACTTCATTTTTTTCTTTTTTCTTTTTTTTGGGAGGGGTGGGGGTGGGGGGTAGTTTTTCCGGACAGGCTGTGTAACCCTAGCTGTCCTGGAACTCACTGTAGACCAGCCTGCACTCAAACTCAGAGATTTGCCAGCCTCTGTCTCTTGAGTGGGATTAAAGATGTACACCACCACTGCCCAACAGTAATATTAACTTTAGGAATATTTTCTTTTTATTTTCCTGAATTATAAACATTGCTGCTCCTGTTGTGTCATTCTCCAGCACTATCTTATGGTGCTTGGGCTGAGTGAGCAGGGAGTTCTTGGTTCTTGGTTTTCTTCTGCTGGAGGTGTTTGTGTTTGTTTTTGTTTTTTTGTCTCCACTATTCTCCAATGAACTGTTTTATTTCTTCAATCTCTTATGAAGAGCAAACAGCTTTATTTTTCTGAAAGATAACTGTATTGGATCTTATACTAAATATTTATGTATCTTCTACTATTTATTAAATTTTAAGCACAGTTCTATAAAGTAACAACTGGAAATTATTATTTTATGTGTGGCACTTTGTAGCGTTGACTTGGAGTTTTCATTGTAAATAAATTCAATTTATTGTGAGGAAGAATTGAAGTGGGCTGGAGAGATGGCTCAGCAGTTAAGAGCATTGACTGCTCTTCCAGAGGTCCTGAGTTCAAATCCCAGCAACCACATGGTAGCTCACAACCATCCATAATGAGATCTGATGCCCTCTTCTGGTGTGTCTGAAGACAGCTACAGTGTACTCACATAAAATAAATAAATAAATCTTTAAAAAAAAAAGAATTGGTGAAGCATTTTTAAGTATATCAGAGAACATCCTTGCGAGTGAAGGAGATCATCTTTATTTCTGCCTTTGTGCCATCATTACGCATTGAGTCATAACATTGTGAGTCCAGATGTTTTTCTATCATGCATAGAACTTTATAGATTAATAATACATTTTCATGCTGTTTCTTACATAAAACATTTCTTGTTCTTTGTTTTTGCTTTACATGGAATGCATGGGCTTTAAGACCATAATTTCTTTGGTAAGGTTTCATCTGCATCGGGGTTCTGTCTTCAGCCTTACTTCTGCTTATCTTCTATTAGTCATCTATATAAGTTTTTAGGCAGAAGCCTACAATAGTACCTATGATTTAGAAATAATTTTGAGCCCTATCAATGTTCATTTTTTCCCAAAATAATAATACTTCTTAGGACTATCTGGCAGAAAAGTCTTGATCCTCCTGAAATACTATCTATGAAAAACAAATGACTATAAAGAATGGCCAGGGAGAGCTGGGGATTGTGGCTTGCATCTGCAACGCCAGCTGCGGGGAGGCAGAGGAAAGAAGATCACTTGAGTCGAGGAAACTGAGGCAGTCTGAGCAATGTAACCGAGCAAGCAAGATCAGTCTAAAAAACACACAGCAGCAAAGAGATCTAGCTAACAAAATCCTCAGCATTGGTCTGGGATGACTAGTTATTTATAATTTTATAATCCATTTAGTAAGTACATCAAATGAAGTAGACAAAATAAGTTTAAAGAAGAGCCAAAAATAATAAATCTTAGGACCATAACTTCTATGTAATTTTTGATAAATTTATTTTCAAAGTTTGTCCTTTTTCTTTGGATAGGAATGGGTCGTGAAGTGGAGAATCTCATACTAGAGAACACACAGCTGCTGGAGACCAAGTGAGTGTGAAAGCTTAACATGGGATCAAGCCAATGAGTTTCCTGCCCACGCCAGTGCTTTTATAGTAACTTAACACAGCGTTGTGCTGTCTCCCTGCTCCCCTGCCTCTCTTCTCAGCACCTGTGCACATAGAGACATGGGTAACGAGCACTTCATTGCCCTGATAGGTTTTATTGCTCTGGTATTTTTGTAAAAGTATACTTTCTATTTCTTTCCCACCATGCAGGTATCGGTACTAGCTGTATCATGCGCCTCTTTTCCCTCTAAGATGTGTCATTTTCTTATTTTCTTTTCTTTGGAGTGTTTTACATTTCTGCATGAATGTTTTTGGCTTCTATCCTGCTAATTCTGTAGAGTTATCTTTCATAGTTTTATATTTTCGGGTAGTTTGTGGAGTCCTAAGGCCCTCGAGGAGCATGTTGGGGTACTATTTAAGAGGACAGGTTCTTTGTCATATGAAGATACATATAGGGCCACTTGTCCGTTTGCTGTGTCAGAGCAATTTTCGAACAACTGTGACTGTCCACGCAGCATACCACTACCTTAAATGAGGTCACACCCAACATATTGGAATGTACTGTGTCTCCTGCTTTTTTCTTTTCAGTTTACTTCTGATTTAAACTATGTTCTCGGAAGTTACTAATGGCAACAACAAAGAGAATTTGTTGTATTGTATTGTTGAGTAATACCTTTGGTGAAACTTCAGTACTAGTAGCCTTAGAAAGCTGGGTTTTCTTTTCTTTTTTTGTTTGTTTGTTTTGTTTGTTTTTGTTTTTCAACACAGGATTTCTCTATGTAGCTCTGGCTGTCCTGGAACTTACTTTGTAGACCAGGCTTGCTTCAAACTCAAAGATAGACCTGCATTTGCCTCCGAGGTGCTAAAATTATCAGTGTGTACCACTACTGCCTGACTAGAAAGCTGTTTTTTTAAGTTTAATCTCTCTTAATGCTGATTTTTTTTATTACTGGTATGTATTGTATTATTAGCTTGGCTAGTATGAAGAACAGACATTAAACTATTATTTTATGGCCTTTGTCTATGAAAATAGTATGAAGAATATATTGTAGTACACAGTTTAGCTTTATGATTTAGAAGGGCATTTATTTGTAATGATGTACTTGAAATATGTATTTTTTAGAAATGCTTTGAATGTAGTGAAGAATGACCTAATAGCAAAAGTGGATGAGCTGACCTGTGAGAAAGATGTGCTACAGGGAGAACTGGAGGCTGTGAAACAAGCCAAGCTGAAACTAGAGGAAAAGAACAGAGAACTGGAGGAGGAGCTCAGGAAGTAAGTCTCAACAGTTGTTGGAAGCCAGCTGTCCAGCCTTTGACACTACAGCAAGAGACTGTCATCTACATGTATGGGGCTGTGATCACAGCTACCTTGAGACACACTCCGGCTCTGAACCAAACACCTTGCCATGGTGCCACAAAAATTATAGGTATAACCCTGAGACTGAGACCTTCAGCACACTAAACCAGGAATGGCCAAGAGCTACCTGAAGAGAGAGTAAAGGGTCTCAGCCATTTGCCTCTGCTATGAGCTGGCCTCTCTGTTTACCAGTCTCTTAACCAAAGTCCTGTTTTATGTTTCGTTGTTTTGTTTTCTTTTTCTTTTTCCTATCCACCTTGGTGTCAAAAGTTATAACTGTGGGCTGGAGAGATGACTCAGCAGTAAGGAACACTTCCTTTCTTGCTCTTCCAGAGGACCAGAGATCAGCCACACTAGTTCTCAATTGCCTATAACTGCAAGTTCAGGGGATCTACACCTTTTCAAGCATGCCCTTGCACATGCACACGCACACACAAACACAAACACACACTCGCGTGCGTACACACGCATAGACACACAGAGCATAAGGTAAATCTTAGAGCAAAACAAAAACAAAGAACCCTTAGGGGCTAGAGAGACTGCTCAGTGTTTAAGAGCACTTGCTGCTTTTCCAGAGGACCTAAGTTCAGTCTCTAACATCCACATTAGTCATCTCACAACTGCTTGGTGCACACACACAACCTGGTGTACACTCACATACTCACACACAGATGTAAACAGATCTTTAAAAAACATACAAAAAGCCTTAAATCTTCAATTAAAAAAAATGTATTCTTTTCCTCCACATAGCTTGCTTTTGTTTGTTGCTGCTTTCTGTTCGAGATAGTCTCATATGACAGAGACTGGCTTCTAGTTCACTGAGGGTAGCAGAGGATGGCTTTTTGAACACTGTCCTCTGTCTTCAGCCTCTCAAGAATGGATAACATTTTTCCAAGTTGAAGGCGGCAGTCTGCTACCCTTTGAGCAAAAGAAAAGTAATCTTTTAGTGGCAAATAAAACTGTTTACCTATTCTTTCATTACTTTTGAAGATGAGTTCAATTGTAATAACATTTTTTTGTTTTTATTTTTTCCCCACTAGAGCTCGTGCAGAAGCTGAAGATGCAAGACAAAAAGCAAAAGACGATGATGATGTAAGTTTATGATTGGGGACTATTTTTTTTTATATAACTTTTTTGATATTTTGGGAGTATCTTACTAATATTTAGTATTATATTTACATAAACAAATTATAAATCTTTTATATGTATATATACATATATATACATATAAAAGATAGATAGATAGATAGATAGATAGATATCTATATATATATCTATAGATATATATAGATATATCTATATATATCTATATCTATATATATCTATATATATCTATAGATATATATAGATATATCTATATCTATCTATCTATCTATCTATATATATATAGATATATATAGAGATATATATATACATATAAAAGATTAGATAGATAGATAGATAGATAGATAGATAGATAGATAGATAGATAGATAGATGCCTTTAAAAAAAGACATGCTTCTGGGTCATGACTAAGCTGGCCCATGCTTCCATATGGTATCCACATGCTGCATTTTCTAGGGCTATATGCTTACTTTTTCTCAGTGGTTCAATGCTCTGACATGTGTTAGCGTGCTATTGTTTCTGATTTTTATAAGGTAAGGTTTTGTTAGGCAGCCCAGACAGCACACACACACACACACACACACACTAATTAATTTTATGGGTTTTGTCTTCCTGTTTGTGTTCTACATGTGTGCTTGATCCTTAATTAATTAAATTATTTAGATGGGCTTGCAAGATGGTTCAGCATGTAAAGGTGCTTGTTACCAAGCTTGAGGACCTGAGTTTAGTCCCCAGAACCACATAGTAGAAAGAGAGAACAGACTCCCACAAGTTGTCTTCTGGCCTCCATGTGTGTGTTTCAGAATACATGCATCCAGACACATACATACATAAATATGTATCACACACAAAACACATAGACAAAATAAATAATACATGTAAATGTAATTTTTTAAAAAACCTAGAATATTGCCAGATATATTCTCCACCCCAGAGGAAGTCATGATCCTTTATCATTTATTTAAGTAAAAAAATAATTTCATCATGTAAATATGTACACATTGTTCTAATTATCATAAACTGTCACCCTTTTCTCAGACTACAATCAGTCACCTCAAAAAAAGAGCCTCACTTGAGTGATTGTCTTTGGTGGGCTGGTGTGGTCATGAGTATAAGGGATTGTCTTACATACTGCCAGTTGATAAAGGAGAGCCAAGTCTAGTGTGGGCGGCACTATCCCTGTGCAGAGGATTCTGGGCGTTATAAGAAAGCTTACAAAGCATGGACAAGTAACATTGCTCTATGGTTTCTACTTCAACTTCTACTTAGGTTTCTGCCTTGACTTCCCTTGAGGAAGTATAAGCTAAATTAAATCTTTTCCTCCCCTAAGTTACTTTTGGTCACTGTTTTATCAATGCACAAGAAAGAAACTAGGACACACACACACATACAGATTTGACATCCATGAAGATCTTAGAATAGTGTATCAAGTAAATGACAGCTAAGTTTTCTATTCCTTCCCCAAAATATGTACTAATTTTTCTTTCTGAAACAATCATACTTTGTAGCCTCCATTTGGCTTGAAACTTACTATGTAGATCAGGTTAGCTTCAAACTCATGGAGATCTCCTTGCTTCTGACTCCTGAGTGCTGGGATTAAAGGCCTACACCCTCATACCTAGCATCATAATATTCTTTCTCTCCCTCTCTTCCTTCTCCCTCTCCATATATATGCATTTCTGTTTTCACACACACCAGAAGAGGACATCGGGTGGCATTACAGATGGTTGTGAGCCACTTTGTGTTTGCTGAGAATTGAACTGGACCTCTGGAAGGGCAGCTAGTGCTTTTAACCACTGGACCATCTCTCAAGCCGCAAATCATAATTTTTTTAAATAAGATATTAAAATAATGTTTGTATTTGGAAATTAAATTTCCTACTTCTGTATTATTTCTACAGAGTATGGTTTTGGTTTTGTTTCGTACTACCTTTAGAGGCAGAGGGCTTGGCTCAGTGGTCGCACTTGGCTAACATGCTTGAGGCCCTGGTTCAGTTCCTCATATCACAGACACACAATATTAGGGACTTACTGTTTTTGCTTAATAGATGTTTGAGCTTCACTTGTGTTGTAATAACTGGTGTAATTCATTTTTAGCATCCTATTATGTGAATGTGCTATAGGTTTTTTTTCTGTTTTCTTGTTAATGAATATTTAAGGTAGGTATTTCATCTTTTTCTCACAAACAATACTGTTGTTAAAAGCATTATAATAAACTAGGTGTGGCTATACTCACTTATAATCCCAGCATGTAAAAAGACCAAGGTAAACTGGGCAGTGGTGGCGCACGCCTTTAATCCCAGCATTTGGAAGGCAGAGGCAGGTGGATTTCTGAGTTCAAGGCCAGCCTGGTCTACAGAGTGAGTTCCAGGACAGCCAGAGCTACACAAAGAAATCCTGTCTTGAAAAACAAAACAAACAAACAAAAAAGACCAAGGTAGTAGGATGGCACATTTGGACTGTGTGTGGAGAGGTCAGTTGTATCAACTGTACTAGCCTGGATTACATAGTGAGATCTGTCTAAAATAAAAACAGCCAGATGTAATGGTGTATCCCTTTAATTCCAGCACTCAACACAGGAGAATTTCTGTGACTTTGAGGCCACTCGTTCTATGTAGGGAGTTCCAGGTCAGCCAGGGCTACATAGTGAGAACTTAACACCAACAGCCCCACCCCCACCCCCGCCCCTGAATAAAAGAAAACAAAGAAACAACAATAACAACAAAACACAGAACATTATAGTACAAGCCTTCTGGAATGGAGACTTGTGGATTGTTGGGGTTTTGGGTTTTTTTGTTTTTTGTTTTTTTCAGAGTATATACCTAGTTGTGAGGGGTATTACTGTGTTGCACAATTCAGACATTTTGTTTTTATTGTTGTTTACTTTTTTGCTTTTTGAGACAGGATTTCTTTGTAGCCTTGGTTATCTTACAACTAACTCTGTAGACCAGGCTGGCCTCAAGCACCTACTTCTGCCTCCCTAACCCAGGTATTAAACACCCACTACCACCCACCACCCAGCAGAATTCAGGACTTTTATTATTTGTGGATGACCTTTGTTTGAAGAGGTGGGCTAAATTCTGAGGCAGGAGGATGAACAAAGTAGGAAGACTGCTAAGGTCTGAGTGAAGCTTCTGTTTCACTGTTCCAAGATTTCAGTGTTGATCTAAAATATACATATTCTCTGAACAAAGCTAAGCCCTATTATTAAACCTACCTGCTTGCCCAGAAGAAAGCTGAGAAATCAGCAGGAAAAGGAAGTTAACTTGGGCATGCTTTTTGGAGACTTATTTCTGTATATCGTCCATGTTCATATCCTATTCTCTAGCAATAATTCTGATTTAATCTTCTGTTTCTACTGGTGTTTTTTGTTTGTCTGTTTGTTTTTACTGTTATTGTTAGGTTCTTTAGCAACTAGATAATAGGTTCACTATGTTGGCTCCTGGATATGTATATGGATTGATAGTTTGAGATAAGTGAACCTCTTTTGGAATTAATTGTAACTATTTGCTGAATTTCACAGAACATTAATTTTAAATGTTAGAATAATGTTTCCAAGTAAAATTTATAAAAGCATATTAAATCTATGTTACAGCTGAAATTTTGTATTTTTAAATAATTCATGTTCAAATAGTAATGTTTATATTCAGAAATTAAATTGCCTACTTCTTTTCAGTTATACATAAAAATTTGAGTGCCTGATTTTATTTTATAAGGGCATTTTAAAGTCATTGAGTTAGAAATAAAGAAATGCTTAAAAACTTCAGCTTTGGTTTAAGTGTGACTCTTAACACCAAATCACATGTAAATTCCCAGAGTGATTTGCTATCCTCTTATTATAGAGTGACATTCCTACAGCCCAGAGGAAGCGGTTTACCAGAGTAGAAATGGCCCGAGTTCTCATGGAGAGAAACCAGTACAAAGAGAGACTGATGGAGCTTCAAGAAGCTGTTCGATGGACAGAGATGATCCGGTCTGTATAAGAAGTGCTCTGCTGTTTCCTGCTGTTTCAAAGATGCATGTGTTCCTCCCTTGCCAACAAACCCTGCCTGAGGGCTCACTAGGAGAAACTTTCTCAGTTAGCATTTAGCTTACTAATAGAACAAGATCAGGGATGTTCCACAGCCTAGGTGTCTTTGGAGATAGTACAGGACCTTTGAGGATAGTCTCATACCTTGTAAGAGATAATTGTTGTTACTTAGGAATAATGGTTGGTTTTCAAAAAAGAAAAAAAAAGAAAAGGAAATAATATTTTCCCAATGTCAATTTCACTTGCAGTATATGAAACATATATTTAGTATCTTCCTATTAAATATACTTATTTGACTGCCCCCTCCTTTCTCTTCATTCAAAATATATTTTCCTTTGGCATCTTTCAGTCAATCAGATCTGTGTTTTTATCATTAATATATTTTAATGGTTCATATTCATGGAGTTAAGTGCCAGTGTGTGGATACAGTGCAATCCAGTCAGATCCGGCCTCCTGTTACTCACTCTCCGTACCTGCTAGTCTCTAGCAATCACTCTTTGCAATGACTCCCTTTTTAAACTCTCCCTTTCTATTTTGTGGAACAGTTTGAAGAGTATTGGTGTTAGGTCTTCTTTGAAGGTCTGATAGAATTCTGCACTAAAACCATCTGGACCTGTGCTTTTTTTGGTTGGAAGACTTCCAATGACAACTTCTATTTCTTCAGGGGTTATAGGACGGTTTAGATGGTCTATTTGATCCTGATTTAATTTTGGTACTTGGTATCTGTCAAGGAAATTGTCCATTTCCTCAAGATTTTCTAGTTGTGTTGAATACAGGTTTTTGTAGTAGGATCTGATGATTTTTTGAATTTCCTCAGTTTCTGTTGTTATCTCTCCCTTTTCATTTCTGATTTTATTAATTTGGATACTATCTCTGTGCCCTCTGGTTAGTCTGGCTAAGGGCTTATCTATCTTGTTGATTTTCTCAAAGAACCAACTCCTCGTTTTGTTGATTCTTTGTATAGTTTTATTTGTTTCTACTTGATTGATTTCAGCCCTGAGTTTGATGATTTCCTGCCTTCTACTCCTCTTTGGTGTATTTGCTTCTTTTTGTTCCAGGGCTTTCAGGTGTGCCATTAAGCTGTTAGTGTGTGCTGTCTCCCGTTTCTTTTTGGCGGCACTCAGGGCTATGAATTTTCCTCTTAGCACTGCTTTCATTGTGTCCCATAAATTAGGGTATGTTGTGCCTTCATTTTCATTAACTTTCAAAAAGTCTTTAATTTCTTTCTTTATTTCCACCTTGACCAAGTTATCATTGAGTAGAGCATTGTTCAGCCTCCATGTGTACGTGGGTTTTCTTTTGTTTTTGTTGCCATTGAAGACCACCCTTATTCCATAGTGATCTGATAGGAGGCATGGGATTAGTTCTATCTTCTTATATCTGTTAAACTCTCCCTTTGAGAGGACACATAGTTGTCCTTTATTGGCTCTTAAATCTCAGTGCTGCCATCTAGTGGTCATGGTCTCAGTAAGTGTTCCTCCTTGAATTTAAAAACAGCTATAGAAAAGTTTGTCTGGGTTTATGGGATGGATTCCCCAGGTGGGGCAGTCACTGGTTGGCCCTTCCTTCGGTCTCTGCTCTACACTTTGTCTCGTTATTTGCTCCCATGAGTATTTGTTCTCCTTTCTAAGAAGGACCTAAGCACCCACACTTTGGTCTTCCTTCTTCTTTAGCTTCATGTGGTCTGTGAATTGTATCTTGAGTATTCTGAGCTTTTAGGCTACTATCCACTTATCAGTAAGTGCATACCATGTGTGTTCTTTTGTGATTGGGTTACCTCACTCAGGATGATATTTTCTAGTTCATCCATTTGCCTAATTCATCATTTTTATTAGCTGAGTAGTAGTCCATTGTGTAAATGTACCACATTTTCTGTATCCATTCCTCTGTTGAAGGACATCTGGGTTCTTTTCAGCTTCTGACTATTATAAATAAGGCTGCTATGAACATAGTGGAGCATGTGTCCTTGTTATATGTTGGAGCATCTTATGGGTATATGCCCAGGAGTGGTATAGCTGGGTCCTCAGGTAGTACTATGTTCAGTTTTCTGAGGAACCGCCAGACTGATTTCCAGAGTGGTTGTACCAGCTTGCAATCCCACCAACAATGGAGGAGTGTTCCTATTTCTCCACATCCTCACCAGCATCTGCTGTCACCTGAGTTTTTGATCTTAGCCATTCTGACTGGTGTGAGGTGGAATCTCGGGAATGAAACCCTGATGACTAAGGATGTTGAACATTTCTTTAGGTGCTTCTCAGCCATTCAGTATTCCTCAGTTGAGAATTCTTTGTTTAGCTCTAAACCCCATATAGCTGTCTCCTGAGAGGCTCTGCTAGAGCCTGACAAATACTGAAGTCGATGCTCTCAGCCAACCATTGGACTAAGCACAGAGTCCCCAGTTGAGGAGCTAGAGAAAGGACTGAAGGAGCTGAAGGGGTTTGCAACCCCATAGAAACAACAATATCAACCAACCAGACCCCCCCCCCCAGAGCTCCCAGGGATTAAGCCACCAACCAAGGAGTACACATGGCTCCAGCTACACATGTAGCAGAGGATGGCCTTGTCAGGCTTCAATGGGAGGAGAGGCCCTTTGTCTTGTGAAGGTTCAATGGATGCCTCAGTGTAGGGGAATTCGAGGGCAGGGAGGCAGGAGTGGGTGGGTGGGTAAGGGAACACCCTCATAGAAGCAGGGTGCCTTAGTCAGGGTTTCTATTCCTGCACCAAACATCATGAAAAAGAAGCAAGCTGGGGAGGAAAGGGTTTATTCAGCTTACACTTCCACACTGCTGTTCATCACCAAAGGAGGTCAGGACTGGAACTCAAGCAGGTCAGGAAGCAGGAGCTGATGCAGAGGCCATGGAGGGATGTTCCTTACTGGCTTGCTTCCCCTGGCTTGCTCAGCCTGCTTTCTTATAGAACCCAAGACTACCAGCCCAGGGATGGCACTACCCACAATGGGCCCTCCCCCCTTGGTCACTAATTGAGAAAATGCCCCACAGCTGGATCTCATGGAGGCATTTCCTCAACTGAAACTCCTTTCTCTGTGATAACTCCAGCTTGTGTCAATTTGACACACAAAACCAGCCAGTCCTGGGGGAAGGGATGGGTTGGGGGTGGTATAGGATAGAGGGTTTCCGGTGTGTGTGTGGAACTGGGAAAGGGGATTACATTTGAAATGTAAATAAAGAAAATATCCAATAAAAATTTTTTCATAAAAAGAAAAAAAAAATATCCAACTAAAAAAAAAGTTTACCCCTTGCCGAGAAAGAGAAAGAAAGAAAGAAAAGTTTGTCAACTGACTTGCGTTTTTGTTTGTTTGGTTGGTTGGTTGGTTGGCTGTTTTTTGTTTTTTGGTTTTTTTTGGTTTTTCGAGACAGGGTTTGTATTAGGGTTTTACTGCTGTGAACAGACACCATGACCAATGCAAGTTTTATAAAAGACAACATTTAATTGAGGCTGGCTTACAGGTTCAGAGGTTCAGTCCATTGTCATCAAGGCAGAAACATGGCAGTATCCAGGCAGGCATTGTGCAGAGAAGCTGAGGGTTCTACATCTTTATCCAAAGGAAGCCAGGAACAGACTGGGCATCCTCAGGCATCCAGGAGGAAGATCTCTAAGCCCAACCCCACAGTGACACACTTCCTCCAACAAGGCCATACCTTCTAATAGTGCCACTCCCTGGGACGAACATATACAAACCACCACAGGGTTTCTCTGGATAGCCCTGGCTGTCTTGGAACTCACTCTGTAGACCAGGCTGGCCTCGAACTCAGAAATCCGCCTGCCTCTGCCTCTGCCTCTGCCTTCCAAGTGCTGGGATTAAGGCGTTCGCCACCACTGCCTGGCTGTCAACTGACTTTCATATTCTTGAGTTTGGATTATCACATCAAGTTTATACATTGTTTTTAAGTTTGTAAACCTAATCTCCAACCCTTACTTCCTCATGCGTACATCATTTTTAGCACCACTTACTTATTAAGTGGCCTACCAGAGCAGTGTAGTTCCAAGCTATTTTGTGAAAGTTTAGAGTACAGATAAAAGAAACCTTAAAGAAGAACAGGAATTTGTGAAACAGTATTTTAAAGAGTGAGCTAGAGTATATCTTTTTAATTTTTTCCTTGCTTTGATATTATTTGTTTTTTTTTTTGTTCTTTGAGAGAAGGTCTTGTTCCAAACTGGCTCCAGACTTGCAATCCTTCCGCCTCGGTCCCTGAGTGCTGGGATTAGTCATGTGCTGTCCCACCCAGTATGAACGCTTTAATGTTGCTAGTCAGAGCCCTGTTCCTGTAGTCTAGCCACCGGAAAGATGAAGACAAGAGGAGTTCTTGAGACCAAGAGTTCAGGGCTAGTCTGAACAACAGAGTGACTCCTTGTTTCTTAATAACAACAAGAAAGGGGAAAAAAACTTAAGTCAACGACATCGAGACTTATTAGCTGTTTGTCTAACACAGAGATGCTCTGACAAGAGTCTTAGCTCTTTAAGAAGGTCTAGCAACTAAGGGTTCGACTTAGCAGGCTGTCTCATGAAAGGTCAGAGCAACTTACTTGCTAAGTGAGTTAATATGAATTAACTTGGTTCACTCTCTTCTATTTCATGAATTTCCTAGAACACCTATCTAATAGTAACATTTGTTTGTTTGTTTAGGGCCTCACGAGAAAATCCAGCTATGCAAGAAAAAAAAAGGTCAAGCATCTGGCAATTGTGAGTATAGTAAGGACCGGAATCAGAGATGATACTTGGAGATAAGAACATTATACTGACTTTTCCCAATTGGGAGGAAATAGCTAAACTGAAATTCTTCTCTTTAATATACAGTATGCCAACACGGTAAGGCTGTGCTTCAGGACCCAAAGTAGGCTATCGTAAGCTGCATTGTGTTGGTGATGCATTTGGTGGAATCTTCTGCTGATTTACATAAAAACCGGGAGGAATTATTTGAAGTTGACAGTTACATGAATCCCCATCAAAGAGACCATGAGAAATTTAGTATTTGTACTGCTTGGTTACTTTTGTGTGTGTTAAACTCGATTATGTTTGTACCAGAAGTGCTGTGTGTTTATTGAAGTTAAAACTTATCCTTTTAGGATTAATCTGTTTACTGGAAGCATAAATGTTTTAAAACTGTGGACATGGCTTAGGAAATTAATGATATGAGTTAACTTGGTGATGTGTGTTCCCAGTGTAGCAGACCTTTCTACGCACTGCACACTAAGCTTTGACTGTCATTACAGTCATTCCCCTGCTGCTCACTGACCACTGTGACCTTGTCCACATAGGACCTAGCTAGACAAAGAGCCTTTGTATTATACTTGTTTATTAGAAGCTTTCATTATGGAACTTGCTTATATCTGGTAGTTTTAAGCAATAGTTACTTTCCCCTGAATGTCCAAGTTTGGTTGTAACTGACTGCTAAGTCTGTAGTATAACTATAAGCCTGGTTTTGCTAATGTCTAACTCACTGAGCCTTGTAAAGTTTTGAAATTTTCTTCATCATAAAAATTTATGGAAAATTGGAGCTTGGTTTTCACAGTGAATGTAATAGACATATCTATGGGTTTTGATTGTTTGCCTCTTTTATTTTGTTAGTTTCAGCCGACTTTTTAGCTCTTCGAGTAATGCAACAAAGAAGCCTGAACCCCCTGTTAATCTGAAGTACAATGCCCCCACCTCTCACGTGACTCCCTCTGTGAAGAAAAGGAGCAGCACTTTATCTCAGCTCCCTGGTGATAAGTCCAAGGCATTTGATTTCCTGAGTGAGGAGTAAGTATACCAAGCAAGCGCACAGAGTGCTAGAACCTGTCACCCTGACTATCCTCAGTAACTCAGATAACTCAAAAGAGACTGTAGCCAGACATAACAGCTTATGTTAACCCAGTACTCAGGGTGCTGATACAGGAGAATCATCTCTAGTTCATTGCCAGCCTGGTCTGTATAGACAGTTCAAGGCTAGCATCAGCTGTACGCATAAACCCTGTCTTAAGAACAAAGGGGACTATTTTGTGTGTTTGGGTTATGGATAGAAGTAGGAAGAAGGAAAAAGGATAGGTTTCTATAGTGCAGATGGATGTTTTTAAGTAAATTACCTATAGAGCTTAGCACTGTAATTCTAAACCTGTGAAAGCTGATGTAGGAGGATTGTAATTTTGAGGTCATCCTGGGTCATAGAGTGAGACTTTGCCCCAATGTGTGAGTGAGTGAGTGAATGAATGAATGAATGAATGAATGAATAACTTATAGCCAGTGTTTCTTATGAAAATTGCCCTTCAAGACCAAGGAGCTGGCTCAGCAGGTAAATGTGCTGCCAACCTTGACAAACTGAGATCCATTCCTAGGACCTATATACTGGAAGGAGAATGTACTCTTCTGGCCTCTGATGGTACTAGGCATGCACCTGGTGCACAGACATCCATGCAGGCAAAACACTCAAAACACATAAAATTAAAATAATTAAATCTAAATTTAAAAAAATAATGAAAAGAGGGTGTAAGATCTAAGAGTTTAACTTAATCACCTTCCACAACAGCATTAGAAAATTCTCAATATTTGTTAAGAAAAGGAAGATCCCAAATTACTTCGGAAGTTTATGCTTTTAAATATAACATCTGAAACTTCATAAGTTTTGATGACTAATAACTCAGTTTAATGTAACATGCTGCTTATTCCCTGTTGAAGGCTGGTTTCACAAACATGGAAAAATCAACTTTGGTATAATCCTTTGTGTGTGTGTGTGTGTGTGTGTGTGTGTGTGTGTGTGTGTGTGTGTGTGTAAGGCTCCAGAGTAGAATGATGACTCAAATTCTGGGATTAGAGGTTTTGTTGCAGTCTCTTAATTAAAAAAAACGCAAATGTCTCCTTTTAGAACTGAGGCTAGTTTAGCCTCCCGCAGAGAGCAAAAGAGAGAGCAGTATCGACAGGTAAAGGCTCATGTTCAGAAGGAAGATGGCCGAGTACAAGCTTTCGGCTGGAGTCTGCCTCAGAAGTACAAACAGGTACTTGGGGATGTGACGAGTGTGTCTAGAAGGAAGTGCAGGTTGAGAAGAGTGTGCTTGGAAAATGTGAACTGGAAGCAATAGCCTAAATTTCTCATCTCAACCTGCTTCGATTTGGTGTGTTTAGGAAAATGTGGAGGATGTGTGCTTTCGGGCTGTTTTCTAGAGCCCTAGAATGTAAATAAACATTCTAACTTCTAAAAGATTTTTAAACACTTTTGTGTACAAGCATGCACTGGTGTGCACATGTGTGATTGTGAATTTCTACCTCCTCCTGAGCTCTTGTACTTACTATTTGCAATTTCTGCTTGAGTTTTTGCTTATTATTCAAATAACAATGACAGAATCGAACTTGAACTTGATTTCAGGAGCAAGTGTGTAACAGCTATGCTTGCTCACGCCTCAGTGGTTCTGTAATTTCAGTGTTAATCGGGCTTACTGATGTGTCCCTATTAGGTAGCCAATGATCAAGGGGAAAATAAGATGAAAAATTTACCTGTGCCTGTCTATCTCAGACCACTAGATGAAAAAGATTCGTCTATGAAGGTAAGCTAACTGTGACATTGAAGGAGAAACTCTCAAACCCCAATTAGATTTCCCACCCCTAAAAAACTATTTAAACACCGCTTTTGTAGTGAAATGATAGCTCATTTTAAAATTTGCTTATTTTTGTATTTTGAGACACAATTGCTATACAATCCAGACTGGCCTTGAACTCTGTTTTTTCTTCCATCTTCTAGTCTTGAATTCTTTCACTCTGCCTTTTTCCTAAGTACATGTGCTATCACATCTCATGAATAGTACTAGAGTATGTTGAAATACCCATGGTTCTACCTATAGTTATCTTTTAAAAGGTGAAAATTTTCTTACTATTTGTAGAGGGAAAAAATGACATAATAACTTTCTCCCTGCCCCCTGCCTCTGAGAAGCTGTGGTGTGCTGTAGGAGTCAATTTATCTGGTGGCAAGACAAGAGACGGCGGGTCTGTCGTTGGAGCAAGTGTATTTTACAAGGATGTTGCTGGTCTGGACACTGAAGGCTGTAAACAGAGGAGTGCATCTCAGAGTAGTTTAGATAAGTTGGATCAAGAACTCAAGGTAAGTACGCACTGACACTTGATTTCCTGATTAATGAGTGCAAGACCTCAGCCCTTACATGCAAAACTTGTGTGAGGCAACCTATGGTAGGGATTACTGTGCACTTATGTCCCCACCCCCACCCCGTGCCCCTTTAACATTCATTATATTGAGACATTATTTACATATATTCAAGTGACTACAATTCCATTGTGCCAAATGTATATAACCACTACTACAAAGGAGACATAGACTATTTTTTAATTACTGACCTGCTTTAACTACTAAGTGTTAATCCAGAAATACGTATAAACAATTGCATTTTGACCCTTCCAAATAATCTTGAAATAATACTGCGTTTTGGTATAAGAACATAGTCTTAAGAATATTTGCACATTCATATAATTTTAAGCATTTTCCTCTGCCTACTCAGGAACAGCAGAAAGAGTTAAAAAATCAAGAAGAACTGTCCAGTCAAACCTGGATCTGTACCAGCACCCATTCAACAACAAAGGTCATCATCATTGATGCTGTTCAGCCTGGCAACATCCTAGATAGTTTCACTGTTTGCAATTCTCACGTTCTGTGCATTGCCAGTGTCCCAGGTAAAGCAAGACTCTACCGCCTCCCTCCCTGCGTTCCTGTACCTCCTTTCCAGTGGAAATGGGTGTGGAGTTGTGGACATTAATAAGAGTTGTGTTCCTGTGCTTGTGGTTACAGACTTTACGTTCTAGTAAGAGAGGACTTAGAATGGAAGCCATTGAATAATGTTTTTTAGCTATTTAAAAATTGTGTGACCGGGCAGTGGTGGCACACGCCTTTAATCCCAGCATTTGGGAGGCGGAGGCAGGCGGATTTCTGAGTTCGAGGCCAGTCTGGTCTACAGAGTGAGTTCCGGGACAGCCAGGGCTATACAGAGAAACCCTGTCTCGAAAACAAATGAGAATATATGAGGAGAGCTGGTTGATAGAGGATGAGGAAGGCCAGCTGAAGTTCTGGAGTCAATGTGTAAAATTAGAACAATAGTTCAGAAATACTAGTCAGCCATAAAAGAAATAACATGCTTTTTCCCCCCTGCTATTTAATTGTGGTTGAAACACTTTTTTTTCCCCTTGAGACAAAAAAGTCAGCCTGAACCACATAGTGAGATTGTGTCTCCAAAAGGCTAAGCTGACAACTCTTATATCACTAAAAAAAAAAAAAGAACTACTTTAAAATAAATGTTAAAGCTGCGTGATGGTGGCACATTTAATCCAGTGCTTGGAAGGAAGGGGCAGGTGAATCTCTGAGGCCAGACTGGGTTATAGATCTTTCAGGCCAGGGCTACATAAAGAAACTCTGACTATAAATAAATAAATAAATAAATTAAATGAATAAAGTAATATATTTTAAAGTGATAAAAATAAAAATGGTTTTCCATTGTAAATGCTTAAATTTTTTATATGTCTTACTAATATTTTAAGCCATTGTATGTCTTTTTAATGATAGTATATAGAAGCCCATCTTGGCAATAATAATAGTAGTAGTCATAATAAGTTAAAAAATTACTTGTTTGGGGGCTGGAGAGATGGCTCAGAGGTTAAGAGCACTGACCGCTCTTCCGAAGGTCCTGAGTTCAAATCCCAGCAACTCACAACCATCCATAATGAGATCTGACGCCCTCTTCTGGTGTGTCTGAAGACAGCTACAGTGTACTTACATATAATAAATAAATCTTTTTTTTTAATTGCTTGTTTTGTTCCTTTATTCTTTTCTGTTTTATTTGTTTTTTTTGAGACAGGGTTTCTCTGTGTAGCCTGGCTGTCTTGAAACTTACTAGGTAGACCAGTTTGGTCTTGAACTCACAGAGATCTGCCTGCTTCTGCCTTCTGAGTACTAGGATTAAAGGTGTGTGTCTGGGAATTGAACTGTGGTCCTCTCTGCAAGTGCTTCCATTAACCCATCTCTCTAGCACCCTACCCCCTTCAAATTTTTAAAGAAAAAAAAGTTTTATTACATTTTACCCATTTTGTGTGATAATAGAAATGGCATCATACCACAATGCCCATTTTGAAGATCAAAAAATAACTCTGAGGAGTTGGTTCTCTCCTTCCATGTATGTATTCGGGATCAAATTTAAGGTCATCAGGCTTGACAGCAGGCACGTCTATCTGCTGAGCCATCTCACCAGCATCTTCCCCTTTTCCTGACCTAATATTAGATATTACTTGTTTTTAACTTCATAGAGCAAAGGTGTCACATTGTTTTTCTCAGAATGTACTTTGTTCAATTTCTAATTAGTATGAAAATTTTCTTGGAAAGTCTATGTAGGTAGGATCCAAGACAATATTTCCAGGTTTTGGTGACTACAGTGATCTAAGAACTTTCTCTTGTGAAGGGGTAATGCCAGGACTAAAATTGGCTTTCCTAAAAAGTATGTTGATCTTATTTTGGTCTGAGTAAATACTGTTGAAACTTGAGCTATTGATATATTAGATCCTTTTAGATTTAGCCTATTTCTACTTTGGAAAAAAAGTTAACCAATGTTATCTTGATATTCAAACTTGATATTTCTCATTATGATTTTTAACCTTTGCCCAAATATGAAAACTACCCAGTGAACTTGGGGGTGTCAGTAGAAAACTAGAAGGCATATGAGTTACTGATAGGTGTTCCATTTAAGTATTCAAGTGGAAGGTCAGGTGTGGTGGCATATGCCTGTCACCCCAGCCCTTATGAAGCAGAAACAGATTGATTAACAGTTGAAAGCCAGCCTGACCCTATAGAGCAGAATTCTGTTTCAACCCCTTCCCCCAAAAAGGAATAAAAAATCTGATGAAAGTATAAGTTAATAGTTAATAGAGTTAACTTGAATCAATCTGTTTTTATGTTTGTAGGGAGTAAAGTCAGGATATTAACATTGAATATGATTCATGACTTACATTAATTTTTTGACCCCATTTGTTAACTGTTTGTATTATATATTGGTTATTTGACCACTGATCAGTTTTCTTATTTACTTACTGTATAAATAGTTGTTAATTCCTGAAATGGGACCCTTTTCAGTCTTTTAAAGTTTTTCGTTGTTTTTAGTGTGTGTGTGTGTGGGGGGTGTGTGTTTGTGTATGTGTGTGTGGGGTATATGTGTGTATGTGTGTGTGTGGGGGTGTATGTGTGTATGTGTGTGGGGGTGTGGGTGTGTGTGTGTGTGTATGTGTGTGTGGGGAGGTATGTGTGTGTATGTGTGTGTGTGGGGGTGTGTGTGTGTATGTGTGTGGGGGGAGGTATGTGTGTGTATGTGTGTGTGGGTGTGTGTGTGTATGTGTGTGTGGGGGTGTGTGTGTGTATATGTGTGTGGGGGGAGGTATGTGTGTGTATGTGTGTGGGGGTGTGTGTGTGTATGTGTGTGGGGGGGTATGTGTGTGTATGTGTGTGTGTGTGTGTGTGTGTGTGTATGTGTGTGTGTGGGGGTGTGTATGTGTGTGTGGGGGGGTATGAAGAGGCTGCATATGTCATGGCACATGGATGGATGTCAGGGGACTTTGTGAAGTGGAGTCTCTCCTTCCACTTTAAAAAGTTCCAGGGATCAGACTCGAGCACTGGGCTTGTGCAGCAGGTGTTTGCCAACTGAGCATCTCACTGTCATCTTTTCTGGTTTGTGTTGTTATGGCTTAGGCAGAAGTGATAGACACCTGTGCTCCCTGCTTTGGGAGGTGGAGACATGAGGACCGAGACCTTTAAGGTCAGCCTTGACTACACACAGTTCAAGGCCAAAGGACCTAGTGAGACCTTGTCTCCAAAATCACACACCCATGCTGCTATCTAACATTAATAGATCCATATTATAAATACCTTTAAAATGTTTTAAATAATTTGTTATTGTGTGTGGAAGTGCACACATGCCACAATTCATGTACAGAAACCAGAGGGAAACTTTTGGGAGTTGATTTTATGTTCCCACTGTGGGTTATTAGACCAAACTCAAGTCATCAGGTTTGTGTTGTAAATACCTTTTACCTCCTAAACCATGATGCCTGCCATGTCTCTTACAAAACAAGCAAACAAAAAATAGAAGTATTACCTTTAACATGTTTTTCTTTAGAATATGAACTAATAGAAATATTATATTTTTAAAGATTTTTTTTTCTGTGTATGAGTACACTATAGCTGTACAGATGGTTGCAAGCCTTCATGTGGTTGCTGGGAATTGAATTTAGGACCTCTGCTCACTCCAGTCAACCCCGCTCGCTCTGGTTGGCCCCACTCGCTCTGGTTAACCTTGTTCGCTCTGGCCCAAAGATTCCATTTATTATTATAAATAAGTACACTGTAGCTGTCTTTAGACACACCAGAAGAGGGCTTCAGATCTCATTACGGATGGTTGTGAGCCACCATGTGGTTTCTGGGAATTGAACTCAGGACCTTCAGAAGAGCAGTCAGTGCTCTTAACCGCTGAGCCATCTCACCAGTCCTAGAAATATTATTATACCTCTAAATTATTTTTTTGTTTTATCAAGATTACTTTAAATTATTTTATTTATTTATTTATTTTTGGTTTCTCTGTGTAGTCCTGGCTGTCCTGGAACTCACTCTGTAGGCCAGGCTGGCCTCGAACTCAGAAATTCGCCTGCCTCTGCCTCTCAAGTGCTGGGATTAAAGGCGTGTGCCACCACTGCCTAGCTGACTTTAAATTAATTTAACACTGCCTTCTAGTAGCTGTATGACTCACCTGTATATTCTTACTTCAAACCTAGAGTAGCTTTAAATACAAAGAAGCTGCTGCTTGTTTACTGGGTATTCAAAGAAAAATTTTTTTTGTTTTCTTTTGTTTTCAGGAGCTCGGGAAACAGACTACCCTGCAGGAGAAGAACTTTCTGAATCTGGTCAGGTAGACAAGACATCATTGTGTGGAAGCATGACTAGTAACAGCTCTGCAGAGATGGACAGCTTGCTGGGAGGCATCACAGTGGTTGGGTGCTCCACAGAAGGAGTGACAGGAGCTGCTACTTCCCCAAGTACCAACGGTGCTTCTCCTGTGGTTGAAAAGCCACCAGGTAATCTTTGGAGAGTCTAAGGCTCTTTTGAGAGTGCCACATTACAGACTTGTCAGTCTTAAAGTAGCCAAAGTGAAAGAGTTGGAAGAAGATGCTGTAGTGACCATGTTAGAGAGAGAATTGTCCATGTCATTATGCAATACCAGGGAGGGCTCAGTGGAGTGGAGTTCCAGAGCAGGGGTAGTAGAGTAAAAGTACTGGAGTACAAAAACTCATTCAGCATAAAGTTTTTATCTTTTTGCAGAAATGGAAGCTGAAAATAGTGAGGTTGATGAAAATATTCCAACAGCAGAAGAAGCAACTGAAGCTACAGAGGGCAATGCAGGGTCCACTGAAGACGCTGTGGACATCTCCCAGCCTGGCGTGTACACAGAGCATGTGTTTACAGATCCACTGGGAGTTCAGATCCCAGAAGACCTCTCCCCAGTGTTTCAGTCAAGGTATGCATCCTAAATCAGTAACTTGGGAGTCTGCACAAATAAAAGGAATCAAAATCATGTCACATAGCCAGAATACCCACTAATTGACATCCTTAGAGGGAGCCAAAAGGTGTGTTATTCTCTTCTATTTATTCTCTCTGGAGATTTTCCCATCTATTTCTTAACTATATTTCCTAACTTTAAAAAAATGGAACAAATATATACCCTTGTACATATAGATACTAGTCTATGTCTTTCTGGTCATTTTCCCTTCTGGTATTATGGTCTCC
The DNA here is from genome assembly GCA_036184795.1 of Tokudaia tokunoshimensis. Classification (NCBI taxonomy): domain Eukaryota; kingdom Metazoa; phylum Chordata; class Mammalia; order Rodentia; family Muridae; genus Tokudaia; species Tokudaia tokunoshimensis. Next base: position 27,700,180 of record BTHU01000010.1, on the reverse strand, counting down.
ATTGTGGTGTTCTACCATGCATACTGTTGATGATTCTCTTACTCTCACTTCAGTCATCAGAATTAGCCAGTGTTAAATTTGTCACTGTTTGATTTTTTCCAAAATGGACTTGAATTTAGCTCTCATGCACATTTTGATGGTGAGGCCTCTGCTTTAAAGGACTGTTTAATCCAGAGCCATTTAGTATATGTTCCATCCCCTTAGATACAGCTCTTGGTAAACGGTTTCTTCCTAAGTTTGTTATTTTTTAGTATTTAGAGCGACCAAGAGTTTATTTATAATTAATGTCAGAATGAAGTCACGTTTTGAATTTGATAACCCAGTTTTATATCATCCACCTACTATGCCCTGACAATCCAAAAGAAGAGGTTTATGATGGAATATAAACATATTTTACTGTAATTTATATTATAAAATTATGTATTAAAATTATACATCACTTCCTCTGGGAGTGAGTGGTTTTAAAACAAAGTTTCTCTCCCTTCTCTGTCCTACCTACTCCAGAAAGAAAACTATTATAAACTGTAAAATAATAACAGGGACATAAATTTTTCTGTCTTTTTTTAGCTTTTGGCTTTTCTTCTTTTTGGGAGCCATAATTATAAAGTCTTGAATGTTAACTGATGAAGTTTATTACTGTATCTTATCCCCCTTTCTCCATTTTGAGCTTCCTAGTGTATTATATTTCTGGTCCAGTTATTGAACTACTTAATGTGTAAGCATTTAACACTGACTTTTCTGGAATCTCAGTGTTTGTTCATTGTAGTAAGCTTAAATGTAGAGCTGCTCAGTTCTTGAAAACTAAAGCTGAACATACTGAGTGTGGGTTTCTTCCTTGTGCCTCATTTTCCCAGTCATGACTCAGATGTGTACAAAGATCAAATATCAGTATTGCCAAATGAACAAGACCTTGTGAGAGAAGAGGCTCAGAAAATGAGTAGTCTCTTACCAACCATGTGGCTTGGAGCTCAAAATGGCTGGTAAGTACCAGTGTCCTAACGTAACATATCCTTAGTCTTCACTTCTACAGTTGAAAGCAGAAAATGAGCCAGACATGATAATGCAGGCCTATAATCTCAGCATGTGGGAGGTTGAGGCAGGAGGATTGTAAGTTGAAGGTCAGCTTGGGCTGTAGAACCTTGGCCACAGAATCTTCCATGTTAGCCTTGGCTATGTGTGACACCGTCACAAAAACAAAAAACATAAGTAAAAGATAAATGAAATGTAGTAAACATTAATATAAACAAAAAGTGCAGATTAATACAAAAACTTTTATACCTACACAAAACTAGACTTTCATTAGTTTTAAATGGTAAACGTTTTCTTTGTTGCAGCATGTTCTCTCTATGTAATAGTCATAGGAGGAAAGGTAAATAGGATTTTTAAATCTGAGTCAGACATGGTAGAACATGCCTATAATCTCAGCACACAATGAAACAGACAGATTATATAATTTTAGACTACCCTAACTTAAAACAAAACCCTGTCTCAAAGAAAAAAATTTAAGTGTGTGTATGTGTCTTCCATAGCATCTGATTTAGTCAGCAGGCCACAATTAGCCACTGATATGAACCACTCTGACATTCAACAGTTCTGTGTAATAGAGATGTAAGATTATTCATGAAATAGGTTTTGTGCAGATAACATGGGGCAACCCAGGGTTAGCTGGTGTCACTGGCTAATGCTTAGTATCAGTAATGGTTGTAGCTTTTGGGTAGTCATACACTTCTGTTTGTGTAAATAGCCTGTTTCTCTGTCTTAGGCACTCATTCTCTCTCCTCCATTCTCCCCTTGTCTCTCTCTGTCTCCCTCCCTCTTCCCATCCTTCTCTTTATCTTTTCATATAAAAGTATTAAGCCATTTTCCTAAAAATTGAATGTTATTCTGCTTTTTTCTCGGGGTACCTGTAGTCTTTCTTAAATAGAAACATTGATGATTCTGTGCCTTAACATTCTTGACTTTCCTCCTGCAGTTTGTATGTCCATTCATCTGTAGCCCAGTGGAGGAAATGTCTCCATTCCATTAAGCTCAAAGACTCAATTCTCAGTATTGTGTAAGTTTTGTTTTTTAAATTATTCCTCTTAAAAGTTTGTTTGTTTGCTTGCTTGCTTAAAGGCATCGGATTCCATTACATATGGTTGTGAGCCACCATATGGTTGCTGGAAATTAAACTCATGCCATCGTTAAGAGCAACTAGGGCTCTTAACAGCTGAGCCATCTCTCCAGCCCAAAAGTTTTGATTTTGATGTAAAATAGATTTAAGACTATGAAGTATGTATCTCATGACAAGTATACAAGCTTGAGTTTTTTTCTTGTTGATTTTAACCATCACCTTAGTTCTTTTCTTTTACTGTGATAAAACACCACAACCAAGGAAACTTAGAGAAGGAAGGATTTGTTTGGGCTATGGATCCAGAGGGATAAGAGTCAACTCCATCATGACAAGGAAACATGGCAGCAAGCAGGCTGGATCAGGGTGTGGTATGCTCACATCTAGGACTGCGGGTAGAAAGAGAGAGAGCAAGCTAACAATGATGCAAGCCTTTTAAAGTCTCAGAGACACCAACTGGGGACCAAGTATTCAAATGCCCATGACTACAGGAGACAGCTCTTTCAGACCACAGCCATCCTAATAGAGCTAGAGAAACAAACTGAATGGGAGTGAAGTTCTAAAGTGAGGAGTACAAAAATTTAAGTAGAAGAGAACTTTCCAGATTGAATCTTCACTTTAGAGTTCTGTGTTTATTTCAGACTATTACTTATGGTTCAGGAATACATTGATTGGGTCATTGGTTTGCTAGTTCCTTTTTCATAGGTTGACTAGCAAAGTTCCAACAGTTTGTTCCTAAATCTACAGGTGTAGTGGTAAATCGTTAATCCTCTGAGCTCCTGGCAGGTCTCGCATGCTCTGCACCCACCCTCCACCCAAGAGCTTTGGATTCACGAATGAAACACACACACACACACACACACAACCTTTACATTTTTGGTATGCCTTAATTAGCTCAATGGTTGGGCACTTCAAACCTCCCCATGGCTAGCACACACTCCTTTCCGGTATTCTTGAATTAATACTTGCTAAATCTATATTTTATCTCTGCTACCCCAGACCCCTGGGGCCTCTTTCCTGTATTCTTACATGTCGGTGGGCCTTTAATTTTGATCTTTCTGCTTCCCTGTTATGGTCAATCCATCTTACACCTCTCTCATGGCAGAATCCCTTCTCCTCTCCCCTCTGTTTCCTGCCTGGGAATCCTAAAAGTCCTGCCTCTCACCCTGCCTAGTCATTGTCCATTGGCAACTTTATTTATTTCCCAATCACAGCCAACTTGGGGCAGGATTCCTATAGCTTACATGCAGAACATTGTAAACAGGTTTTTTGGGAAACACAATTAGCATGAGAACACAAGCCACTACATACAGAACTAACTCTATTCCAATCAAGATATGTGTCTGGTCTGTAGAGTTACATTGAGATGTGACGAAAGGAGAAGCCTTGGGCTAGAAAGCAACACCCTGAGATAACCACATATGCTGTGCATTAGTGTCTGTGGCTGTTTCCATAACAAGGTGCTCACAGGGAGCAGCCACATGTTCAAGTGCTGTGTCAGTCCCTCATCACAAAGTGGCTCTCCGAGAGGCCTGCACCAGCTCAGAAATGCATCGTCCATTCTATACTTCTGAATGGAGGTTCTGAAAGCCTTGTTCCTATTTGCAGACATGTGAAAGGAATTGTACTAGTGGCCCTGGCTGATGGCACCCTTGCAATCTTCCACAGAGGAGTTGGTAAGTTTTTTATAATATCATACACCAAAATGTTGGTTTGCGGAACATTTTCAAGTAGATTGGCTTACTGCATTTGAAAGAAATGATACATTAAAAGAGAATGAAGTTTTAAGTGAAATATTTGATATATATTAGTAAATATATGGATGCCTTTGTGGAGATATGTGTTAGGTATTCCTGATGGACAAGTGTGTTAAACAAAGACCATTTCCTCTGCCCATATTATTATATATACATTATCTTTGTGTGTATGCTTATGATGTCATGTAAGTGAATATGGGCATGCATTTGCCATGGGATGTGTGTGTGTGTGTGTGTGTGTGTGTGTTGTGACCGGACAACTTTGTGTTAGTTGTTGCCTCCTTACCTTGCTCTAGATAGGGTCTTATGCTATCTACTGATGTGTATGCCAGGCTAGCTGGCTTCCAAGTTTCCAGAAATTCTCCTGTTTCTGTCTCCTAGGAGAACTGGGATAACAGATACATGCTACTATACACTGTTTTGCATAGATTTCTGAGTCTAAGCTCGGTTCTTCACCCTTGCCCAACAAGCACTTTATCTACTGAGCCATCTCCCCAGCTCTCTGATGCCTTTATGTAGTATAATATAGCAATTTTTCATATGTTTAACTAGAAAACATTTGGCAAAGATAATTTTTTATCCTTTTTTTGTTTGTTTTGAGGCAGGGTTTCTCTGTGTAGCTCTGGCTGTTTTGAAACTCACTCTGTAGACTATGCTGGCCTCAAATTCACAGAGGTCCATTTGCCTCTACCTCTCAAGTGCTGGGATTAAACGTCTGCACTACCATGCTCAGCATTTTTGTTTGATTTTAAAGATAGGCTCTCCATATGTCACCCTGGCTAGCCTAGAACTTGTTATGTAGACCAAACTGGCCTTAAACTCACAGAGATCTACTTGTTTTTGCCTCCATGAGTGCTGGCATTAAAAATACATGCTATCACATGCAACCTTATCCCTTTTTTTAAAAAAAAATATTTATTTTTATTTTATAAGCATTGACTGGTATTCTGCCTACATACATGTCTCTGTAAGAGTGTTAGATCCCTTAGAACTGGAGTTACAGACAGTTGTGTGAGCTACCATGTAGATTCTGGGAATTGAACCCAGGTCCTCTGCAAGAGCAACCAGTGCTCTTAACCTCTGGACCATCTCTCCAGCCCTATACTATTATTAAGAAATAATCTCTACTTCATTTAAGAAAAATTTTGTTTTGTTAGAGAAAGAGTCTCATCCTATAGCCCAAATTGGACTAGAGTTAAGAGTCTTCTTATCTTAGCCTCCCAGTATCAAACTGTGGGGGTGTGATAAAATCTGGAGTGTTAAACAAACAAACAAATAAATAAATAAATAAATAGAAAAATAAGTATGTGCTACCAAGCCTGGCTTAAAAACAATTTTTTTTTTTTTTTTTTTTTTTTGGTTTTTCGAGGCAGGGTTTCTCTGTGTAGCCCTGGCTGTCCTGGAACTCACTTTGTAGACCAGGCTGGCCTCGAACTCAGAAATCCTCCTGCCTCTGCCTCCCAAGTGCTGGGATTAAAAGCGTGTGCCACCACTGCCCGGCTTGAAACAATTTTTTTTTAGATTCATTTACTTTAAAAAAAAAATCTATGTGTATGCATATATCTCCATGAGTTTACATGCACTACAAATATGCATGTTCCTACAGAAGCCAAAAGGTATCAGATTTATTGGAACTGTAATTATAGGCAGTTGTGTGTCATCTGTTGTGGATGCTTGGAACCAAACATGGTTTGCAAGAGCAGTAAGTGCTCTTAATTGTTTCTAGCTCATAAGCCCCCAGTTATCTTTCAATCGAGTACAGTTTAATCATTTTTTTTCTGTTACATTATTTCTACAACCATAGACAAAGATGTAGTGACTTGAGAAAGTCTGTCTCAACAGGATGAATTAAGAAAAATATATATCATTATAACTAACCTTGCTATGTGTGTCATCCAAAAATAATTATCCACTAGGTTGAAAGTCAAGCAAATATGTAAAAAGGATAAACTAATTGGGAGTTAATGAAATTCCCTGTCCTTATTGCCAGACAGATGTGTTAGGGAGATAATACTTAAGCTTCTGGAATGGATTTATATATACAGATTGCTTGTTAATGGCTGTGTCATCACAGAGAAAAAAAGGCTGTATGTTGTCATCTCTGGTCTTCTCTAGAATTTTCTGTGTTTAAACTTCACAAGCTATGTCTTAGTTAGGTTTTTACTTTTATGAACAGACACCACGACCACATCAAGTCTTGTAAAGGACACATATTTAATCGGGGCTGACTTACAGGTTCAGAGGCTCAGTCCTTTATCCTCAAGGCGGGAGCACAGCCGAGTCCAGGCAGGCGCGGCGCAGGAGGAGCTGAGTTCTACATCTTCATCCAAAGGAAGCTCGGAGCAGACTGAATTCCACATGGTTGGGAGGAGGGTCTCAAAGCTCATCTCCACAGTAGCACTCTTCCTCTAACAAGGTCACACCTACTCCAAGGCCACACTTCCTAACAGTGCTACTCCGTGGGCTAAGCATCTTCAAATCACCACAAGCTCTTATGAGGAATTCTGTTGTCATCTTCCTTACTTGACAGTAATGAAGGAAACCGAGGCCAGCATTTTAGTCACTTACTCACAGACCCTTAGACAGTGAAAGACTGGAAAAAGCAAAATAATAGAAGTTTTGATAAGCAGAATAAAAATTATATTTGCAGAATAAAACATATATATATATATATAGATCAATATCAAGTCTTAAAATTGGGTTCAAAAGAGCAAGAGATTTCTAAGGAGTCGGGATTGCCTAAAGGTTGACTATCAGCTCAGTAAGCTGTAATTAATTCTAAAGCCTCAAAAATGCAGTGTCTATCGCAGGACTGGTGATGATCCTACATATGCAGTGGGAGTCAGTAAAGTGAAATTAGCACGAAGGGTTTGTAAAGGATCATAGGTATAACATACACAAAAAAGCATGGTTTGAAAGACATAGAAAGCAGCCAGGTGGTGGTGGTGCACACCTTTAATCTCAGTACTCAGGAGGTAGAGGCAGACAGATCTCTTAATTTCAAGGCCAGCCTGGTCTACTGAGTGAGTTCCAGAACAGCTAGGGCTATACAGAGTAGACCTGTGTCAAAAAACAAAAACAACAATAACAACAAAAACATAGAAATGTAATAAAGTGAGAGTTATATGTATTCATTGTCTTGCCATTAGGCAAAACTACAGATTAATGGGTGATTGCATGCACGTGCCATGTCAGCCCTCAATGTTTTTAAATCTCGGCATTTTGGATTTCAGATTTATTAATTATAAATGCTCAAATTGTATGAATAGTTCCTAACATGTTAGCAGTGAGTTGCCTTCAATTTCTACCTAAGAATCCACCAAAGTGCAAGTAAGAGAGATATAACTCCCCAAGTAATCATTTGTTCTTGTGCATGTTGTATGCGGGTACATGCTACTAGAGATTGGATCCAGAGTGTTGCATGTGTGACACAAGTACTCTACTTCTAAGTCATGCCCCAAGCCCTAAGTCCATTCCAATCCTAAAAAGACTTCATATTCAAATAAACTATGATTGATTGTCACAAAACTGTTCTTTCTTTTAAAACTAGATCTTACTAAGTATCCATGATTAGCCTGGAACTTACTATCTAAACCATAATGACCTTGAATTCAAAGAAATCTGCTTGCCTATGACTCCCAGTGGTGGGATAAAGGTGTGCACCACCATATCAAACTACATCATCACTTTTGGAAACATGCTTTAAAGGGAATCCAGTAGTGAGTGGCAGGTTGAAGCAGATGTTTGGTATCTCTTCCGGCTCTGTAGCGTATACAGATAAAGGCATACTTAATCTATGCTGCTTTGAGTACCTCATCAATAAAAAGTGGGACAGTTAACTATATATAATCTGCTTTTTGTTTTAAAGATGGACAGTGGGATCTGTCAAACTATCACCTTTTAGACCTTGGACGTCCTCATCATTCCATACGATGCATGACTGTGGTGCATGACAAAGTCTGGTGTGGCTATAGGAACAAAATCTATGTTGTTCAACCAAAGGCTATGAAGATAGAGGCAAGTTAACCTATATTTTGAGTATATCCTGAATTGGTATTCCCAGAGAGACTCTTTCCAAGATCTGTGTTTAAAGGGCACTTCAGATAGAGCTTTGGATGTCTTAGCTTTCTCTGTTCCTTTATTTCCCTTGTCATTTTGGGCTATGAGGTTAGGAAATGATGGGGTTTTGTTTTTGTTTTTTTGATTGTTTTTTTTTTGGTTGTTTTTGGTTATATTTTATTTTGTTTTCAAGGACAGAGGATTCACACGTAAAGGTTTGTATGTATTTGAGTATGTGTTTTTTGAGACAAAGTCTATCTACATAGTCCTGGCTGTTGTGGAACTCATTGTGTAGACCAGGCTGACCTCAGAGATCCACTTGCTTCTGCCTCCTGAGTGCTGGGATTATGTGTGCAACATCATGCTGGTTGAATATGTGGTTCTTAATATGTCTAATGATACAAGGATTGGTTGAAGGATTCATAAGTTCCTTTGCCTTTACTTCATATATATTCAGAATCATCTGTGTATGTATCACAAATTGAGAAATTACATTACAGTGAAAAGTTTTATAAAAACAAGATTTTAAAATTTTGGACACAATGTATCCATTTTTACTGTCTTAAAAAATTACAGTAGGCAAGTTTCAAGGTGAGACTTGTATTTCTTCCTGCCCTGTGTCTCATTTTCTTCTTAGGAATCTCCCAGTTAGTGCTAGGTATGATAGTGCCCTCATATAACTAGCACTCACGGGGCTAAGGTAACCTAGGCTACATAGCAAGACCTTGTCTCCGCAGCCACCCCTTCTGCCGAACCCATCCCACAGGTAACAATTTGGTATTTATTTTTCATGGCCGCTCCATATACAACAACGTGAGTTCCTTTTAGTTTAGTTACCCATAGGATCTTACTTCTCATGGCTCTGTAACAATGCCGAATCCTGACATCACCTCTGAGCGCCCTAATAGCCTGGACGGCCAGGGTTGTTTGTTTAAGGTAAGCCCCTGCACAGTGCTGAAGCCCAGCTCCACTTGTTTCTGTTGTTGTTGTCTCACTACTGAGCTACAGTCTCACTCTGGCCATGAACTCACAGCAGGTCTCCTGCCCCAGACTTCCAAGTGCTAGGATTAGTAGGTTTTAAACGACTTCCTATGAGACAAAAGTAATTTCATTAGTCAGGTATGCCTTTAGTACCTGTACTGGAGAGAAAGAAGCGCACGCAGATCTCTGAGTTCAAGCTCAGCCTGGTCTACATACAGTATGAGTTCTAGAACAGCCAGGGCTACACAAGGAAACCTTGTCCTGAAAAAACAAAACAAACATTAATTGTGGGGGAAAAAAAGAAAAGTGCGGGGGCCGGGCGCACACGGACATGGGAAAAAGGGGCACGCGCCGGGCTGGGCCAGCGGCGCGTGGGCCTCGCTCTCGGACCAAGGTAGCGTGCATCTCGCAGAGGACACAGGCGGACACGGAGCCCGCATGGGGTTTTTGGGGAAGCAGGCAAGATGCACGCGTGCCTCAGCGCAACGGGGAGCGAGCGGTCACGCCGCCAGCTGGTCTCTGCACGCTAGCGTGAGAGGGCAGACAGAGAAATCTCACGCAGAAGGCAGGGCCATTCTGGTGTGGATTTCTCTGCCTGTTACCTGTGCTCGCAGACTGGCTGGCTGCGTGGCTGAATCTGTGGGTCTCTGAGGACGCGTAGCAGTTAGCTCCATATGGCAAATTTAATAAGAGACAGCCCATAGCTTTAATGTTTTATTATTAAGAAAATAGAGAAAAGAGATAGAAAGACAAAGAAAGAAGAAAAAATAGATAAGAAAGCCATGACCACGTGGAAAGGAGAGAAAATAGAGAGACAGAGAGATAGATAGAAAAGAGGGCCGGGGGAGAATAAGCGGTGGGGGGGGGGGGAGAGAGCGCGCACGCACAGGCGCTGAGGGGTGCATTTATAGTGAGTTGGGCGGCCAGGTAACCAAGAGGCAGGGAGAGCGTGGCTACAGGCAGGTGACTGCCAAGGCGGAGTCAGGCTAGAACCTAGGGCGTGGCCACACGTCTCATTAAGGTCCCACAATTAATTTCATATTTAACATCTCTTCTAGAAATCATTTGATGCACACCCCAGGAAGGAGAGCCAAGTACGGCAGCTCGCATGGGTGGGTGATGGCGTGTGGGTCTCCATTCGTTTGGATTCCACGCTCCGCCTCTATCATGCACACACATACCAGCATCTCCAGGATGTGGACATTGAGCCTTATGTAAGCAAAATGTTAGGTAAGCTTGCAAAATGTTTCTTTTTGAAAATCAGTGGGAGTGCTTTATTTTGGTTTCTTTATGCAGTGTTGTGCACTAACTCAGGACCTTGTGTATATTGAGCAGATGGGCTACAACTACAGTACACCTTCACTCTCCTCTAATACTCTGAGAGAGTCACTGAATACGTTACCACATGAATAGTTCACTGTCATCACTGGAAGTGTTGGATACATGGGCCAGTGACTAGCGTGGTTCTGGACTAGACTCTGGTGCTTTTTCCTTTCTCTCCTCCTCATTCCTTACATCTTTTGATGACCTGAAATTCTGTGAAATTTGAAACTACTTAAAGTCAAATGCTTTATCTTGATCACTATTCCCTCAGGCCAGGTTACTGTCCTTTTCCCCCTTGATAACTTTGTGTTCCCTGACCTGTCGTCTTCTTTCTACACTATTCTGCTCTCTACATAGTAAAGAATGTGCAGACATTTTAATGCACTTTGACTCTAGCCTTCAGGCTAGGTGACATTTGGATCACCACAAGGAGACCTTACATGGTCTAGACTAGTTTCTCTTCTCAGTCTACCCATATTGACAAGTTCCTTCCATTTCAGGGCCTTCATATGTTCTGTGTATCCTCACATGTACTGTATGCCTTCACATGTACCATGTGCCCTCACATACACTGTGTACCCTCACATGTACTGTCTACCTTCATATGTACTGTGTGCCTTCACATGTACTGTATATCTTCACACATACTTGTCGGGGGAAATATTAAAAAGTCAAACCAGCTCATTCCTGTGCTTGTGCCTCTGCCCCAGCGGCGTGGTTGGCTATGCACTGTCAGGCAATGGCCGGCCTGTTTTTATCTCGTGGAGATTCTGACTCTGAACTCCACAACCTCTGCACCCAGCTCACTAGGTTCCCACTGGCGAGTTGCTACCACGCCAATCCTGTGCTTCAAATCCCCACAGCCTTTGTGGAGCACATCTGGCAAACCTACACTTGGCCATCATACCTTTCTCTCTTGAACCCAGATGAGCCACTGTATGAAGGAAAACGCAACACAAACTTAGTTCAGAAACAATGGTAACTCAGTCTCTGGGTGCAACAACTGAAACCTAATCTTGTAAGCCTTATTAAAATCTGATCCTTCAGGAGGCGTTTCCTTGCAGATCTGCCATGATACAAGAACAGCACCAGGCCCATCCACAACACATATTGTGTGCCTTCACATGTACTGTGTATCCTCGGCCTTGAAAGTTTTTCTTGGTTTTTGTTTACTTACTCTCAGGTTCTTGTGTCATATTGAAGAGGGACCTTTATTTAGGTCCTATATTTAAAGAAAACAAAACAAAAAAGGGAAGACAAAGTCTCACTGTAGCCCAGGTTAGCCTCAAACTCACTGTGACCTTTCTATCTCTGCCTCTGCCTCTCTGCCTCTTGAGAGCTGGGATGAAAGGTGTGTGTTACCACACCCAGCTGTCCTTTTTCATAGGTTTAACAGTAGTGTGATTGCATCCGTATTAATGTGATTTTTGTTCCTACCTATAGACAATACCCCCAGGAAAGGCAGGGGCAATCTCTGCTCTTATTCTCTACTATACTTTTTTTTAACATTGAATACAGTGCTCTGTAACTACTAGAGATACTAGGAAAGGACTCCTTTCCTAAGAAAAGGTTGATTTCTCTCAATAATTTTTACCCTTTTTTGTCATCGACCACAGAGAAACTGACTAATTGTGTGCTCTCCCCATAGAATCAAGCATGTTAGAAGCATGCACACATGAATTTTAGAGTTGTACTTTGACTCTTGGTTAAAGATTCCTAGCGTAAAGCTGGAGAAATGGCTCAGTATTTAAGAATATTTGAACATTCGCTGCTCTTGCAAAGGACCTGGGTTTGGTTCCCACATGGCAGTTCAGCAGTCATCTTTAACTCCAGTTCTAGGGGATCTGACACCTGGTTCTGACTTCAGCTGGTACCAGGCATGTGAGTGATGCACATACATATATGCAGGCAAAACACTCCTACATAAAATAAATCATTAAAGAGACATTTTTCTTTAAAAATTGCTAGCTTAGGCTGAATGGGAGTTAAGATTGTTTCTCACATTGTTCATGTGAGCAGGGCTGCAATTCTTTGAGTCACTGATGTTTGTCTCAAATGTTTCCTGAAAGTGAGAGCAATTACAAAAATTATCTTAAAATATGAAAACTTGGGGCTGGAGAGATGGCTCAGAGGTTAAGAGCATTGACTGATTGCTCTTCTAGAGGTCCTGAGTTCAATTCCCAGCAACCACATGGTGGTTCACAACCATCTGTAATGGGATCCAGTGCCCTCTACTGGTGTGTGTGAAGACAGCTACAGTGTACTCATATACACTGTATACACACACACACACACACACACACACACACACACGTTTGTTCTTCCTAAGTTTTTTTTTTTAAATTCCATCCAACTCCCCAAGCCCATTTTTTTAAAAAGATTTATTTATTTATTATATGTAAATACACTGTAGACACCAGAAGAGGGCGTCAGATCTCTTTTCGGATGGTTGTGAGCCACCATGTGGGTGCTGGGATTTGAACTCGTGACCTTTGGAAGAGCAGTAGATGCTCTTATCCACTGAGCCATCTCTCCAGCCCCCTTCCTAAGTTTTATATGATATCCTAATACTCCTAAACTGAGCCTAAGTCTGTAAACAAGAAAAAAGATGTGTTTTGTTAGCAAAGATTGACATTTATACATATAAAGAAATTTAAAGCAAATTGAGAACCTTTTCCATTTAGAAAATCAAATGACATTTGATTCCCCAATCCAGCAAACCCCAACTCTTGGTTGTTGTTGCTTTCCTGTGTCTCATGTTTGGGTTTCATTTGGGTTTGTAGATCCCTTAATTGAGATTTTTGTTTGTTTGTATTTTCTTTCTAGTTGATTAAGTAATGCCAGTCAAGTGTAGAATTTTCTTTTTCTATTAGCCTTGACTTGTCAAACAATATAACTAATAAGAATTTGCTTTGAAGCCGGGCGGTGGTGGCGCACGCCTTTAATCCCAGCACTTGGGAGGCAGAGGCAGGAGGATTTCTGAGTTCGAGGCCAGCCTGGTCTACAAAGTGAGTTCCAGGACAGCCAGGGCTACACAGAGAAACCCTGTCTCGAAAAATCAAAAAAAAAAAAAAAAAAAAGAATTTGCTTTGAGCTGAACATGGTGGTGTCTACCCACAACCCCACTACTCCATTATAATCATACCATTTGTGAGGTAAAGGCAGAAGGATCACAAGTTCAGTGTTATTCTTGGCTACATAGTTAGTTCAGAGCCATTCTAGACAACACACACACACACCTTTCCAACACACTTTTTTTCTGTATTTTCTTGTTCTTTTTAAACCAGAGATTCCTGGGGATTTAGAATCTTGCTCTAGCTTCTCAAAAAACTGTCCTTTCTCCCTGCCCTACAGGTACTGGAAAACTGGGTTTCTCTTTCGTGAGAATAACAGCTCTTATGGTGTCTTGCAATCGTTTGTGGGTGGGGACTGGAAACGGTGTCATTATCTCCATCCCATTGACAGAAAGTAAGTATATTTTAAAATAACTGTCACAAGTCAAAGAATTGCAGGGAATTATTGTATCCAGAGTTCAGACTAAAGGAATTGTTTAGATTTTGGAAAATCTGTGACAACGGTGAAATCCATTTACAAACTACAGAATCAGCTTGTAAGTATCCAGACTATTGTCCATATTTCAGTGTTTTCATTGTAGGAAGCCCTTTTTCTTAATTCAGGAGTCATAGCCCTATTTCTTTTTTTTTTTTTTCTTTTTTTTCAAGACAGGGTTTCTCTGTGTAGCCCTGGCTGTCCTGGAACTCACTCTGTAGACCAGGCTGGCCTCAAACTCAGAAATCCGCCTGCCTCTGCCTCCCAAGTGCTGGGATTAAAGGCATGCGCCACCACTGCCCGGCGCATAGCCCTATTTCATCTTTGATGCAAAAGGTTCCTTTCTCCTGAGCTTTTATACCAGGATTCAGAAACACTGCATTCCATTCATCATAGTTTTAACTCACTCTGGCTAATGGTTGTGGCTATCCTATTTGTTGTATTTGAGATTTTTTTTTTAAACTTGTGGGAAAAATCTCAGATCACTGACTCTCTCCTTGTATTGAAGACAGGTTGGCTGTTTGAAAGGAATTGGTTTTATTATTTTAGAGAACAAAATGTATCTTGTATGTTCCTCATATGTATTCCACTACACTGATCACTGATCATCCACTAAGTGTTTTTGTGTTACAAAATGCACAGGCAAGGAATAGTTTGGGGCAGGAGGGATTGCCCTAAGTCCATCAAATAAGTTAGCAAATTCCCTTGTTCAATGGAAGGAAGGAAAGAACACCAGAAGGTGGGCTTGGAGCTCTTAAAGGCTCTATGTTCTCAGTCCCTCCTTGTTTTTTATGCTTACAGTTCTACATGTTCAAAACACTTCTTAAACCTAAGACATTCCAAGATGTCTGAATTACCTTTTCTCCTTAAAAGGGGGTTGCATTTAGCTTAATTATTTAAAGGTGGTTTCTTTTCGGTAGACTGAGAAAAAATCATAGTATGTACTCCACATCAATTCTTAGGGGTTTGATTCTGTTTCACTAGAATGGCTTTATAAAATCATAATAATTCAAATCATCATCTTTTGAGCAAAGATATTTGTAGAGACCTTGGTAAGAACAGTCCATTATTTGGCGCTCTGCCAGGCTGGCATGATTCAGTAGAGCCACGTAGAAGAGGCTTAGTGTGGCTCACAGTAATGCTTCTCCTTCCTGTCGTGCACCTCCCCATGTCCCCCTTTCCTCCTTTCTCACTTTAGCCGTAATCCTCCACCAGGGACGTTTACTGGGGCTGAGGGGTAAGTGCAGATCCAGAACCAAACTTCTTCCTGGCATTCTGGAGCCACTCTGAGGCTGTCTCCTCGTCTCTAGAGCACCTTCTCGAATGCTGTTCAGTGTCACCTACTTGCAGTCACTGCATTGCAGCAGAATTTGTTTTTGTTTTTTTACTTTAAACGTTTATTACATAGCCACCAACTGCTCAGCAGCTTAGTCTACTGATCATCTTTTGTTGCAGCTAAACTTTCTTTCAGACTTGGTTTTCCTTCCAATAAAAACATAAAACATCTCTTAAAGCTGTCATTAATCTGCATTATTTACTCTATTATCAATCATTTTTTTTCATTCACTTACCCATGGAATCAGGGGTATTTTGTAAGTCTGGCCATTCTATAGGAATTCAGCAAACTGTCAGGCAGGCATAAATGCAAGCGTCTTTGTGAGATTCTTCTAAACAAAGCTTTCCTGCTCCTTACCATGGGGGAAAATTAGAAGATGAACTATAAAGATCATATTTAAGAACATATCTTTGTACTATAGTCCTTTTAATAAGGACTGAAAACAAAACTAAGCAGATTTAACTATGATTCACTTTTGTTTTGCTTACTATAATGGTTTCCCTCAACTTAATAGAATCTTAGTCATTGCTAGACTGGCAAAATCCCCTACTCCATTTCTTAAGTACTTAAAAATAACTAGCATGCTGTATCTCTCTCCAGCTTTGCCTTGAGCTGGCGTTGCTGCACTTACGTTATCTCAACTGGCTGTAGCTCTTAGATAATATCATAAGGATTAACCAGTAACCTCTTGCATCAGTACTAGTTTCTAGAGGAAAATACTTGGTATTTGGTTTTCTGTTGCAGCAAATAAAACCTCAGGGACTCCAGGTAACCGTCCTGGAAGTGTAATCCGTGTATATGGTGATGAGAACAGTGATAAAGTGACTCCAGGGACATTTATACCCTACTGTTCAATGGCACATGCCCAGCTTTGTTTCCATGGGCACCGGGATGCTGTGAAATTCTTTGTGGCAGTCCCAGGTGAGTTAGATCATTCTGTTGAGATATCCATGTAATTGCATCTGTCTTCTTTGTGTGTCACCACCCCTCCAAACACTAAATTACTAGGATTACCCACAATTTCAATACAGTACCTAAGGATGCTCTATAAAGGAGATGTGATTGGAGTAAAAT
Source organism: Tokudaia tokunoshimensis (assembly GCA_036184795.1). Classification (NCBI taxonomy): domain Eukaryota; kingdom Metazoa; phylum Chordata; class Mammalia; order Rodentia; family Muridae; genus Tokudaia; species Tokudaia tokunoshimensis. Next base: position 27,683,991 of record BTHU01000010.1, on the reverse strand, counting down.
AGATTACTTGGATGAAGTTATTTTTGCAACCTCTCCTCTACTCCCTAAAACAGATATTTTTGAGGTATTGCTTAGTTTTGAAAATCAATGGTAATATTTTGTCACAGTATATTATTCAAAGTCATTCTTGGCTACATAGTGAGTTTAAAGCCAGCCTGAAACACCACAATTTACCTAGATAGCAAAGACTAGTGTGGAGCTCTCTGTATAGCCCATGTTGCCTTTAAACTCTCAATACCTCTAATCAGCCTCCTGGGTGCTAGAATTACAGATGTGCTTCACCCTATCGTGTGTGTGGGTGTGCATGTGTGTGTGTAGTATGCATTTATGCATTCATGTGTGAAGGCTGAAGTCAATGTCAGGTGCCTTCCTCAAATGTTCTCCACCATATTTTTTAGAGTCTTATACTGAATCCAGAACTGATTAGCTAAACTGGATGGTCAGTGAGTTCCAGGGGATCACCTGTTTACACACATACACCTGCACCATAGCTCCAGTATTACACTTGCCCACCTTGCCCATCTTTTTATATATATATTCTAGAGATCCAAGCTCAAGTCTTCAATTGTGTATTAAGGCCTGTACCAACTGAGCCACCCCATCCCCCAATCTTGAACCTTCTTATTGTAAATGTGGACTTTTTTTTTTTTTGAGTATAATCTAAAAGTGGAACTAGTGATATTGTTATTTGTTATAGGCCAATCAGCCTGAAGGATGACGTTGTTGTATTAACTTCATTGTGAATGCTTTGCCTTCTATTGCAGACTCTACTGTACAAGTTGTGTCTAGCAGGCTTAATGTATTCCAGAGTAAGCTTGAGTAATGCAGTGAAGCCCTGTGAGGATCCAGCACACTACCCCATCCACTTTCAATTAAAAACGTAAATTTATAGTGCATCACATCATAGGACAGTGTCCTGCTAGTCCCTAGAGGCATGTGGTCTGTGAGATTTGACCGAAGGACAGCAGATTCTGGAAAGGAAAAAAAGTATCTCCCAGTCAAAGCTTTCTTTGTCCCTCTCTCTCTCACACACACACCACCCACAGTTCTGGGGATTGGACATTGTTCCTCACACATGCTAGGCAAGCACTCTGCTTCTGAGCTACATCCCCAGCCCACAGTCAGAGCTCTCTAAGAGGAATGTCTTGGAGACTGTTCAATTGTTCATATTGTGAATAATATGTAAAGGTTTCTCTCTTCCATGACATTTCATACTCAAAGATTCTATCTTAGAATTTGAACTTTAGAACAGATGACACATTTAGCAGCAATTTTATTTGCATACTTTTAAGTTAAAAATAAGACATTTCTTAACTATGAAGAAAAGGGCATAAATTTGAAATATATTTAAAATATTATTATATTATTTACTTTTCTATTATTATAATAAAATACCATGACCAAGGCAACTTATAAAAGAGTTCCAGAGAATTGGAGTCCATAATAATAGGGACAGTGTGATATCAGGAAGCTGAGAAATCACATATCTCATATGTGTCTCCCACTGAATTTTGAAGATTCCTGTTTACTTTATAATTGGTTTACTCAAGGTACCAGTGTTCCTAGTACCTTGATGTACACTTTGTGTGTGTATGTGTTTTAAATATTTACTTTTTCATTTAACTTTTTTGAGGCAATATTTCACTGTGCATCTTTGGCCAGCCTCAAACTCATTACCTTGAGCAGGCTTCATTACCTTCAACTCACAGATATCCTCATGCCTCTGCCTCCTGAGCCCTTAGATTAAAGGCAGTCAGGATACTGTGTAGCTTAACTTTATTTTTGAATCAAGATTTCTGTAGCCTATACTGCTTTGAACTCAGAACCATCCTCCTGCACACTTCCTAGTACTTCAATTGCATTCAGGAATCAATCATGTGATTTATTTAACTTTAAAAAGGTATAGAAAAATAGCATTGCCTACCTGCATCTGTGATGAGTGAGATTCACTGTTTTGTTTCTGTGTAAAATAGGTCAGGTCATTAGCCCCCAAAGTAGCAGTAGTGGAGCAGATCTAACAGCTGACAAGGCGGGGTCATCTGCCCAGGAGCCCAGTAGCCAGACGCCCTCGAAGTCTATGCTTGTCATCAGTGGAGGAGAAGGCTACATTGACTTCCGGATGGGTGAGTCTTTGCTTCTGGGAGCTCAGGTTCCACTGTGCTCTGTGAGTTGGGTTTTCAGTGAATAAGAAATCACTCTGATAATGACTTATAAGTTCTCTTGGAATCTTTTACTTGGAGAAGGATTTTTGTGTGTTTTTCTGCCTCTACATGTATATGTGTATGTGTTTCATACAAAAAAATAATCATTTGAAAGAGCATTATAAATTGCCAATGGCCCATGTTAAGGTTTGTGTGAAGAACTGAAGAATTGTACTTATACAGCCTTAAGCAAACTATCCACCCTCACAGAACCTTTTTTCTCACCCACAAAATAAAGAAATAAAAATACTTCATAAAATTTGATTTCAAAATTATTTTATCTGTTTACTTTCTCACCTTGTACATGTCAGCCTTAAAATTAATATGTGTAAACAAATCAGTCACTCGTTCCCTTTTAATAGGTTTTTTTTTTTTTAGATGAGGTCTATCATTCTGTCCTGGAACTGGCTATGTGACCAGGCTGGCATCAAATTCACAGAGCTCTGCCTGCCTCTCCCTTGCAAGCACTGGGATTAAACACTTTCTTCCTTCCAGTAGGTTTTATAGACCAGTACAGAGCTAAGGTTGTTAAAAGGTGGTTACACTACAGTACTGTGCTGGTGGAGAGTTGTTAGTTCTTCCTGTGGTGGGAAGATAAGGTGGAGAAGAAATGGTGCTTGACAGGAGTCCAAGCCAGATGGCGGAATCTAAAGACTGCATTAGGGAACAAGGTAGGTTAGGGGGAGGATTAGCACTTCCTGATTTAAAAAAAAAAATAGCTCAGCTGAGATGATTCTGTTTCATTTGCTTGTTGTGTAGGTTTGTTTTGTTTTCTAATGTTGGGTATTGAAACTAGGACTTCATACATGTTAGACAAATGTTTTACCACTGAGCATATCATATACACACAGTTTGACTAAAGACTTTTAAAGATTAAAGCCACCTTAAAGAAAATTTTTTAAAAAGATGAAAGCAGAGAGTATAAATTTCTTACCTAGAAAGGAAGGTGAAATGAGTTATGGGAGACCTTCATATACTGAATATACTTGTATTTAGACAGAAGGAAAAAGGAAATAGAAAGTATTTTCCCCAAGTATCTTAGTTAGGGTTTCTTTTTTTTTTTTTTTTTTGGTTTTTTCGAGACAGGGTTTCTCTGTATAGCCCTGGCTGGCCTGGAACTCGCTCTGTAGACCAGGCTGGCCTCGAACTCAGAAATCCGCCTGCCTCTGCCTCCCAAGTGCTAGGATTAAAGGCGTGCGCCACCACCGCCCGGCTTAGTTAGTGTTTCTATGGCTGTGATGAGACGCCATGACCACAGCAACTGTTACAAAAGAAAGCATTTAATTGGAGCTGGTTTACTGTTCAGAGGTTTAGTCCATCATCATCATCACGGTGGGAGCGCAGTGATGCACACAGACTTCTGCTGCTGGAGAAGGAGAGTTGTTGTAAGTAGGCAGCAGCTGCTGGATCTGGCTTAAGCATCTAAAACCTCAGACAAGACCACACTTCCAATAATGCCTCTCTCTGTGAATCTATGGGGGCATTTTATTTTCATTCAGAGCACCACAAGTAAAGTTTGTATTTATCTTTTAAGCAAAGGAGAATTGCAGAACTTGAAATGGGGGAGCAATGTGGTTAGATTTGGGTAGAAGATATTTAGGTTCAAGGCAAGAGATGAGGAAATGAGTGAGGAAAATGGATATCTGAGTCAGCTGGTAATGGTGGAGACAGTAGCATGAAGCGGAACCCTTAGCTAGTAGAGTCATGCATCACTCAGAGCTCTCTCTAAATGGAAGCGGCCAGAAAACAGGGAAGTAAGGATAAAGAAGAACAAATGTTTGCCTGCTAAAAAGAAACACACTAGTCTAAACACAAACATCTTAGTAACTTAATGACTCCTCAAACAGAAGAGAATACACTAAGGAAGTCTATCATAGTAGAAAATGCAGGGTCCTATCAGTGGCAGTGTACGACATGTGGTCGGTAAGCCAGAACATGAAAGTTGAAGGCTCATGGCATACTTCTGTGAGACAGAAATATTAATGTAAAGTTTAGAGATCGATGCCAGCAAGAACAGAAGAGTTTTAAAGCATTTCAAGTAACAAACAACTGGCCCAGGAATGCTTTATAGAAAGGAACTGTAGGGACTCTCCTTAGCTAGGGTGATGGTAGCTTTTTCTTGGAGTGCTGTGTGGCAGTTGGATCTCTGCAGTTTTCCACCTCCACTAAATGTTTTCCATTGCATATTCTGCAAATAGCATAAAAATTGCTTAACCAGGTTTGACAATATCTCTAGTAATTTGACCTGGAAAATACACTTCTTTTTAAGCAGATGCTAATTTTAATAGTGAATATGTTGTTTTTAAAAACAAAGTGGGGTAGTAAATGCTTTTAAATCTCAGCATCCTGGGAGGCAGAGACAGATGGAGCCTGGTCTGAGTAGTGAGTTCCAGGACACCAGAGGTACAATGTGAAACACATTCTCAGAAAACCAAAACAGTAATAACAAAAACACCTTGAATCTCATCTTGGTGTTCTTATTCACTTTCTGTAATGTTTTGGCAATAATTTATCTCAGAAGTCCCATATTTGAAAGGGCTCAGCTTGAATTATAGGATATAGAGACCCTGGAAACAAGATAGTAACAGTCTTCAAAATAGCTTAAAAGGCAAGTAAACAGCAACCTTTGTCTCAGTCACTTAGTCTTCACCATTGTAGCTTGCTGTTGTTGTTTTTTGAAATAGGTCTAGTTGTGTGGCCCTGCTGGCTTGCAATTGACTCTCTAAACCAGGCTGGCCTAGAACTCACCAAAGTTTGCCCATCTTTGCCTGAGTGCCAGGATTAAGGGTGTGCTCCACAACCATTGAACATTTCTAAAATTTAAGAGCCAACCTTGGAACTGGAGCTATGGCTCAGTGGTCCTTGCTCTCTTCTGGAGGTCCTGAGTTCAATTCCCAGCAACCGCATGGTGACTCATAACCATCTGTAATGGGATCTGATGTCCTCTTCTGTCTGATGCAGGTATAGATGCAAATAGAGTGCTCATATGCATAAATAAATACATCTTTTTAAAAATGCAGCTGTGTGATGGTGGTATACACCTTTGATCCTAGGCAGAAGCAGGCAGATCTGTGTGAGTTCCAGGTTAGCCTGGTCTCCAAAGTGAGTTCTAGAACAGCCAGAGCTGTTACACAGAGAAACCCTGTCTTGAAAAACCAAAACCAATCAACCAATAAAAGAACCAAACTTATTTTTTTCTTAAATATTTGGTTATATTTTAGTTGGAGGAACTTGACTCTTGACCTGAGCATGCTTATTCTTTATTTTGACATTAATGTGAAAAAGCTGTGCGTAGTTGGGGAGGGTCGTGTAGGGAAAATGGCTTGCAGAGAAAAGTGGATGGATATATTCTATTGCTTCTCTTCCTGTATTTTTAGTCAATGGTGTCATTTTCTTCTGCTAAACTCAAAATTCCAGTGCATCAGTGGAATATCTTTGTTTCTTAGTGTGCACATTTTTAGGATTCTGCTGAAGAATTCATCCCACTAAACAAGTTGTCAGCTAGATTGTACCAGAATAACCTTGCTCCGCACAGCAGAGCTGACTGCTGCAAGCTTGTGGAGAGGAGCAGCAGTACCTCTTCAGTACTCATTGTCTGAGTTGGAGAATTTACCCCAGGTCACCGAGAATCAGCAGGATTTCCAGAATTGTAGAGAAATTTAATCCAGCAACGTGGCTGCTCTGACAAGGGATCACATCCAAAGATATGATCCAGCTGGAATATACACATTCAATCCATCTGGCTGGCTTACAGACAAGCATTTAGCATACACCTTTAATCCCAAACAATGATGTCAAATTGCAGGGCAGGCGGTGATGAATCGGAGAAAGATTTGATAGAATGAATCAGAGATAGGATATGTCCAACTCTCAAAACAGTCAGGAAAGAGCAGAGAGGGAGACCAGAGAGGGAGAGAGAGTCAGGTGAATTCAGTTTAGTTTGGAATAGTTCAGTTTGGGGAGTTCAGAGGCAAGTCTTTCCAAGCAGAACAATTCAGTAAGAAGCTGAGAGAAGTCAATTTGAATCAGTCAGCTTAGAGAGGAGTCTGAGCCAGAACAGCTGAATTGAACCAGCCCGCCAGAGTTAAGAAAGAGCTAGAAAGAGTGAGTTTATTTCATAGTAAGTTTCAGAGGCTGAAACATTCTAGACCTAGGTTAGCAGGTGGAGGCTGGAAACTGAAGCCTTCAAGGTTCAGGCTTGGAGAAGATTAGATTGTACAGAGGCTAGAAGCTTCCAGACCTAGGGATAGTTAGAACAGAGAAGGAAATTCTCTGGGCTCCACCTAAGCCATGTAGTTGCACAGCTTGAGTACAGCTCTTATCACTTCATCTGAGGAAATAAAAGCGACATTTACACTGGGCCTTATTTAATATGCTCCATATTTATGTTTTCTTCATTTGAAATAAACAAGAGTAGAATGTTTGTTTTGGACAAACACATAACTGAATATATTTGCTTTTTTCACTTCCCATTTCTATTATCAGTGAACAGACATTGTCGTTTGAATAGGTCTGGTCCCCACAGACTCTTGTGTTTGAGTGCTTGACCATAGGGAGTGGCACTTTTGGAGGTGTGGCCTTGTTGGAGTAGGTGTGGCCTTGTTAGAGGAAGTGTGTCGCTGTGGAGGTGGAGCTTTGAGGTCTCCTATGCTTAGGCTCTGCCCAGTGTAGATTCCAGTCTCCTCCTGGTTGCCTTCGTATCGAGATGTAGGACTCTCAGCTCCTCTAGCACTATGTCTGCTTGTATGCTGCCATGCTTCCTGCCATGATGATAATGGATTGAACCTCTGAACTGTAAGCCAGTCCCAATTAAATGTTTGCCTTTGTAAGAGTTTCCTTGGTCATGATGTCTCTTCACAGCAATAAGATAAAACCCTAAAACAGACATGTTGTAATGACTGTCCAGCATTTTGTGTGTGTGTGTGTGTGTGTGTGTGTGTGTGTGTGTGTGTGTGTGTGTGTGTGTGTGTGGCTACCCTTGGAGGCCAAAAGAGGGAGTCGGAGTGCCTGGAACTGTAGTTACAGATGGTTATGAGCTACCTAACCAGGGTGCTGGTAATCAAACTCAGGCCCTCTGGAAGACTGTCACCTGCTCTTAATCGTTGAGCCATGGCTCATCTCTCCTGGTATTCTTCACTGTGTTCTCTGCAGTAGAAATCAAACATGCTTTGTGCCATCCTAGGCATCCCATGTATCGTGTTCATAGGCCAACTGTGAGTCCAGTTCACATCATCCGTGTCCCCTAACTTCAGTTTCCTTATGATCCATTAGGTGATGAAGGTGGGGAATCTGAACTTCTTGGAGAGGATCTTCCACTGGAACCTTCAGTCACCAAAGCCGAGAGGAGTCACCTGATAGTGTGGCAAGTGATGTGTGGCAATGAATGAGTCCGTTAGAGACAGGTGGAGATGAGGAAGTTGCCTCTTCTGCATGGTTTATTTTCCCTTTTCCCTTTATTTAATGCTCTTTTGTGAAAGACATTTCACCACATAATATGTGAGCATTTCCCGTTACCTTCATATTGCAAAGTCTGTTCTATGGTAACAACACAAAGGAGCAAGCTAGTTTACTGCACCAGTGTTAATAGGGAACTTCAGTATATCATGAGCAAAGGTTTACTTTCTGCCAACTGGTGAATTACAGAAAGCAATCCAGATGTGGTTTGCTCTGCCACAGTCTAATGTCACTCACTTAATTGATGAGGCCATGTTTTACCTGTCACTAATAATGGAACTAATGAAAAGACTTAATAAATGAAATTGTACCATGAAGTACAATAGAGTTTTCCCCAGTGTATTATAGAATTGACGCACTAATAACAGACAGATTATCAGGATTTATCTGAATGTCCCAAGAGGGCTAAGAGCTAACTGTAAAGTACTTTAACTTTCACTTTCAATTCTGACAAATCTTGTTTATATGGTATATAAAACTTTGTTTTCATCAGACTTGGGGGGTTTTATATTAAAGAAATTAAGGCTATACTATTTAAATAAAATTTCTTGTTCCTCTCTCATTAGAACTCTAAAGTTCATGAAGCCTGCTTCTCTGAATATTCTCATTTTTTAGATTAATTTCACCCATTTTCATACTGACATTTAAGAAATGTGTTATCTGAAGTTTAGAAAATAATCTGGGAAGTGTTGAGAACACTTCAATACTGGAAGAATGTTCTAAAAGGAAATTGTGTTTTATATTCCTTGTCCTAGAGGATGGTGGTAGTGGATTCAGTTTTTTCCATGGGGAAAAAAAAATGTATCTATTAGCCACATGTCCCTAGACTGCTCTTAACCTGTCAAGGAGGGGACACTGTGGTGGCCATGAATTCTGCCTCGTTTGCTGAATGCTAATGATTAGGAAAGTTGATTTGTTTTATTCTGTATAAAACTACCAAACCCCTAGTGCTTGCTTGGTATAAGTAATCTTCAGCATTTGTTCCCTGCTTAAATGCCGTCTCCAAGGGAAGTGCTGTGACGAGGGCAGGGCCAGCGCTTGTCTCCATTTGTGACACCATCTGAGAAAGTGGGGGCACATCTAGCTTTAACCAATAACCATGAGCTACAGGCTTGCTTTCCTCTCTCAAGCTTCCTATATGATTTACCATTTCTTACCCACTGCTGCAAGCGAAGTTAAACATAATTTTATGTGCTCTCTTAAAAACACAGGAAACAGGTCTTCTGGTCATTGGAAGGACCATCTCATAAACAAGAAATCAAATACAGGTCTCTAATTGTCTAAGCATTCTTGAGTACCGGGGATTTTCCCCAGACTGTGATACAAAAATATCTGTAAAAAGTATGCCAGGGATTTTTTTTCACATGTATATGATTAGGCTAGATCCTAAAATACATAGGACCTAGTGAGCATGGGAGGCTTTTGTATCATTAAGCACATTGGGCACACTCTAAAATTGTGGCCCTGTATGTTTTAAAAGAAAAACACCTGTTTTGATAAAGCTGTATAAAGGATAATTAATATTTTGTTTGATCTACTTATTCATTTTTGTTTGGAGCAAACCACTTTTCCTTAGCTTGTTTGCTATGTATTTTAAATCTGAATCATTTAGGGCAAATACTTCTACAAAGCATTATTAACATTTATTGGAAGTGTTGTATAAATTGATAAGGAGACATGAAAGTTTTGGAGAATTTTAATCCCAAGAAGTGTCCCAGAGTCAGACCCCCTCATCATTGTTCAGAAGCGCTTTACATGTTTGTGTGGTCCAGAGTAACTCAGGGAATCAGAAGCTAAAGAAGAAACATACAAATGTGTTACCCTGGTTATAATTGTTTCTTTGAAATTTAATGATGTTGACTTCACTTGCAGTCTGTTGGTGCATGGTGAGTTTAGCTAAAGATCTCAAATTACTGTGGCCCTGTGAACTATTTCAAGGACTAGAGAAAGCAGACGCACCCGTACAGCTTGTTTTAAGGGCTGTGCTTATATTTGTAATTCTGCTTCTCTTCCTCTTCCCCCATAACACATATATTCTTGTGATGTTTATTTTGGTCAAGGAGGTGATCTTCGGAAGAAATACCAGGATCAGCTGCTTGCAAACAGTGACAGGGTCTGAAATGCCATTGTCACCACAGGGCCCAGAAGGCTTAAGTGCCTCTAGGCAACCTCCCATGCAAAATACTGACCTTTAAAGAAAGAAGGCAGAGCACTGAGAGTTCTCATTTTGTTACATGTGGGTTATATGGGTTACATATGAGGCTGAAGCATATGCATGACCAGTGTACAGCCATTGCTGGTCTATAAAAACAGCAGCACTGTGTGTCCACCCTAACACGCGATAGGAAGTGCAGGTTAAAATCTCTGTGAGGCAAAAGGAGGGAGACTGCTTTCTAGAGCTCAGTTTTGAGAATAACTTTCTCTAATTCGTGTAGATCCAAACTTGTATCTCTTACAAGTTGCAGCTTGCAGTGAGTTCAAAACATGTCAGCATACAGCAATGCAGCACATCACTATTCAGATGGAATGTGTTCACTGCAGAAAGTAAAATACATTCTCAGTGGTAGCATCATTCACTTCCTGTGGAGTTGAGAAGAGACCACTTAACATGCAGCCTTTGTAACAAAACAAAATTAGCCTCATATTAACCTAAAAAGAATGTGTCTTGCAAATGCCATGAAAATGGATATTTATTTCCCAGTAAGTATTATATCTATTACCAAAGGACTCGACCAGATTAGGGTTCTTCTTAATTGATCATGTTGAGAAAGGGGCTGATTGCATCCCACTTTATAAGATGGGAAGAGAAGGAAATAAATATTGAAATCATAAAATGCTTTTCTAACAGGGTTATGCTATTCTGTAACACTAATTGTCTTTCTCTTAAAAATGAAGTTTTATTAATAATTTTATCACATATTTCTCAATATTTGATTATGTTTTAACTGTTTATGTCCTAAATTTGTTTTCATTCTAGAAATCCAGAATTTTACTTGCCTCATAAAATTGGGTTCTAGAATGTCCCATTTGCTGTCTTTAGAAGCCAAGGCTTCATTTCTATGCGTAAAAAGCTCATTTAGCAATGTAGTTATTTCAGTATTTATTTCTATTATGGAATCCCTGGGGTTCGGAATGTAACTTTGTACATGAAATATATATAAATATGTATATGAAACATGTGTGAAGTCTAGTGTGTTTTTATCTTTCTTGGGGCTCTAGACTTGTTTTTTTATCAGAAAGTCCAATAATATGTCTCATAAAACATGTCATATCTAAGAACCAAGATTATGGTTGTTTGGCACTGGCTGAAAGTGAGCAGAGGGGACATTTAGACTCTGGGGCTCCTGAGCACACATGTGGCACTGGTCAGGAGTTGTGACCATTTAGTTGACAGGTAGGAGTACTAAGGCCTGCCCTCAGCCTCCTGCAGTTGATCCCTCAGTGGTAAGAGGCATGCTGCAGTACAGCTTTCTGACACGGGATGTGTGAGAGCATGAATGATCACAGGGCCGTGGCAGCACACTGTCAGTACACAGGTTAGTGCAGTGGCATTTGCTGTTGTACCAACATGACTCCATGGTTCCAAGATGAGTGAAATTTGGTGAATGCTGAGATTTGGTACCAGTGAGTTGGCACAGTAGATGAGGGTGATTAAGGTCAGTCCCTAGCATCCATATGATAGGAGAAAAATGACCCCGACAAGCCATCTTCTGACCTTGGTATGTATGTGCGCGCGTGCGCGCGCACACACACACACACACACACACACACAAGGGGATAATTTTAAAAATCAAAATGTAAGAAAAGTGGGGTTCTTCCTTTTTTCTTTTCCCTCTTCCTCCTCTCCTCTCCTCTTCTTCCTCCTTGCCTCAAACTCTAGAGATCCATATTCTTTTCCCTCCTGAGTGCTAGGATTTAAAGTATGCACTATCACGTCTAGCAGAGGCTGCTACTACAACTTCTTCATAATAATAATAATCTTTGCCTTTATTTTTTGTTTTATTCTTTTAAAACAGGCTCTCACTTATTGGCCTGGGCTTGCCTGGAGCTTGCTGTACAGACTAGGTTGGCCTTGATCTCACAGGGTAAAAGGCATTCCTGTCAGCAGGTTCCTGGTCATCCAGTCAGGTTGGCTAAGAGAGATTTGGAATACTTAAAGAATATCCAGTTTATCTAAGAAGACATGAAATGCCAGATAGTTTAGCTCTTTGATTTTTTTTTTTTTTTTTGGCCACCTGAAAGCAGCCTAATAGCTTCTGCCCACAGAGATGAAGAGTTGTGATTTGAGTTTAGGCCCTAAAATAGAGGGGAACAAAATATGCCTAGACTCTGGGTACAGGAGTCTTGCCCATAAGATGCAGTTCTCAGTCAGGCCAGAAGAGGGAGGTGTGGCCATGATCTGCCCTGGGAGCTCTTGCACAACAGGGTAGTTCCTGCTTTCATCTCTGAGTTACCCTGGTGATTCTGATTCTCAAGTTGGTAACATTTGCTGAGAATGAGAGCAGCCCAGCTGGAGTCCCAAACATCTTGTTTCCTAGGAGACAAAGCTTCCTTCATTCTCTGCCAGTTACGCCCTTTGTGAGGTTCCCCTCCACCTCAACTTCCCAGTCCTTATTTTCTGATTCAAGGGCAGTTGAAGATTAGGATACTGTAAACCTGGTGCTACCTTAAAGGGGTAAACAAGATTTCCCCTCATGAAGCCTGTACTGCTTGGCAAGACAGTTTCTTAGAGTTCTTATTGGAAGAGGCCATTAGTTTCATGCCTAGTGTCATTTTCATGACATCTAGTTTTTCCAAGTATGTGCCCATGAATTCATAGGGGATTGCAGAGAACCCCCTGTGGAGAGCATTGCTGACATATGTTGTCCAGAGGCCTGGCCTTAGAAAGTGCCCTGCCTTTCATAGACAGGTCTGATAGATGAGAAGGCGCCTCAGTGGTTGGTGAAAGCAGATTAACTGGGCATGGAGCTGCCGCACACATGGGGAGATCTGCACTGAGTCCTGGTCAATCTTATTCTGAAAATTAAACACAGGGAGATTACATTTTACATCTAAGAGCTAATTTCATCCCTATGCAGTCAGAGAGAAGCATGGGGACAGTGGTAGAGGTGGCATGTTTAGATACCATTCAAGCATACTTGACACCTCTTGCTCATGACGCTTTGTGACAAGAACCAAACTCAATACGTGAGTGGAGAACACACACAGAACTAAGGAAAATTAACAAATGCACAACAGGGAATTCGGGGACGGAGTCCAGAAGGTTTCTATGCTTTCGATAGGATTTTAAAGCATAGCATCACTCTTCCCCAGCAAGAAGGCAAAATTGCATCTTTGGAGATATCAGCAGGGCATCTCAGGCACAGACACCCCAAAGTAGAATAACTGTTCAGAAACTAGGTTTTCCTCCTTGGCATCACAGTGATGGTCTCGAGATTCTTTGTTGCAAGAGATCATGAGATCATTTATCACTCAGCAATTATCAGGACACCTGTATCCTTCTGTGCAGGGGCCTCAGTTTCTTTTTCCTATTGCCGTTTGTCAACAAGCCTGCCTTATACAACTGACTCATCCCAGACAAAGGCCTGTGGTTTGAGTTACAAATTCGGGAGTGGATTTTCAGCTACTGGCTTTTCATGCTCTGGTTGGCTCTGCATCTGTGGAAGCAGGTGTGCATGTCTGCGTCCGTGTGAGCACGCACGCCATCCATGCTTCTTCTTTGGAGAAGCTGCCCAGAGGTCTTCACAAAGAATTAGGAGCAGCAGCATAAGGCGTTCTTCCCCAAGAGGTAGCTTTACTGACTCGGTCAGGGGCATCTCAAGCACTTGTGCTTCCTGGGGGGTCTTGGAGACAGGCAGAAACTGGGCAAGCATCAACACCTTTGACCTTCTTCCTAGGCCCCTTTAACTGAGATGATGGGATGAGAGATGTAATTTAAGGAGGGAGAATCCTTGGATTACAAGACCCCACCTCTTCCAGAGCAGGAAAGGAACGGGTGATAAAGAAGACCCGCTGTGCTTTGAAGAAACAGGGCTATTCTCCCTTTTCAGCACCAGGTGGTGCCATACGGGTATTAACCTTCCAAGTGCTCCTGAGTCAGAAACCAGGAGCAGCCACAGCAGAGATAAGCCTGGACCCCTTGTTAGTTCAGGGCCTTCCTTGCCCCCACGGTGCTTTGCTTTCTCACCGCCCTGGTTCTCTTCCTCACCCCTTCACTAGGGGCAGGAAAACACCTTTGCTCAGCTCTACCAAGCAGCCTGTAGCCTCGGCATCTGAGCACGGAGCTGGTTTTGAGATGGGTACAAAAAAACATTGGCTTAAGGGATTTGGGGAAGTGTCCACATCACAATTTCTGGTCCTTGAATTTGCAGAGGAATTTCTGCTGCCACCTGCCTCTAAGCACACTAAAGGAGATGTCACGGAATCAGCTTAGTGAGTTGCTTCAATGGAGACTTTATCTAAGCTGAAAACAAGTAGCACTTACGTAACTCAGCAGGTCACAGCACTAACTAAGCCCATTACAGGCCATCAAGAAAGGGGGGGATAAAGATTAGAGGGAGAGCATCTGTGCGCCTGGAATAAACCTGCCAGGCCACACTACCCTCTCCTCTCTACACTTACTCACAGGAACCTGCTAGTCCACTGACCTTGCCACTAAGGCTCACAACCCCTCCCAAGTTGCTCTGTGTGGCCAGAGCATTAGCTTGGTCTTTTTTTCTCTCTGAACCTTCGTTTTCAGTTCTAAAACACAACAGTGCTGGGCCAGATGGGTTGTAGGATAGCTTTCTGCCTCAGGGGGAAGTCCTCCATCTGTAATGGTGTTACGTGTCAGTGGGTCTTCCTGAGGGTAAAAAACGATGAGGCAGACATCACCAGAAGGCTGGGGTAGGTGGGGATTTGACTGTCAGCCCCATGGAGGGATACAGGAGGATGCTGACATGAGAGAGGGTGAGGTTACACAGCTGGCTAAAGCCAGCACAGGCTGAAGGATGGGGCATCTCGACAGCAGTGACTGGCAGCCTCAAGCTTAGGGACTTTAATAGTTGAGAGGATTCATAGTCATTCCAGAAAGATGGAGATGAATGCCCCAGATGACATTCGAAGTACCCCTCGGGAGGTAATTCCCCCTGCCTGCCATCCGATGCTGCAAGCGCCATCCCGAACTGGCCCCTGTGCAGTACTGCATCCAGGTCCCACCAGCTGACACGACTAGACAACACAGCTCTTGGGACAAAGAATTTTGTGTCAGAAAATGGCAGAGAAGCCGAGGAGGGACTAGATTAGCAGGAGAGTTGAGGGTCCATGCAAAGACCCCTTTCAGGCAGAAGTCAAATTCCCAGCTCTTCTTTGGAGCCCTGACCCAGTATAAAATGGCAGGAACATCCCTTGGGCAGGAAGGCCAGTCCTCCCCAACTCCAGGACGCTACAGATAGAAGACTGCTAGAAGATGAGGGTGGCCTGCTGGCCGCAGTACTGGAGCAGGCTGGTAGCCACGCCCCCATACACACACACACACACACACACACACACACAGAGTGACAGCATAATGGAAAGGTAAAGATTAAATGCGATGAAGCAGAGATTTGCATGAGATGGATGTGACCCCAAGCAGAGGTGACCCCTGAGGCTAGTGGTGGCCTTTCTAGAACCCCAGATCCCTCAGAGCCTCCCCTGCACTCAGGAACTTGGGGCTTCTCTTTCCTCCAGAGCAGGGCTCTGCTGCCATTGCTACATTTCTTTTGGAAAAACTGCCTGCCTGGACTCATCAGAGGCTACAGCTGGGGTCCAGAGCCAAACCCATTACCACGACCCAGCAGCTTGATATCATCACCATGGTGGGGAATGTGGTGTTTTCTGTTGAGATGAGACAGAGGGTAATCCTGTGTGAGTTCCCAGTCCCACGAGGTAAACAGTTTCAGAATGGGGTCTCAGGGTCACTTACTGTCAGTTACCTTAGAGCAGACATTTGGGTTATATGAGAGGCTCTGATACCAAAGCTGTATAAGGCACCCTAACAGAGCTCTAGAGGTCAGGAGGAGACCCTAGAGACCATTTGGGGACATCAGGGAGTCCCAGGGCACTGGTTTATATAGGAATGATGTTTGTAGAGGTCAAAGGAGAGCGTGTGACCACTAGACTGTGGCAGAAGCTTCCTGGCCCTGCAAAGGTACTCCTGCCTCGGCTCCTCAAGAAGTCCACCCCCCTCCCAGGGTTGAAGGCTGGATCTGAGGAGAACTGAGAGAGCCATTTTGCACCTCACTGCCCTCAACTTTCCCCTAATGAACTCAGTACCAGGGACTACATGCAGATCCAGTGAACAACAAGGCTCATGAAATGGGATGGCCAGTGCCTAGGCCCGGGGTCCCTCCAGGGCCTGTTTGTCCTTGTTGAAAGAGTTGGGAAGTCAGCATAGACTATTCTAGAAACTTCTCTGGGTTGGGCCAGGGGGACAAGAACACAAAGATCATTACAAAAACTGAAGGTCAGGCCTGTGCCTGTCAGCTGGCTGTCCTGTCTTCAGTTCTGTCCTGAACCCTAAGAGGCTTAGAACATCATTTTTGGCCCTGACCCACTAAAAATGTCTAGCAGTACACACTCTCCATTTGTGACAAGAGAAACTGTTTCTAGATGCTGCTAAATGTCCCCTGGGAACACAAGCGTCCCTCCACCTGAGAGCCATGGCCTTAGATGACAGGTGACCAAGGACCCAGGATGGTGCATCCACCTCATGCTAAAAGCCTTTCCACCGGATGCTCCTGCTGTGGCCTCTTCGGGGAATCTGGGAATGATTATGGCCTCTTCCCTAGGCATGCCTCCTCCCATTCATTTGAAGGGAGTGTGTGGAATTCAGGTCCTTATCCACAGGGTGGATGAAGAGAACATCTTCCCACAGGGAAGCAGGCCTGGATAAGAGTGAGCTGAGGTAGCCTGTGCTTCCTGACCCTAAGAAGTACGTGGACACTAGGGGAGGAGTGACGGGGAGGAGGGCAGCAGAGTTGCACAAGGAACCCCTACCCTTTTAAACATCTGGAATGAGGCCTTGCCCCTCAGGCAAGTGGCTGTGTGCTTAACCCCACTTGGAACCTTGCACATGGGCTGCCCTGACTCAGACTGCTGTATGTGACCTGTGCTTGTCACATCTCAAGATTATCTCCTATGGCTAATGACCTCGATACCTGCCAGGTGTCCCTCCCCCTGAAGGCATAATGAAGCCAGAGGCAGTTTTTAATTGTGGGTTCTAGAGTGGAATGATGAGGGAGAGAGACACTAAAACTTCCAGGAGCTTCCACGGTCTTGGCTGGTTCTACAGTGTATTGTAAAGACGCTTGATATTCAATGCCCCTATCAGGTCTCAGTTTCCTTGTTTGTAAAATAGAGGCTTTGGAGGACATGATGTGTAAAAATTTTCCTGTGCCTAGGAACATCCTACATGATAGGGTTTTCGGGTACATTCTGTCACTTGGGTCACACACTATCCTATGAAATGACTATTCTCACTCTCACATTATAGCCAAGGAAGCTGAGACTTGCCCCAGATTACAAAGTCAGCAGGTGTTGGGTCATGTGATCGGGCCTGGCCCCTGGGTGGCGCTGTTGAGTACGCCAGTGGCTCTGTAAAAGGCCAACTAGCTGGAGGACAGAAGGATGGCCTGCAGACTGAGGAGGGGCAGGTAGGTGCCCAGTCCAGAGAGGAGGAGTTAAAGATGACAAGGTTTGGAGCTCCAGGGACTGGGTGGTGACAGTGCTATTAATGGAAACAGGGAAGTCCGGAGGAGGAGCAGGTTTGGGCCCAGGAGACGATGAGTTCATCCTTAGACATGTTGACCCTAATCTGCTAACAGTGGGATATTTCGGCTGAGGTCTAGCCACAATTCAGTGAGGAAAAACTAAGGCTTAGTAAATATTTTTGACCAAAGCCAAATCCCCCAAGCTGCTCTTGCTATGTCCCAGGTTCCCTGGCCTGGGCCTCAGGCTGCAGTGTTAGCAGCCTAGACTCAGGCCCAAGTTCAAGCCTTACACTAACCCCTGGGGGGCGCCACTGTGCACAGACTGGTAGACCTGCCAAGCTGTGCCAAACAAGAAGAGAGTTTGGAGCCAGGACTCCCCTCACAGGAGACAGAGGTCTTTTCCCTCTTTGTAGAAGGTAGCAGAGGCTCACAAGAGCAGAATCGAGTATCAGGCAGAAGGTGAAGCTTTCCCCTAGATTCTGATTAACCTTCTCCATCAGGTTCGGGTGACCTTGGAGCCAGGAGGGAAAAGCCACAGAGCCCTCTCACCTCGGGTGCTTTGAGAACAGCTCTCCCAGTTGCCCAGGGGGACACAGTGTCCGGGGCTCTAGTGACCTCGCTGGGAGCAGAATCCCGGCTGTTTCAAACCTCCACGTCTCCCTTGACATTTGCGTCAGCAACTCTGCCCTTTGACCTTTCACTCCCCAGAGAGGACGGTGGAGGCAATCAGGACTACTTATTTGCAGTTCGGTTTGTCCAGCAGTTTATTGGGGTTTGACCTGGCTTTCTGGTCTCCCCCACCCCACCTTTATGGTCTTGGTCTCCTGGGAAAGTTAAAGAACCAAGGGCAGGAGTGGTTCCTCTTGGCCTCCTGGTGTCGAGAGCCCTGTGGGAAGGTACGCTTGTAAAAGGGCTTGGAGAGGTGTCCCCACGCTCACGCCCAGCTCAAACTCTGCCCCCCACACCCTTGAGCCAGCCTCCTGCTGTGCTTGGACTTGCTGGGACTTGTCCCCAAGTGGGCTGGGGCCAGGAGAGGGGATGCCAGTCTCCTGGCTGCTTGCCCGGGCTGGAAGGAGGTGGGGATTGTAGGACTCTAGGTATCGAAAGAGCTGGGGGTGGGGCAGGCTCTGTGGAGTCCGTGGGGCTCCCTAGGCCCATGAGGTATCTGGTTCCCTCTATATTTGGCCTTGACATTACTAACATGCCCTCTCAGAGGGGCAGCCAGCCAGCCGTACCCACGATGTCTCTTCACAGGGACTGGATTATGTGAGGGCTCTCGGGAGACAGCTGTAGCCCGGAGGGGCTGAGAGGCTTACGAGGACATTTCCTCACAGCTCCCAGTCAGAAAGGAGTCAAGGGTAGATGGCATAGAGAACTGGCCCTGAAACTTTTCTAAGAATTCCCAGTACACTTACTAGAATGTTCCTTTTGCTCAGGTTCCCTGAGGAAGCCTAGGCTCTGTGGCAGGGGTGATGGGCGTGATCCCAACCTCTTCCGCAGGAGGAGTTTTCTAGGTATTCCGGTACTCTCAGTTTAAAAAAGAAAAAACCACGGATCCTTTTATGCAGTAGGCACCTATGGTCCCCACATTGCAGGGGCTGAGATAGGAAGATCACAAGGTCCAGGCCAGCCAGTGCTACCTGATGAGACTGTCTCAGAAAAGAAATGAAAAGGGAACCCCCTCCACATACATACAGAAAACAACTTCATTCTACATTGACTCACTGGAGGAAAGGGTTGCTTGTTGGTCCTCAGGGTTAGCAGTGTCTCTGATTACTCTTTCCAAAAAAGCAAGTGGAATCTGCCAGCAACACCAGCTTTCCATTTTGCTGAGTGCACTCATGCTGGTCGGAGGGACTAGCAGTGGCCCCCCACCCCACCCCCAGAGGAAAGTGTCTTTCAGACCCTATGTCACTTTGAGAAAACCTCACACTTCACTATACTGTCCCCTTTCTCCTGCTGTGGGCAGAGCCACACACAGCAGCAGCTGGTCCTAGGCACAGTCTGTAGACTCTTGTTCCAGGAAATGTTGGTCCTTCCACTCCTTGGCCAGAGCCCAGCACCAACGGCAGCCAGCCCTGTTCTGGGAGACCCTCCCGAGTGCTCCACGGCTAGCTGTGGTTTCAGTGCTGGTCACCTTCGCCTCCCTGTAACTCCTCCCTGTGCACTACCCTCCCCCAGCCTCCACAGGACAAGCAGGTAGCAGGTAGGCTTCACATCTCCCAAGCTGGAAATGCAGAGGGCCTCTGCACTGCTCCCTGTTGGCTGTAGGACCCAGTCTGTCCTCTGAGAAGTCACATGGCTGCCACGCTCCCTGAGAAAGCTGCTACTGTGTGGCAGGTGTCTGGGTCAGAGAGGCCTGAGCGCTAGCGCTTCCTGGCCCTGTGATCCGAGACTCATCCTGAACCTCTCTCTTTGACTTCAGTTTCTCAGTCTATAAAATGGGTGTATGAATAGCTTGTCATGGAGCCTAGAGTAAGCACTAAACCAGAAGATGTTTGTGAAAGTCCTTTGTGGACTACAAAGGTTACGTAGGGTAGTTATTATTCTTATGGGAAACTAGTAAATGGTGGAAGAAAGAACACCCCCAAAGCTGATCTCAGCTTGTAGGTACAAAGGACAGGCTTACACCCACCAGGTCTGTGATCTGGGGTCCCTCCAGCCCTGCCGAGGAGCCAGTCTGAGCCAGTAGTCCGTGATGCCTTGGCTGGAAAACAACCTTCTGCTGGAATAGAAGCCAGCCTCTGGCCTGTGGTGGGGAGGAGGCCAAGCTTCTATCTACAGTGATGTGGGGTGCACAGCTATTGGTGTTGATTGCCCCCCAATAGTAGGAAAGTATATGGAGGTGTACTCCCCAAGAAAAAGCTCCTTTAGATAGGTTTGAGAGCCATAATGCCTAGGGGTCCAGAGAAGCCCAGGGCACTCACACACACACACACACACACACACACACACACACACACACACACCAGGCATTCAATCTTTAGTGGCTAAATGCAGCTGTGTGGGGCACAGTGGGGAACCTGCTACCCCTCCCCCATTCCCAGTCTCACCACTTTAGTGAGCCTTAGTTTCCTTATCTGTAAAGCAGGGATAGGTGTCCTTCCCCCCAAGATGCCTGGGTGTGCAGTAGGGGAGGCCCCCAAGAAGCCTCAGGAAGGGAACTGAGGCCAGGTTGCCTCTGGAAAGGAACAACAGCCTTGGCCTTGACCAGCGGCCAAGAGGGCAGGTCTCCTGGCCCAGTCAGGCTCCAGGTCCCCACCCCCTCAGCCAGCTGCCCAGCAACCAGTTGTCATGAAGTCATTGCCACCTTCCCAGCCCGGTCTGCCTGAGGCATCCCCCTTCCCTCTCTTGCCCTGCCCCGCCCCTGTGCTGACATCCCATTTGGCAAAACGGTTGGAAAAGCCGCTGACTCTTCCAGACCCTGAGTTCATTGACTGGTCAGGGCCCACTGGCCACAGACTGATCATGAGGGAGAGGCCCTTACCAGGGCCTGAAGTCCCCCAGCCCCACCTGCCAAAACACTGCTGTAACTCTTGTCCACACCCCACAGTCCAACATTGGTACCCATATTCTCTTCCTTGCACCCCCTACAAGGATTCTACACACAGCCTCCCATGTATACCACCTCCCACAAGGACACACTCCAACACATAACACACACACACACACACACCTTTATCCTGTGGAATGAGTGCTTGATCATCAATGGTCTCTACAGCCACAGCCACTCACACACCTATCCTTGATCTGTGTCCCCCTGAACCTCACTGTCAAAAGATGCCAGGGCTGAGCCAGAGGGGGTGGGGAGGTGGGAGTGTTAGTCCCCTGGTCCAGAAGGCGGCTAGGAAGCAGGCAGCAAGCGCTGAGACTTGCTTCACAAGCAATGAATGCCGCCCTGCTCACTGGTGGAACCAGCTGTCCAGTGGTTCAAAGTGTGCGAGACTGATGCAGAGGCTGGACGTGTGGCATGTTCCGCTCGGTGGGTGTGAGGCCCGGCAGCTCCACCCACAGCTCCAGCCAGAGCCGTACAGTAAGGTCCTGTCTCAACCAAACAGTCTACCCTGCTCCTACTGCTGCACCCAAGCCTCTCGGAACAGGCAGAACCAGCTTCAGCTGGCCTATGCACAGCCTTCTCCAGGTCTGCCACCCAGATGGGCACCGGGTGAGACTTTCACCCTCTGTGCTGGGGGCAAGGTCATTGGAAGCTACCCAGGGGAGGCCCTGCTACTGAGTCACAGCCTTCTCTCGCTTAGGATGCGTGTTGAGCTTAGCCCTGTCTGTCCTTGGCAAGCACTCAGCCAAGGCCTCCATCTCCCAAGACACCCTCCCTCCTCACCCTCCTCCCTGCCTTGCTCTCTGTGTCCAAGTCTCATACATATACATAGAAACCTAGGCCTGTGCCACTGCCCCGCCCCAGGCTTCTCTGCGGACTTTCCACTGACGGCCCACAAGTAATAACTTCTGGGAGGTTCCTAGTAGAGGCCCAACCAAATTGCTGAATGAGTGGCTAAACTGGGTGTCTGCCCCCTGCCCTGCCCTGCCCTGCCCTAGACCACAGGTGGGAGTTCTGGGGTCCAGTGGGAAGAGCCATCAGCCAGGAGCAGGAAGATCATTGTGATGGCTGGGACCTGCCTCCAATGTGCAGTGTGGTCCTAGGGATTGCATCTGCACAGTTCCTCCAGGCTGCCCGCTTCTTTCTCTCTGGCTCCGATTTGGGCACCCGTTGGAGCAGACCCAGGCTGGGGAGTCCTAGACTAAATAAAACTGCTACCCAGAATAGTCCAGAACATTTGCAACCCGGGTAGCAAGGCAACAGGGGTAACTGTGGTACCTTCCCCTAGCCGCACCCCACCTCCCTCCAACTCACAGGGGACTGGATCCACCCTGAGGAGCCACGGGTCAACATCCTGTCTCCGGCAAGCCCTCCTGGAGGCCACACAGAGGGGTGTTTGTTCGCAGTGGGCGGCGGGAGAGATGCTAATCGCGTTGGATCGCTGGTCCCAGCTGAAGGTCAGGAGGTAAGGCGACCCAGGGTTATAAATAACCGAGCCAGGCTGCTGAGGGCAGCTTGCTGGATCCGCGCCCCTCTCCCGCAGACCGGCCCGGATTGATTTCTGGCCTCCCGGCTGCCACGGGAACTTGAACCCCAAAGAACTGAGCACCATGACCTTTGGTGGTGGCACGCAAGGTCAGGCCAGTCCGCCTGGGCTTCCCCGACTCCTAAATTCAGACAGCTGCGCCGTTGCCATTCTGCAGAGGCCAGAGGTGGAGATGGTTGTGCATGCGACCCCACCCCCACCCCAACACAGGTACCTGTACTTTTGCACCCCACGCCACCAAGCCCCTAGTCCTCAGCCTGCTCCAGTTGAAACTGGAAGGCCCAGCCTTCAGAGCCTGGCCCTACCTCCAGACACCTGATCTGATATGTGTTCTCTGCTAGATGGAAACAGAGTACCAAGGAGGCAGGCACCTCTCCTTATGTCCTATGGACAGAAAAGGGAGGTGGGCTCATCCTGCCGGAGGGGGGGGAATGCCTTTTTTTTAAAAAAGAAACCTTTTGGGGAGGAGGTAGCGTTAAGCGCACAGGCTAACTATTACACCAAAGTGTCCAGCTGAGGGACACAACGCAAGTTACACATACCCATGTGGCCAAACCAAGAAACGGCACCAGGCAGGGGATGCGAGGCTGGGGATGCGAGGCTGGGGGTGCAGCTCAGCTGGTAGAGCCCTTGCCATCTTGTGAAGCCTGAGTTCCATCTCTACTGCACCTCCGATCGCCTGTAATCCTAGAGCTCAGAAAGCAGAGGCAGGAGGATCAGAGTTCAAGGTCATCCTTGACTACATATCAAATTTGAGGCTACCTGGATTACATGAAACCCTGCCTCAAAAAAAAAAAAAAAAGAAAGAAAAGGAAGGAAAGAAAGAAAGACAGAAAAAGAAAGACACACTCAAATCAACACTGAAAGTTCATCAGGACCCTCCCACTGACTGACAATCTGAGGGCAATCCCCTCCCCTCAGCCAGCCCTCTAGCCCTCTAAGCTGCGATGGCCAGTTTATGACAAAGCCCACGGGTAACATGGAGTTATGCTATACCTACTGTGTAGTGTGGGTTTCTTTTGCTCAGTGCCCGGTCTGTGAAGTCCTGCCATGCTGTCTTAGGCAATCTCAGGCCACTCATCCTGCTGGGAACTTGTCACTGTGTGAGTCTCAGAATTTGGTCACCCTTGTTACTGTTGACGGAGGGACGTTGGGGTGGGTTCCAGTTGCTGAGCAACAGTAGGGAGTATCGTTGGGCCCACTCCAGCCTCGGCCCAAGAACCGGCGTGTCTCTTCAGCTCAGAAGATGCGGGACTGCCAACTTCTCACCAACATGGTGGCAGAACGGCCCCAGTGTTTTTGGATTTTTATTCTAAAAAAGAGCTTTCTTCTTCCTCTTCCTCCTCCTCCTCTTCTTCCTTCTCCTTCTCCTCTTCCTCCTCTCCTCATCTCTTCCCATTCCTCTCCCTTGCCCCCCCTCCTCCTCTTTTCTTTTAATGGAAAATGCAGAAATATAAAAAAGAAATGTCACTGTTACTACTGCTTAGAGTCATCCATTCGGATGATAGTTAGTGGCTGTTTTCTAAATCTCTTGTAAGTTAAACTCAGGACAGAGAGACCTTGTATCCCCTCGGGCGGCATGGAAGCTGGGCTGAATCGAGCCAGCAGCGGCATCTTCCCGGGAGAGACTAGGCATCCTCTGCTTGTTCCATAACCTCCATCTGGTCTCCTTGCCCCTGCAGCCTCCATCTTGCTTCCAGGCCTAGAACTTGGGCTCACCAAGCTCGAGGCTGGCCAGCACTGGTTATCCAGATGGCCTGGATGTTTTACTGCAGTGCGGAGATGGGCTAGTGTAGAAGACTGCCAGAGAGGCAGTAGGGAGGGGTGGGGCTGCTGCAGGGGGGTTGTGGGGTGAGAGTCAGCCCTCTGGAGGAGAATGCCCACATGGGAGGCCTCATAGGCCTGACCTTTGCTCTCTATCCCAAGGGTTATTAAGGAGAACTGGGCTTTTTACTTATTTGTTTATTATAGTGCTCAGGACTGAACCTGGGGCCTCACAGATACAAGGCAGGCATTCTGCCTATGAGGTATATAGTGTCGGCTAAGTTGTCCAGGCTGGCTTTGAACTTAGCCTATATAGGCTATATAGCAGGCCTTGAACTTTTGGTCTTGCTGCATCAGCCTCTGGGATGCTGGACTCACTGACTTGTGTCCGCACAGCCAGCCAACACTGTGTTTTTCTAGCTCTCTGGGTGCTTTTGAGCACAGGAGGCCAGAAGAGCAAAGGCCCAGGGTGTAAACAAGCAGTGGGTTTCTGCCTTACAGGGGTGGGGAAGGAGGGTAGCCTCGCAGACCTGGGTGGAGGTGTGATCCGCTAAGACCTGGGGGATTTCTTTCCCTTCCTTCATGCACATGAATCCACGTTTGTTGGAGAATTTCTGGAAGCCAAGTCAATTAGACTTGAGAACAGAGCCAGTCCTGGGACCACTAAGACAGAAGAGATGCTCGTTCATTCATTCGTCCTTTCATCTGTTCATTCAAATGTAGGTGGACCCGCCCCAACACACGTTTCCCTTAGAAAGAAGATCTAGCACAGTACATTTCCATGCCTGAGCCCCCAGTGTTCATACAAAACCCTGTTAAAGCATGAAGCAAGGCCAAGGACTGGCTGTCCTCAGGCTGCTTCCCTGTCCAGTGACTGGAGGCAGGCTGAGCAGCTGCTATAGGCCTAAGGCCAGAGGATGCCCAGGGTTTCAGCCCCACCCTCTCCTCCTCCGACTGGACCAGCTCCACCCCCTGCTAACTCACCATCTCTACTTGCGTTAGTACTGGGACAGTCAAGCCTAGTATGCTCAGAGTCAGCCCCAACCTGCCGCTCCTCTAGTCTCTGCCCTAGTTGGCTAACCACAATCACCTCCTTCCACATAGTTAGGCAAACCCCGATTGTCACCATTGCTCATCGAGTATCTATGCCAGAAGATGGAGGAGGAGCAGGAGCCAGAGGAGGAGGGAAAAAAGAAGAAAGTAAGAAGAAAGAAAAAAATCAAAAGAAAAGAAATAAAAAAGTGTGTTCCCATGGCAGAATGTGTTTTCTAGGAGCACCCCTCTTTTTAGAAGATTCTTTGTTAATTTAATTATATACAGATTTGGCTCTGCCAGGAGCTAGAGTTACAGGCAACTGTGAGCCACCTGATGTGGTTCTTGAGAATCGAACTCAAGTCTGCAAGAATAGTACATACTCCTAACCGCTGAGCCATCTCTCCAGCCGCGCCCCCCCACCCCCCACCCCGCCGCCAGCCTCTCTTCCCACCTGATCCCAGCAAGCATCAGCATGCACTGGATGCTTAGCAATAGCATCTGGCCTCATCCTCGCATCTGCCTGCATCCTTTCCTGCTGTTCCTAGCACCTTAGCCAGAGTGATTTTATTAAGATGGGACTCTGATTGCACCATTTGCCTGTTTTCCCTGTCCTTGTCCTTCCGAGGGAAAGCTGAAGTCTTTGTGATGGCCTTTTTGTTGTTTTGTTGTTTTGTTTGTTGTTGTGTTGGCCTTTCATCATCCCCACTGCCCTAGCTCATTGCCTATATTACTGTTTGGTTCAGCTGCTGGCTTTGTTCTTTGATTACACAGCCCATATACCTGCCTCAGGGCCTTTGCACAGCCATCGCCAGGTTTTGCTCCTTGGGTCTTCACTAGGGTTCTATCCAGGAGCCTTCCTTCAGGACCTCCGTGTTAAAAACCAAAGGTCACTTCTGTGCTCAGATCTTGCTTTCTAATACCATTTTGTAATGAAAGGCTTCTTCAAGAAATGGCCACAAGAAGACCCACAGAGTCAACTAATCGCTGGGGCTCACAGAGCCTGGGCCACCATCCAGGGAGCATGAAGGAGCTGGACCTAGACCCACCCCACCCCCCATTTGTAGCAAATGTCTAACAAGTGGAGGGGGGAGGGGGGCTGTCTTGGTCTCTGTTCCCTGCCATTGGATCCCCTTCTCTAAGGAGAAGAGGAGAAAATGCAGGGAGGGATTGGTAAGGGTGGGGCTGGGAAGAGAGGAGGGAAGGGGGCCATGATCGGGAAGTAAAGTGAATTAAAGAAAGGAGAGAGAGAGAGAGAAGAGAGGGAGGGCTGCTCCTTGTACTTGAATGGGATGAGGGGAATGAGCCTGGAGTATCTCAAAGCATCAGAAAGGAAGGAAGGACTGAAGACAAGAACCAGGGGAATGTGGGTGTGTCAAACCATGCAGCACCAAGTGCTCACTCAGCCCAGAGAATAGGACTGGATTATAGCCCAGAGGCAAAACACAGTGACCAGCTTGTGACAAATAAGCCAATCAGTGGGAGAGAAGAGCCAAGGCTTCATGGGGCATGGGATGTCAGGAGCCCCTCAGCAAAGGCCTCACAGTATGCACCCGCCAGAGGCCAGGTCATCAGCGGCTCAGTCAAGTTAGCAGTGTGGGCCCAAGTCATGAAGAAAATGGCGCTGCCCCTTTGTTACTTTGTTACCTGGCTTCCCAGGGTGCACAATTAGTTGTGTGAGGAACAAGCAAACTATTTATTTATTTATTTATTTATTTATTTATTTATTTATGTATTTTAAGACAGGTTTTTATGTAGCCCTGGCTGGCTTTGAATTTACTGTCTACCTGAAGATCTAAGAATGCCCTTAAACTCCTGATTCTCCTGCCTCCACCTCTGGGATGCTGGAATTGTCAAGGTGTACTATTTTATTTGCCCCAGCAGGCAAATTCTAACTTTTTATTATAGATTTATATATTTTATTTGTATGAGTACACTGTAGCTGTCTTCAGACACATCAGAAGAGGGCATCAGACCCCATTACAGATGGTTGTGAGCCAACATGTGGTTGCTGGGATTTGAACTTAGGACCTTTGGAAGAGCAGTCAGTATTCTTAACCGCTGAGCCATCTCTCCAGCCCCGCAAATTCTAACTTTTAAGGATATCTACAAAATACCTGACCAGGACCCCTCAAAACTACTAGAATCATCAAGATTGTGGGATGTTCGGGATGGGAGAGAGCTGCTGTGGCCAAGAGAAGCCTCTAGAGAGAAGACAATGGGATGGAATGTGGCTGTGGAGGGGTCCTGGAGCAGAAAGGGATTAGATGAACAAAGGAAGTCTGGTGAAACAGCTGTAGAAGTTTCTATGGATCAAAATTACTGTCGGGTGTGGCAACACTCACTGGAACCCTGACACCCAGGGAGGCTGAGGCAGAAGGATGCTAAATTTGAGACCAGCTTGGGCTACATCGACTCTGGCTCAAAAATCAACCACCATTTGTGGCAATAGATGTCAGATGTCATCGATAGAGCAGCTGATGGGGAAGTCTTTGTACTGTTCTTAATTTTTGTATGAATCTACAACTACCCTAAAGTACATTCTGTTGTTTGATTGTATGTTTTTAAATCACATTCTCTAACATGGGCATAGAGAAGCACACCAGTAATCCAGCCCTCAAGAGACCGATACCCAAAGATCATGAGTTTGAGGCCAGCTTAATCTACATAGTGAGAGCCCTTCTACCCCCCAAAAAGGTAAATAAAGAACCAGCTAGGGGACTCAGGGTGAAGCATTTACGACTGCTTGCCAGGCTGAGTTCCAAGGAATTAACTCTAGTTCTCTGACCTTCACAGGCATATCAAGGAATGGGCATCCCCCCACCCCACCCCCATACTCCAGACACACATACAATAATGATAAAGCAAATATTTTAAAACCAAGTAAATAAAAGCAAATAGAAAGCAACATCGCCCGAGCTGCCCCGCCCCTCCCTGGCTTTTTCCATTTGTACCTTTTGCCACTTAAACCGCCGTACATTGACCTCACAAAGTCTGTGACCTGTCCCCCCTCTCTGAGATTTAAACTCTATAAAGGCTTCTGCCTGTTCACTGCTGTGTGCCCAGAACCCCAATCAGGCTGACAATAAATATTTGTTGAATGATAAATTTCCACAGATAGGCTGTTAGCTTTTCCAAGTGCCCCTGTGCCTAAATACATTTTCTATTGTTGTAAAATAAACACGAGATTATGCTGCAGAGCGCGGCTCTCTGTCGGCTCCTGATCGCTTTTGCCTGCTCTCCACGGTCTTTTCCCAGCCTATAGTGTTAATTGCAGGGCAGCAAATGGTTGAGATTCAAGAGGCAAAGGCTTTGGGGACGTCTGTGCCTCTGTGTCAGCTCTGCCAGGCTGCCACATGGGCAGGAGGGCCGGAGCAATGCCAGGGCCAGTGGAGGCCACTCCCTCCCTCTGACATCAGATCCGTGGGCACTAGCTCCTGCTTGGTGGTGAACTGGGTGCGTCAGAACCCAGGGATTAAAGAGATTTTGAAATCCACTGGCTTGTCTTTCACCAGCCAGAAGGCACATGCCTGAACCTTCTGACTGTTCAAACACTGTGGAAAACACTGTGTGCATACGCGGGGCAGTGCCACCCACAATGGCTCACAGCCAGGCACAGAAAGATGTCCCTGGACCACAGGGCTCTGAGAAGCTGAGCCCCGAGAAAGGGCAGACAGACTGTGGGCTGGGGACAGTCAGCTGTTTCTCTACCACTGCTGTCTGGTTTCCATAAGATGGAACCCAGGGCCTTGCACAGGACAGGCGGGCACTCCACCCAACCTGTTCTGCTGGTGGCCTGGGCAGTCCTCCGGGGGACCCACTATGTTAGAAGTGTGTGTGTGTGTGTGTGAGAGAGAGAGAGGCAATCAAGGGGTACCCTACTTTTTGCACTTAGGAGCCATCTGCTTTCAAATCCTGCCACTCTGTCTCCCTTCACGGTAGCAACGCTAAAGCTACCCGGAGGCTGTGTGACAATTCCAGTGCCGAGGATAAAAATACTCAAAGGATATATATCTCTGGAAAGTGGTCCACGTGCTCCTGGGTCCCACTAGGAACCAAGATTCCACTCCCATCCCAGGGTCCCATTTCCATGGCCTCAGTCATACTGTGTGGATGAAGCCCTGTTATCTGAGTGTCCACGCGGGTCCCCTTGCTCCAGCATCTGGAAGGAGCCCCAGTGCGCACAAGTTGGTGTTGCATGCAGTGTACCTGTCTGTGCTTGCCTGGGCTCCAAAGCATGGCCGTGTGTGTCCATTTGGCTGCTTTGGGCTTCGCTTCCTCTCCGTTTTGAGTGTGAGCTTGTATAGTGCACTGGTTTGTGTGGATGTAGTACGGGTGCGAGGCTCCTCTGTTTTCGTGGGTGAGAGGATTCTGGGAGAGGCTCCCACAAGATGTGCGCATGCTCCTGCAGATAGGGAGTGCTGGCATCAGCTCATACGAGAGCTTACGTGCGTGGCTCTGTGGGTACATGCCTAGGCATGTGCACATATGTGCGGATGCCCACAGTCAAGGAGGGCCCACACATCCGCTCCGGCAAGTCCGCCGCCCTACCCAATGTCCACGTCTTTTTGGCAGGATGGCTGGGTCCTTTCCGATCTCCCAGGTGAGCTGGCCTCTGCTTTTCTCATACTTTTCCTCATGCTCACCTAAAGTTTTCCAGAATTCTCCCCTGTGCCCCATAACCCTAGCTCACTGTTTGGAAGCGCCTCAAACGAACCAGGCTCCCAGGTCAATGTACTTTTGCTGAAGGTTTTATCTAACTCACCTTCACGGAGAGAGGCATATAGTAAAGGTCCTTCGAAAGTCGGAAGTGAAGAGACCAGAATGAGTCAGCCCAGCGAAGGACTTCACGGCATAGCCACACGAGCATGCGCGTGCGCATGCGCACATCTTCTGGCAACCTCTTCTAGAATCCTCTCATCCACAAAAAAACAAAATTGCAACAAGATCTGAAATGGTAACCTTGGTGGAAAAGGGGGCGTCTGCAGTGTCATGGGAAATGTGTAGCCTCCCTGCTGTGAGCTTCTGTCCCAGATCGTGTCTGGTTGGTCAGTGCTGTGTAGACAGGCTCCACTCGGCAGTGGGGACCTCTAGCTTGGGAAGCTCATGTATCTGAAACAGCAGGGAACCCTGGCTATATCCTGGAGAACCGTTCAGTTTCCACCCCCAAGCCTCCACGCAGCTCAGAAGTGACATGGCCCTGGTCAAGCCGTCAGGGTAGATGATGTTCTGGGCACAGGAGGAAGTACCATGGGCTCTTGGCGCTGCCTGTAGGAGGGAAACTGAGGCACTTGAGCACCTGCACCTTCCCCCGGACTGCAAGCTCTGCCCCTCAACATTGTTCTTGCCAAATCAGACACTAACCTACCTCAGTCCCAGGATCCCAGGCAGCCTCTTGGTGGTCAGGAAACCTCTAAACATCTGAGTGCGGGTGGGGTAGGGAGAGCTCAGGCCTTCCCGCCAGTCCTTTTATTTAGTAGGGTGGGGATCAAGACTTTTTTCTCTGTATAGCCCTGGCCATCCTGGAATTTCACTCTGTAAAACAAGCTGGTCTCAGACTCAGAGGTCTGCCTGCCTCTGCTTCCCGAGGGCTTGAATTAAAGGGGTGCAATACCAGTGCCTGGCATTAACCAGTCCACTCTTAATCTAACCACTGCTTTCAGAGAATAAGATGGTTGGGATGGCTCCATGCTCTCCCTTCAGTCAAAACAAATCCTTAAAATCAGGCAGACATCACACAAACACAGCCTCTTTGATGCAAATCACACAACGAGTAAAAACGATCTATTACATCCCCCCACCCCCACCTTAGTTCCACAGAATAATTTGCTATGTTAATAATTCACTATGTCAAGGTGGGCAGTGGTGGCGCACGCCTTTAATCCCAGCACTTGGGAGGCAGAGGCAGGAGGATTTCTGAGTTTGAGGTCTACAGAGTGAGTTCCAGGACAGCCAGGGCTACACAGAGAAACCCTGTCTCGAAAAACCAAAAATAATAAATTATAATAATAATAATTCACTATGTCTTGTTGAGCATGGTAGCGCACACCTTTAATCCCAGCACACAGGAGGCAGAGGTAGACGGATCTCTATGGGTTGGAGGCCAGCCTGATCTACAGGGTGTATTCTAGGACAGACATAGCTATGTAGAGAGAACCTGTCTCAAAAAAAAAAAATCGCTATATCTGTCTTGAAGGGGACACTGGAATGAGACCCAGGCCTTGGGACTGCTATGAAATGCTCTGCCACTAAACAGTCTCCTCAGATTTTTTTTAAGATTTGTTTTAATTTTAAGACAAGATCATCCTGTAGCTCAGGCAGGCCTCAGACTTGCAAGGCCTACTAGCCTCAGCTGGCCCTTCTCAGTGGCTGGAAGCCACGACTCATTTGCATTTATTTTTATTTTTTTTAAAGGTGTGTGTGTGTGTGTGTGTGTGTGTGTGTGTGTGGTGATGGCTCAGTTAATACAGGAGAGAGGGAGGGGGGAGGGAGGGAGAGGGAGAGAGAGAGAGAGAGAGAGAGAGAGAGAGAGAGAGAGAGAGAGAGAGAGAGAGAGAGAGAGAGAGAACTGAAAAAAACCAAACTTGTTTTAGGCTTATTGGAGGTGTTGGACATGTACTCGCCACAAGACTTGTATGGAGGTCGAGTTTTGGCAGCAAGTCGAGTTACTAGATGAGCCATCTTAATGGCCACCCCCTACCCCTGTCCTTTTATCCTTTTTGAGACAGGCTCTCATGTAACCCGGGTAGGCCTCGAACTCACTGGGTAGCTGAAGCTAACTCTAGCCGCCTGATCCTCCAGCCCCCTCCTCCTCCAGCCCGGATTCCAGGTGTGCACCACTAACTTCAGTTTATGAGGTGCTAGGAATGTAACCCAGGTCTCATGCATTAGTGCCTGGACTATATATCTCCAGCACCGTTTACAGATTTAAATAAAACAACACAGACACAATCATATTCTTTATATTTCCTCGGCTTGCTTTTAAAAAAAAATTGGATCCGCGTCAACACATCTCAGACTACCCTACTTTCTTTTAAATCAGCAATTCGGTGTTCCTGTCTGCTCCATTCCTTCCCTGGTGAGAGGCGTGCTGTTTCCTTTCCTTCTTTTTCTTCTTTTTTCTCCTATTTCTGAACACACAATGGTGCAACGTGCGCCTTCCAGCAGGTGTTGGGGGTGGGGCACGCGGGTGAAAGATGCACCCCGGGCGCTGCGCACGCAGGGATCAGCGGGCAGTGGAAATCACGAGGAGGCTGGGGACCACAGAGCACCGCGGGTCCCGCGTCTCCAGGCGCCCGGCTCCGCCTGCGTCGCCCCCGCCTCCAGCAGCCCGGCGCTTTTTAGCCCGGCCGTTTTTAGCGCGCCTGGAGCAGGGAGTACAGACTCCATCACCCCCGGGAAACGCGGCCATCATATTTTTGGTTGCATAAGCAAACGAAATTAGAAATCTGGAACGCGCTCAAGACCTTCGGAGGGGAGCGCGGGGCCCAGGGCAGAGATAGATAGGGATTAGGCGAGTTGAGCGGCAGGAGGATGGTTTCCTCTTTTAATTTGGGTTCCATGGACTCGGTTACGTAAGCCCTGACTGCGGGTGGGCTAGGACCTTAGGCCGCGGTCTCCACCCGCTCGCCGGAGGGCTCGGGGCTGCGGGCGCACAGCACTACCCCTCCCCCTGCACAGAACGGAAAAGCATCCGGGGACACATGGGCCTCCACTCTCACTGCCCTGGAATAACAAGCCATTGGAAGCCACCAAAATGTGTGGCATTGTGTGGAGAACAGTCTAGTGAACGAGGAGGCTGTCGTATGGCATATTATAGAGCAGAAAAAAAAATGAATGGGGGAGGCAGCAAGAACTGAAGGATGCACTAGACTAGAATAGTCACAAAAGCCAGTCTGAGAACAGCAAGAACACATGCTGTCCCTGGTGTTAAAAGACAACACAGAGACCTGCCCAGCGAAGCCCGCAAGGAGATGAGAGGCAGCTAAGCGCGCCCTGGGCAACCCCTGGAGCAGGACCCCACATCATTAAAGCACACCACCACTCTGAGGTCTACACATTTTTTAAATACCGGTCCCTCCGCTTTTGGATCTGGACTGACCTTAGGGACTCGCTTGTCACCCTTTGAATTCAGAGGAAGTGATACTGCCTGGCTCATGAGACCAGGTGATTGTCCTGAAGCTTCCTTCTAGCTATTGTGGGAGGTCCAACTGGGTTTGGGGGGGACAGTCTGTAAAAAGTCCAAGTACCCTGAGGTTGCCTAGCCAAGGAGGCAGGTCACAGCACTATAGTGGCAAGCCCAGGTGACTCTAGCCATATTACACTTTTGGATTATGGCAGCCCATCGGAGACCCCAGGTGAGAAGCGCCAGGCCTTCCCAAACTCCAGCTCCACAAAACCACCAACAAAGCAAGACGGTACACTTATGACACAAACCGAAAGAGTGATTTCACAAAGCAGAGGTATTTGTGTGTGTGTGGGGGGGGGACACAGCAATGAGTAAGCATGGTCTCTGCCCCCAATAAACTAATAATTTAATGGAGAAGCCAGACACAGAGCAAATAATTATAAAATAACGTGGTAAACTCAGCAAGGGAGTCACACCCAGGTAATAGGGGATGAGGCTGAAGAGTCTGTAATCTACGCTGGGTGGGTGGCTTTCCTGGAGCAGGTGACCTTGGACTGGCTTTGAAAGGTGAGTAAAGGTTAAGGGATGAAGGAAGGGTATCTGGGGAAGAGAGAGAGAGAGAGAGAGAGAGAGAGAGAGGATGAGGAGACCCAGAATGATGATGGGGGTGGGGGGAGCAGGCTTTATGGGAGCTGGAAAAGAAAGCTGGGTAGATGGTAGGACCTCAAATCATGGGGCAGTTTCCTGCAGGCCAAGAGCTTAGATTGACAGCAGCAGGGAGGCAGCAGGGAGGCATCAGGGCTGATGGGAGGCGGAGCTTCCTGGGAGAAGCAGGAGGGTGGGGGTGGGGGCGGGGCGGATGTGCTATGGGAGGAAGGTGGACCAGTGCTGGGTAGAAACCAGACCGGGAAGTGGGTTCCAGAGCAGGGGTTGGGAGGGATAGGGCGTGAAGAGCAGTTGGGGAATCATCAGGCCAGGGTGCCTGGCTTGGGGTGTTGCGGGTAGTTCAGCTCTAAGTTTCTTTCTCAGGTGCATAAAATGGCTGATGCATCAGCCACTTAGAAAGCCTTGAAGCAGAAGTCAATGTGAGTCCAGGAGGGGTAGCACTGTTAGCATTGATGTGGTCCAGTAGGAAGCATCCCAGTGCCGGGCTGAGAGGGGGGTGCTGGGATCTCGGCGGGAGTGGGGGTTGGGGGGAAGAGCGTTGCGGACAGCAGCTTCTCCTCGCAGTGTGAGTGGGGTGACTGCCTGAGTGTAGGTGGCTGTTGAGCTCATCCGGATAGACGAGCAGTTGGGATGTGGGACAGGCCCTGGGGCGGAGGACTCTGGGTCTGCAATTGGGAGGTTAGGGTGGGAGCCAAGAGTGATGATGAAAGGCCTGATAACTCCTGGTCACAGTTTCCTGGGGTGTGTCCCCACAGGTAGGCCACAAGAGAGCACAGGAACAAAATAGAGATATCCAGAGAGACAGATCCAAGAAACAGCCCAGTGGCCACCGTGTCACTCGACACAGTATCATTCGATCTAATCCTGAGGCCGTGGAACTCACTGACTCTGTGCCAGGCATTGTACTTGATGCCGGGATTGGAGTGAACCCTGTCCGTGTAGAGCTCAAATTAGACCCTGTGAAGTTCTTCCATTTACCACAACTCGGAGAGATTAACTTAGTCAAGGTTATGGGAGGCATTTTCTGTCTGACAGGGCATAGGGCACTACAAGGGGTGCAAGTCCACCAACCAAGGGGCACAGGCTTGTGTGGAGTCTGAGAAACGTTCAGTAAAACCAGGTTAGGCCAGTCTTCCCTTTCAGGGAACCTGGACTCCAATGGGACTTCGGAAGGCAATAGGGTTCTTGTTATCAAGACCTCATGCACTTCAGGGCTGGGCTGAGACTTGGCAACTTTTTTTGTTGTTTTTTTTTTGTTTTGTTTTTCTGAGACAGTGTTTCTCTGTGTAGCCCTGGTTGTTCTGGAACTCATTCTGTGGATCAGGCTGGCCTCAAACTCAGAAATCCGCCTGCCTCTGCCGCCCAAGTGCTGGGTTTAAAGGCGTGCGCCACCACCGCCCGGCGAGACTTGGCAACTTAATGTCTCCTTTTCACTGTGACTGTCGGGACAGTGTCCACCAAGCGCTTCAACTCACAGGGCTCTGTGTGAAATGCCTTCCAGGCTGAAGCTCGGCTGTGTGCTATGGCAGCCTGCCCATTACCAGCCCATTGTACACATGGGAACACTGAGAACCAGTGGGGTGATTATCAGCCTGAACTAAACTGCCAAGCAAGAAAAAATGCTGCAGGACTGGGCCCGTTGAATCCCAGAACTTGAGGACATAGCTACGTCCCACAGTGCTGCCACCAGAGTGGGTATGGGAACAAGGTGAGCCTGAACCTGTCGTGGGGACTCAGAACCCAGCTCTGACTGGGGAGTGTCACAGGCCTGCGGTCAGAACAGGCGTAAGTCATCGTTCCTCATACCCCATCGTTCACTGTACCCCAGGGCCCAGACATCTGCCCAGGACTTGGGACCTTCCTTCTAACCCTCAGCTTATCCTCCTAAAATAGGAAGTACTTAAGCTCAACACACCCAACCCTTTACCTTGCACACTAGGAAACAGGCACAGAGAGGGAGAAAGCTATTCAACCCTACCCCTTAAGTCTGTGACAGAACCTAGGTTAACTAACAGATGATAGAGGTCACTTTCCTTCTGTGGGCTAGACAGGGCATGAACTCATTGCACTCCCTAACACACACACACACATACCCATATATACACACATATACACACCATATACAAACACATACACGTTTTTACACATACAGATCCACATACGTGCATATACATATCATACGTGTACCATACACAAACACATGCATGCGTTCGTATACACATGCATACATGTATACACACATGTACCAGATACAGACACATATGTACATACACATACCCATACTACACATAAACTATGCATGTACACGTAGCACAAAGCAACTAAAAACAGTACCATCCTGGGCAGTGCAGGGGATGGTGTTGGTATACTAGGCAATGGTAGGGCCTACGACAAGGTGTTAGGTGTGTGCCTACCTGAGGAGGTGGCCATGCTTGACTGCAGCTTACGGAAGCCTCTACAGCTGTAGTTCTCAACTCGTGGGTCATGACCCCACAGGGGTCAAATATCAGATATCCTGCATATCAGATATTTACATTACGATTCATAACAGTAGCAAAATCACAGTTATGAAGTAGCAACAATATAATTTTATGGTTGGGGGTTCACCACAACATGAGGAACTGTATTAAAGGGTTCAGCGTTAGGGAGGTTGAGAACCACTGCTCTATGGGGAAAGCTTGCCTAGAAACACCCGCTGCACAGTAAGATGCCTAATGCAGGTCACACACTTCCCCCTCAAATTAGCAAACAGCTTTGCTTGGCTTCGAAGACACAGGCATAGGAAACAGACTAGGTGGCTCAGGACTCTAACCCTAGCCCTGGAGAGGTAGAGGCAGGAAGGTCAAGAGTTCAAATTCATCTTTAGCTACATAGAGAGTTCTAGGCCAGCCTGGGCTACATGACCATTTCTAGATAGATGAAATAAAATCAAGTCACAGTGTGGAAGAATGGCTGAGCAAGGCATCCCTCCATTCTGAGGTACACCGGCCGTCTGGTCCCTGTAGAGAAAGACTAAGGAGGCTGTCTGTGAATTCCAGGGAACCTCCCTGTAAACCTCAGGGTTCTTGAGCTGCCCAGCACATTCAGAAATCCTGATGCCCTACCTGCAGCAGGCTCATTAACCCTGTGTAGGAGCTAAGTACCAGCCTTCTTAAGAGAGTCACACAGGTTATTCCAAGGCGCAGAACAGCACCAACGTCATTGGGGCAGCTGATTAGAAATGCAAGTCCTCCACCCACCAGAGGCCTACTGAGCCAGCCCCAGGGTTTTGACGGCCTCCTGGGAGATTGGGCGACTGGTACCATTTAAGCAACCATCTCTGACCCAGGAGGTGTGAGGCTAGGAACTCCAGACATCTGACTAGAGGTATTTCATAAGAGATGTTTGATTTAGACACTTTCTGAAATAAGAATTAAAAATCTTACTCTGACTTGTTAGTTACAAAGTGTCAAGAAGCAAACAGGCAGAAGCTGGGTTGTTTTCTCTGGTTCAGTTGGAAACCCTCTCTCCTTGAATTCAGAGTTGTGAAACCTAACACCACACCACCCCCACTCTCACCCCCACCCTCTCCTTATTTTTGGGGGGACAAGGTCACAGTGTCCTCCCCCTCCCCACAGGCACATGGGCAGCACTCCTGTGTTGCCCAGGCTGGCCTGATCTCCTCGGCTCGAATGTTCCCCTGATCTCAGAATGCAAGTGTGACCACTGTGCTCTCTCTTTCCCCTGTTTCTCCTTTATTTTATTTTATTTCATTTCATTTTTTTTCCTCTTCTTCCTCTCCTTCTCTCCTTGGTCTTTTGAGACAGGGTTTTGCCATGTAGGCCTGGCTAGCTCAGAACTCACTGTGTAGCTCAGGCTGGCCCAAAGCCCATTGTAGTCCTCCTGTCTCGGTGGTGGGATTACAGATGTACCCCTCCACTCCCAGGTTTTAGACTCTCCTTTCAGTCTGGGGTCTTGAATCCTGATACACAAGGCTGGCACTAGTAAGTGCTCATTAACCCTCCTCCTCTTCTCTTCCCTTTCCTCTTAGAATGTCCAGAGCAATGGCTACTGCTGTTTTGATTTACATTGAAGCCTCATTATCCAGCTATGCTCTGTGGGAGTGGCCAGCTGTCGGGGATTATGAATTATTGTGGCTCATCCTAGGGCAACCATTGTCCTTACTGAAAAGCCTAGACCACAGCCAGAGATAGAAAAGGCAGCGCGTGAAGTTGGAGGGGAATCATGCTGGTGATTTAGTTCATCTTGGTCCGGTGTCCTGTTCCGTTTCCTTGGTTCTAGGATCCATCATTTACTTAACAAGATAAGTACCTTACTTACCAAGTAAGATCCTGGTGTGAGTGGAATAATAAAAGTAGGCCTCACATGTACATACACCATAAAAGATGGCTCTAACTTTTAAAAACGTGAACAAGGCAGATGGTTATAGGGCTCACACAGGAGCTAAAAGTGATTGCTACATGGGTCCAGCAATCTGAATTCAGTCCCCGGGGCCCATGGAAAGCAGGAAGGAGATGACCAGCATGGTTATCTTCTGACTCCCCCACGCATGCTGTGACCCACGCCCACACCCACACCAATAAACACATTTTTATTTTATGCGTATGAGTGTTTACCTTCTCGTATGCCTCAGTAGAGTGTGCATGCCTGGTGCCGTCAGAAAAGCATGCTGAATCCCCTGCAATCAGAGTTACATACACAGCTGCCATTTGGGTACTGGGAATCGAACCTGGGTCTCCTAGAAGAGCAGCCATGGCTCTTAACCACCAAGCCAACTCTCCCACTCCTAATAAGTTTTTTAAAGACAGCAATGTGAAGCCTGTGGCTCAGAAACAAGGAAACTGGGTTTTTCCTACAAGCGATGATGAACGGCAATATGGAAAACCACAGCAAGTAATATTCATGGCTTATGGATTATTTTTTAGGTTTCATGTCATAGGTCTAAAATAGAGTGTGTGTGACAATTTTTTTTAAAGCCCGGCAGAGGTGGCGCACGCCTGTAATCCTAGCACAAGGGAGGCAGAGGATGGAGGATCTCTGAATTCCAGGCTAGCCTGGTCTACAGAGTGAGTTCCAGGATGGCCAGGGCTACACAGAGAAACCCTGTCTCGAAAACCAAAACTAAAATGTAGACAAATCTGATGGTGCAGGCTTGTAATCTCAGCTGCTTGGGAAGATAGTGAAGGAAGATAGGGGGTTCAAAGCTAGCCTAGGAGTTGTGCGAGTCTGTACAAGAGCCAACATGAATAATAAATGAGCAAAATAAAGTAAAAGGAGGAAAGGTGGCCTGTGGAGATGGCTCTGCTGGCAAAGGCTTGTCCTGCAAGCATGAAAATGCCCAGAACCCATGTGAATAAAAGTGTCAGGCTGGGTATTTTGGTTTGTGATCCCAGGGCTGGAAAGAAAGAGATGGGTGGATCCCTGGGACTTGCTAAACTGTTGCAGACTGGTGAGAGACCCTGCCTCAAAATTCAGTGTGGTGCTAGGTGTATAAATGTATTGTTATTGGAGAGCAATGTAGCCATATCCACAAACATTAAAACTGCATTTGTCATTTGAGCTATATTGCAAGGTTCTCTTTGAAAGCCAACAAGCGAATAAGAAAATTTACAGAGGGAGAGAAATTCCACCATCCATAATAGCTGACAGCCTCCTCAGAGAGACACTAGCATGAGAGGCAGCTCTCTGGGAAAGCTGTCTTCCAGTCACCCCAGCTCTTAGGGGCGGAAGCTGGTCTCTGTGGGATCTAGACTAAGTAACTTGTGAAGCCTCAGTTCCAGATCTTGCAAAATGGAAAACCATGATCCTATCTCCTGCCCTGGCTCCTGTTTGGTTAAAGACTCAAATGCAAGGATCGTGGAAGGGGGTGGAAACCCTAATCACCTTAGGCCTTCCCTTGGCCTTCCCCACATACACTCCTCAACCCCAAATGCAAGGTTCTAAGCAGATCTTTACCATGCTAGCCCCGGGCACAGTGGATACCCTTTGCCTCCTACAAGGCTTTCTCCTTATTGCTGGCAAGACTCCATGCTTCAGAGAGTGGCCAAAATCTCAGATATGTCCACTGGGACCCGAGAAGTCCTCGGTGGGCAGATCCAGCTGGTGCCACCTAGGGTCATCCAAAGGGCCCCAGATTCCCACCATTAAACTCTGCTTTGTCCCTTTGAAGAAAGGAGTCCACAGAAAGGTTCACAACAGAAATGCAAAGACGTTACTTCAACAAGGTCAATGTTAACATTCAGATGGGAAATCACGACCCACACGGACCTCATTTGGCCTTCACAGGCCTTTTAAGCATCTGATTCTCCACACCCCCCACCCCCCACCCCCAAAGCCATAATCCGCCTTGTTCCGGCAGGGCCTGCTGCTTGGCTATGGCAAGACAGGTTGTGGCAGTTTCCATAGCCTGGGCCCCTGAGGGATCCTCAGAAGCCATAATTCAGAAAGCCTCAGCCATCCAGTGCCAGAGCTTGTGGCGGCAGCTTGGATCAGGAGGCCTGGAAGCAGCGAGAGCTCAGATTTTCGACACAGAGATTTTACACCTCCCGTTGGTGTGGAGAGGATTCCCCAGTCAGTAAGAGCCACGGCTGGGCAGTCATCTGGCTTTCCAAAGCATTTTCTGCATCCCCTGTCTGTGTGGGGCACAATCCGATAGGGACTTAAGGGGACTTAAGCCATTCCGTCCCCTCCACAGAGCCAGATGTGGTGGTATGTGTCTATAATCCCAACATTCGGGAGGCTGAGGCGGGCGGAGGAGTGAAAGTTTAATGCCAGCCTGGGCTACAGAGTGAGTTCCAGATTGATCCCGGTTATATAATGAGACCCTTTGTCCAAATAAAAAATAAAATAAAATAAAATAAAAAATATCCTCCCAGCTGCCTGTGTAAAAAGTATCCTGTTCCCATTTATGGATGACTAAACTGAGGTTTGGCTAAGCCAGCTCACAGGGCTACCCCACCCTTGCGCCCGCTCTGTACCCTCATTTCTTCCTCTTTGCTTTCCAGGCTTACTGAGCCAAAGAGGAAGTTCGAAGGCCTGGGTAAGACTCTCCATTTGTTACCCTTGGCTTATTGGTCACCCTGGACTTTCTCACTGGGGTCTGAGTCTCCAGGGGGTGCCCCCCCTCCCACCTCCCGCCCCTGGCCAGGACTCTGAGCTCTGGCAGCCTTACAGGGGCACTTTTCACTGGTCCTGGGCATGCCCCTGTGGGGAGGGGCGGTCTCGAAGCCGACCTCCCGCCCTCGCGTCCCAGCCTCCCTGCCTGCAGTCTAGAAGCCACGTGGTGCTCTCTCTCAAGCGCAGTGCTCGCATTCCTTGGGAGTCTCTGACACTAAAATACGGTCTCAAAGTACAGGAAGTTTGGAAAATGGAACAAAGGTGTTTGTCCCAGTGCCATGGGCTGGGCTAGTGCTGACCACCGTTGCCGACGGCACAGTTTTTCTCGCTGCTGTGAGGGCAGAAGTCCCGGGGAGTTGCCTGGTTTTCATACATTTTTTTTCCTTCATCCTTTTTGGCTTGTTTGGGACCTTTGGAAGCGGGGGGGGGGGAGCCTTCATAGTACAAGCACAGATGTCAGGAAATACTTGCTTCATGAAAGAATGACAGGCAGAGGTGGGTCGCGGTTGGTCCGGATGCCGTCTGGCTGTCGGCAGGTGCACCCAGGACAGCCTGAGAGCCACATAGCCATTCACCCCTCAGCGTTCCTGACATCATACCGTGTGGCTTTGTAGACCTTCAACAGAGACACACAGGTGGAGACGGGGGTGGCGGGGGGAGGGGTGCAGGGGGCGGGGTGGGCGACCCAGGCTCAGGGCAGCAGGCCATGCAGAGTCTCTGTCTCCTCCCAGCCTGAACAAGTAGCCCCGCCCACAGGACGGAAGAGCTGGCGTCCTCCCCTTCAGCCTTCTGGGAAGGAAAGGACGAAGGTGGCCAGGAAAGCAGGAAGGCTCGGGGTGAACCCCGAACCCAGGAAGGCCTCGGTCTTCAGCTCGAAGCACAAGACTCTGCCGTTTGCCGGCAAAGGTCATGAAGTT
Source organism: Tokudaia tokunoshimensis (assembly GCA_036184795.1). Classification (NCBI taxonomy): domain Eukaryota; kingdom Metazoa; phylum Chordata; class Mammalia; order Rodentia; family Muridae; genus Tokudaia; species Tokudaia tokunoshimensis. The sequence continues at coordinate 27,641,883 of BTHU01000010.1, read as the reverse complement.
TCTTCCTGGAGATTTCTAGGAACCGGGGCACAGGGGAGATTTTATGCACCAAGTCAAGGGCCACCTTGCCACAGGCAGTATCAAGGAATAGAAGCCTTTAAATGAGCTGGGAGCAAAGAGGCCCCTGCAGCTTCTAGGACGAAAGAGGGTGTGGTTTGAAGCTATGATGCAGGTGGCCCTGTTGGCCAGGACACTGGCTTTCCTTACTAGCCAATAGTTTTTGAAGCCTCTGTGGGCAGCCAGGAGGGAGGGGCAGACGCTGTGACAATCCCTTGGCTTAGATCCGGGTGCTGGAGGGCCTGCTAGACAGAGCAGGATTACTCTATAAAGGTAGAGTAGTGTTCTTTCTGTAAAACCGATAGATCCCAGGCTGTGGGGCCAACCTGGACTGAAGAGGCCCTCAGGATAGGCCCTTGGAACCCCCCTCCCCACCCCCTTTTGAATCTAAACTGTGTTAGGAAACCAGTAACCAGGGTCAAGCAATAAGAAACACAAAGAACTAAACAAGCCAGAGACAACATCACACACCTACAATCTCAGCGCTCTGGAGGCTGAGACAGGGGGATTTCAAGTTCAAGGTCAAAGAGCTATATAGTGTTTGAAAGAAACCCAAATCCCATGCCACCACCAATAACAAAACTCAAAGGACAAAAGGCACCCTGTTTCTTCTGTCCCCTTCCCCAGAGTTGCTGTGAGGATTCTGAGAGACAAGAGGGACTAACACAGCTAATGTACTCCATGGGGGCTTCTTTCTTCAGCAACGATTCTCAGAATGACTTGCACTCAAACTGCCAAGCCACCAATTCCTCTTCATCCCCTGACAAGCTTGTCTGCCTTTTTCATAAGATCCAGGCCCAGCAGATCCAGGGACGGAATCCCACTAACCATGCTCAAAGGCCATTAGCATCAGGGGTCCTGAACAGGTCTTCATCCCCCCCCCCTTAACTGCTGTACCCCTCCCTCCCAGACCAGGGATTGCAGACTGCAGCCCTGTCTCTCCTGTTGTGTTGTGAGTGGTGGTTTCTGGGATGCAGCGTGGGGTTTTGTCTGCCTTCCCTGCCCTGTGCCAACTCACCCAGCAGGCCTCACTGCCTTGGCAACGCATTGCAAAGTCCACACAAAGGGAAACTGCTCAGGGGAGGCTGGTCCTGCCTGACGCCTGGGGAGAGTTTCCATGGCAACGATGACATCACTAGACTCGTTTGGCTACAGAGCCAGGCTCTGAATGGAGGTGCCTGGGTGTTCACAGTGCAGAGATGTGGAGAAAGGCTTGTCAGGGGCTCAGCAACAATGCTGTAGTAGATGGGCCTGTCCAGAATTCCATATGGAGCCCTGCCCTTGACGTGCTGTGAGGGCTTGTCAGTCTCCTCACCTACAAAGGGAACCTACAGTTTATTTAAGTGAGGGTGGATTGAAACCGAGCTTACTCTGCAGGCCTGGGGTGGGGGTGGGGCACGCTGTGACGTCTCCTACGCTGGCAACTTTGAGTGATGTCCAGGGAAAAGTGGGAGCAGCCTGAGCTTTTGACCACCAGGCTCTCTGGTGCTCTATCCCTCGGTGAGCCTGGGCTTGCATGGTGAGAAGACACAATCAATTGTCAGTGGACTAATCCTTTACGTGTTGTAATGTAGAGAGATAAAGAAGGAAGACTTTAGGGGTTGGATGGTAGCTCAGAGCTTTTCTGGGTTGTCACCCTTAGTTCCAAGATAGTGACTCCAGACCTAGAAGGAAGGTGTGCCAGGCACAGGTGTCTCCCTTGCACCAGGAGGGGTCTGCGACGCAAGACAAGAGTACCCTGTGGCTTCTGGGTGGGCCCCCCTGGGTGGAGCCGTCTCTACTTTCTACATAAGTGAGCAAACCCCTGAGTCTTCTGCAGGAAATAAATAGTCAGAAGCACAAGCCTAGAGGGGCGGGACTTTTTGAGGTCAGGGAGTCTGGAGTCTGCCTGCTGTGTGTGCCAGGCAAAAGGGAAACCAGGCTACAGGGAACAGAAAGTCCAAAGCAGGGCTTCCTCTTAACGTGTATATCCAGAGGGTTTCCTAGGCCATATACCTTCCCAAACTCTCACTAGGGTCCCCATCCCCTCCCTACCTTAGTACACATGGTGGTGAGGACCCCCGAGTCCTTAGCCAGACAGCTGGGGCCAATTCTAGATGGATTCAAATGTCTACTGAGCTATCTGCTGCCCAGTTCACTCCTGCCACCAGACTTTGTCCCTTAGGGCTGTCCTCCTAGGGTCTGGGACCTTCTCAAATTATCCATCTTCAAGGAGATGGGTCGATGCCTTTCTATTGTGTTGAATTTAAAGGTCAGGGTGGCCTTGAACTCACTAGGTAGCCAAGGGTAGCGTGACCTTGAACTCTGGATTGCCCCGCTTCTACCTCCAGAGGAGTGGAATTTCAGCTGTGAGTCACCATGGCCCAGTTTCTGCGGTGCTGGGAATCGAACCCAGGGCTGCTAGCATGCTAGGCAAACAACTACCCGCTGAGCTCTCTCTATCCCAGGCCTGAGCTTGACTCTTTACTGCCATTCTACTCCGTTTCCACCGAGAACCACACTCTCTAGACGGTTACCACCCACTCCTCAGGTCCACCTGGGGGCAGAGGATACCTAGGTTGGAAGCCACCATGCTTAATAGGACAGCCCCACCCCAACACAGGTTCAGAAGGTTGTAGACCCTTGTTCTGCTTCCCTCTACCCGACCCCACCTGAGCCCGTTCTTTTACCTCCGAGGTGAGGAAAGATGTCTACATGCTCCCTGGGCCGGCACAGCTCCGTCCGTCACCTTCTCGCTCCCTGTTAGACCAGGCTGAGCTCCCTGGGTATGCACCACGGTCTGCTCCGGTCCCTTGACCTTTGCCCCTCTTGACCCAGGGGCACCCCTGGCTCGGCTGGCTCGTGCGCTCTATGGTGTTGTTTGATTTCAAACCGGTTCTGTAAAGGTGGCTCCAGTCCAGTGTCCTGGACATGCACCGTCACCTACTGAGTGCCCCGGAAGAAACAGGCATGGGGGAACAGGAAGGTAACCTTGTGGAAGGTAGCCTGCCTTCTGAAACAGAGGCACAAGAACCCCCACCCCCACCCCACCACCCACCACCCACCCCCAGAAGCAAGCTTTGTGTGCCTGCCACGCTGTCTTGCTCAAAGCAGAAGGGAGTGTTGGCTGCCTCGTGGAACTTTCTGGACTCATAAAAAAGATGGTGGTCAGCCTTGGGTCCTGGAAACCAGCCACGTTCGCTCCCTTTGCCTCAGAGATGGAGGAACTGGGTCAAAGGCAGCAGGAGACTCGTTAGTGTAATAGGACCTTGTGTCTCCACCCTTGGACAGGTGGCTCCAGGTGTGTGGGGCCTGGTGTCCCTCGCCATGAAGACTTCTGGGGAAAAGCCCAGCATAACCTCACTCAGGCCACATGCTCTGCCCTTAACAAACACCCACAGCTGGTTAAATGCCTTGGGGTGGGATGGGGGTGGGGTGGGGCTCAATTCCTATCTCTTTGACCTGAGAGTACTCGAACTCTGCTGCTGATTTACATAACAAGATTTCACAGGGCAACCAAACTAGCTTTCAGGATAGCAGAACCCAGGCTGTGGCCTGCTGTGGGCAGCTGTCCTTGGTTCAACCTCCCCCGTGGCCCTGAAACCACCTCCTACTGGCTTTTGAAAATTCTTTAGTAAAGACACCATCACCCCAGCTTGGCATCAAGGGGCCCCCATGAACGATGAACCCGCCCTGTCTCTCACGGGGAATCTGCTACTCTGAGGCTGACAGAAAGCCATGGGCGGGACTTTGGAGGGCCCACTGTGTGCCAGGCCCCACCCAAGGCTCTTTCACACACATTAAAGCATTGCTCCTTCACAAGAACCTCTGAGGAAGGTAGTCTCGTCCATTGCCGTCCATTGCCGGGGAAGCAAGGAAGCAAATGAGTCACAGCTAGGACTCTGTGGGGACAGAGGTGGCCCAGGCCTAGCTCATGAGCATGTGGCTGGCACCCACTGAGGCTAGGTGATAGGTCACATCTACCAGAGAGATGCCACCTGAAAAGAGTTATCAGAGCTGGTACTGAGGTTTGTTCTTGGAGTGTGCAAACCCTCCCAGGATCCCAGGCTGATTCCTCTCCAAGTGGCTCTCATGTTAGAGCACCAAGTCCTCAAAACTGTCCTCTTGACTTTCACGGATGCGCTGTGGCACACACATGCCCCACCCCCCACGTAGATTAAAATGTGATTAAAGGAGAAGAAGAAGAAGAAGAAGAAGAGGAGGAGGAGGAGGAGGAGGAGGAGGAAAAAGAGGACAGAGGAAGACAGAGGTTGTGGAAGGGGAAGCAACACGGTCTGTCCGTAGAGTGCGTGTCTAGCATGCATGAGGCCTTGGGTTCAATCCTCAGCACCAGATAACTGGTGATTCACACTGTGGAGGTGGAGGCAGTAGAAAAGTTAGTTCAGGACCATCCTCAGCTACAGAGCGTTCTAGGATAGCCTGGGCTGCATGAGATCCTGTCTCAAAAACGAATTCCACAAAGTTGTTCTCTGACTACCACATAATGTGTCGTGATGTTCATGAGCACACACAAACACACACATACGTAAAACAAATATAAAAACATATATATTTCTCTCTGTAGTGTGTAGCCCTGGCTACCCTGGAACTCACTCTATAGATCAGGCTGGCTTCAAACTCAGAGATCTACCTGCCTCTGCCTCCCAAGCACTGGGATTAAAGGTATGTGCCACCATGCCTGGCTAAACATAATTGTAAAAATAAAAACAAAAAGAAATTTGGTTTTGTGTCTGGACCTTTCACTGGGACTTTGACACTTGGCACAAAGTCCCCCATATTGTCTTTCCTTGTCTCCTGAAGGATGTCCTGCCTGGTTGGACATTGCGCAGGAGGGGAAGAGACCCTGGGACAGAGAACAGAGGGAAAGGCCTCTCTTGCCTGGCACATGACTGTAGCCCAGGCCCACCAAGAACATTTGATGCTTGAGAACCAGACCTTCTCTCCAGTGTCAGGGAAAGCCTCGGCCCCTGCCCTAACCTGTTCAACTTCTGGATCAGCCATGTTTAGCCAGGCCAGAATGACTCAGAAGTGAGCTTACAACCTTCTGTCTCAGTTGTACCACCTGTAAAATGGGCATAGCAGCTTTTGGTTAAGAAATCCCACAATGAAAGGCCTTTGGTAGTTGTGCGCTGTCATTAAATGGTCAGTCTTCCTGATTCTTACTCATCTGGCTGGGAAGACATACTAAAGGGAAAGATCTGAGGGAGGGATAAAAGACAGAAGTGCTGGGCCTGGTGATTCACACCTGTCACCCAGCACTTGGGGGACTGAGGGTCCAGGATCTCCAACAGTTCAAAGCTAGCCTGGACTACACAGTGAGCTCCAGCATATCCTGAACTACTGAGTGAGACCATTTCAAATAAAGAAAAGAAAAGGAAAGAAAAGAAAAGGAAAGAAAAGAAGGGACTGGTGAGATGGCTCAGTGGGAAAAGGGGCTTGCAGTGCAAGCCTGAGAACCTGGGTTGGAAACCCCAGAGTCCACATTTAAAAACAAAACCAAATCTCCAGTGTTGGGTTCAGTGAGGGACTCTGTCTCAAGGGAATGAAGCTGAGAGTCACAGAGAAGGCATGAAACATCTTCCTTTAGCTGCCACACGTGTGAGGGCACACATGGATACACACACGGATGCACACACGGATACACACATGGATGCACAGACCACAAAAAGGAGTGGGGGGGGGAGAGAGAGAGAGAGAGAGAGAGAGAGAGAAAGAGAGAGAAACATCATCTGCATCTGAACTCTCAGCTCGATGTAAGCTGGTGCTACTGAACTCCTCAGTGTAAACTGGGGACGAATTCCTTGTCACCAAGACAAGTTACCATTTAACCAACCTATGGGAACTGGGGTCAAACTCTCCCAATGACAAAACAACTGGGCCTGTTTGCTGGGGTTAAATAGCCCAGTGGAGCCTGGCATATGACTCTCCTCCCACAACCTCCCACCTGCCTCCTGCCCTGCCCACTTCTGCGTGGTGACCTTGCCCTCCAGGGCAGTATGGGAGAGAGGTGACTTGGAGGGGCAGAATCAAGGCCTAAGGCAAAGCGACATTTAAATAGGGGTGAGCTGGGCTAGATGTGGCTCCGTTGGTGAGTGATTGCTCAGTGTGCTCGAATCCCTGGGTTCGATTCCCCAGCACCGCATAAGTCTGCAATGAGTCAGTCCAGTGGTACATTGCCTTTAGGCCCAGCACTCTGGAGTTGGAGGCATGAGAATCAGAATTTCAAGGCCATCTGGTCTACATAGGAAGTTTAGACAGTCTGGATTACAGGCAAAGACCGAGGTGGAACGAGAAAGAGCGGCGGGGCTGGGAACCAGGGATGGACTGACGGACCAGGCCAGGTGAGCTGTGGACAGTTGCTCCGCAGGCTTTCCTTGCACTATAGTTGAGGGTTAGCCCCACAGTGCACCCTCATCTTTGATTCCCTAAAGCCCAGTGTTTACTGTTGGGCCCTGGCTCTTCTCTTTAGGAACCCCAAAAGGGTGAATCAAGTCAAGGTTTACCAAGCGTCTGTGTGGGATTATATTTTGCTATATTTAAGGGGAAAAAAAATCCATGCCTGCAACGGGAACATATTATATTTGTCCTCCTTAAAGTTTTAAATACGTTTGCATGGTCAAGTGTCTTACATCCAGAGGAGAGTACAGGGGAATTCATCAAGCAGCCAAACACCCATTGCTAAGCTTAAACAAATGGCAACGCTTGGCCGTATTCCCTTTAGGTCTCTTTCAGTGAATTTTAAATATTAACGGCAGAACTGAAGCCACTTCCTAGTCCTCACCTCTTCTCTTCAGAGGAGACTGTGACCTGGGAACTGGTGGCCGCACTTCAAATGGCTCTGTGCTCTTCTGTTGCTGTAGTACTGCATGCCCAGAAGGTGACAGGCGGACATGCGGCAGGGCGGGTGACGTGCCTCAGTGGGTAGAATGCTTGCTTAGCCTGTTGAAGCCCTGGCTCTGTCCCCACAGCACTGCATTTAACTGGACACAAAGACACAGAGCTGTAGCCCCTGCACTGAGGAGGCAAAACCACCACGAGGACCAGGAGTTCAAGGCTATATGGTTGGCTACAGTGAGTTTGGGGTCAGCCTGGGCCACGTTGAGACCATGTCAGGGGGAAGGCAGGCATTGAGGCTGGCTGGCTTGGCTGGAGTTGAGATGTGTGTCCATACTATAGGCCTACCCTGTGAGTTTCCCACAGAACAGGAGCTGGGACGGTTACAGGCTCCCACTTTTCAACACCACGGTCCCCCTCCCTGTGGTTTACACCCTGGGGCTTCAACAGGCCATTGCCTTTTGGAATCTGGGACTCGCTGCTTGAAGGTCGTGAGTCTAATGGAAACCCTCACCTAACAGAAGAAGAGACTAGATCCCAGGGAGAGGAAGTAGCTTCCTCCAGGCCACGCAGTCAACAGAATGGCAGGACCTTCTGATACCCTGAGGCTCTGACCTTTCTCACAGGCCAGTAAGGAAAGGCACATGGTCACCCAAACCCAAGGGATAACTTACTTGCTCCTGCTTCTGGCAAAGGCAGATAGGCCAGAGGAGACCAAATAACTTCATCTATGAGGAGTGGCCGGTTGCAGTAAGAAGTTCGAGATGGGTGCTGTTCAGTCAGCTGCCCTGCGTCATATGTGGTTGTTGGTGTTGGGGAGGTTGTTGTAAGCTGAGGTTTGCTGAGAGAATAGGGTTTGGTTCACATTTGTTCATTTGTTGTGGTGCCTGGGATTGAACCCAAAGCCTTCCATGAGCTAGACAAACGCTCTACCACTAGCCTGTGGCCCTGGCCCGAGAATACTGCATACAAGGTTTGGAAGACTTCATACAAAATAAAATATCTAAAGGTGCTCTTTATTTTTATATGGATTGTCTAGGGAAACAAAATTCTAGACATGTTAAGTAAAATATAGCCCTACAATTAATTTTACCTGGTTTTGTTTTTACTTTAAAAAACACAACTATTAACAAATTCCCCACTCTCTAAGTAGTTTACATTAGATAAACAGAATTGCCTTCGACCTTACATACAATGACCAGAAGACTTGGGGAGAGAGAGGTGACCTTCATCTCCACTTTCGGGCTCCTGGCCTGTGCAGACCGGGGAATCTGGATCACACTAGAACCTCTCCCAGACCGAGCCCCTTTCCTTTTAGGTATCTGAGAGGGGTGTCTGTTGGGCCACATGTCATCATTCAAAATTGAATGTTGAATCTGGGCTTCCTCCTGGGCCTGCACACCTCTTGGTCGTTGTTTTGTTTTGTTTTGCTTTGTTTTGTTTTGTTTTTGAGACAGGGTTTCTCTGTGTAGCCCTGGCTGTCCTGGAACTCACTCTGTAGACCAGGTTGGCCTGGAACTCAGAAACTCGCCTGCCTCTGCCTCCCAAGTACTGGGATTAAAGGCGTGCTCCACCACTTCCTGGTTTATACCACTTGGTCTGAAGGGGTTGATTCTCCACGGGGGAGGGGTGTCTCCTGGGGAGGCATGCATGAATGCTCCTGCAGAGACAGGTGGCTGCTGGAAGGCCCGAGTCTCCGGGGACAGTGACTCCGCATTGACATGGGCGATGATGCCCATCCTGGTGGACCAATCATGGGCCTCCTTTCTGACTTGCACTATTGCCCAGGCTCTGCTGCTCCAGCTAATTATTTTCTTCCCTTGAGCTGGCAAGACATGACACTTCCCTATTGGAAATGTTCATCTGCTGTCTCGCTAAGTGCTGGGAGTTGTCAGCCAGTCGCTTCTCCCTCTTCAGGCAGATGTATGTGGGGGTGGGGGGGGCACATATGATCAGGAGAAAAGATACTGTACTGTTCAGTGCATGAGGTATGTAGAAACTGTTTCTCCCTCTGGAGAGAATAGAAACCACATAGAAACAATTGGGGAGGGGGTCAGTCTATTGGGGGCAAAAATACAAATAACACAACAGAGCCGGGTGGTGGTGTACACTTTTAATCCCAGTACTTTGGAAGGCAGAGACAGACAGATCTTTGTGAGTTCAAGGCCAGCCTGGTCTACAGAGTGAGTTCTAGGATAACCAGGCTACACAGTGAAACCCTGTCTTGAAAAAAAACAAAAGAAAAAACAAAACAAACAAATAAAAACCACTAAACCACAGTAGGTACCCTCACTAGCAGATGTTTATGACTGTGTGCATGTGTGCACCAGTGTGTCACAAAAATAATACAGATGTACGTAGATACTCAAGTCATCACAAAGTCGTTTGGCTTTTTTTAAAGATTGACACCTGATCTATCTTTCACCCTTCGCATATCCAAAGCTGGGAGCTGGTCAGAAGTCCTGGAGCCCTCCCTGCCGCCTGGCCAGTCTCAAGAGAACTGAATTGCAGAAAGGTTGTCGACAGACAACTCTGCTGCAGAGACCAATAGCAAGGAGGAATGCGCATCGGCTTGGAGAGGTCACTATCTTCGCCATATGATACATCTAACCGGGTTCATCAGGTGCAGAGCTAACAAGACGCTGTCAAAGTGCTCTGTGGAGATTAGACGGGAACTCGGGGACGTTTCCTATGAAGGATGGCGATGACATAGTTTATTTATAAATATAAAGGTATGATGATACTGTTGTTGCTTTACTCAGCCGACACCGAGAAGTTTTTCTCTTGTCATTGTGTTACTTCCGTGGGGCTCTGAAGACCATTTCCTGTGAGTTTCTGTGTTGTTTCTCCATCATTACCACCCCTCCCTCCCCAACCATCCCTGCCCAGACCACAGGCCAGCGACAAGCTCTTCTTGTCTACCTGCCCTGCACAACTATGCAGAATTCTGGGTTCTGATGAGCGGCTGTCCCTCATCAGAATTCCCAAGAATGGAGGGGAAACCCCAAATCAAACCAACAATGACTGCAGTGGGTGGTGGCACATTCCTGTAATCCTAGTACCTACCTGTGAGGTGGAGGAAGGACGGTAGGCGTAGACAGCCAGCCTTAGTTACATCAAATTCAAAGACAGCACAGGCTATGTGAGGTCCAGGCTCAAAGACAGGAAAACTTAAAGAGGGAAGATAAGTTTAGGATAAGATAAGTTGTGCTGTCCCCAATGACAGATTAGGAGGAAGCCGTAGCCGAGTAGCGTGCCTCTTGCCGCGTCCCTGGCTGGCATATGTTCTCTACACTCTGGGGACACCCTAGGGCCAGGCAGTGAGGACAGCAGGGGGTTAGGCTGTGGGCTTGCCTAGAGGGACATGGGCTGTAAACGGTGGTGAGCAGGGTGGGGGTGGGGTGGGGGGTTGTGATCATAAAAAGAGAAAGAGGTTAGAGAATATGTTCTGTGGCGGTGTGGGGGGAGGGGGTGCCCCAGCAGTCCCATGCCGAGGCATCCCTTCCCCCTGAGGGACCAGACACACACTGGCATAGCATAGAATAGAGTTTATTCAGGGCTTGGGGAGGAGAGTTAAGGGGGTAGTAGAGGGAGAGAAAAGCAGAGAGGGGGAGAGAGTAGAGAAGCAGAGGCCGGCCATGACCATGTGGAGAGAGGGGGGAGGGAAGGAGAGCCCAAGAGGGGGCAAGAGAGAAGCTGAGAGTGAGAGAGGTAAGAGAGAGATAAGAGAGAGAGGAGGGGGTGAACATCCCCCTTTATAGTAGGCCAGGCCTACCTGGCTATTGCCAGGTAACTGTGGGGTGGAGCTTAGACAGAACCCTAACAGGCGGTGGGGGGTGGGGGGTGGGGGATGGGGGGTGGAGGTGGTTCAGTAACAAGGACCAAAGTTCAAATGCCAATGGCTCACACTCTGGGGACGGGACCTCCAATACCGTGGTCTCCTCTGAACCTCGGTATCTTCATTTACAAAATGAAGAAAAGGGTTCAGATCCTTCTAAGAATCAAGAAAGCTGATGTCAGCGACAGTCTGATGCATGGGGGTAAGCTCCTGTCCCCTTCCCAGAAGGGAACAAGAATTGAGACAGAGATGACAAGTTTGGTAGCCCATGCATCTGGGTCAAGGACTTGGCTCATGGGTAAAAAATGGAGCAAGGGACCCCTGCTTTCTAATGAGTCTTCTTGACTCGTTTGCCTTTGAGGTGGAGTCTCACTATGCAGTCGTGGCTCCGATAAGGTGGTTTCTAGATACACATCTGAAACTCCCGGCAATCCTTCTGTCCTTCTGAAGGCTGGGATTACAACAAGCCAGCTCCAGCTCCCAGTGAATTGTTTGTTTTGAGAAAGGGTCTCACTGTGTCACCCTGGCTGTCCTGGAACATGCCATGTAGATCAGGCTAGCCTTCAGCTCACAGAGCTCTACCTGCCTCTGCCTCTGCCTCTGAAGTGCTGGGATCAAAGGTGTGTGCTGCCACAACCGGCTTCAACCTGTCTTGATTAAGGGACACCCTGAAAGCAAAACCCCACAAATTCATTTGAAGACTAGCTGTAGGGAACCCAAATTTCCAGTGCAAGGAGAACCCCGGGATTGTCCCAGATTTCCCCACAAAGCTTCATGTGGCCATTTCGTGGTGCTTTGGTTTAGGAAAGAGTCACACCCTAGTCTGGGCTACAGCCGCAGGGGTAGGGTGCCACTAGGCAGCCCCAAGTGAAAGGGAATAGAGCACAAGGAAGACAAAATCCTGCCACCTTAGCACCTTGCCTGTTCTCGCTGCTGTCACTAGCAGAGGACAAAGAGAGGTTGTGTGTGAAAGTACTTTGTGTTCCTGTGGCAGATGGCCAGCAGGGAACGCTTGTCACCTGGCTGTGCTGGGATTGCAAACTAGCAGGGCAGCCTCTGGATGAGGCAGAGGGCTGGAGGGGACTCATCCTCAGGCTCTGGGACACAGGGTCATCTGGGCTGAAGAGCCATCAGGGCCCCCAATGTGCTCCTCAGCCGGCTTTCAGGTACACAGAGGTCACTCAGCTATCCTGGATTGAGTTCTAGCTCTGGCCTTCTCCAGACACAAGGGGCTAGCAGCTGTCTTCCTCTGTGCCCGGCCTCGCCTGGGAAATGGGGCCAGTGTTCATCTTGCAATGCTACTGCGGACGCAGATGCAAGTCCGAGCTGCCTGCTGAAAATGGCAGCTGACTCAAGGGACAGACCATCAACCCAGGCCATTCCTAAGGACGGTATACATACAATAACAATTCTTTCCAGAAATACCTGCTGAACGTCTGAGACAGGCTAGGCATGGTGCAGGGTGCTCTTGGAGATCTGAGCCCCGCCCTCCTGGAGGAGGCACACAAGAGTAATTCTAATGTAGCCTAGGCTACGGGAAGGGTGTTGCAGAGGGGCATGTTCAGAGAGGGCATACTTGGAGGAAGTGGCATTTGAGCTGGGTCTGGGCAGCACTGGGGACTGTGGGGGCAGGTGAGGTGAAGATGACTGTAGCCGCACAGAGAACGACGCAGAAGTAGACAGGGGATGCAAGGTTAGGGGTTATTGTCCCCCCCCCCCCAGAAAAACATGCCACTCACTTCTGCCAGTTGATTGACCGTGAGAACAGTACTTTCGATTCCTGGGTCTCAATTTTTTAATGCACCATGAATGGCCCAATGGAAGGTCCCCATCTTTTCCTCCCAGACCCTAGGTAATCTATTTATTCTCCAGTCTGCCTCCCATACACGTGAAGGTTTCTGTGAGGCTGTGGTGGCTTGAGGGTGGTGGAATAGACGGGAGGGCTAACCTGTGGTCCAGGAGGCTGTGCAGCCCAAGTGGAAGGGTTGAGGAGGAAGTAGCTATATGGAAGTAACAAGAGTCACTACAAAGACTTGGAATCCCACCTTTGAAGGGCTGTGTGTGTTTATATTTGAGCCCTGGGTCAGACACGGAGTCTGGGTGATTGATAGTCACCATGCAAGGCTGGGGACTTCACCCAGAGGGAAAAGATGCATTGGTTTGGAATGACTGCCCCAGGCCACCCAATGTGATATGGTGACCAGGACACAAGCCACGGATCTGGGAGTTTCTAGGCTGAGGAGAGACTAGAAACCCAGCTCTGCCTTGTCCTACTTAGGATATTCACTCTGATCCAATGAGACCCAGGGTTGTCAAGGAACAAAGAGACAGAGAGAATGGTAGGGAAGTAACCATCCAGGGCCTCAATTTACCCATCTGTGAAATGGAAGGATGTCTTGAGGAGTGGACTAAGGGGCCTTCACTTTGCACTTCTCACCCCAATGGCAGAGCGGTCTGTTTCCCCGCTGGTCTCCTTGCCTGCTTTAGTCCCCAGAACTCAGATTGTGTCCCTTCCTGCAGTCATTAGCTCTGAATTACCCTCTCCCCACTGCTACCTGTGGCTGAGGAGCACGGGGGCTTGGAGGTGATGCAGACTAGAATCATCTGGGTAGGCCATTTTCTACTAGCAGCAGAGAAGGGGGGCCTGATGGTTGACTGATGTGTTAGCCAAAGGGCCTGCTAACCCCACTCAAGGCAGGAAATCACTTTTACGTTTTAGTTCAGCTTCCAGGCTCCGTCCATTTCTAAGTTCTCACTCCCCATCCCAGACCAGCAGTGAGGAGGAGGAACCTGGAGCTGGCTTTACCTTTGTCAGAGTCTAACAGACAGCGGATATTTGTTTATGTTAAGGCTATGCAGGCTTTAACTGAACGTCAAGTTCTTTGCTGGAGTTTTAGCAGGGTAAGCATATGAGGTGACTATACATTTGTTCAGCAGCTCATTCAGGATTCTGTTCTGTGGGCAGTGAGACCACGACACCTGAAGGAGAAGCCCTGACTAGGCTGCTTTCCTACCAGGCCAGCCTCTCCAATTATAATCCTGGATGGTGTTATCTGATGGCCCTGAAAATTTCAGACATGGAGTCAGCTCGTGGTGTGTATGAGCATGCATGTGTGTGTGCCTGTTCGTGCATGCCTCTGTGTGAGTGTGTGTGTGTGTGTGTGTGTGTGTGTGTGCCTTTGTGCCTCTGTATGTGTCTGTGAGTGTGTATGTGTATGCCTGTGTGTCTCTGTGTGAGAGTGTGTGTGTGTGTGTGTGTGTGTGTGCCTGTGTGTGCCTGTGTGCCTCTGTATGTGTCTGTGAGTGTGTATGTGTATACCTGTGTGCCTATGTGTGTGTGTGTATGAGTGTGTGTGCCTGTGAGTGTGTGTGCCTGTGTGTATATACCTATGTATATGTGTGTGTGCCTGTGTGCCTCTGTGTGTGTGTGTGTGTGTGTGTGTGTGTGTGTGTGTGTGTGTGTGTGTGTAGAGGAAGAGGGAATATAGAGAACTGGGATAGTACAAAGGTCAAAATGTGACTAGGCCTGATGGCATAGTCCTATAATCCTAACTCCTCAGGAGGTGAGGCAGGAGGATTTTATGTTCAAAGTCTAACAGGGCCACTTAATGAGATCCTGTCTCAAAACAAATAAAATAAAATAAAATAAAATAAAATAAAAAGAGAGCCAAAGAGGTGTGTGTTGGGTGATTCCACTAAGCCCAGCATTTGGGGGCAGGATGACCTGGAGTTCAAGGTCACTCTATAGTATATAACCAGTTGGAGGTTAGCCTAGGCTACATTCAACAAGCAAAGGACAACAAAACAGAGCAAGACAAAACAAAACAATAGCAAACCAAGAGGGCTAAGGATATAGATCTTTGGTAGAGCTCTTACCTAGCAAGTTCAAGGCCATCGGTTCATCTCTAGGACAGGAAGGGGGTGGGCTGGTAAAATTGATCTTTTTTAAAAAATAAAATAAAATAAATGAGATACCATGCAAGTGGCAAAGTTAGGCAGGAGTAACCCCAGCAAAACTGGGCCAGACCCTAGCCTCTGGTCCTGAGCCCCATCTCCGGGCCAGACCCTAGCCTCTGGTCCTGAGCCCCGTCTCCGGGCCAGACCCTAGCCTCTGGTCCTGAGCCCCGTCTCCGGGCCAGACCCTAGCCTCTGGTCCTGAGCCCCGTCTCCGGGCCAGACCCTAGCCTCTGGTCCTGAGCCCCGTCTCCGGGCCAGACCCTAGCCTCTGGTCCTGAGCCCCGTCTCTGGGCCAGACCCTAGCCTCTGGTCCTGAGCCCCATCTCCGGGCAGCTGGTGGCTCTTCTTGTGTGGGGAAGATTGGGGAAGAGGAGGAATTAACTAATTTTGTATGTTCAAGCTGTGACCAACAGCCATCTGGGAGAGAAGACAGGGGATCCCTGGGAACGCACAGCCTGTGAATGGAGAGACTGAGCAAGGCAGGAACACAGGTGCAGGTGACAACAGGAAAGGGGGGGTTGCTGACACAGAGTGATAGCCAGAACCAAACAGAAGAGAGGGGCTCCCGGAACCCAGAGGACTCCATGAGGCCAGACTCCTGCTGAGCCAGACCTGATAGGGCCCAGCGGTCTCTGCTGGTCTCTCTGTGACTCAGATGAGTCCTGAGATCTGAAGGGAGGCGTTTGGCTTCGGCTGACTCTAGCCAAGCCTTCGGCCTTTCTTCTCTTTCCCCACTCATTCCTCGTCCACGTGGGCTTTTCCTCTGTTTCTTCAGAACCAGCCCTGTTGACAATCCTGCCCATCGGCTAGGAGCCTGAGCATGTGGAGGAGCACTGGGCCAAGTGGTCAAAGTCCAGGGCTCAGCGCTGGCCTGTCTCTGCCTTCCTGGCCCCCTCTAGGGGCTGCAAAGGGAGCCCCACTCAGAGTAAAGGTCTCCGCGACTATCCAGGCTGAAGCCTTACTTTTCCAGCCCAGTCTGCTGCCCGAGGATGGGGTGGCTCAGAGCTGCCTCTCTTGGCCACCTCCCTCTGCTGTCCCAGAGCTGAGGAGAACCTGCCCCTGGGGAAATGGCCCAGACCTTCTTGTTCAGCCAGAAATTCCAGCCTTTGAAGGATCCGGGTGGAGAGGGGCCTTCTTTAGGCTGCCTTTCTAGAGCTCTTTTCCAGCCTGGTATTATAGCCCAGCCTTAAAGAAGACTTCCCTGGTCTTTAATAGGGTTTTCTGGAAAGGCATTGGCCTGAGCCACCCTGATGTAGGGAGGTTCTGTCCCCCTCACCCAGGTTTTTTGGGAAGGAAAGATCTCTGGTTGGCTGGGAACTTGCTATGTAGACCCAGGTGGCCTAGAACTTGTGGCAATCCTCCTGTCTCAGCCTCCCAAGTGCTGGGATTACAGGTATGTGCTACCACCACCTGTTTTAGGAACACGTTTTAAAAATCAGCTTTATTGAGGTCTCTTTACATGAATGTTTCCACTTGAGGCACACTGACCAAGGATAGATACAAGTGAATCAAGTTGTAGAACGTTTTCGACATGGTACACGCGTCCTCTATGACTTTTCCCCGATCACTAGGGTCCCCGAGGCATCCACACAACCGGGTTCACCACACATCAGCTCGTATGTCTCATGTTCATCATGGTGCACCTGCGAGTCACCTGCGACATTGCACGGATCAGTAGTGCTTTAATGGTAGGATGGGACTCCACTTTACGGGTCCATTTTATTTGTTTATTCATCCATTCACCTGGGTTTAGATATTCTGGCTATTTCTGGTTTGGGGTGTTATGAATGAAATGCCTCTGAACTTTTACATTTGAGCCTTTGTGTGTGTTATGTTAGTCACAAAAGTAAGGTAGTTAAGTCCTATGGTTTGTTTGTTCTCTCTCTCTCTCTCTCTCTCTCTCTCTCTCTCTGTGTGTGTGTGTGTGTGTGTGTGTTTTCCAGGATCAAACCAGATTTCTCCTTGGTACTCTTTTTTTTAAACTTTAGATTTATGACAGCACTTATAATAACAGCAGATCTATTAAATTTCTCCATACAATATATTTTGGTAGCATTTTTCCCTTTTCCTTGACTCCTCTCAGATCCTTCCCACAACTTTATGTTCTTTCTCTGTCTCTCTCTCTTAAAAAAAAAAAAAAAGGAAGTCAAAACACACAGGCCAAAGATCAATAGGATAACAAAAAATGAACCAAAAAGTCTACAGAAGTACCATTGAGTTCATTTTGTGTTGGCCAAGTACCGTTGGGCATGGGGCTTGCCCTAGAGAGTGTTTGGTATACCCAGTGACACTGGATATAGGAAGAAAGACTTTCCCTTTGGTAGCAGGTGTCAATGGCAGGTCGCTTCTTGACTGGCTAGGGGTGAGGTATTGTGTCCATCTCCCGCTCTCAGTGCTGGGACTTGTCTTGAACCCATGCAGGTCTCATGATGTGTGCTGCTGCAGCTGTGGGTCTGTGTGTACATCAGTTCTGTTGTGTCTGGAAGACAGTTTCCTTGGAGTTATTCATCACCGCTTGGCCCTTGGATTTTTGAGAGAAGGTCTTGCTGTGTGGCTCCAGCTGGCCTGGAACTGTCTACCCTCCTGCTTCAACCTCCCGACTGCTGGGATAGATGTTTCATTTCCTAAAAAACTACGCAACTGTTTCCCAAAGTGACTGTGCCACCTACAAGTAGGAAGCGACTGTGACTGTAATGTCCCTGCCCAAATCCTGACCTTTTCTCTGCCTGAGACCAAACGGGGAGTTTTGATAAGGTGGTGTGGTACTTCCAGTTGTGGGAGTGGGGCGGGGGAGTTTTCCTTCCCCAGAAACCATCGCTCTGCCTCCACAGAGTCCCTGAATGAGGTTATGGTGGCCCGGCTCAGCAGAAGAGAGCATACACATCTATTTATACCTGAGTTTAAGCAGATACAGTGTCGGCTGGAGCTGTCGTTTATTTCCCCTCTGCTCCCTCCTGCCACCCCGAGACTGTTCTTAAACAGAGTTGTTGCTGAGGCAGCCTGTTCCTGCCTGCAGCCACCCCCATCCCCTTAAAAAAAAAAACCAGGATACTCAACGCCTGTATTCCAAGTGTTCCTTCCCGTCAGCACAGGCTGAGGATTGGGCCCGACCACATGCAGCTAGAGAACTTCGTGTTAGGGCTGTGAGCGTCCCTGCTCTTGCTCCCCTGTGTGACCCATCAGGCCCGCCTCACCATCAGACACCAGGGAGCTCAGCTTCCCTGACTCTGCTCATAGAGAAAGGCTGAAGCCTTGGCGTGTGTTCAGATACCTTGCTAATGCCTCAAAGGTGGGAAAGCGCAGGGAGAAGGAAGGGGTGGATGTCGGAACAAGAGTTAAGGCCCCTTTAATTCCAGCTCTGGGGAGAGTGAAGGAAATAGAACAGCTGGGATTGCACACCTGCCGAGCCTGTGGTAGTCCCTCAACACACACACACACACACACACACACACAGACATATACATACCTCAAACACACACACAGTATATATCACAGAAACATACCACATACACGCCCCATATACATACCCCCCACATATACCATACCACACACACACATATCATATACCACCACCATACATACAACATGTATACACAACACATACACACCACACACATATACATGTCATACACACACACACACACACACACACACACACACACACACACACACACATGTATGCATGTCATCTTCACCCATTACCCAACACCCACCTTAAAGTTTGAGGGCCAGGCTAACAGATGATTTCTTTAAGAACAATCTAATATTGTAAGACTTGGGATGTTCTCATTTTCTCTCTCTGTCTCTGTCTCTCTCTCTCTCTCTGTGTCTCAGCTTTTAAGAGAGTTAAGCAACCGCTCTCATCTACCTGGGAAGACAATCTCATCCAGGTGCCTGGAGTACCACGCTCAGATGCTCCAGGGCTCTGTCTTCTAGAAGGCACTCGCTGGGCAGTAGGAAACCAAAGCATGAACTCTAACATGGAAAAAATATGCAGGAGGGACCATTCTCAAAATACAGCAAAAGCACTTGCCAGGCAGACCTATGGGCCCACATGCTCTGTTGCTATGCTTTATGTGAGACAGGATCTAACTATGTAGCCCAGGCTAACCTCTAGCTTACTTTGATCCTCCTGTTCTAGCTCCTAAGGACTGGGATTGCAGAAAACAATCATGTTTTAAACAGACAATGTTATCCAAGGTTTGGCTGGGATGGTGAGCCTGGGATGCCATCCCCCTGTGATGTGTCACCTGTGAGGTGTCAAAACATTTACTGCTGGCCGTGCAGTGGTGGTGCACATCTTTAATCCCAGCACTTGGGAGGCAGAGGCAGGAGGATTTCTGAGTTCGAGGTCAGCCTGGTCTACAAAGTGAGTTCCAGGACAGCCAGGGCTACACAGAGAAACCCTGTCTCGAAAAACCAAACCAAACAAAAATGTGTACTGCTATTTGTTATATTCAAAGATTAGTGCCAGGCATGGTGCACACACCCTTAATCCCAGCACTCAGGAGGCAGAAGCAGGTGGATCTTTGTGAGTTCCAGGCCAGCCAGAGCTACACTGTGAGACTATGTCTGCGAACAAATAAACAAACAAACAAACCCCTTTATTATTAGCTATCTCATTAGCTAACCCTTCCTTCAAATTGGCTTAATGTAATCATGAGCAGTTCACAGTAGCTCCAGCCACACGTGGGTATTTTCACTAAAGTTTGTAAATTAGCGGGATGTGGTGGTAACACTTGTAATCCCAGTCCTGGGATAGAAGCAGAGGGATCAAGAGTTCTAACTCACCCTTGACTACATAGAATTTGAGGAAGCCTGGGCTACGTAAAACCCTGTTTCAAAAAATAATAAATAAATAAATAGCAAGTGTGTAAATTAAAATCAGATGAAATTGTTCATAACTTCTTGTTGGCATCTTCTACATTTCAAATGCTCAGTTCTCACACGTGATAAATATACCCCACAAGCCATGGCAGCCCGAGGTATTCCTGCCGCCAGAGACATTCTATTGGAAATGGCAGGTTTAAACACTCTCTGTAGTTCCAGCTTTATCATTTAGAACACTCTGTATGACATCTATACGTGGGCTTTATCTTGGCTGGGCCTCAAAGAACAAAATACCTCAGAGATATGGATCTCTGCCCCCAGAGATCTGCAAACCCAGGACAGCACTTTGGCAGGCAGGACTGAAGAGAGGAGAGGGCAAAGATTATGTTGTGTAGTGAGGGGCCCATGAGGGCAGGAGAGAAAAGTAGAGGGGACCCAGGGAAAGTGGAAGGAGGGTGCAGACTCCCATGGGAGTGCTAAGGAATGGGGGTGCTTCTCAAACACTCACAGAGAATCAGTAAGGACTTATTTAACTGGACCCTGAGGGTGGACAGAAGTTTTTCATGAGAAAGCCAAAGGGGGGGGTGAGGAGGGAGGAAGAGAGAGAGAGAGAGAGAGAGAGAGAGAGAGAGAGAGAGAGAGAGAGAGAGAGAGAGAGAGAACTGCCTACGCAGTGGCCATGAGACACAAGGGACCAGCTGCATTTGAGAGCATTTCAACATTTTGGGGTCAGGCATGTGGAACATGAGACAAATCATATTTTAGGAGGCTTTTTTTTTTATTTAAACAGGGTCTTATGCAATGGAGGCCTTCGAAAAAGCTCACTGTGTGGTGGAGGATGGCCTTAAACTCCTGATACTCCCACCTCGACCTCCTGAGTACTGGAATTACAGGCACAGCACTACACTGCCTGGGTGATAGAGGAAGGGCTCACTGTGCCATGCTAAGGGGCATCTTATTGGGTCAGTAGAGACCTGAAAGTTTTATAAACAGGGCATTTGCACCTAGGGAAGCTACTTTTGTTAAATAGGCACCTCAGCCATTTATCCCAGGGTTTGACATGCAACAAGTCTCAATAAGATGGGCAACCCGGGGGTGGGGTGGGCAGCTGGGGCAGCTGGGGGGGACCACGTAAGAATCCAGAAGGAAACAGTCCTTCTGAATGCACTCCTGAACAGTGAGGGTAGAAAGAACAGGTAAAGGGAAGAGGGAGGGGCTCATGGTCTAGCCTGGGCTAGTTGGGTCAAGTGGAACTTGTGTTGCACCTGACACGTGTAGACTCCATTTCACAATCCCCATTGCTCTCAATACAAAAGCTCCCATTAGTGCTTCCACCAGTTGTTCTTTGGATCAAGGCTGTCTACACCGAGCTCCTCCAGACCAGGAAGTGCCCTTCCCGAGACATCAGCTTCCCCTTCAGTCAACGAGGCCACAAACCTACTGGTAGAGAAGCGTGTCTTCAAGGAAGGTTCTGGGACCTGTGGCTCTCTACTCACAGACAGCTTAGTTGTGGGTCTCTGAACCTGCTTCTTGTCTTTATTATAATCTTTATTTCACCCTTCAGGAAGAACAACAAATTAAAGTTAATGAAATGAAAAGATGGTCACCGCCGAATGACACAAATACCACTAAACGCAAAGGCAAGATGAGCCTGCGGCTGGTCACAGCTCCAGCTGTCTCTGTCATCTTTAAGAAGCTTGCCCCACCCCTTGTGGCACCTGTCTTCCTTCAGTGGCTCAGCAGCCTATTGTCATTACCAGTCACGATTCAAGTTTCTCGGGTTCAGAAAGCATGTCAGCCAGGCAGGCAGACCCCGCCTCCAGCCTCCTCCTGGCCACCTCTGCCTTTTGGTGGGGCCTGGATCCTGCTGTCTGTGCCATCATTGCGCCCCGACCAGAGCAGCCGCCAGGAGCAGGGCCTCCCTTCCACACCTTCCCAAAGTCTCCTCTGAGCCACTCCTTTTGCTCAGGGTCTCTCTTCTCCTGTGATCTTCTCTTCCCCGCCCCCTTGCCCTTTGGCTGTTCTTGTATGTATGACGCAAATATTATGGAAAGGGCTTGGCTGGGCACTTAGGCACCGGGGTGAGACTCCCATCATGATTGGAAACTTCCAGAACCTTTGGATTTTGTTTACCCTGGTCATACTTCTTCTTTTTCTTTTCTTTTCTTTTCTTTTCTCTTTTCCTTTCCTTTCCTTTTCCTTCCTTCCTTCCTTCCTTCCTTCCTTCCTTCCTTCCTTCCTTCTAAAGATGGGAACCGAGATCAGGATAGCAGCACAAGCCTGCCTTTACAGGCCCTGCTATCTGTCTGCCCTTGGCTCCCCGCCCTACCCCCATCTCCAACAATATGCCTCCTGATAGGATGATTAAAGTCGGGCTTAGTTCCTAACAATCCACCCACAGAATCGAACTGGTGTGGGTCCCTGGCAGGTAGGAAGGCATCTTCTGGTGTGAGGGAAGGTGCTTACTCTTACTGTAGTTACACCTTTGACCTTTAGCTGTCCCTCAGAACCCTCACATCTCTACAGGGCAGTCCCAAAAGAAGCTCCCTCGAGGGCTGAGGTAATTGTAGTGCTGTGTTCTGACTCCCTCTTTTCTCAGCAGTGAACTCTAGACTTGCCCTTCCATTGGACCAAGAGTTCCCATTTAGTTCTGGTGGCATCCAGCTCTCTGACTTCCCAAATGGGCATCAAGATGGCTCATCCACTGGGAAGCTACTGTCCTGCCAACACCGGGTGTCCTCACAAAGCTCTTGGCCTGGTCCCCAGGGAAGTCAGGCTGGAAACCCAGTGAAAGAATGGAAGAAACCAGCCACCCCCAGGGCTGGCCAAACCAACAAGGGCAGATATCACGATGGTTCCATCAAGGCTCTCGGGGACTCTGGTTCCATAGATGATCCACCCACCCAGTGTTTACAGGACTGACTCACCCACTAGATGGCCAGTGCTGTGTGGGCAGGCCTGCTGAGACGCTGCAGGACCCTCTGGACCTAGAGCACATTGGTGCCCCGAAGTGTCTATGTTGAACAAAGAAATAGAGAATGAACAACCCTTTTTTATTTGTTGCCCTGGTTTACGTCATCTTCAATGACATAGGCCCAAGTACGAGACTTTTGGGCTCACAGGTCTAGATAAATCTTTTTGTTTTGTTTTTGTGGTGCTAGAGGGGATTGACTCTTGGTCCTGGGGCATGCTAAGGCAAGTAATCTGACAGCAGGCTAGACCTCCCAACACCACAAGGCCCTTTTGGAAACCACACTGAGTTGCCAAGACTGTCAGTGAACTCTCTCTGTGGCCCAGGCAGACCTTCACCAGGAAATCCTCCTGCCTTGGCCTTCAGAGCATCAGGGATTACAGCTTGTCTCACTAGTCCTAAGGCTAATGGATTCTCTCTCTCTTTTTAAAATTATTTATTAATCTTATATGTGTTGAGTTTGGAGGACGGGGGTTAGAGGTCAGAGGACAACTTGAAGGAGTCAGACTGTGGGTTCTAGGAACTGAACTCAGGTTGTCAGGTTGAGTGACAAACACCTATCTCCCTGGTCCTGAATCTACTTCTCTAAATACTTCTTCAATATTGCTTTAAGGAACTATGTGTTTCTCTCTGGGTTAGTTCTGCTTTTCAGTTGGTTTTGCGACGACATGATTATTTTTGGTTGTGTTTAGGATTTGCTTTGTTCTTTGTTTTGTTTGACAGGATCTTGTTGGCCTGATTCACATTCTGTATACAAAGTGGCCTTGAACACATAATTCCGTCCTCCCAGCCTCTGGAGTGCTGGGATTACAACCAGAATGTGCTGTCTTGCTTGGCCGAATCTTCTGGTTTTAATTCTTTTCTCTGCTACCTGTGCATGGACCTCATTGCTCACAGGAATCAGGCAGTTCTAATGGATCTAATCTCCGATGTAAACATCTCCGGTTACTCTCCCTTTCTCCCAGATCTTCTTCAATTCTTTCGGCTCTTCTGTGAACTGTCCCAGTCCACTATCCAGCCTAGTTCTGGGTGTTGTCACCTTGTGGACCCTGTGAGCCACTCAGAATTGCTCCCCATGCCTCTGGAATCATTCATTTCCTACCATATCGTACATACCCTATACCCTTGCTTTCCCCGCTGAACTCCACTCCCAACCATCTACCAAACTCTTATCTGTTCTTTAGGATCCAACTAACCATCACTTCCTCCAAGATGCCAGCAAAGGCCTCAGCTCAACATCAAACATCCCTTTCTTAGGCTTCTGTCTTAATTGTTTTTCTGTCATTATAGCAAATATATCCAAGACTGTGTCATTTATAGATAAAAGAGATTTATTTGTGATCCTAATTCTGGAGTCTGGGAAGTCCAAGATTGGGCCACTGGATCTTGTAAGAGCTCAAACATGGCAGAAAGCAGAAGGGCATATGGGTGTGAGTTAAAGAGAGAAAATCCCACCAAACCCCTGTGGAAGTAAATCCATTCCCAGGAGATGAACATCAACACCTTAACAAACAACCCACAACCCAAAGACTTCCCACTTAGTCCCATATCAACACTGCCATATTGAGGAAACAAGATTTCAACCCAGGAAGTACACTGACACCTCAGGCAGCTCCTTGTCACCTTGTATGCATCCCTGGCACCTGGAAGATTCATCGTAGAGACTCGCCAGTCTTTGCTCCACATCATGAGCACATGAGCTTTATAGGGACAATGTCTTTGTCATAAGCACTGTCATACATTCACCTGGCCAAGAGCTTTGTTTGTGCTGGTGAGGGAGTTGGCGCAGAATACTGCAGGCTGTGTTGCATTGGACAAGAAACAACCCTCTCTGCCTCTGTTGCTCACACAACCAACACTGAGGCAACAGTTTCTCCACGGAGGCTAATGGAGATGAAATCAATTCTTCTCAATTAGAAGCTGTACTCTCTCAGCTCAAGCCCTTGGCAGATGTCACCAGCCATCATTAGAGTGATCAGCAGGCCTTTGTAAGTGTTTTCTGAATAGAGAGCAAATGGGAGCCTGCAGAGGTGAACTCAGAGATTTGCAGTCATAAGAGACATTCAGTATTGAATATCCGGGTTGGGATCTTCAAGACAGGTCCTTAACCCTGTCTCCTTGACACACCGGACACTGTCTTGTTTGTGGGTGGCAAGCAACTGAATTCTCAGATTGAACAGAAAGTGTTTGGCTGAGGAAAGATGACTGTGGGTGGGGTGACATGCTCACAGAAAGAAGGGCAGCAATTCATCCCTGTGAGAAGTTGGGGAACCTGAGATTATTCAGCTGCTAAATTACAGAGAACCCAACAATGAAGGAGCCAGTTTGAGGGTTCCCCTTAAGTACAAACAACTGTCTGTATCCAAAAAACTAATTTCAAGACACTGGAATGCTGGGACCGGGTGATGCTCGGCTCGTGAAGGTACTTTCCTGAGTTTCAATCCAGAACCCATGTAAAAAGCAGGATGTAGCAGCACGCACATCTGTAACGTGACACTCCTGATCTGGCACACGGCACCCTGGCATAGATAAGAGAGATTCTGCCTTATGAGAGAAAAATTGCTCTCTGCCTGCACATGTGTGCTGTGGTGGCATGGCCCTCTTTCTCCTCCTCTCTGCCATACTGTCACACACACACAGACACAGAGATAGAGACACAGAGACAGACAGACAGACAGCCGGACGGACGGACGGACAGACAGAGAGATGAACGGACAGACAGACAGACAGGCAGGCAGGCAGACAGACAGACAGACAGATGAACGGACAGACAGGCAGGCAGGCAGGTAGAGACACAAAGAGAGATTTAAAATACAAAAGACACTTGAGCCGGGTGTGGCAATGCTAGTCTTTAATCCCAGCACTCAGGAGACAAAGAGGTAGGTGAACCTCTGAGTTCAAGGCTAGTCTGGTATGCAGAGTGAGTTCCAGCGAGTCATGTCTACACAGAGAGATCCCATCTTGAAAACAACAACAACAACACTATAATTAAAAAAATAAAGAGACTGGAATGCCAGTCTCCTCTGTAGAGTTCACGACTTTGACCCTCATTCCAGTTCTGGACCTGTTATTTACAATATTTGAGGTCCAGATGCAATTCTCCAATCCTGTTGATCTACAAGATGGAAGGAACTCTGGCCTCACGCGGCTGTTGTCAGGTTGGAATGAGGTGACATCATTTATCCTGGGAAGCACTGTGATGATAGGCAAGTGTCTGAGTTGTCTGAAACCTATGTGGTGCTTAGAGCTAATAAAAATGGCCACCTGGTCGGCAAGGGCACCAAACAGTTCTGACTTTCTCATCGGCTGAGCTAAAATGAGAATTGTGGGGTCTGGAGAGCCGGCTCCGTGGTTAAGAGCATGTACCCCTCTGGCAGAGGATCTGAGTTCGGTTCCCAGCACCTATGTTTGGCTGCTCACAATTACCGGGAACCCCAGCTCTGAAGGCTCCAATACCCCTCTGGCTTCCGTGGGCACCTGAGCTCACATGGACGTACTCCTCCACAGACACGTCATTTCAAATAAGAAAAAAAAATCTCTTTAAAAAATAAATATTATGAGCCAAACATTGTGTTAATGACTGGGGAAACAATACAAACACTTGAAAAATCCAAAGTTACAGTGACATATACCTTTAATCTCAGCACCCAGGAAGCAGAGGCCTGTGGATCATTGTGAGTTCAAGGCCAGCCTGATCTATATATTTAGTCCCTGCCTAGTAAGGGCTACCTAGTTAAATCTTGTCTTAAAAACAACAAAGAAAGAAAGAAAACCCTCCATGCCAGAGTTAATTAAAAATACAACCATTGTCTTGAAGTAGTTAGTAATAGTCTAAGGAAACAGTAACAGATTTTGTTTCTCTCTGTGTAGCCCTAGCTGCCCTGGGCCTGCTCTGTAGACCAGCCTGGCCTCAAACTCAGAGATCTGCCTGCCTCTTCCTCCCAAGTGCTGGAGTGCTGAGATCAAAGGCCTGTGCCACCACGCCTTGGCCCACAATAACAGATTTTAGATTTATTTAATATTGTATATATGTATAACGTGCGTGTGCCTGTACACGTGTGCAGAGTACACTTGCCACAGTGCATGTGAGGACATATGAGGACAGCTCTCAGGATCTGGTTGTCTCCTTTCTGTGTGGAACACAGGTCAACAGGATTTGGAGGCAGGCGACTAGACTCGCTTTCCCTAACTCTTGCCCTTTTTCTTTAAGGTTGGGTCCAGTTCTACAGTTCTTATGCCATGTCCCCAAAGAGGAGAAATGCTTAAAGGAGATGAGACAGGGTGAAGTTGTGCGTAGAGAGGCTCCCGGGAGGGACACTTAAAGGAAGGCTTGAAGGCAGACAAAGAAGGGTGAGGAGAACGCATTCCAGGTCAGCAGAGGAATATGTGCAAAGATCCTGGGGTGCCCACCGTAGTCTCATTCTAAAAAAACTGAATTGTCTGACAAGGATGTAAAGTAAATACCTTTTGCGAGGTGGCTGGGGACACTGGAAAAGTGAGGATCTTGGTTCGGTGCTTCAGTACCAAAGACCACAGATTAGAACATGTGTAAAGAAAAGAAATGTCTTTCCTACCGTTCTGCAGGCTGGGAGGTCAATATCAGGGGTCCTTACTTCTATGTCATCACGTGATGGGGGTGGAGGAGCAATGGGAGACAGTTCAGACTTCCCTCCTTGTTTCTTTGTTTTTTTTAAAGCTGAGAATGGAAGCCAGGCCTCTCACAAGCTGGGCAGTCCCTCTGCCACTGAGCTATAGTCACAGGTGGTTTTACAGTTTTAGTTTTTTCTTTCTTTCTTTCTTTCTTTCTTTCTTTCTTTCTTTCTTTCTTTCTTTTTAAGGCTTATTTTATGCATATGAATGTTTAACTTCATGTATCTATGTGAACTGTGTGAACACCTGGTACCTGTGGAGATCAGAGGAGAACCCTAGATCCCCTAGAACTAAAGTTACAGATGTTGTAAGCCACCTCATGGGTGCTAGGATTTGAACCTGGGTCCTCTCCAGCCCACACAGAATTATTTTCTTGTGTTTTGACTTTGAGAGACTGGGGTAACTTGAACTCACTCTGTAACCCAGATGGGCCTTGAACTTGCCATCCTCCTGCCTCAGCCTCCTGTATATTAGGATTGCAGGCCTGCTCCTGAGGCCTCTTCACTATAAAGAAGCAATCTTACACAACGGTAACTATCCCTCTAGGCTTAGCCCCTATAACCTAGAACTCAGGCTGCAGACACAGCTGTTCAAGATCATCCTCAGGTACATAGTGAGGCTAGCCTGAGCTAGAGACCCCATCTTAAAGAGAAAAGAAAAGGAACTGAACAACAACAAAAAGTTTTAAATTAAAGAATCTACCTAGGAATTTAGATCAGAATCAGAAGAACCAAGTCAGAAATTAAGAGGGTAATTCAGACTTCTAGATCCAGTTTGAAGGGGAGAAGAAGCAAGGAGACTTCTGACTTTAGACCTGACCGAGGAGAGGAAGTGGTTCACGTCATGGGATCAATGCCTGTGCAGTGCAGTCCTCATCACAGCTGGCGATGACAGGACAGCCAGGCATCCAGGAGAGGGACACAGCGGAAGTGCCCAGTTCCGAAGTCTTTTCAGCATCATGGCTGAAAGAGACTGTGTAACCAGGTGTGGGGAAGGAGAGTAGTGTCCTATTGACAGAGACCTGATAAACACTGGGAGCACTCATCCTGGGGGTGTGAGACTAAAATAAGTTCCAAGACAGCTTAATGGCCCACCCAGCCTTCTCCCGGGAGTGAGTCACCAGCATTGTGTCACCCCATCAACCTTCACTGCCCTGGCGCCCACGACAAAGCCACCGAGATACCACATGGGCTGTACTGCTTCCGGATAAAGCTTCGGGCCTGTACCGCAGGGAAGATAACACTAGCCAGCCTCATCAATCATTCCCAGGCAGGCTGCAGTCTCCCTTCATTTCTTGCATAAGCAGGTACTGCCTAGAGGTGAACGGCTCCGTAGTTCTACAGGGCTCTGTGGCTCAGTCACTAAGGCTACCCAGGCCTGCTCCTACCCACAGTACTGCTTCCTAGAGGAGTCCCACTTTACAGCAGAGTATTAATGAGACTTGGTATGAGTGGCCTGGTGCCCAATTCAACTGCGGTCCTATCAGTAATGGAAATAAGGAAAACAAGCAGAGGTTAAAGTGGGAGGATCGTAAATTCAAGGTCACCCTGATCTGAAAAATCAAGTTCCAGGACAGCCAGAGCTACGGAATGAGACACCATCTCAAAACAAAAAACAAAACAGAAACAGACAACAAAACCAGCCGAACAAAGGAACAGGCGAGCTGGGCCAGACTTGACAGGGGCTTTGAATTTCCATCCTGGGTCCACCGTGCAGAAGCTGTGTGAAACCAAGTGGTCCTTCAACCTCTCGGAGACTGGCCTTCAGTGCTAATTAGTGGCGACCTATCAGTTGCTGCTCTTCTGGGGACGAGTTGACATTTTGAGAGCTTAGGGTGTGCTCTGGGTACTGTTCAAAGACCAGTGCATATCTGTGTCACCTCCAGCATTAGCAATAAAGCCGAGGCAAGGGACATGTGCTGTTATTATGAGCACCCCACCCCACCCCCGCTCAATCCCAGACCAGAGACCAGGGATGCGAGGGAGCTAAAGTGCTCGCCTGAAGTGGCACACAGCTACGGAGCCTGGACTTGGACCTGGGAGGCTGACCTGTACAGTCCACGCTTCATTGGATCCTTTTCTGCTTTTGTTTGTTTGCTCGCTGTAGCACTAGGTTGGAGCCAGCTCCTTGGGGACACTAGGCAAGGCTGTACGAACCCCCTGGTCCTTGGAGTTCATATTTCCGATTACTACGGGTAGCGCAAGGTACACTGGCACATGGAATGTGCTCCACGGTTGTTAGTGTTTGACTCGATGTTTGCCTTAAAACCAGGCATGGTAAACACACCTGTAACCCCAGCACTTTGGCAACTGAGGCATGAGAATAGTAAGCTCAATGTTAGCTTGGGCTATACCTTATGTTCCAGAATACTGTGGAATAGATATTAAGATTTTGTCTTTAAAAGTAAAAATAAATGTACCCAGGTAGTGGTGGTGGTGCATGCTTTTAATCCTAGCACTCAGAGGCAGAGGCAAGCAGATCTCTGAGTCTGAGACTGTCTTGAAAAGTCAAAGAGAAGAGAAGAGAGAGAGAGACAGAGAGAGACAGAGAAAGACAGAGAGAGAGTCAGAGGCAGAAAGACACAGAGAGAGAGACAGAGAGGCAAAGAGAGACAGAGAGAAGTTTGTCATTTTCAGTATATTTAGAGAAATATGATACCCAGGGGAAAAAACAAGATTTTACAGAGGTAAAATATTAATTCAGGATTCAAGCTGGAAGCCTGTGGGAGGTTGAAGCCACAGAAATGGCAGGAGGACAGAGCCAGTGGCCAGGGCTGGGCAGCAGGCTCTCAGGAGTCACGTGGACCATTCAACGCCTTACAGTGTTGGGAGGAGCCCAGTCAGGCAATCCGTGGACGTCCTTGGTAAGGACTGGGCAGTGGGAAGAGGAGACACAGCCAGTGGCCTGCATTTGAGGCAGGAGACTCTGCTTCCTGGTGGATGAGACTGGGGAAGAAGGCACATTGGCTAATAGGCTGGCATCCACTCGCTGATCTAAGAGCCAGCTGCATGGGATGGAGTTAGAGCATGGTACTGGAAAATCTCATTATGTCTTTGTAGATGTGATTGGGCCACAGCGGACCAGTGGGACACTTGGCCCCGCCTTGGAATTTAAAGGAGGACTCCAAACTCAATAATCAAGAAAAGATAATATTTTTAAAGATTTATTTAGTTTATATGTATGAGTGTTTTATCTGCATGTATGTGTATGCACCATATACATGTCTGGTGCCTGTATAAGTCATAGATTTTACACACACACACACACACACACACACACACACACACACACACACACACATCAGATTCCCTGGAACTAGAGTTATAGATGGTTACAAACTATCATATGGGTGCTGGGATCTGAACCTGGGTCCTCTGAAAAAGCAGCAAGTGTTCTTGATTACTAAGCCATCTCTCTAGCCCTTAAAATTTTTTATTTTGAGACAAAATCTTGCTAATTCATCCAGGCTGGCCTTGAACTTACACTGTAGCCCCGTCTGGTCTCACACTTCTCCTACCTCAGCGTCTTGAATAGCTGGAGCAACGGGTATAAGGCACAGAGCCTGGCTTGCCTCGGGTTTCATGTACCAGGCTTAGGTGGGCCCTGGAGACCATACTGGGTACACACATGAGGTGGCTCTGTGACCTTTGTAGACATTAAGAGCCAGGCATGCCTTAAGATTCCTCAAATCTAACATGCAGGACCCAGAGGAGCCTACTCTCAGGCACAAGCAGACTGGCTGCTCCAGTGGGGCCAGGAAAGAATACAATAAGCAACTGGTATTAGTAGGGATGAGATCCTGGAAATGGGATGCTGGTAGGGTTCCAAGTAAAGTCAAGCTTTAGCTAGTTAGCTAGAGTCTGGGGAGTGTGTGTGTGTGTGTGTATGTGTGTGTGTATGCTTGTGTGTGTATATGTGAGTCTGTGTGTATAGGTATTTGAGTGTGTATGTGAGTATGTGTGTGTGATGTGTATGAGTATGTGTGAATGTGTGAATATCTGTATGTGTGCATGTGTATGTGAGGTGTGTGCTTGTGTGTGTATGTGTGCCTGTGCATGTGTGTATGTGTGAGTATGCATGTACATGTGTGTGTGTGTGAATGAGATGTGTATGAGAGTATATGTGTGAATGTATGTGAGTGTGTATTTGTGTGTGTGCATGTGTATGTGAGTGTGTGTGCTTATGCGTGTGTGTGTATTGTGTGAGTGTGAGTGTGAGTGTGTGTGTGAGTATGTATGTGAGTGTGTGTGTGAGTGTGTGAGTATGTATGTGTGCTTCCCCCCACAAAGGTTAACAGAAACAATGGGTCAGGCTGGTGGCAGTTGGTAGGAATGGGACTTTAGCTGCAGTGACAGAGTCTGAGACCGAGACTCCTTCAACCATAGGCAAGAAGCACTATTCTGAGCTTCCATTTGTGACTGCCAAACTAATGCCCTCATCACCATCACCAGTAGTGCTGGCTGGCATGCCTGCCCTTTGAACACAGCCCTGCCCTCCATCTCTGCCAACAATCACTCCTCCCCGTTCCAACTTCCTGCTGTGTGTATCTTACTTACAGTCCAGATGTCCCTCCCTGTCTGACCTGCCCCAAGTCAATTTACATGTGATAATGCCATATCATGAGATCAGTCACTGTCACAAATGTACTTCTCCTCTGGCCCTGTGGGAGACAGAGGAAGGCGAAGGTTGAGTTTCAAGTTGGAATACTACCTGTGGACATAGATGGGCCCCTGGCAAGTTGCTAAATGGGTAAAAGACCTAGAAAAGCATGTCTCTTAGTAACAAGCTCTCCAAAGCAGGGCTATATCTCCTGACCATCTTAGGAGCCTTTGAGCCTACGAACCCCTAACTCTCAATGCTCACCTTCATCCTACTTTCTGGCACCTCTGGACCTTCTGAGGTCCTTTTGCAACTTACAGGCAGCTTTGCATAGGAGGCCTTCCTTCAGGCCACTGGTTGCCATGGTAAAGTGCTGAGATAGGCATCCAGAGAGACATTAAGACAAAAGAGTTGGGGCGCTACATTCCTGGGCACACACCCAATGAACTAGAAAGAAAGCAGGCACTAATGTTCTGAGAGCACACTGTGTGGGCTAGCTTCACCTCCAAGTTCCTGGATGCTTTGGGCCCCCTGGGGCTGGCAATGAATGCTCCCCACCGGCAATCCAGGGAGAATCATTCAGTCTTGAACTGAGCCTGATGAGGGAGGCTCAGCGTCTCAGTAGATTTGTTTTGATTTTTAGAACCCATCGATATGGGGCTGGAGATCAGAGTGTCTAAGACTATAGGCTGCTATTGCAGAAGACCTGGGTTCAGTTCCCAGTACCCACACAGCAGCTCACAACTGCCTGTCACTTCAATTCCAAGGGATTCGGCTTTTGTTCCCCATGGGCTCTGCACACAAATGCTATACATACAGACAAATACACACATACACACACTAAAAATCGACAAAAGAAACACTCAGATCTGCTGGTGCCCTGTTCCCTGGTCCTCCCACGCTCATCCCAGCTAGGACTAGGCCTTTCTGACCTCTTGGCCCTGTGACAAGGAAGATTGCCATGCATGATGTCATTCCCCCATCTACTGAGGTTCACTTTCCACTGCATTGATGGTCCTCTTTGGAACCCAAGTTTATGTAAATAAAAAGGGCACATACCCAAGAAAGGGAAAAAACAAATCGAAGAAGCATCATTTAAAATATTATTTTATGTGTATATGATTTTTATTTGTAGGGGGTTTTCAAGACAAGGTCTCACCATGAAAACGCTGGATGACCAGGAACTCTCTATCTAAACCAAGCTGGCCTTGAACTAACAGAGGTCCACCTGTCTTTGCCTCCTGAGTACTGGGACTAAAGGCGTGGGCCACACTCCTATCCTTTAATAGGGTTCTTGAGAAACTGCCTGGTGCCAGTAGAGGCCCGAGGAGTATTTAGATCCCCGAGGACTGAAGTTACAGAGGGCTTTGAACCATCATATGGGTGCTGAGAATCAAACTCGGGTCCTCTGAAGAACAGTCACGGCTCTTATCCACTGAGCCATCTCTCCAGCCCCTTGCTATTAATAATTTATTTTGGAGAGGAACTTTTGGGGAGTTGGAGCTCTCTCCTTCCACCTCACGGGTCCCCAGGAAATGAACCTTTTAGAATTGTGGTGGGCACCTGTACTCACTGAGCAATCTTATCAGCACCTTCCCCAAGTAATTTTTAATAATTTTGGTTTAGTACCAGTGATGGAGTTTCCCAAAGCAGAGACACCAAAAAGGATGGTGAAGGGACCTGTCACGTCAGCTGCCGAGACCAGAGATTTTCAAAACCTCCTCGATTGTACTGCCAATGTCACTAACACCGATAAAACTGCCCACGAGGGCAAGGGATGTGCCCAGGAGGTCCGGTGTATTGTCTTTGGTGACTAGCCAACCTTGTTTTCCTAGGAGGATTTGCCCTTTGGTCTGTGCCTGATCTCCTGAGTGTTTTCTCAACTTTCCAAATGCACTTATGTAGAAAGCCATCACTTTCTTTCCCCCATGGGAAGCTAGAAGGAGACAGGGCAGTCTGGCAGCTAAGGGTGTGGGTGTGAGGTGGGGGAGTAGAGGGATCTCAAATTCAAAGTTCACATCTGTATCCGAGACCTGGCTGTGCTCCTGACCAGGGCAAACTCCCTAATATATCTGAGATTGCTTTCCTGAGTCAGGCAATCTGTCAAGATCACTGAGTCTATGTGTACTTATTAGTTTTAGTTAATTATAAGTGTATGTGTAGAATATGTAATTTACCATACGGAGATGTGGATTGTAGAGAAACACGCCAAGAAAGCTTCCTTTCCCTAAGCTCACCATGCTGGAGGAGCACCCTTCCACTACTGTCTGATCATACACAGCCATCATTATGTGTGCACAGAGCCCCAGCTCCCATGCTGTAGACTAGCCATGTCCCATGTCCCAAGACAAGACTGTGGATTCTCATCACATTGCATTCATTTGCCACCAGAAAAGGTTTCCTTAATTATTTATTACTGAACCCAGAGCCTCACTGAGCTACATGCTATAGCTGTAGAGAGAGAGAGTCTTGCTAAGTTTCCCAGGGTGGCCTTGAACTTATGATCTTCTTGCCTTAGCCTCTCAAGTAGATGAAATAGCAGGAGTGTATTACCATGGGCAGGTCTCTTCAGCTTGAACTTAGTGGAGAGGGTAATATTTATACCACAGACATTGGCGAATGCCACAAACCAGGGCTTCCCCTTCCATTCTGACCCCATTTAGCCCAGCACACTGCTGTGTCCTTTGAGAAAAGCATGGTCATACAACTTGGAGGGCAGCTGACATCAGGTATGGTGACACAGGCCTGTAATCCTCAACACTCCAGAAGTGGAGACAAGAGGATGGCGAGTTGGAAACCAGCCTGAGATGCACAGTGAGACCCTACTTCCAAGCGGGATAGCAGCTAAACAGCATCTGGATTATTTGATTCTTGAGTTGAGGGGACTGGATTTGTCAGCTATGTCCCTGCTAGTGGAGTTAACAGAGCCCTGGGCAAGATCCTACAATTGGAATCTGGCAGAAGCAGGAGTTTCCTGCTCCTGTGTCCTGACCCTAGTGCCTCATAGTTTACAGCTTTTAACCTCTATGGACAGGGTGGCCATAGCAATCCAGTGTGAACTCTGCCTCCTGTGTCTACACCCCTCCACAATGTAAAGTGACACTAACCTTATGGTCTCTTAAATTTTTTTATTTATTTTTATGTGTATAGGTACTTTGCCTGCACATACATCTGTTATTTTACATTGCAGTACCTGTAGAGAGCGGGTTGGATCCCTTGGTACTGGAGTTACAGACAGTTGTAAGCCATTGTGTAGGTGCTAAGAATCAAACCTGGGTCCTCTGGAAAAGCAGCCAGTGCTCTTAACATCTCCCCAGCCCTTTTGTGGCATTTAAAAACCCGTAGAATATGGTAGAAAATATATTGAACACATCCTGAAGCTTAAACCTAAAATGGTCTTCCGGCTTCTACCACGGCCCTTTCACAACCTGAAAGCCTTGTGCTGTCATGAAGCTCAGTCAGCCACTTGAGGGGAAGGGGGGGGGGCGATGAGAAGACACTTAGAGAGATGGTCACCAGCACTAAGTGTCTCAGACCAGTGAATGACATCAGGTTGGACCCTCCAGCCCAGGAGATGAACCTAGGTGAGACCAACGAAACTTCCCAAATGGCCGATACACACAGTGTCAGGGCTGCTCGTGATACACACGTTCTCTTAATAGTCGTTCTATAAAGATAACAGACTCCAGTGGAATTGGACCTCTTTGCCCTCTACTCTAAAAGTTCCCGTTTGTTCCCATTCCTCTCTCCAGAGGGATCATAAATGATCTATCCTCATAACCCAAGAGCCTAGCACAGAGCTTACAGCCAGGCCGCAAAAGAATCCAGCTGACTCAGAATCCCAGGGTCAGTCCCCAAGAGCAGGACATGAGGCGCCCAGAGCTGACAGCCTCCGCAGCTTTGAAATTGTGAAAGACAGAAAACACAGGCAGCCGAGCCAGGAGGCCGGAGTCTAAGCCCGGGGGACCTGAGCTACATGCTGCAGCTGTTGAGAGAGTCTTGCTCAGTTTCCCAGGGTGGCCTTGAACTTGTGATCCTCTTGCCTTAGCCTCCACCAGCCTTCCACAGCCCTACCTTTGGCCCAGCTCTTCTCCACGGCACTGGTAGCTTCAAGGTAAGGTTGGACACTTGGTGCTACCTGGAGCGCCACCATTCAGCAGCCTCTGTGCAGGCTGAGAGGCAGCTCATCTGGAGAGGACTTGTCTAGCACGCATGGAACCAGGTTGCTATCTTCAGTACCACAGAAGCTGGGCTTGGTGGAGAATTACACACCTGTCATCCTTCTACTGGGGAAGCAGCCAAAGGAGGATCCTGAGGTCCAGGCTGGCTTGAGCTACGTAGAGAGACCATATCACAAAAAACGAAATAACAGAAACCAGAGAGGTGTCTTCCTTATTCTATGACTCCAGTTCTGCTATGGTCACTTGAAGCTGGAGCCAGGAAAAGGGGTTCAGTGGGTCACCTTGACTCCCTTTGGCTGGTGGAAATTATCCTTCTCCAGGAGGGAGGGGAGCAGGAAAGAAAGGGTGGAGATGGGTGACGGATAGGGATAAGATTGCCTGACTCTCCTGCCCAGATTCCCCCCTGACCCACAGATTAAAGTTCAACTTTTTTTTTTGGTATGCAGAGCCCTTCCCATTGGGCTCACCCATGGTCAGAGCCTTATCTCCACCTTTCCCTGCTCTGACAACCTTAGAGTTGGAGTTGATACCTGGTAGCTGACTTGTGACGAAGGCTCAGAGTCGGTAATGGCCCATTCACCACCCCATCCATGAGCGATGCCCTCCCTGAAAAAACCTAGTTCTTCTCCAGCAGCAACTGCTGCTCCTAATGCAGGCCATCTGGTAATATAGTAGGACCACTCATTCATTCATTTGTTCATGCACGCATGCATTCATTCATTCCTGTACTTATTCAGGGAGCACCTGCAGGAGCTAGCAGTGTTTGGTTCCAAAGATTCTACAGGTCAGATTGGTTTATTAAAAGACCCATCCTACCAGGGGGTGGTGGCGAGTGCCTAGAATTCCAAGCACTCAGGAGGCAAGAGC
Organism: Tokudaia tokunoshimensis; assembly: GCA_036184795.1. Classification (NCBI taxonomy): domain Eukaryota; kingdom Metazoa; phylum Chordata; class Mammalia; order Rodentia; family Muridae; genus Tokudaia; species Tokudaia tokunoshimensis. The sequence continues at coordinate 27,605,099 of BTHU01000010.1, read as the reverse complement.
AGATGGATCTCTGAGTTCGAGGCCAGCCTGGTCTATGGAGTGAGTTCCAGGACAGCCAGGGCTACACAGAGAAACCCTGTCTTAAAAAACAAGACAAAACAAAAGAAAAGAATACAACCCATCCAGCTGTGGGATGCAGAATAGATTAGATTCAGGGATAGAAATGAGGCAGGGAGGCCAGGGGAAGACGGGGCCTCTGAGTGGTTCATGGAAAGGGAGCATCTGGCCAGATCCACAGGTGAGTGGGCTAACAGATGGCCCACTGGAGATTACAGATAGGATCAAAGAGAGCAAAAGGGGATTCTGACTTGGTCCTCACGTTTTTGGCTTGAGGACTGTGTCTTTCCCTTAGCAGGAGGCTGCTATCTTCTCACCCAGACGGGTAAATCAGACAGGAGGAAACCTGTAGATAAGGCCTATTGGAGAGATCAACATAGCAGGGGAGAGAGCCTCAGAGAGGGAAGCTGGCAGGAGGGGGAAGCTGGCAGAAGGTGGGCTTGCAGGGGCTCAAAATGTTGAATGAAGCCATTGTAGCCATCTGTTCATGGAATTCTTGAAACAGAAACACAATTTCAAAATGCACCAAAATCCCATCTCCTCCAAAGCCATAAGTTAATTGCTTGGGAATAAAGCACAGAGGTGGGTGTGGCCGCCTGTTTCCACTCATGTAAAAGAGAGAGAATAGCTTGAACTAAAGGAAGCTTTTGGAAACCAGTGTTCTCGTAAATGAAGTAAGAGCCCAAATATAGAGATTATATACATAGGTATGCTATATGAAATAATGGAACACAGGGAACATCACAACATCCTATTTATTTATTTTATTATATTTATTATATTTTATGGTGTGTGTGTGTGTGTGTGTGCGCGCGTGCACCAAGCATATGTGTGTAACATGCCATGGTGCATCTGTGAAGGTCAGGGGTATGTTTGTGCTGTGTTCTCTTACTCTGTCTGCCATGTGAGGCCCAGGGATCAAACCTGGGTCATCAGGCTTGGCAGCAAGTGGCTTTCCCTCTGAGCCATCTCTCCAGGCTCTTAGTATTTCATTTTTAATAGAAAAGGTAACTGCTCATTGAGAAACACTTCAGTAATGTACACAACAGAAGCTGGGCATGGTTGCCCAGGCCTGTAAATATAGCACTTAAGAAGTAAAAGTAGAAGAGACCGTAATATAAGGCTATTTTCAGCTACATGTGGAGTTTGAGGCCAGCCTGGGCTACATGAGAGCCCATCTCAAACAACAAACCCTACCCCCTCATGAAAGGCAACCACCTTTTCTCTATGCAACAAACCAAACCATGGGAATTTTCTATTTTACCATAGCTTTCTTGTCTCCCCAGGACATTACAGACTTGTAGAAGAATGAATCGGGGTCATAATTAACCTAGAGTTCCCAAATTGAATAATTGAGGAACAAAACCCGGGGGTGCCACAACTCGCAGCTGCATGATCTTTTATTGTACCCCCATGGTGCCCCAGTGTAAGATTGTGTGTACAATTGGGTGTTTTTCTTTCCTGCTTTCTTTTCTTTTTCACTTTGGAAGACAGAATCTTGCAATATCACCCTGAGTAGCTTAGGACAAGATATGTAGCCCAGAGTGGCCTCAAACCTGCCTTGCGGCGGGGCTCTGTAGAAATGAAAAGGGGCAGGGTGGAGAGGTGGAGAACCCTGATACATAGTAACTACTTCTCTGATCAGTTAGGCTCTCACTCATCAACAGTTACAAAGTTTAAGACGTGTCAAAATCCTGCAGTCTGGACTCTGTCTCAGCCTTAAAGGCACCGGCTAAGCAAAACTCAAGGGCGTGCAACCTAGGGTACAAAGAGAAGTGGCTCTCAAAAGCTGCCCTTTGACCATGGCTCATGACTGCCTACTCAGTTTTTCTAGTGGTCCTCTGTTGGATATTTAAACTGTCCCCATTCCTTCACAATTCTACATGATTCTGAAGATGAGCACCTTGGAAAAAAGTCTGTCTTTCTACACACCCGTGTACACATCTTCACTCTCTTACAAAACAGTATTAGTTCCTGCCCCTGCCCTACACACATGCTATGTGAATCCCCGGGGATGAGCCCTTCCCCAATTCCTTTGGCCAACACTAGCCATTAGTAGTTTTAAAGAACTAAGTTCTAGCAAACCTGTGTATTTGCTCTGCAGGCCTGCCTACAGCCTAATCTTATGGAGGCATTTTCTCAATTGGGGTTCCCTCCTCCCAGATGACTCTAGTCTGTGTCAACTTGACATAAAATTAGCCAGTACTAAGCAACAACAACCAACCAACCAACCAACCAAACAAACAAACAAAACTCTCCTATAGTTTCCCATCTTTTAGGAGGCAAAAATCTACATTTCCTAATAAATGGTCCTCAGTAATCTGACTTCTGAGCAATGACTGGCATCTTCTCTAGATTCTTACCTCTGAATCCTGCACCCCAAGCCACTCTGGGCCACTTACGTTGTCCAAATAGTCTGTGTTCTTCCATTGGATTAGGCAGTGACACAGCAAAGCCACCAACTAGTCAATATTGATTGACAACAAGGCCCTAGAACGCTCATGTGCAAAGGTCATGAGAAGCAAAAGATACGGGTCCAAACAAAATGTTTGTGATCCATCCCAGGAAATAGGACAGACGGTTAAACCAAGAATTAAAGAACACTGGAAGATGCAGAAGCCTGAAACAGAGAAGCGACTGCAAGATGGAAATAGTATGGGCCACTGTGTGTGAAGACAGTGTCAATATTTGTTTGAAGTTTAAAAGCAATTTCACTTCTCCTTGTTCCCTGAGCAGACTCAAATGGAACTCAAGTTTCAGACAGATCTAAGAAGCAAGGACGGAAAAGGAGGAGAAGGGATGGGAGAAAGGCGTAAAGAGGCAGGAAATATTATGGCTTACAGAGTGCTTCCCCCCCCCCCCCCCGTACCTCCCCACTTGCCTTTCAAGAGCTCTTCCTTGGTCTATGGCAGGAGGGCTGAGGTTCCTGGCAGCCGCACGGGGCAGCACGGGGCAGGGGGGGGGGAGCCACACCCTGCTAATGCCTAGAACGCAAATCTTTTCACTTCAAGTCTGTATTTCTCTACTATGCTTTGCTGCAACCTAGACGGCAAGGAAGTGGGAGCCCATGGAGAATGTGTGTGTGTGTGTGTGTGTGTGTGTGTGTGTGTGTGTGTGTGTCTAACACATGTGGAGGTCTCAGGACAATCTGTGGGAGTGAGTTTTCCCCTTTCCCCCTGTGGGTCCCAGCGACTGAACCTGGGTCACCAGGCTTGGCAGCTTACATCTGTAACTGCCCAGCCATCTCACCAGCCTAGAATGGTTTTGTTTGTTTTTATTTAAAAACTACATTACTTACCTTGGTGAGGCGGTGAACAGTGTTAATCCCATTACCCAGGAGGCAGAGGCAGGCAGGTCTCTCTGATTTCCAGGTCAGCCTGACCTACACAGTGAATTTTAAGAGGGCAAGGACATGGATAGTGGTGAGACCTTGTCTCAAAACACCAAAAAAAAAAAAAAAAATCAAACAGACAAAGCAACCCCTTGTTACTTGATAATCTTTGAGTCGGTTAGAATACTATAAATAGATCAGAAACCAACCTTTAAGGTTTGCGCACCAAAATCACAGGTTTGTAATGTTTGGGCAAATTCTAGAGCAATGTTTATGACTGGGCTCATGTTCGGTCATGTATTTAGTCTGCAATATGCAATGCAACATCTTCACCAAGTTGAAAAGCACCACAGAAATTCAGAGAAGAGGCAGCGACTAAAAAAATTATACAAATATGGCTCAGAGAGTCAAGTGCTTGTTGGGAAAGCCCGACAACTGAGTTCAGTCCCTAAAACCCATGAAAGAAAAGGCTCCGCAAATCTGTCCCTGGTCATCTTATGTACCCCTACTTACACACAGAGGTATGGTATAGCAGTAATAGAAATAATACTAATACTAATAATTAATAATGTAAGTAAATACTGGCATTTAAACATTTAAAACATGCCTACCCTTCATAAACAAAGAAACATAAATTAAAGCAATAAAAAATATAATCATAGCAACCAAGAACTTGGAAAAAATATTTAATGAAAGTGTAAGACGGTATGGTATTTCTGGACGGCGGTTGCCCTTATGTATTAAGAACCTTGAAAATGTCCTCTTGAGTAAAAACTGTGGCCCAGGAGTTGAGTTTCTTCTTAAACTTTTATTTGTGGTTTTTGAAACAGGGTCCTATTTGAATAGTTCAGGATGCCCTTGAATTTGCTACGTAACCCAAACTGAGTTTGAATTTGTGATCCTCCAGCCTCAGTTTCCAATCATGCATCACTCTACCTAGGTTCCCCACCCCCATCCCCATATGATGATCCAAATTTCCTAAAACAAAGATTTCTAGGTTTGAAACCTCATTTTTTTTTTTACAAATTTATTATTCAAGTCAGGAGGCAATGAAAATCTTCATGACATGTCTTATGTGGAGGTCAAAAGATAACTTTGTGGAACTGGTTCTCTCTGTCACCTCGATGTGAGTTTTAAGGATTCAATTCAGGGCATCAGACTAGCATGGCAAGTACCTGTACCCACAGAACCACCTCACCCACCCAGATATTTTATACTTGATCTTTTAAGAATTGAATTCAGGTTTCCTTAAAAAAAAAAAGTTGCTACTGAGGATAATTTTTTTTTTTGGTGGTTTGTTCACTTTGTCTGTGCCGAGTATAGTTTGTTTCACTGTGAGTTGCAGAACACTTAAAGAGATTTAAAAAGTAAACCAGATCTAGGCAGTTCCTAGCATTGGTCAGAGGTCTTATTTCTGTGGCTACCTTGCATTTCCTTTTTTACACTTGTAGGAAAAGCTGGTGAGGCTTTCCAGCAGATCCATGTTCAAAGGCAGGCCAACAGTAACAGAGCTGCCATGGCATATTAACTTATTATTTATTAGTGCTGGAGATTCAACCCAGGTCCTTGCATATGTCAGAGAAGTGTTGAAGTCTGCCCAGCAGCTGTTGGGTTTTGAGACAAGGTCTTACTGTATAGTCTAGGTGAGTCTTACATTCTCTTTCCTCCCACTACGATCACAGCCATCTGCCACTATGCCTGGCTACTGTTCCCTGAAGAGGAAGAATTAGCTCCTCCCTCTCATGGAATCTAGCCCGTGGGTACTTCAGTGTTCACGGTGTGGTAGTAGTGGTGGTTTGATTTCAGAAGCTGGGTCATAGGAGGCCGTGCGGCCTCCACGTGGCTCTCTCTGTATGTTCATTTTTTAGAAACTCCCTCTTGGAATGTTTCTTCTTAGAACCAGTGGCCAAGCCATGAGAAGCCCAGGCCCTGCGGGGAGTTTCGAGATTACACAGCAACGGTGCCAACTGAGTCTAGTGTTAGAGTCAGCATGGCAGTCTCCAGCCTTGGGTTGTCCAACTCAGAAATCACTGACCACATGTGGTTAGTTAAAGTTCAACTTAATTAAAATCCAGTTCCTCAACCAGCCAGGCCACAGTTCCTGGGCTTTGTAGTTCATGTGGCTAGCGTGTTAGATAGCACAGATGTATCCTCTTTCTGTCTTTGGAGACAGTTCCATTGAACAGATGTTTCATTTGACTCTCAGTCGAGTGTCTTCCTAGCAGAGAGGTTCTAGTCATGGTAGAGACAAGGCATGCATGCCCACGTGCCCTTCTGAATTCCTGACTGGCAAGGTCCACAGGCACAGTACAATGGGTGCTTTCTACTGTGACAGATGGGGTTTGGGGATAGCTTGTTATGTGCTAATAGTGACTGCAGCAAACCCCTTTGAAAAGAAATGCTTCCCCCAAATCCACCCCAGCTGCCTTTTGCATGACAATGGTAAAAGAGTGTCTCAGTGCTCCTCCCTACTACAGTGAAGCCCGGGAGAGACCACTCTTAGCTCTTGTATTGCCTCTTCAGTTCAGGAAGACTAGGAAGGGGGCGGGGGTGCGTGGGAATCCACTGAACTTGCACCAGAGTCTGCCATAATTGTTTGTGTATAATTTTAGTAAGCCAGGCTACATAATAACATATGCGAGCCGTGCTTTAAAATGTATTTAAAGTACTCTAATAACATTCACTCTTGGAGAACTTTAAATAAACGTTCTTTGTGCTCAAGATGTCTTCAGCACAATATTGCTCCTAGAATCTGAGCTATAATCTCTCGCCAAAATCAAAAACCCTCATCTTTGGCTACTGGAGAGTCACTTCAAGAATTGGCTTAGACTTTTGCTAATCAGGATAATAAGGGGCAGGTTAGGCGGAGACAGTCTCCTCTTGGCCTGAGCTGCCTCTGTGGGATTCTTTGATCCAAAGGTGAATAGGTTTGTTCAGAGTTATCTGGTTATCTTTTAGTTACACTTAACCAAGTGAATCTGCTCTGGAGAAGGTATAGCCCAGGAAACCACACTGGCATTTCCTCAGACGCTACAGCATTGCCATCCTTTGAGAAATAATTGGGAAAGAACTAGTTCTGTTGGTAATAACTCAATGATTACTTTGTAAGTTGGATTTGTGGAGATAGGGTCTCCATATGCACTCCAAACTGACTTTCAACTGGAGATCTTCATGCCTAGTTGCCATCAGAACTGGGATTACAGGTATCTATCTGCCCCCTCTCCTGGTATAAAATATGTATGGGGTTGTTTTGAGGTAAAGTTTCATGAAGCCCAGGCTGGCCTCTAACCCACTGTGTTGCTTAGGATTACCTCAAACTCCTGATCCTCCTGCCTCTACTTCCCAAGTACTGGGATTATAGGCACTAATCACCACACCTGGCTCCTAGTAAATGATCTGTTTGTGGCAGAATCTCACCAAAACTGACTTAGAACCCAAAATTCTTCTACCTCAGTTTCTGCTACAATTAAAGAAATATACAACCACACCTAACACATTTTTTACTAATTTTAAAATGTATATCTAAGGTTTGTGTTGTACAAGTATTTAAGAAGAAATGAGTATCAAATAGCAACACACTTGTATGTTGTTTTATTTTCTAATAAAGGTCAGCTCTCTATTGCCCTGGCCCTTAGTAAATACTCTGGGTTTACTAGTGGTTGTTCTCTAGTAATTTCGCTTCTCTTTATGGGGATGCAGAATAAGATGGTTTCCTCTCACAAATAAGGATGAGGTGTGTGTGTGTGTGTGTGTGTGTGTGTGTGTGTGTGTGTGTGTGTATACAGTTCAGGACACTTTAAATTGCTGCAATTTATGATATAAATAGTGTTATTTTTATTACAATGTGCCCCCTCCAGGATTCCTTAAAGATGTGAGGTATGGAAAGACTGTAGTTTCTAGGGAACACTATTTCTTTTCTTTCTTGACTTTTGGATATCAGAGATTGAATTTAATAGGGTCTTTGTACATGCTAGCTAGGCAAAGGGAAAGCAAACTCTTATGCCAGTCACAAGCTATGCAATTAGCTTTTATTTACTGTAGAGATGGGGGCTGGAGTGATGTCCCCGCCATTGAAGGCGAGGCTCACAACCAAAAGTTCTGCAGAGATAGGGTCTTATGCTGTCCAGGCTGGCTTCAAACTTGCTCCTCCTACCTCAGACTCTTAGGTGTGCTGGGGTTACAGGCTCATACTACTGAGCTATAGCCCCAGATTTTTTTTTTATTTCTTGAGACATGGTCTCACTGTTGCCCAAGCTGACCTTGAACTCATTTTGTTACCCAGACAAGCGTTGAACTTTGATCCTCCTGCCTTAGCCTTTTGAGTACATGTCATTACAGGCCTGAGTCATCTGTTTCTAAGGAGACTTTGATTGTGACATCGCCTGGAGCCTGAGTTCAATATTTTTATCTCTATACATTTATATAAATTTAAGTGATGATTTAGCAGTCTACACTGCTGCAGAATTCTGAAGCAATTGATAAATGGTAATTAGCTATGAGGAATCCTTGAAAGTGCAAGACTTGAATAAAACAGCATTATAGCTGTCCTTTGGGTTGAGACCCTCTCATACTCCCTACTCCCACCCTCAAGGGTTCTGGAATTAACCCATAATTTTGTCTGTTTTTGTTTTATTTTATTTTTTATTTTTTGAAACATGCACCCCAGGCTAGCCTAGAACTTGCCTTGTAGCCCAAGCAGGCTTTGAACTTGTGATCCTCCTGTCTCAAGCTGAGTGCTTGGATCTACAGGTGGATGTCACCATGCCCAGCTAACTCACACATTTTATAAAGCTGCTGTTACTGATATTTAACCAGTCCCTAGGAGGTAAGTGCTTCAGTACTTTAAATCTGGGACTGTAGATTGGAGAAATTCAGAAGGGGAGAAGTTGAAGAGAAAGAGACCTGTTCATTTCCTCTAGAGAATTCTTGAAAAGTACACACAAGCTTAACAAAATTATGATTCATCTATTTTTAGTTAGACATTTTAATCTCAGCCAAGCCTAATATGCTTCCTAATTATAGTGATATATTTTCCAAATTACAAATCAAGACACATGGCCCAGCACATGTGTCTGTAATTCTGAGCGTTTGGTACAGTAACATTTGCCTAATGGTAACAAATTATGCTTCTAGGGCACATGAAAAAGTGTTTCTCTTGGTAAGCCAGTCCCAAAATATCTTACCTAGATTCTTGCAATTTCTGTGCCCAACTAACTATAGAATTAAAAATGCCTTATTTCTGTGACAAATTAACGTTCACCCTAGAAAAGCAAAAACTCACAACGGAGGAAAACAATTGAAGAATAATTTATAGTAAAATATTTTGCTGCCAGATGCTTCCATTTTAAACACCATGCTCTCACAATCTAATCACACTCTGCATCTAAAAAGCCGAAATACTAAAAAATAAAACAATTTAAAGCGTTTCTGAGTAAAACTTCTATGTTCTTAAGAAGAAAAGAAAAAAAAAACGCTACCCAAGTTTTAGGAACCAGTGCAATAAACAAGAAATGGGTCACCTGACCGGTCCCCACCCCACCCCTCAGCCCATTCCACAAACCCTCCCCTTCTCACACGCTGTGAGACTTTAGAAATATCCTTTCTCAAAGCCGTTCCTTCTAAAAGTGGAGGTGGAAACCCACGCAAGCAGGTCCGAGTGCAAAATAACAGGCTACATCCAGACTTTTGCATCCATAAAACGAAAAGTCTCTTGGCGGGTCGCGTAGATGAGGGTTTGTGCCCTGGGTGGTACAGATGGTCTATACCGACGGTGAGTTGCGGTTTAACCTCTAGACAGAGGCGTAGAAATGCCCGCCCCGCAGTGTTAAAGGGCAAGGCAGCACCGGGGCCGGTTTTTTTCCAGGAAGCATGCCCCGAATGCCCAGGACAGGGAAGGGGAAGGCAGGGCCCTGGGCGTTTCATTCACGGTTGTGCTTTCTCCCCCTCCTCTCCGAGGCTCCCCCTCGACTTTCTCTCGCCTTTACCCAGTCCGAGTTTGACGTCGATCTCCTGGAGACCAGACAGCCAATCGCCTGGCCTCTAAGGTCCAGCGCGACCAATCAGGCATCGTTGCTACCTGTGAGTAATTATTTTTAGCCAAGAGAAACGCCCCGTTCCACTCCCGACGGTAACTCGGATTTCTGGGCTGCAGGTTGTGGAAAGGGCGCCCATCCGCGCCCCTGGAGTCCCTTGAGTTCTCGTTCCCTAGACACCCGTGCACAGTTCAGAAACTCTCGCAGGTTCCTCAAGCAAGGCATCGTGTTTATTTTGCGGGCCTGGGTGAAAGCCCTCAAAATGCACGCGTGGGCGCACACACAGGCAGTTTGGCAGCGTGTCGCTCTCTGCGACGTTTGATATAAGACAATTTTTTCTTACGGTCTCAAGCAACCCTCATGTCCGAGCTGCTGCCAAGTGACCCGGGGAGATCTGGCCGGGGGACTGCAGAGACAGTTAAACTGTCACCTGTGCGGGAGGTGCAGCAACGTGGCCTCCCTTCCCCGCCCCCAGGTTCTGCAGTTGTCACTCTCGGGGTGGCAGTTGGCCTAGGCCCTGCGGGGATTAAGACTCAATGAATCGGGAGCACGAGTCCGGGTCACCCCGGGGTGGGCTGGAGACCCACAGGATAGCTCGCCCAAGAGTGGGGTTTTGCTTGGCCACAGTCGCACTCGGAAGCAGCCCGTTCCGTGTACTCTGCCCTCCCTCCCCTAGCCTCGGCCGCCCCTCCCGACCGGCCCCAGCCGCGCCGCCACCTGCTCCCCCTCTCTCCCCCTCCCCCTCAGGCCCCGGCGCCCTGCCACCCCACCCCTACCACCCTCCTCCAATCCCGTTCCAAGACCTCCCTAAACCCCTCCCCGAGCCTCTCTGGACTGCAGGATCATTGGTCGTAGCGGCGTTCAGGAGGCGTGACCATCCATCAGCGGCCGTCTGGACGTGGGCAGGCGGGACTTGGCCAATGGCGTCGGGGGGCAGGGCAGGGGCGGAGTCGGCGCGGCCTGGGGGTGCCGGGTGGGGAGGGCGGGACTGTGACGCGAGCGGCGCGCACCCCCGCGGAGGCTGGGGGCGGGGAGGAGGCTATAAAATAAGAGGCGGGGCGCGCGCCGCGGCAGAAGGAGCGAAGCTCTGGCCCGGCGCGCAGAGGGCGCAGTACGGGGACGCAGGGCCGGGCCGCCGGGCTGTGTAGAGAAGTGAGCGCGCTCGTGTAAGCCTGCCGTCCCCGCCACCCCTGAGCCAGAGCAGCGAGCTCCCGGGCCCGCCCGAGGCGTCCGTCGCGCGTCCGGCGGTGGCGACGTCTTGCACCCGGCCGCCTCGCCGCTCCAGACCCACCCGCGCCCCCGCCCGCCGCCCCTTCTCCCCCGCCCAGCCGCGGCTCGGCGGCGGCCGCAGCTCCGGAGCAGCCTGTAAGTACGGCGGGGCGGCGGCTAGGGGCCGAGGGAGTGGCTGCAGCGTCCTGCGAGCCCGGGTGCGGAGGGGCGGCCTCGGGGACCCAAGGGAATGGAGTGACTCCGGAGGCCGGGTCCCGAGGCTTGACGACCGGCGGGCAGCCGGGAGGAGGGAGCACCCGGGGTGGGGGCAGCAGCGCCCAGGCAGGGGGAGGGGGCGCCGGGATACTGGGATCGAGCCCGGACCGGTGCTCCGGGATGCTGGCTAGGTCCCAGGAGCCTCGAGCGGGGAGCAGAGGGGGGGACGGCAGGGTCAGGTTACGGCGGGGGAGGGGAAGGCCGGGCGGCCCGCGCCGCGACCTGCCGGTGCCCCGGGTCGCGTCCCTGAGGCAGCTAGCTAGAGAGCCTGCTCTCCTTTTCCCCGGGCCGAGCTCCTCCTCCCGGAGCAAGGCTAGTAGTCTTCCTCCTCTTCCTCCTCCACCTCCTCCGACTGTTGCTGCTGCTGTAGCGCTCGGGCTCCCGACGCTGTGAGCAGAAATCTAATGAGACCCAACTGGCTGTTTATGTAATTCTTCACAGTCCTGTGTTAAGGCGTTGCTTTAAAAACCACCTTCCACCCAGCCTGTCTGGGCTCGGCTGCACCTTTAAGCAGCAATCCAGCTGATTCTGCTTTCTCTGCCTGCTCTTGGGTTTCGGCTTGGAAAGTGTAGTTTGGGTGCTACACGAAAGATTCTTTGCCCTTTGTCATCAAGAATATGGAAAATGGAACAGACGGATTAACACCAGTTTGATTATTTTAAATGCCCTTTTTGATCAGCCTCGTTGTACAAATAGCTCTCCCCTGGAAATACCTCTGTTTGCCCTTGATCTTTTCTTATCCCCACCCAGTGCTGATCCAGCAAACGTTTAAAGGTCGACCTTATCGCTCCAACCTCTCCAGGGACTGTCCGTTTATCCGAAGAGGGGAGGATATGGTTTTTAAAAATAAGAATAAAACTGAGAAACCCTGCCATTTAAGCAGAGTAATCAATAAGTTTTTAAGCTGCTTGTTTTTCTTATACTTGCAGCTGAGAGGAATTTCAGAATGTGGGGGGAGGCAGTACACATTAAAAAAGGAAAAGACTCCCAGAAGTGCAAGTTGTGTGAGAGCCCTTGCATGGTTAAAACTAGAGGGGATAATTTGACTTCGTTTACCAAGGTGACAGTTCATTTAGTACCTTTAATTTTAGTACCACGTACTTTGAAAATTCAAAATAATTTTGTAACTTACAACGTTTCCAAATATTTAACATGAAGCAGATTTAAACGTGATGTTTCCAAAAGGAACTAAGGATTCACTTCTAAAATGGTGACTAGCAAGGGAACTAACAACCAACTTGTAAAAGTGGAGCGTGCGGGTAGGTGGGTGGATGAGTGTGCAGTACACAATTAGTAAACACTGTGCCAAGAAGAGAAAGAAGGGGTACATATGTTAGAGGTTCCTTAAGTCCTGCTCAGAAATGGTATGTAATAGCTTAGAATGCTGTTTTGACTATAAATCTGTCTTGAACTTTAGCAGGAGATTTTTTTTTTAATGATCTGTTTCTTTATTTTGTATTGGTATTATCCAGTCTTTCTAGCCCAGTAGACGTTTTCAAAAATAAAATTGCTTCAGGTTAAAAAGCTTTGGAGCTATTATTACATTGATCTCACTTGGATGTGTTTGCTTTTGTTTTGTTTTCTTAAAGGAACAAGACCACGGAAGGTTGAAGGATAATCTTCTAATACCAGCACTTTGAATGAGAATTTGTTTCTCTGCCACAAACTGATTTTTTTTTTTTAATTTTATTTTTCTGGTGGAGGAGTTGGAACAAAACTAACTTTTGTGGCATCGCAGCTATGCAGCTTGAAATCCAAGTAGCACTAAATTTTATTATTTCCTACTTGTACAATAAGCTTCCCAGGAGACGTGTCAACATTTTCGGTGAAGAGCTTGAAAGACTTCTTAAGAAGAAATATGAAGGGCACTGGTATCCTGAAAAGCCATACAAAGGCTCAGGGTTTAGATGTATACACGTCGGGGAGAAAGTGGACCCGGTGATCGAGCAAGCAGCCAAAGAGAGTGGTTTGGACATTGATGATGTTCGCAGCAATCTGCCACAGGATCTGAGCGTGTGGATCGACCCCTTGGAGGTTTCCTACCAGATTGGTGAAAAGGGACCAGTGAAGGTGCTGTACGTGGATGACAGCAGTGAAAACGGGTGTGAGCTGGATAAGGAGATCAAGAACAGCTTTAACCCGGAGGCCCAGGTCTTCATGCCCATAAGTGACCCCGCCTCCTCTGTGTCTAGCTCGCCCTCACCTCCCTTCGGCCACTCCGCTGCTGTCAGCCCCACCTTCATGCCCCGGTCCACTCAGCCTTTGACCTTTACCACTGCCACTTTTGCTGCCACCAAGTTTGGCTCCACCAAAATGAAGAACAGTGGCCGTAGCAGCAAGGTAGCGCGCACTTCTCCGATCAACCTGGGCCTGACTGTGAATGTGAACGACCTCCTGAAGCAGAAAGCCATCTCTTCCTCAGTGCACTCTCTGTATGGGCTGGGCCTGGGCAGCCAGCAGCCGCAGCCGCAGCCACCATCCCAGCCACCGCCTCCACCACCACCTCCGCAGCCCCAGCAGCAGCAGCAGCAGCAGCAAACCTCTGCTCTTTCTCCCAATGCCAAGGAATTTATTTTTCCTAACATGCAGGGTCAAGGTAGTAGTACCAATGGAATGTTCCCAGGTGACAGCCCCCTTAACCTCAGTCCCCTCCAGTACAGTAATGCCTTTGATGTGTTTGCGGCCTATGGAGGCCTCAACGAGAAGTCTTTCGTAGACGGCTTGAATTTTAGCTTAAATAACATGCAGTATTCTAACCAGCAATTCCAGCCTGTTATGGCTAACTAAAAAACAAAACAAAAGAACATGTATCGTACAAGTTAAAATGCATCGGCCCAAGGGGGATTTTTTTTTTTTTGCCTCCTTGAGATTTTTTTTTAAGCTTATAGTAAGGATACATTCAAGCTTGGTTACAAAATAAAACATGCATCATTTTTCATTTGCCAACCAAGCACAAAGTTATTTTATACTGACTGTATATTTTAAAGTATACTTTCAGATATGGCCTCTTACAGTATTTAAGATATAGCAAGGACATGGCTGATTTTTTTTTTTTTATAAAAAATTGGCACTAATAAGTGGGTTTATTGGTCTTTTCTAATTGTATAATTTAATTTAGTACAAAGTTTGTAAAATATCAGAGGATATATATATATTGTTTCTACGACATGGTATTGCATTTCTATCTTTTTACTACAGTGATCTGTGACAGCAGCTTCATGTTGTATTTTTTTTACTGAAATTGTAAAATATCCATCTTAAAGACATCAACTATTCTGAAAATTGTGTACAGGATATTCCTTTAGTGGTGGAATTAAAATGTACGAATATTTGCTTTTTCAAAAAAAATGTATTTTCTGTTAAAGGTTTAAAGATTTTTGCTATATATTATGGAAGAAAATGTAATCGTAAATATTAATTTTGTACCTATATTGTGCAATACTTGAAAAAACGGTATAAAAGTATTTTGAGTCAGTGTCTTACATGTTAAGAGGGACTGAAATAGTTTATATTAAGTTTGTATTAAAATTCTTTAAAATTAAAAATGCCTATCCTGTGGTCTTTGTTTTAAGTCTTTGCTAAAAGTCTATGCTCATGAAGAAAAAACATACAGCTTACTGAGTCACAAAGGAGCAATGGAAGGCAGGGCTCTGCTGTTTGTCAGAGAGGTGTTTGCCAGAGCTGGGGTGGTGCTTGGTAGTGTGTCTGCCTGGAAAGCAGAAAGCCATGGGTTTGATACCCGGCATCCTGTAAATACAAATGGTACATGGATGCCTCTACTACCAGCATCCATCTAGGAGAGAGCCAGGTGATAGGAGGAAGTCATGTAATCTGTCAGCATGTATTTGAAATGTAGTAAGAAGGAACTCAGAAAATGCTAGAAAACCCTTCACCTTTTAAGTTCAGCCATTGTCTGTAGCTACAATTTAGGATTAAACCCATCCACAGTTGGGAAAGTTGCTAAATATTAATGTTTGTTTGTTTGCCCAGTAAAACATTTACATACTGTTACTTTTGTGGGGCATGGTATCCAACCTAGTCAGAGACTTTAACAGATTAGTTACTGATAATGCCTGAAATAGTAGACTCTTGTGAGGTTATATTTTTTTTTTTTGGCTGATGAATTAAAATACCATTAAAATGGCAGGTGTGGTGACAAATGCCTTTAATCCCAGCACTTGAGGCAGACTTAGTTCCAGGCCAGCTGGAGCTACATAAATAAGACACCCTGTCTTTTAAAGTAAAACAAAACCTTAAAGACAAGTCATTTTCCTGTTTCAATGTTTGCTGATACGTGATAGAATGGTGGTGGGAAAATTGTCCTGAACTGAAATGAACAGCTCAGCTTTTATAGAAAGGCACCAGCACTGTCTGGGTTACAAGTGAAATGAGAGTTTTAGACCCAAGTCTACAAAAGCCTTTTGTCACCCAAGCTGTCTAGAGCAATAAAAGTTTTAAGGCAACAGGCACTGAAATAACAGAAGCAAGCTGCCCCTTGTACTCCATGGTGAGGTCTTTGTCCCTTGGACAGTGTGAGTGAGACTCTGAAGTATTGGAGTATAGAATGGAACCTCACAGTGCCCAGGTCACCCATTCTGAGCTTTGGGGATCACAGTTTGGATAGCAACAGTAATTAAAACACCAGGTGACCAAAATCCATGAAGTTATCATAGCTTCAACTTTGAAGGAAAAGCTAACAACACATTTTCAAAACATCAGGATAAGTCAGCTTGACAACAAAGACAAAAGAATTTGTAAAGGCTACATGTATTGTTCAGCTCTTAGAGAAAGGTCATCTCGGTACATTCGTGTTGATTTGAGGCAGATTACTTTAAATTTTATCTTGATTGGTTTCAGAAAAACTTGATTTATTTTATATATATTTTTTAAGAGAATGAACAAAGGCCCTATTTCCTCACACTTATGTTTTTTCCTCACTAGGCTTGGAAATTCTCTTAAAGGAACTTGTGTCTAGCACATTTAGAAAAGCTTATGTCTTAATCCCGGATCCATTTTCTCCCCACTGTCATCTGCTTTGGGTTTTCTGTGGGAAGACTGTTTGGCTTACAGTTTGAGAAGTTATTTCCATAGGTCTAGTCCATCTTTTCAGCTTTAGTAGCAATAGCTCTTGTAGCAGCCTGTGCATGCCCAACCCTAGTTTTCAGGTTGCATTCTGCCTGGGAAAGGGGAAATGGTAGCTTCAGAGTTTAGTGCATCCCACTGCCACTGCCACTGCCTAACATCCAGGAAAAAAAAAAACTCTTTGAAGCAAGATCTTAACTAGTTCAGACTGGCCTCCAATTCATTTTATAGCCGATGATTGCCTTGAACTCCTGATCCTTCTGCCTCTGCCTCCCAAGTTCTGGGATTACAGGTGAATACCACCACACAAGGCACAGACCTTCTGCAGTCAAAACACAGCTGATGTGGACAGCAACGTTCCTTTGTTGGGATAAGTTAACTTGCCTTTGGAGGGGAAAGCTAAAGTTACCCTGGAGTTGAAAATGTTTTTCTAAATGTGTGTTGGCGTTCGTTTCATTCACAGAAATGCTCAGGCACCTTCCTCTTAACTGAAAGATTTTAATGGAACTTTCAGGACTTGGGTTCTTTAAAAGTAAGCCACTGAGAGCCTAACGTTGGTAATGCACTCAGGAGGCAGAGGCCGACCAATCTTTTGAGTTCAAGGCCAGTGAGTTCCAGGACAGCCAGGGCTACTCAGGGGAACCCTGTCTCAAAAAACCAAAAAATAATAAGTCACTATAATATAGAGTAACTGTAACATAGAAACAAAATATATTTCTTTGGACAGACTTAGAATGATGAAGTAAAATGCTTGTTGGAAATTTTCCTCCATATCTGTTCCCTATAAACAAGCTATCACAGGCATGAAATAAAAATTATATAGTTATCACTTGGTATCCCTGAGGGATTGGCTTCAGGACCTCAACAGATTCCAAAATCTGGGGATGCTCAAAACCCTAATATAGATTGTGTATTGCATATGTTCCATGCACACTGTCCCATATGCTTTAAATAATTTCTAGATTGTTTATAATATCTAATATAATACAAATGCTATATAAATATTTGTTACACTATATTGTTTAGGGTAAATGAGCAAAGTATACATATTGAATAAAGACAAAGGTTTTTAAGTATTTTCTGCTTGTAGGTGGTAAATTCATGGGTGCAAAAGCCACAGATAAAGAAGTCTTTCTACCCTTGGCTGACTGGAATGTGTGCCTTTGACAGAAGCTGGGAACAGTGTAGGAACAGATGAGGGAAACATCCTCGTTAGAAGGCTGCACAAAATTGTCACTGCTGAGGAAGGGCCAAGATATTGTTCAGTGTGTTGGGAGGTCACCTGAGATCAGATTTCTTTAGTTTCTGTAGTATATACTTGGAACGTCTTTTCTTCTTCTGGAAAGATCTAGAATCAATATCTGTGCATGCAACTGGAAAGTCAAGCACTTGTATCTGTTGAAGGCAGTTTTTAAACCCCGTAAAAATGCTCCAGTTAAATACTTCGATAGTACTTTCTGTGTGCCAATCACGGTTCTAACCCAGTTTAGGAATCACGTGGGGTGGGGGTGGGGAAGAGACTGAAGCCCAAAAAGCTTAGCCCAGGATTGCATGGCTAGTAAGTGACACACTTGGGACTCAGACTTGGGTGGTCATGGTTTTAAAACCTAAGCTGTATTCCCTCAGGTTTGTTGATACTGTTATTTGAAGTAAAGAGAATAAACCTATTTTTGACACACCGGACACACGACTTGTTAAAGTTCTTTCAAAAGTGTTAGTAAGAAGAATCTAACAGAAGGCGTTTAACTGTGTGTGTCCATCAGTTTTTTATTATTGAGGCTATTAACTGAGAAACGGTTTAATTTGACTTGGTGGCATATGCCTGTAATCTCAGCATTTGGGATGTGGAGGGAGGGAGATCAGGAGTTAAGAAGAGAGAGTCCCATGAATGCTTTCAAGGGTCCAGCTCCAAGGACCTAAGGACCTCCTAATGCACTCCATCTCTTAAAGACCCAGGGAACTGCCCAAATGGGCTGCACTGAAGACCAAGGCTTTTAAGAGATGGACTTTGGAGAGATACTGTATTCAGATGGTAGCACCATGCTCAGAGGTCCAGGTGATGCTTTGTGAAAGATACAAAGTATTTTAGGACTGCAGAGCATAGACTCTCAACTGATGCTTCCTCTCTCTAGTCCCTCTTCTCTCAATTTAGAAGCATTGTGTGATTTCTCTGTACTTAAGGCCATAGATTTACTGTGATGTTACTTCTAAAATGCACTGACCTCTGAGGCTATTTTCTTTTCTTTCGTTTTTTTGTTTGTTTTTTGTTTTTTTTTTCAGGATGAAGTTTTTCTGTGTAATAGTCCTGGTTGTTCTTGACTCGATTTGTAGACCAGGCTGACCTCAAATTCATAGAAATCTTCCTGCCTCTGCCTCCTGATCGTGGTATTATAGGTGTTCACCACTATGCCCAGTTCTCCAAGGCTATTTTCATTCCTTACCTGTGCTTATTGATAAATACTCTAAGGAATGGCAAAGTAACTTTCCAAAGTAATCTTCAATAATACATTACTAGCACCTGTCATTTGTTTGTAAATTACCATTACTATTAATTGCTACTATTAATTACTATTAAGCAAACCTTTTTGTAAGACATGACTTGTGTGTGGGTGGGGGGGTGAATAATGCATGTGTGATGGTGTGTGTGTGTGTGTGTGTGTGTGTGTGTGTGTGTGTATGATGCATGTGTGATGGTTTGTGTGAGAGATGGTGTGTGTGTATAAGACTATGTGTCTGAGATGGTGTGTGTATGATGGTGCATGTGTAATAGTGTGTATGTATGATGGTGTGTGTATCTGTGTCTGTGTCTGATGGTATATGATGTTCCATGTGATGGTATGTATATGTGGAGTCAGATCCCCCCTTTTGCCTTTATGTAGGCTCCAGGGATCAAACCCAGGTCATCATTTTACCCTTTGAGCCATCTCACCAACCTAGATTTGGGGTCTGGCTGTGTAGCCCAGGCTGGACTCAAGCCCCCACTCCTCCGCTTCAGCCTCTTGGGTACTGGGATTGCAAAAGATTTTATATTCTGGAAGGATCCTCTGTTGGAACTGTAAGATGATCTCACAGTCAAGCAAACTTTCAAAGGAAACATTCAATCAAGAGGCAGTTTGTGTCTAAAGACTTCTTGAAGTCTAATTCTTTAATCACCTCGAGTCACTTAGCACACATGGCTGTGCAAAAGGGGGGCACAGTGACTGAACATAATTGGGGAATGTGAGACCTCAGTAAAAGAGCTGAGAGCACTGATGCATCCCTGAGAGCACTGATGCATCCCTGAGAGCACTGATGCATCCCTGAGAGCACTGATGCATCCCTGAGTGCACTGATGCATCCCTGAGAGCACTGATGCATCCCTGAGAGCACTGATGCATCCCTGAGAGCACTGATGCATCCCTGAGAGCACTGATGCATCCCTGAGAGCACTGATGCATCCCTGAGAGCACTGATGCATCCCTGAGAGCACTGATGCATCCCTGCATCCTAAGCACTTTGGGGAGGTGGTGCAGGAGGATCATCCTTGGCTACACAGCAAGGTTAAGACCGATCTATATTACACGACATCACAGATAAAAAACAAAAAAAGTCAGAAAGTTAATTGTTGATGGCGTGAACTTGCTATTCAGCACTCCGGCACTTGGGCCTCTGGAGCTGAAGGAGCTACAACCGAGTAGTCTAAGATGCCAAGACACTGGACAGGCAGACGGAGCAGTCGGTGAACTGATAGGACACACATGTACTTAAAGGTTCTTGGCTTTTTTAGAAGCCACAAAGTTCCTAACTTTAGCCATGTTTGCGTCCCCTGTGGAGTCAGAGAACTAAACGAAAACCTGCCTTGTTTGCAAGTTGGTTGGTGGTTGGTTTGGTTTTTGGGTTTCTGGGACAGGTGTCACTTCACAGCCCTGGCTGACCTGGAACTCACTGTGGACTAGGTTGGCTTTGAACTTGTTTCTTCTGCCTCTACCTACCTCCCAAATGTTGGGATCTTCTTAACATCGGCACCTTGTTGTATAGTCAGTTTTTGGCAGAGAATCAAAAGGCCCTCAACACCCTAACTGCTATTCTGTTCACATTTTGATAAAAAGCATCATGGAGTCCATGCTTTCAGTGTGGAGACACAGAGGGGAATCCATGTTCAGCACTCCTGGGTTGATAAACTGATTTGAACCCAGGACTCTAGATTGTATGCCTTCTGGGGGCAGCCAAAAATACTTGCTACGTCAAAGTGTCCATGTTGCTGTGAAAAAGAAATCATGGTAGTTTCTACTTAAACCATACCGGGCCAAGGATGGGAGTGGTTAGAAACAGCTCAGTGATGGGTACACCAGATGGATAATGACTCTCTCTCTATCGTAGTGCAGGTACAGAAGAGGAGGAGGTTTGCTTCCCAGAAGGGAAAAAGCACTGAGGACTTGGAGGGAAAAACACATTCCTCCTGGCATTATGAGGACTTACTTCACTGACAAAATATGACCAGTGTGCAGAACACTGAACAGGTGTACAATATTTTTAGACAAACCTTGGCATATACTGTGGGATGTATCCCTTCTGCCTATACACTCCTCAAATGTTGCAAAAATAGTGGGAAAGCCACTTAGACAAAAAGGGCTAGACATTACTTTCATGCTTTAAAAAAAAGAAAAAAGGAAAAAAACAAAGCACCACCAAAATCTTTTTTTTTTGTTTTTGTTTTTGTTTTTCAAGACAGGGTTTCTCTGTGTAGCCCTGGCTATCCTGGAACTCACTCCGTAGACCAGGCTGGCCTCGAACTCAGAACACCAAAATCTTAAGGTCAAACATAAATTTCCTTTTCAGCCGCAAGGTCGCAGCTGTCTCTCCACACCAGATCTCCAGATGTCCTGCTGTGCGTCTTGAAGGTCACTTTCTTCCTTGGCACTGTTGGGAGGGCTGAGAAAATGTGCTCCCATAGACTCTCCTGGAGTGTGAAGAATAGATTGTGCTATCCCTCTAAAAACAGATTCTGACTCAAAACAGTTTTCCGGGGTTAGAGGCATAGCTTGATGGATAAGAACTTTCGTTACATAAGCACGAGAACTTCATTTGGATCCCAGAAGCCACATAAGCCTGACACATGGTCACATACACCTTATATCACCAGCACTGTGGGGTCAGAGTCGGGAGGACCACTGGCCACCAACCTAGCTTCAGGTTTAGTGAGAGACACTGTCTCAAAGGACACCTGATATCCTTCTTGGCCTCAACATACACACGTGTGTACATATACACAAGTATGTACACCACATACACACACTACATTCGCACAGGGACAACACAGTGTGACAAGCATGGACACATACCAGTCTAGTCTGGTCTCTATATTGAGGAGAGAAGAGAATACTATATTGTACCAATAAGGCTTAAGAAATGGGATCATTGGGAGGGGGCAGTGAGAGTTATGTAAAGTGAATAAGTAAAAAAATAAAAATAAAAACATAAATGAGATCATATGAGTGGGCATGATGGCACGCCTTTGGGAGGTGGAAGCTGGAGGATCAGGCCTTCAAAAACATCCTCAGCTGTGTCACACACACACACACACACACACACACACACACACACACACGCACGCACGCACGCACACATGCACACACATGCGCACACATATACACGCATGCATGTACACACATACACACATGCACACACTCTCACACACATGTACACATGCACATGTGAGGAATCATAAGCTCATACATAACCCATGGTGACACAGGATCGGCAGGCTAGAACAAGCCTTTTACTTTTTAGCTGCAAACAGAAGTGCCCTTCCCGATGGTTCCTTGCCAGGCTCCTACCATCCATATCTTCATTTCAAGGAAGGATTTGCCTTATTTTGGAATGAGCATGCTCATTCTTCCTCACCTCGATTTTCCACCATTTGCCTACATCTTCCCCAGGGCCCCCTCCTTGCTTTGTAAGCTACCCACTGTTCTGGGGTTCTGTGTAGCCCCAGTGACTTACTTCCTGTTAATTCCTTCCTCCTTCCAGGAAATGCCGTGTGGATACTGAGCCATTTCCATATAGCTTAAGATAGCTACGCGGCCCTATCCTTTCTAGAAACTAAGGTGGCACCAGGGGCTCCTTAACGGAAGACCCAGAATAACATTGTTTTCATCTGAGGAAACTCAGAAATACTGTGATTTTTCTGGGTCTTCCACAAGACAGGAAGAAGAGAAGAAAGTGTTTGAGTGTGTAGTGGAAAGGGAGTGGGGCGGGCATAATGCAGAGAAATCTGTGGCTTTTTTGTTTTGTTTGTTTTGTTGTTGTTGCTGTTGCTTTGTTTCTTTCTTTAGAAGATTTTTGTTGTTTGATTTCATTTTGTTTGTGTTTTTTAAGGCAGGCTGGCCTCAAATTTGCTAGAAGGCCAATGTCAGCCTTACACTGATCTGTTCTTCCAGCCTCCACCTCTATGTGTGCTGCCACACCCAGCCTTTAGGGAGCGCATCCTTCCGGCCGAGTGGCAGGTGTGTATCCTGCTCTGCTGTCCAGGTCTGGGAGCAATGAAAGGTCGACTGAGAAAAGTGCTGTCCACACTGCCCTGGAACCTGCCTAGAAACCAGCATCCCTTAGCGGAGGCTTTTTGGAAGGCCTGAGGCACAAACGTGTATGTTTCCCTCTCCCCCTCCCCCAGTTTGAAGGAAGGTAGGAAGTCTTATGTGTTCCTTGTCAATGCTGATTTTGCCATAGTCACAAAGCCTTTGAGGCTCCAGAGGAAACGATCAACCTCAGAAGCTAGGCGCTCATAATAGTCAGTGCTTACACTGTCTTGACCCTGCCCTAAGCCCCTGTGCATTTTAATTCATCTCAGTATCTATAGAACACGCCTCTGGACTTGGGCCATTTCTCCCTCTCAGATGAAGAAATGGAGGCAAAGAGCTTGTGACAGTTGGAGCCACAAGAGAGCTGACTTTGAGCTGTAGGATACTATTTTGCAACCCTTTCTTACAGTGGTTGCCCTCAATAGGTCAACTCTATCCATCCATCCGTCCATCCATCCACCCATCCACCTACCTACCTACCAGTTATCACATACACATCTATATGTATGTACAGTAAACATGTTAATTCACGATTCCTTTAGACCACACAGTGTGACAAGCATGGACATGTACCAGTCTAGTCTGGTCTCTATATTGTTGAGAGGAGGAAATCCTATCTTTATTGTGCCAATGTATCCGTGGCTGTCCAGGAACTCACTCTGTAGACCAGGCTGGTCTTGAACTCACAGATCCACCTGCCTTTGTCTCCCAAGTACTGGGATCAAAGGCATGTGCCACCACACCCAGCTAATAAGTCAACTTTATAGTGAACCAGCCTTTATAGGACACCTCATATTCTCCTCTGGATTCTGTGGGAACATACAGATGCATACACACATATATACCGTACATACATGCATAGACCCACATATCCAAATACAATAACAATAAAATCCATCCAAGCTGAGGTAGAGTGTGTGCCTAACTCACATATGGGAAGCCCGAGATTAAATACCACAAAAACTGAGCACAGTGGTACATGCCTGTAATCCTAGCACTTGGGAGGTGAAGATAGTATAACAAAAATTCAAAATTATCTTCAGCTATATGGAGATTTTGAGGCCTCCCTGGCCCACTTGACTCCTTGTCTCAAAAAGCAAAAGAATCCCCCCAAAAGTAAACAATACAGAAACAAACAAACCCCACCACTACCAATACCCACAAACAATAAGAAAAGCTTAGGTAGGTCATCTAAAATGGGTTTTACCCCAAATTTCCCTCTCCCGTAGATGCCCGGCAACCCCAAACTGGTTTTAACACCAGCCTTTGCCAGGCCTTGCTTACAAGCCGGGAGCTGGTTGTGCTTGCTGACATCACCCCTGCTCTCTGACTGATCAGCTGGAGAAATAGTTACAAGCATTTTACCTTCTGAAGTCTTTGGTCCTGGCTTTCACCAGATGTGTCAACTCATGTGGCTCTCATAGGCTCAGAATTTCACTCTGGTTCCTAAATTCTTGCTTAGACAAGAAACAACTGGACAGCCAATGTATCCATTGGAGAAATTTACTCTGGGAGCCACCTGGCGGGTTAGGACCTTCTGGCCACGGACGATATCCATACACAGAACATTTGAAACCTTTCATGAAGCTGTGGTCTAGCAGGAGTTAGTACACAGGCCCAGTCATTGTCCCAGATCACACTGGAAGTGTGACACACACAGAGAGACCGGGCAGCTCAGAGAAGCTGTAGGCCAAGAGGAGTCACCAAGTGTTCGCTGGGGAAGCCTGGGTCCCCTCCATTACCCAGTTCCCACAGAGGGACAAGAGAAACGGAAAAAGACTTGGACATGGCTCCTTGTCACCTGGTGTATGGGCAGTAGGAAGACTACGTGCTGCCGACCCTTGGGAGAAAGACAGAGGGAGTCAAAACACAAACTTCTATTGTTCCTTGAAGAAGCTGCCTTTTGAGCTTGGATTTTAACCCCCTTCACTCACTCACACACACACACACACACACACACACACACACACACACACACACACTTCCAAGCTTTGTATGGAATCCCTGTGAAAGAATGATGGTTCAGAACTTTCTCATTCAGGGAACCAGGAAGTGGGATGCAGAGGGCAGGATGGAGGTTCAAGGGCAGAGCAGCAGTAACAAGGGACTGGGTTGTGGAAGAGTTGAGGTTCTGATTCCAGCCTTTCAAGACAGGTTTTCAGTTTATGAGGAACCTGGAAACCTCCTCAGGCAAGAGGCTCCCTCTAGGGGCCATCTCGCTTGCTTCCTACCTTTTGTAGGAGCTTTGTGATGTCAGTGTTTGTACGGGGTTCCACCCTTCCAGAAGTCCACGTTGGTGGAAAGTGTGTCCATTGCACAAACTCAGAACAACCTCCCCACAACATTCTCACGTGGCACCCTCAGCACCACACCCTGCCCCCGGTGTAGGAAGCAAATCTTTATGAAGCTCAGTTGTTTTGTCCTGTCCAGGTTGGTTGCTGGATGTCTGAAATAGTTTTCAGTTGGGGTACAAATCAAAGAATGAGATTTTGAGGGCGGAGGAGACGGAGGAGCAGAGTGCTCGCCTTGCGTGTAAAGCTCTGGCTTCGATTCCTGGCATCTCATTAATCCAGGTCTGGTAACACAGCTCTATACAGCCAGCGTGGGTTAGGCAGGAGTTCAAGGTCATCCTCAGCTATGTGAAGATTTTGAAGCCAGCCTGGGTTATATGAGACACTGTCAGAAAGAAAAGAAGAAGGAGGAGACAGAAAGAAATGAAGAAAGAAAGAAAGAAAGAAAGAAAGAAAGAAAGAAAGAAAGAAAGAAAGAAAGAAAGAAAGAAAGAAAGAAAGAAAGAAAGAAAGCAGGCAGGCAGGCAGGCAGGCAGGCAGGCAGGCAGGCAGGCAGGCAGGCAGGCAGGCAGGCAGGCAGGCAGGCAGGCAGGCAGGCAGGGAGGGAGGGAGGGAGAGAGGAAGGAAGGAAGGAAGGAAGGAAGGATAAGAGGATGAGGTTTGGGCTGGACATGGAGAGCACGTCTATCATCTCTGGAAAGGCCTGATGATACATCCTGAGACTCTGTGTTGAAAACAAGAAACAAACAAAACCACCCACAAGCTTTGGAGTTTAGCCTTTTATATACTGTTTTTACAGAAATTAGCCCCATGTAACTCTTGCCCTTGGATAACTTCTGCAGGCTTTCTTTAGCGTCTTCTGTGGTCTGCCAAAAATACCATCACAAGCTAACCCCACTCTCCCGTGCACCTGAGATGGCTTAGAGAGCGTGGCTGCTCTGCCCACGCGGAATCTGCATTGACATAGAAAGGACAAGTGTCTGGTCCAGGTCTCAGGCAAAAACTTAGGGAAGGGATGAGTGTTCAGGCCTTGCTGGTAACACTAAAGCTCTCATTAGAGTGTTCTGTAAGGATGCAAAGAGCGCCTGGCAGCAGCAGTGATAACCCACACCTTTAATCCCAGCAGAGGCAGAGGCAGGAGCAGGGGCAGAGGCAGAGGCAGGGGCAGGGGCAGGAGCAGGGGCAGGTGGATCTCTGAGTTCGAAGCCAGTCAGGACTACACAGAGAAAACCTGTCTCCAACATCCAAAAATGCAAAAAGCTTGAGGAAGTCCCCAGATCACATTATTCCCAGTGTTCTCATATACACTGCGAGGGGATGGGGAGTTAGATTTTGAGACTACATCCCAAACTCATCCCTAGTAACTGTGCCCTGTCAGTCAAACATATTCAGACCTACATTTACTCTCTTGAGGAGTGTTGGAAATGTTTCTTGTCAGGCCTGGTGCAATGAACGTGTCCCATATATAAACATCAGGCATATTGTCCTTCTCACATAATAACTTAAACCCGTACGGGAGGTCAAGTTAACCTTGGACATGCTCTCTCATGAGAAACCTAGGAGGAAAGGCTTATGATCAGAGAGGAAGCCAAGGCCAGATGGAGTCATCCATCTCCATTCCTGATCTATGGTGAAGGTGATTATGCATGTGGCTAAATGTATAGACTTTAGAGTCATGGCAGCCTACCCAGGCTTGGTCCCTGCTCACTCGGGGACCTGGGCGGATCGTTCCACTTCCCTGAGCACACTTCATCATCTCTGAAATGAGGAGACTATTAGGTGGAGGTGACTAACACACACCTCACAGGGTTACAAACACTTAATGACACAATGCACGTGGAGCACTCATTAAGTGCTGTTCGTACTCAGTCACGGAAACAAACCCCATCACCAAGGCATTTAATTGGTCAAAGGGATCCACCTCAGCGGAGGCCCAGGACAGAGCTGGGTCACCCTTTGTGTATCACCAGCACTGGGTTCTGCTCATTCACAAACACCGGCTTCTCTTACTATTAGGACCACACTGTGTCCTGATGAGAGGAAAAGATAGTTTTGAGTCTGTTCTTGAGTATAGCAGGGCTGTGAGGCTGGTGTCACATTTATTCCAATGCTTCTCATGTGCTGAGATAAAGAGAGAAGGTCCTTGAAAGGAGTCAGTGAGAACCAGGCTCCCTGATCCTAGGCCCTGGGGCTGGGAATGAAGGGTGGAGAAATGGTCTAAGGGGTCTCCCTAAAGGCCCAGAGCTTCTCCACTTCATTCAAGTTGTCTTTCCATCTCTACTTATTGGCTATCAGATGCTGCACCTAGTGTTCTTGGCTGGATAGGGGTGGGGTTTTCTCTATTTTTTTTTCTTTCTCCCCACTCTTCCCCCTCTCCAGTTCTTTTCTCCAGCCAGCCGCCCCCCCCCCTTCCTGGACCCTTCTTGGCCAACAAAGGAGATGACATTTATTCTCCCTTTGTTCTCCAAGGTAGTTGTGGGCAGGGAGCCATTCTCCTCTGTTTTCTGTTCTAGCCTTAGGCAGAAGCATGCAAAAGCAATTATTCCCAACCAACTGGAGCAACCGGCCCCAGGACAGTCAGCTTTTGCAGGGCAGTTCAGCTACTATTATTATGCCGTTTACAGACCAGATGCCGGGGCAGAGAGGGCCACTTACCCACAGCCACGTAGCTGGTATTTGAGCCCAGTCAGTCTATCTCAGGAACTAATGCTCTCTCATAACCTTGACCTTTTCTCGATGGTAGCCACTGTGGGCAGCAAGGAGGCTTGAGGGCCCTAAAGCTAAAATATCTTGTCCCTTTACTTTTTTTCTACTAATTAATTCGTGACAGGTGCTGAGGAACCTCACGTGTATTACTCTTTTTCATGTGTTTTTTTTTTCTAAAATAACTAGACTCTAATTTATTTTGTAAGGGACATGTATATGGAAGCCAGAGGACAACTGTGAGGTGTCTTTTCTCTTCCATGTGGATCCTGGGGATCAGGCTTGGTCGCAAGCACCTTTACCCACTGAGCCATTTAGCCGGCCCCTCCTTTTCATTTTTGATGTGGCCTTGCTAAGCTGTTTCCAGCAGTCTTTGAACTCGCTCTATCCCAGGCAGGCTTTGAACTTGCAGTCTTCCTGCCTGGACCTCATGATGTGTATCCTGGATACTACAGGTCAGTATCTTCAAGCCTGGCTCAGTACCTCTTTAAAGACTTAAACTGTACAATTACAAAAGCCATGACCGCAAATAAAGCAATTCTTAGACTTTAGTCAGGATGCCTCCACAAGTAACAAAATGACAGGGCAGCATGGGTATCTCTGAAAGTATGCCAAGAACTGGCCTGCTGTCAGCCTGCTTGCGAAGTGGCAGCTGTCACAGGCAGGGTGGCGTGCCCTGGGAGGGCTGAGTCTCTACTTCCTACCAATCGGCAATCTGTCTCTGCTATAATTAGCTCACATTTTGGTAGACTCACTTTCTCCTGACAGCAATTTGTGTGTGGGGTGTGTGTGTGTGTGTGTGTGTGTGTGTGTGTGTGTGTGTGGTGTGTGTGTGTGGTGTGTGTGTGTGTATGTGTGTGTATGTGTTTGTGGTGTGTGTCCACGTGTGCAAGTGTGTGTGTGTTTGTGGTGTGTGTGTGTGTGTGTGTGTGTGTGTGTCCACATGTGCAAATGTGTGTGTACGTACTAACTTTTCTGCCTCTTCCAAAACTCTGGGATATTGAACCTCATTTGCCTGAAGGTTTGTAAGCCTTCTGGGAGAAAAGACATGGGGATCTCGAGGCTGAAGTTAGGGCCTACTTGCAGTGATTAGAGAGCCCCTATAGTATTGTTGGCTATAAGACCATGAGACCTCATACCAGCAGATGGCTAAAAATAGAAACCCCTAGAGACCTTGGCAAGACAAACACATACTATTAAGGAACACTAGAGATGCCTGTGCCCCAACATGAGTCCTCTGCCAGAGAAAATGATTCTGCTTTTTAGCTCAGGAGAGGGCTGTGCTGGGTAGACCACCCTGGAGTATTTTGTCTGAGTCACACATTTTGTTAGCGAGACTGTGCCACGGCTACTGTAGCACTTGAGATAGGCTCAGTGCTACTGAGGAACTACATTTTAAACAGTGTTTCTTCTGAGTTCATTCATGTGTACTCAATACTGTGGGTACTGCAGAATATGCCTTCACCATCCTGGTAAGGCTCCGTCCCCCTCAGAGGCCAGCCAGGATCAGCTAGCATAGTCAAGAGGGGAGCTATCACTGAGGGCCTCAGCATCTAAGCAAAATGGCTCAAATATGTGTACCACTGTGGGAAAGGCATAGCTAAAGTCAGACCAACCCTAGTTCAGTGTTGGTTCTTCCATTCCTTAACCCTATGACGTAAGGGAAGGTACCTTCGACATTTAGTGTCACACATTCAGCATCTGTAAAGTAGGAGAAATGTTGTCTGTGAGGCAACGTTCCCTCCATAAGGCACAGAAGGCCTACTTTATCCATTCACCCACTGAACAACTACTTATCAACATTCTGAGCCGCCCGGCCGTGGGTTAGTGAAACCAAGGGGCATTTTAGCTTTCCCTTGTGGGGACTCTAGATTAGGGTGGGGTCTGCAAACAGCAAAGTCATAAAATAATACCAGCTTAAAGAAGGCTTGGCATTTGCTACTCATCTACTGTGAAAAAAAAAATACCATACTCGAGCAACTTGAGGAAGAAAGGGCTCAGTCCACCTCAGGATTTGAAGGGACACAGGACATCATGGCTGCAGCGGGGGCCTGCTGGTGTTCAGCTGGTTTTCTTCTCCTTATAAACGTGTGTGTGTGTGTGTGTGTGTGTGTGTGTGTGTGTGGTGTACATGTGAAAGCCAGCCATCAACCTCAGATGTTAGTCTTCAGAAGGTAAATCTCTCACTGGCTTGGAGTCGTCAAATAGCCTA
Organism: Tokudaia tokunoshimensis; assembly: GCA_036184795.1. Taxonomy (NCBI): domain Eukaryota; kingdom Metazoa; phylum Chordata; class Mammalia; order Rodentia; family Muridae; genus Tokudaia; species Tokudaia tokunoshimensis. The sequence goes on along the minus strand of BTHU01000010.1, from coordinate 27,575,346 downwards.
GTAGAGCGGAATGCTAGCAAGCCCCAAGGATGCTCCTGTCTCTAGGTCCTCAGTGCTGGCATTGGGAGCTTTGTCACCACAGCCAGATTTGTGCTAGGGGTCCGGCATTGAGCTGAGGTGCCCGGCATTGAGCTGAGGTGCCCATACTTGCGAGATAAGCACTGTGCCAACGTAGCGATCTCTCCGGGGCTTCTCTTTCCCCTTTTTCATAAAGTCTAGGATTCCAGTTCATGGAATGTCATCATCCTCATTCAGGCTGAGTCTTTCTTCCTCAGTTAAACCTCTCTGGAAACATCCCCCAACTCCCAAGACAGGCCCAGAGCTGTGACTCCTAGGGGCTTCCAAGTCTAGTCAGCAGGACAATGAACGTAAACCTTCGAGAGCCTTGAGGGACATAACTCAGCATTGTTGACACACAAGCGTCTGCCCCTCTCAGTGGTAGGTACTTCTCTCACTCAGGCCTAGTGTCCTCACTGTCACATACAAAGGACACAAGTCAGCCACCACCCACCACCCTCAACTGTCTGTTAGACAGAGCTCATAGGTCCCTTCCCATAAACAAGAAAACAAAAAATCAAGATGGTGACGTCATCCTGCCAGAGCTCTGAAGTTTCCTCAAGGCTCACACACACACACACACACACACACACAGAGAGAGAGAGAGAGAGAGAGAGAGAGAGAGAGAGAGAGAGAGTTTATAAGGAGGAGAAAGGCAACTGAATAATACCGGCATGTTGGGGTACCCAGCACCTTGCCAGTGATGTACTGGGAAGAGGTCCTACCTCTGGGCCAGTCTGGGCTGGTACACGCTGGGACAGAGCCCTGTATTCCCTTCATGTGAGTGAGCTTGAAGGCAACTATTACCGTTAGACATCTGGATGTCAGGGTTCTCTGTCCTTGGTTAACTTGGGTTGTGAAGTGAAACTCCAACCTGACCTTGAAGCAGAAAGGTTGAAGGGCTTGGGAGCCTAAGATGTGGGACAGGGAGGGCCGGTGGCACATCCACCTGCCTGCACACACTCTTCCTTGGGAGGTACCCCTGGAAGCTTATTCTTCCTTCCTCCTGACTGCCTGAGAGAGCAGTGTCAACTGACCTCAGGGCACATTCCAGAATGAGGGCACAGCCAAGAATAGGACCCAGGAGTCCTGCCACCACCCGTCTGCATTACTCACATGTTCCCTTGAGAGGAGGAGAAGCCATAGCTCCTTGGGAAGGTGGGATTAGAAGAAGAGGTGGAGCTACAGGAGTGGGGCTGAGAAGAAAGACACATGATAGTCAAAAATATGCAGTGGCTCCTCAAGGCCCTCCTCCTAGATCCTACATTCATCCAGCCATCCCCCTTGTGAGCGCTGAGCTGGGCCGCCCGTGTTCCTGGAGCCCCTGGCTGTTACTCTGATTTGGGTCAGCACCAGCCTAGAGGCATGCCAGACTTGAAGAGGCTGAGGCAGCCTAGGGACAGCAGAGGCTTCCCCCGAGGAGCTGCCTCCTGAAGGATGAAGAGGCGTAAGGCTGATGTCTAGCTCAGGAATCTAGGCCATGACTGCAGTTGTGTGTGATGGAAGGTCGTCACGTGTCCAGGATGTAAACAGATCTTGGGTGGATGCCCCGGAGGCTGACCAGCTGGAGCCAGACACTGCCCATGCAGGCACATGAGCTCCTCTGTGTGTGTGTGTGTGTGTGTGTGTGTGTGTGTGTGTGTGTGTGTGTTATACACTAAGTAAAAAAACAGCATAACTCAAGCATTCAAAGTTCTGAATAGCAGTATATAACTCTTGGCTTTGCCATTTAGCAGCTGTATGATCCTGAAAGTTGTGTGTGTGTGTGTGTGTGAGAGAGAGAGAGAGAGAGAGAGAGAGAGAGAGAGAGAGAGAGAGAGGAGAGAGAGAGAGAGAGAGAGAGAGAGAGAGAGAGAGAGAGAGAGAGAGAAAACAACTTGTGGGAATAGGTTTTCTTTTTCTACTGTGTAGTACCTCAGGATCGAACTTAGGTCATCAGGTTTGGCAGCAAGCCCCTTTACTCACTGAGCCATCTCTTTGCCCCTGTATGTTTGGAACAGGCTCTCACACTGAACCTGGAACTCACATGTTCAGCTCATCTGTCTGGCAGGGCAAGGCCCCAGTCTCCTCCTGAATTCATCTCCCCAGCACAGGGATTACAGATCGTACCCAGCTTTTGACACGGGTTCTGGGGTTTCGAACTCAGGTCTTCATACTTGAACAGAGACATATCCCCAGTCCCTTTTTCCTTATTTTTCTTTTCTTTTAACTTTGCTTTTGAGATGGAGTTTTCTTTGCCTAGTCTGGCCTTGTACTTGAAATCCTCCTGCCTCTGGCTCCCAAGTGCTGGAACTGTAGCCGTTTGTGCTTTGGCCACGGGTAAGTAAATTTCTCAATACACTTGCCTTATTTTTCCTCACCTAGAAAATGTCATTGTGCCTCATGGGGTCTCAGTGCAGACCACAGGAGAAGGCGCTTGGTGCTGCCACACAGTAAACTGTTGGTCCGATTTATCATAATGGAGCAGTTGGAGACCGTAGCTGAAAGAAACAGCCACACGCCTGTGTTGCTACTGTCCCCTTTCCCTAGTTAGGTTTTGTCCTAGCGCCTGGGTGGCTTTCTGGTGCCACTGTCCAGAGGGTGACATCAGACTAGTGAGCAGCTGGCTAGACAATGGAGCAGAGCGTCCTAGGAGGCTGGGAAGGAGGAGGATAAACAAAGCCATAGTGCCTTGCTTAGGGGTGGTGGGGACAGTTCTAGGCTAGTGCAGTCAAGTCTGAATAGATTAGAAGGATAGAAAAGGCCTGGAGAGCAGGCTAGTGGTAGGGAAAGACATACAGCCTTGAGATAGCAAGGGGCCAGCTCCCTCACCAGTAGGAAAACGTAAGCCTGGCCTTGGGTTCCTTGTGTCCTGGAGCTGGATTGAGGGGGTGTCTAGCAGGCTGAGGCGGGTGACTGCCACAGGCTGGGAACCTGCTCATTGTCGGCCTTTGCGTGAAGGCTCAGGAGAACGAGGCTGAAACGGCAAGGTGACATTTCCAGAGAGAAATCAGCCTCACGCAGCAGGTCAGAGATGTCATAGCTCCTCAAGCACTCATCCCCTAGTAAGCCCCAAAGCTTCTGAGCCCCAAATCGGCCCACGTAAGGGGCTCGTTTCAGAGGTCCTCTGATAATCAGAAGCCTGTTGAGGCCTAAGGCCCAGAACGATGAGGTAGTGTTTGATCCTGGGGCCCATCCTTGCCCAGGGAGCTTCAGAGGGTAAAAGGATCACTCTAGGCCAGGCTGTATAGTTCTTGCAAGGGTAATGGGTTGAATCTCAAGTCTCTCTAAGTGCTGCGACTGCCTAAGCATCGAAGTGGAACAAACCTGTAATCTCAGCGCTTGAGAGACAGAAATAGGAGAATCATGAGTCTGAGACCAATCTGGACTGCAGAGTGAGGGTAAGGTGAGTTTACGCTACACTGAGAGACTCTGTCTAGAACAAAACAACAAATCCAGGGCTGAGGAGATGGCTCAGTGGGGAACACATGCCTCCTAAGCACGAGAACCTCAATGTGAACGTCTAGAACTCACATAAAGCCGGGCGCAAGGTAGTGAGTATCTGTAACCCCAGCGGTCCTATGACAGATGGGAGATGGAGAATCTCTGGAAGCTTCCAGGCCAGAGGTGTGGTGTATACAAGGCCCAGGTGAAAGGGGAGGGCAGACACCTGACACTGACCTCTGATGGCCACACATACATTGTGGCACAAGTGTCCCTGCATTCACACACATGAGCGTGTGTGCAAGTGTGGGTGAGCACCCATGTGAGTGTGCATGTACACACACAACTGCGACACACCAGCACATGATATAAGAGTGTGTTCTCACTACTCTTGGTGCGACTAGGCATGAAGAGGCTCAGAGACAGCAAGTTAGTGATGGAGGTTGGATTCAGAGCTTGGTGAGCCCTGATCTCATAGGCTAGGGAGTTTCTGTGCTGTCAGCCTCCCTTGAGTTTCCTTCTCTACCAGGGGAAGCAGAACAGCAAACTAGACCTAGTCATGGGGTTTAGAGGCTTCTTTTTATAAGTGAACTAACGTGGTAGGTAACAGGTGAGGCTGGAGAGTGGGCTCTTGTCCTTGGGCTCTGAGAGTACTTGTTGGACGTTGTGGCCTCAAAGCAGGTTCAGGCAATATCCCCAGGCCTCTATGGACAGAGTAAGGTGACAATCCTCATCCTCACTGGATGCCTGACTGGGCTGGGAAATGGCCATCACTCATGTTATCCCGATGGCTAAGTTCCTTGCTCAGTGTCCTTCAGTGATGGTGTGGCCTTCCCACCCCCTGCCCTCTCTTCTCTTAGAAATAGAAGCCCCTCGCCCCCCCCAGCCTTTACTATAGGTGAAAGAGGCTGTTCTAGGCTAGGCTGGGCCTGGTTTAGATTCCTCTTTTGGGTATGGCCCTGAGAACGCCATGGAACTGTAAAAGAGGGGTGCCTCTGTTGAGGGTGAGACAGGCTATGTGTTCCTCCCTCTTGACGGGGTCTGGGGAACAGCAGTGAGTCTCCCTGAGGCCAAATGCACTACGGCCAGCTTTATCAGAACTCGGGCACCCTGAGGATGCTGGAGAGCAGGCCTCTTCCTAATGTCCCCAGAAGTCACAGCTGAGCATTTGCCTGCCCTGCTCTTGTCCCTCCCACCTTCACACTCAGTCTCCACGATATCAGAGGCAGGAGAATCTTGTCTGTGACCCTGACCCCCACTCTCCCCCACAGAGCAGTTAGACCACATGCCAGGGCCCTAGCCCTCCTTGTCTACGAGTGTGGAAAAGTCACCCTGCCTTCTCTGTTAGGTTTTCTCCTGGTTATTTCATAAACTCTTCAGAGTGTGGTTAAGGAGTCTCATATTTCATAGGGGACCTGAAAATCTACTGTGTCCCTCCACAGCCCAAATATGGTGTCAATGACCAGACTTCCCTCCTAAGAGGTCACCAGAATCAATGTCATGATCACAGCCCCTTTCTCACCTTCCCAAAAGAGCCACACATGTAGAGTGGTTGACACTATGAATTTTTATTTAGTATTGTCCTCCATATATTTGAGGAAGACATTAGGGCATCCCACAGTGCTTCCTTTGGGGGGATGTGGGCAGAACGAAGGACTGAGGGAACAGGGCAGACGCAAAGATGACAGAGGGGTTCCCAATCCTCTACACAGTGCCTGTGTGGCTGGGACTGATCTCAGAGCTGCCATCGCCAAGAGGCCCCTCCCAGGCTCCACCCAGATATATCTTTTCTCCTGATTCCTGCAGATGCCCATATACACCACCAGATGGCAGCATCGAGCGATATTCCTTCTCCCTGGGACCACCTCCGCTCTGATGACTAGGTTGTCCCCTGGTCCTCCTGCCTTTGTCTTCTTTATTTCTATTGCTACCAAAACAGATCTTTGGGCTCCTCCTAGGACGTCCACAGCACGTGAAAGTACCCGGCCCATCAGACGAAGACGCCTAACTGCTGTCAATCACCCACTGGCTCCTGGGGGAGCTGAGAATCAGGACAGCCTTCTGACTAGGCCTGTGGAGCCTATGGTCCCAGCACCTGGGCACCCAGGAAGTATCCACTGAGCTGAAATGAACAGAAGCAAACCAACACAGCAGTGCAGCTACCGAAAGAAAACATGGTGACACAGACTGACTCCACCAAAGGCAGCCGTCCCTGCAGCCTCCGTCCGGATAAGTTACAGCCTAGGTTGAACGCTCTGGCTTCCCGCTGTTCACAACCCTTGATGTGGATGGTCTCTGACTACAGCCATGTAGCAGGGCGGCAGGCAGTAGGGCGGTTGTCTTAAGTGATCCTTGGACTCTCTTATCTCTCTCTCTCTCTCTTTCCACACACCTCCTATACAAGCTAAACCATTCAACAGTGAAAATGGCATCTCCTCCTGACCCCAGGCTAGGAGACTGGGCAGAGGGGCATTGGTCAGCAAAGGGGGATAAGACTGCCTGAGGGAACCACACACTGGAAACACTTACCTGTGTCCTTTCTTCCCTTTGCCAACTCTGTCTCTGCTAAAAAAGATACGGACCTTTTAGTCAGACGTGGTGGTGCCCACTTTTAATCCCAGTACTCGGGAGGTAGAGGCAGGTGGATCTCTTAGCTCATGGCTGACCTGGTCTGCAGAGTGAATTCCAGGTCAGCCAGGGCTACACAGAGAAACCTTGTCTGGGGGTCAGGCTGGGGGGTGGGGGGTGGAAGATACAGCCATTTTATTGAACCCAAAAAACCTGTCAGGCTCCCAGACTTCCTTTAGCTTACTGCTCTCTTCTAAGCCCAGGGGGTACAACCACTATTCCCACTTGGTACACATAATCTGAGGCACAGAGAGGTTAAGCAACTTGCCCAAGGTCACAGGGCTGGTAGTATGGGGAGAGATGGGCCACAGACCACTAAAGGGGGGGATGTGCTCGCTACCATTTTCAAAGAGAGAACATGGAGAGGCAGAGAGAACATATAGGTGCTAAAACTTCGGTGGCTTTAAGAGTGGCTTTCTTCCCACATGTTAGCTGCTGTTTCTTCCCTAGGCAAGGCTGTCTAACCTGATCTCGCCTGGATGGCTGACTGAGGGCAAGGGTGGGAGGGTGGGTGGAGGAGGAGGGTCAGGGGAGCCGGGCTAGCTTCATTGCACGCCCAGGAAGTCCTTGAGGACCTCACAGGTTTTCTTGTGCATGACCTCACGGAGCTTCCTGACCCGCCGTGTGCTCGACGCACCCACAAAGCTATCAGGTCTCAGCATAGCCATACCACCCTCCACCTCCCCCATGATAATGAGCGGTGTCTCGCCCACTGTCACATTGGGGCAAGGACAGGCCCAGTCTACATGAAGCAGAGTGACTTCCAGCGGCTCCCTGCCCAGAAACTTAAGGCCCATCTTCTCGTCTTTTAGGACCTCGTCCACGGTCACCAGGGCACGGCCCGAGTCCTGTTCCTCGGTCAGCTCAGAGACCCTGCCCAGGATGACAAAGTCACTCCGACAGAAGCTGGTGACAAGTTTTTGCCGGGGCTTGCAGGCCCGGCAATGCTGGTTGCCCCTTGGGAAGGGACACGACTCCTCACAGGCCTCACGGCTTTCAAAGTTGTTCCCATTGCCTTCACAGCCGCCATAGACGAAGGACTGGCACAGGCCTGTCTGGCTGTTGTAGGCCCAGCGTGGCACATAGGCTTTGCAGGGGCCCTGCAGGGCGGGCAGGCTGCATGTGGCCAATGGCCCACTCATACAAGCCAGCATGCAGGCCTCATAGGTCTCAAAGTGGTTGAGGTTGCGGTGGCAGTGGCCAAAGGTGAAAGTGATGCAGTTGTTAGCCTGGGCATCGAAATGCCAGCGTGTCTGCTCCTCTCCACAGTCCTCACTGTCTGGGGGCTTCAGACACTCCGTCGCTGGGAAGGCCGTGCCATTGAGACTGCTCTCTGAGGTGGCCCTGGCCTGACCACCCCTGACCACTGACAATGGGAAGTCAGCTCTCAAGACCCCAGCTACATTCCGGGCTGTACAGGTGTATATGCCAGCATCCTGGGGCTGGGCATTGTAGATGACCAGCTGGGCAATGTTGGTGACCACCACATTACCACGCACGTGGTTGGGTCCCATGACCACATTCTCTCGATCCTCTAGCTGTTTCTCCCAAGTGAGCTCTGGCCGAGGCCGGCCTACCACGTCACAGAGGAAACTCACCGTCTCACCCACGGTGACGGACTGATGGACAGGGTGGTTGAGCAGGGCCGGGGCTGCCAGGTCCAGCCCGAGAGTCTCCGGAGAGGCTGTGGTGGGATGTACCGTGGTCTCAGGTGGCGGAGGGCTGGTGTTGGGCCAGGTGAAGTGATAACGGCAGGTGACCACAGACAGTGTGATGCCCTTGGAGCAGGCCTCGGCGTCCATGTAGCAACGGTTGTAGTAGGTGAGGCCGTCAGAGGCACAGGTGAAACTGGGTTCCTTCTCACAGCGATCTTTACACTTACACACGGGCTGGCCGTCCCAGATGTCACACTCAGAGCCTTGCTGCAGACACATGAAATGGTCACATGTGGCCTCTTTGGGCATGCCCACAGGGCCCTTCTTCCCCTTCACATCCATGTAGCGGGCTGCCACACAGCTCTTGGTCCCACACACATTGGGGCAGCATTTCTCATATGTCTCACATTCCTGAAAGAGCCAGAGAGAGAGAGAGAGAGAGTTCTGAACATGTGAGAAGCAAGAACAGACAGATTCCTACATCTCCCCCCAGAGGCTGTAACATGGGGACTTAGACCTGTGAATACACAAAGCACTAATGTAGATAAGAGCTCACAGAGACCCAACACCCACTGTCTGTCAGGATCCTGGACATCCTTCAACTTACCATTTTGTACATAATAATCTAAGGCACCAGAGAGGTTAAGCAACTTGCCCAAGGTCACAGGGATGGTAATATGAGGAGAGATGGGCCACAGATCTCTAAAGGGGGATATGTGCTCACTACTATTCTCAAAGTGAGAACATGGCAGAGAGATGACACTCATGCCACAGGGAGGAGAGGTGGCAGAAAAGGGCTTCAAGCTCTCTTAAGTGGGATCCTGGAACGGAACATCATCCAGTTCCCAGATGAAGCATGGACTTACATCGTGAGGTTGACTTTTTGTCTTTCTTCCACTGGGGTAAGGATGTGTTGGCTAACTTAAAGAAGTTGCATCTTGGACCCATGTTCAAGGCTAGCCACACCTATCTTCCCCTCGGAAGATACCAACATACACAAGGGTGTCAGAGACCCTTGTGACCAGAAAAAAGTCCTCCTGCATGGTGTCAGCAAACCTTGCCAGGCTGTAATCTGACTCTGACTTCTGTGGAGTCATGTAAGGCTTTAATTCTTCAAAATCAGCACATGCCAACTGGAGCCGACACAAATGCGGATGGCATGTGGTGCTTTGCACAATGTCACACCGTGTGGCGGGGCAGCTGGCTGGGCTGCTAATCCTCCACCAGGTAGTGACTGTGTGAATTAGTCCCCACCACACTGGCCTCTTGTCCTTCCCACTTTGATTCCAGCCTTTCTGACATTCCACATGGGCTAAGGGGGGGAAACACCCCCCCCACACACACACCCCCGGCTGTGTGGAGCCGGCTGCTCGACTTGTTTACTCTTCTCCCCCTTCAGCTCAGAATAAGGACTTTGTTTTGAAGCCCTTGTTTGGCATAGGCTTCTGGGCCACAACAGGGGAAGCTTGGGGACAGAGATGGGTCACATCCAGAGCTGAGGTTCAAGGGAGAGAGAGAGAACTTTAGAATGGAGGGTAGACAGGGATCCAGCGACCTGTGAACAGGAAAGTCTGCTCTTTGACCTGATGGCTATTCTGTCCCAGTGTGGCTAGGCAATTTCATCACGGCTCGGAGGTCCAGGGGTGGCTGGACACTAGGGAACCGGAGCCCTTGGGGACCAAGGGAAGGACCGCTGGAGGGAATAGTTAGCGTACTTTCACTTAAGGAGTTACAATGTATCTAGGCTAGCTGGATTTTTAGCTGCCTTCAGGTGCCTTCTCCAGACAACATGCAGAACCAGCCAGAGTCCCACAGGCCCTAAGTCCCACCTGATTTCAGGCTAGCTAGTATCAGCGAAAAAGATTCTCCAAAGGCAGACATCTGATGGCATGAGCTCTTGGATGGGAGGATTGCCATTTTCCCTGTTCCTTTATCCCCACACTATCACTGTGTATCACTGGACATCCTGCCACTGTGTACCACTGCAGCATCCAACCACTGTGGTCCACTGCAGCATCCGAACACTGTGTACCACTTCAGCATCCTACCACTGTGTATCACTTCAGCATCCTACCATTGTGTACCACTTCAGCATCCTACCACTGTGTACCACTGCAGCATCCTACCACTGTGGTCCACTGCAGCATCTGAACACTGTGTACCACTGCAGCATCCAACCACTGTGGTCCACTGCAGCATCCTACCACTGTGTTCCACTGGAGCATCCTACCACTATGTACCACTGCAGCATCCTTCCACTGTGGTCCACTGCAGCATCCTTCCACTGTGTACCACTGCAGCATCCTACCACTGTGGTCCACTGCAGCATCCTTCCACTGTGTTCCACTGCAGCATCCTACCACTGTGTACCACTGCAGCATCCTTCCACTGTGTACCACTGCAGCATCCTACCACTGTGGTCCACTGCAGCATCCTTCCACTATGTTCCACTGCAGCATCCTTCCACTGTGTACCACTGCAGCATCCTTCCACTGTGCACCACTGCAGCATCCTTCCACTGTGTACCATTGCAGCATCCTTCCACTGTGTACCACTGCAGCATCCTACCACTGTGTACCACTGCAGCATCCTACCACTGTGTACCACTGCAGCATCCTTCCACTGTGTACCATTGCAGCATCCTTCCACTGTGTACCACTGCAGCATCCTACCACTGTGTACCACTGCAGCATCCTACCACTGTGGTCCACTGCAGCATCCTTCCACTGTGTACCATTGCAGCATCCTTCCACTGTGTACCACTGCAGCATCCTACCACTGTGTACCACTGCAGCATCCTACCACTGTGGTCCACTGCAGCATCCTACCACTGTGTACCACTGCAGCATCCTACCACTGTGGTCCACTGCAGCATCTGAACACTGTATACCACTGCAGCATCCAACCACTATGTACCACTGCAGCATCCTTCCACTGTGGTCCACTGCAGCATCCTTCCACTGTGTACCACTGCAGCATCCTACCACTGTGGTCCACTGCAGCATCCTTCCACTGTGTTCCACTGCAGCATCCTACCACTGTGTACCACTGCAGCATCCTTCCACTGTGTACCACTGCAGCATCCTACCACTGTGGTCCACTGCAGCATCCTTCCACTGTGTTCCACTGCAGCATCCTTCCACTGTGTACCACTGCAGCATCCTTCCACTGTGCACCACTGCAGCATCCTTCCACTGTGTACCATTGCAGCATCCTTCCACTGTGTACCACTGCAGCATCCTACCACTGTGTACCACTGCAGCATCCTACCACTGTGTACCACTGCAGCATCCTTCCACTGTGTACCATTGCAGCATCCTTCCACTGTGTACCACTGCAGCATCCTACCACTGTGTACCACTGCAGCATCCTACCACTGTGGTCCACTGCAGCATCCTTCCACTGTGTACCATTGCAGCATCCTTCCACTGTGTACCACTGCAGCATCCTACCACTGTGTACCACTGCAGCATCCTACCACTGTGGTCCACTGCAGCATCCTTCCACTGTGTTCCACTGCAGCATCCTTCCACTGTGTACCGCTGTAGCATCCTACCACTGTGTACTGCTGTAGCATCCTTCCACTGTGTACCGCTGTAGCATCCTTCCACTGTGTACCGCTGTAGCATCCTACCACTGTGGTCCACTGCAGCATCCTTCCACTGTGTACCATTGCAGCATCCTTCCACTGTGTACCACTGCAGCATCCTACCACTGTGTACCACTGCAGCATCCTACCACTGTGTACCACTGCAGCATCCTTCCACTGTGTACCACTGTAGCATCCTACCACTGTGGTCCACTGCAGCATCCTTCCACTGTGTTCCACTGCAGCATCCTTCCACTGTGTACCGCTGTAGCATCCTACCGCTGTGTATCACTGAAGCATCTGTCTTGAGAGTTTGAGAACGGTCCCCAGAGAATGTGAGGCAGCAGACACTCTCTCCCTTTCTCCATGGGAAGCCCCATGCTTTCTCAATGTGACCAACTACTTCTGGAAGCACTAGGGTCCCCCATGTTCGTTAGTGATGCCTAACCCACACCCAACGCCCTGGGAGACTCTGAGCTACCCTCAGAGATGGTCAGCCAGGTAGTGGCCACACCTAGATCAGGCATGAGTACTATGATAAACCAATGGGCAGACGTGGACAAGGGTGACTCTTAGAAGAACCCATCAGGCAGCCAGGGAAGAACTGTCTGGAGGTGGCTCCTGACTACAGCCACATCCATAGGGGAGGAGCATGTGGGAATTCGGAAGAGCCAGAGAGGCGGGAACTCACTTCATTTCCCTCCCAGGACACTTAGAGTGTTTGTACAGACTGACTCCTGTTCAATCTGCCCAGTAGCCTCCTTACTATCTATATGGCTGAGTTCAAACCTGAGGAAGGGCCTAGAGCCTGGTGAAACTAATTGCAACAATGTGTCAAACAGACAAGTTTGCAAGCCAAACGGTCCCTCCCTGGCTCTAGCATCACTCTGTGTGAGCATCCATCTTCTACGTGCGAGTGGGCAGCTGAACATCCACTATGCTGTCTTGTTATCCCATGCCTTGTACGGTGCTGGCCCACCGCAGCCCTCAACAAACACAAAGAGGGATGCTCAGAGATGGATTTGGACACTACACCCTCTTCTTCTAGACCTCAGCAGTAACAGGCAGGCTCAAGCCCTGTTTGTCTCTAGGTTGGCAGGGTCTGTGTCCCTTTATGTTCCTGGAGTCACTCCTGATTCGTCCCCATACCGTAGCTCCCATACCATCACCGACCCACTCAAGTGGTCCATCTTAGGGTTCGGGAATCCCACTCACCTGGTCTGTTTCACATTCTCGCTTGCAGGTGCTCTGGGCATCCACCCAGAGGTTGGGGTTCATGTCGTTGGGGCAGATGCCCGCATGGGAGTATCGGATGGGTGGCAGCGCTAGGCCTCGAAGGGGAGCCCCAAGGAACAGCAGCAACAGCAGCCCCCGGTGGAACCAGAACCGATGATACCCTGGGGCCCACATGGTGCTGTCTGCAGTGGCCAGAGGGTTCCCCTGTGATGACACCAAGGGCTGAGGCCCACCGGGGCCTTCTTCTCCAGGACTGGCAGCACCTGCCCTCCTCACCCCAGCAAGTCTCCTTGCCGAGGCTGCTCGCTGGCTTCGGTTGCTGTGACTGGCTCCACCAAGTGCAGCCTGCTGGGCTGCGAGGCTTCAGATAAAAGAAAGGTCTTTGGAAGGAAACTCTGTTCCCCCACCCCACCCCGGGTGCGCAGGGAGAGGAACACGGCAGGGGCTCGAGCCTGGATTTATATCCTGGTTGCACCACCCGAGTGGGAGCAAGCTAACCCGATGCCTGTCAGAGGCAGGCTGCTGGCGCCTCTGTCCCGTGGCTGATCACAGACGTATTGCAGAAGAGGGGAAAAGCTGGAAGCAGTTTAGGCAGCGGTCTCTGGCACGGTGGGACACCTGCTTGTTTTTGACTCCAGGAAGCCTTTAACCCCTTCCAGGGACAGAAATGGCATGTGCTTTGGGGGGAGCTGGCCCCAGGACACGCACGCTCACTGTGAGGCAGGTTTGTTTCCCTTTCCCCACCTCCTTGGGGCCAGGCCCCCTCCTCCCCTTCAGCCACCTCTAAAGAACACACAATCGCTTGTTACGAGGAAGGACCTGAGCCGCTGTGTTAGCGTCGCCCAGCTTGATAGTACATTTGAGAGCAAATGACGTGGAAAAACAAGTTCACGGCCATTCAAGGGCGGGCCCAGGCAGCCGGCACTGGGCTGTGTAAGCTGACTCCCACCCCGGGCACCAGGTCCCCTTGTGGTGGGTATGCACACGGACAACGCCACATCCCTGTGTTACGGGTTACCGGCAATCCATGTCTTAAGTTCCAACTTTGGTGAATTCCCCCAAAATCATTCCAGAGAGACATACCAGATACCAGATATGGTCTGGCTCCCCCCGGGGCTGCTGGGACAGATCACATTCCTCGCTCCTGTCTCTACACACTTGTAGAGGAGTCCAAGAAACTGGTGCAGCTACAGTGTCCCAGGACTCCACTACACCAGCACCGAGCTGTCCTCACCAGTGGCCACGGTGGCTCCTGCTTGGTGAGCCCTTGGGTGCTGGGCACACTATGGACATGTGGTTCTACATCCTCCCACCACACAGAGTGAAAGGCTTCCGGTGGAAGAACACAAGCAATTTGCCTGGGGTCCTCATAACCACCAATCATATCAGTTAATCCTTACACGCTCCTGACTCTCTAATACATCATTCCGTTTAAACCTCACAGCAAGCTGTACATCCAGTTTAGACTTAAGCAAAGGATAGATGCACAGTGAAGTCAAGCGACTCACCCTGTGTCACACAGCTCGGTTACTATAGGAGCCAAGGGCAGCAGCTTGCTGGATGTGGGCAGGGCCTTTGGAAGCCACCCCTCCCCCATCCATCTGCCAGAACTGCTATCAAGGTACAGCCGAAAGTCTGCTTTTTTACAGAATGGTTAGGAAGTTTTTGAAAATCAGGGGTTGCACTTGTGGGAGGCCTGGGAAGAGAGCTGTAAGTAGCCAGGAGGTTAGAAGCAATTTCCTTCCCAGTAGATTGAGGGTGTCTGATTTCGTCATTAGATGCTTAGGGTGGTGAGGAAAGGAACACTTGAAAGACAGAGGTGCCTTTTTAAGGATAAGCCAACAAGGTTTGGAAGGTAGACTGAGTTGCAGTGGACAGAGGCCAGAGAAGTGGCTGGAAGGGGGAGGGGTCCAAGGCCTCCAGCTGTTCTCTTGATAACCATGGCTCCCCACCCAAGAGGACTGTAAAAATCACCTGCAAGATCATCTCCTATAGACTCTTCCTCTCCCTAGCATGGTGAGGTGCTGGCTTTTCTCCCTCTGAGCCAATTCCTTCCCATCGCATGCTTCTAGGATCCGTCTTCTCCATCAACGTCGAAGTGCTAATGAAGAGTGTCAGGTCTTGATCTGCTAAGTTATCAGAACAAACCTCCCTCAGAGGAGGCCATTTCCCAGTAATGAAACCAGACAGCGGGCGATGCCGGCTGCTTTGAATTCCCTGTAATTTCATAAGCCGTGTTCCTGCTGCTCGAAGCGGGAACCTCTACACAGCCCTGCCCTGCCCGTGGCTTGCTCAGTCTGCTTCCTGCGATGCCACAGAAGGAAACAGACAGTGACAGGTTTCCAGGCAGCACTTAGAGAAAGTGTCATAAGACATTATGCCAGGACAAGAATCTGAAGGGAAGATGCAGGGTCTTTGAGGGGTCTGCTGAGACCATGAGAGATTCTGGTCCCCACTCCCTGTTCTCAGGGTTGGTGGGAAAAGCCTTTCAGTTTTCAATCGTGACCCTCCTTCCAGTCCCAGCAGATACCTGTAAAGGAAATGAAGCTGAGCTGGAAAGTTAGACTGGGCCTGCCAAGCAGCCCCACAGCCTGGAGACCATGGCCCACCACCCAACCCCTGTGGGAGCCACATCTGTACTTACTGTACCGAGAAGCCCAGCAAGTTTACCCCCTCCCCATGCCGAGACCTGACCCCCCTGCCTCTGCCCTGAAGCTTGTTCTAAGCTATCCTGAAGTTCCCACCACCCCAGACCTCTCTGTGACCCCCCCCCACGCACACCTAGTCCTGCCTGCACCAAGTCCCTCACTGGGAATGAATGTTGGACTAAACTGCTGGGCAGAGAGGCCTGGCAGCTGGGCATCCCCTGGCTGTCATCACTCTGTCCCAAGGACATGGGGTCCAGCTTAGTTTCTCCACCACCGAGGGTGAGAGCCGTGAGTGAGCACTGGGTGCTGGACTGTGCTAGAAAAGCCATAGAACAATGCCCGTCACGTTCCTCCCGGTGCGCTTAGGACCTGCTCAAAGGTCCTGCTGCCAGGAGGCCACCCTCGCTCTGATAGTGACCTCTGGAGTGATCCTTGATCTCAGGTTCACCTGAGTTTCCTGAGCCAGTGGGGTCTTGACAGGACAACACAGCTGACCCTATTACCCAAAGTAGCCAGCCCCACCTTACAACTCAACAAGAGCACACACCACTGCAGGCCAACCAAAGACCCAGACGAACCTCGCAGACACAATACTCACACACAAGCCAAGCCTCTTACCTCTCTCATCGTGTCTGGTTCCTCTTTCCCTAGCTCATTTCTCTCCTCAAATGGTTCTTAAAGTCCCTACTATGTGCCAGGTTCTGCACACACAGAAATCCACAACGGTATCTTCATGGTCTGCATCAGAAAACAAATATGCCAAAATGATGATGATAAGCCCAGAGAATATGGGGTTGCGGGGAGGTGGTCCTCACCCTACTGAGGGGTAGCAAAAGGGGCTGGGCTTGGGGCTGATGCTACAAGATGACATTGGATGGGGACTGAGACTAAGCAGCAGTCTGCAAGAGTAAAGAAGGCAGCTCCCTATACCCGGCACAATGAGGCCCGGTCCACAGCTCTGGGCTCCCCAGCCAAGCCCCCACCCCCACCCCTTTGTGGGGCCCAGGCTCCAGCAAGGGGAGATGAGGGCAACTCAGCAGGTTTAGGAGGAGTGGGGGTGGGAGCTGCCCCACTCCTTTAGGAAGACAACCCCAGCAAAGACAGACCAGCAGCCCATTCTTCTCCACCACGACAAGGCCCTACGTAGGATGTCCACACTGCCCCATGTGAGAAGCCAGTCCAAGGCAGCCCTCTGGCCCTGTGTTTGGAAGGATGTGGGGAGCAGAAATGGGGATAGAGAGAAGATGTTGTCCTCCATGAGGTGCTCAGATAGACCGACTTAGGCCACCTCAGCGAAAGGCTCATTACCCAGCTGGGGACCCCCTGCCCGAGCGGCCTCAGGCCTGGCTTACATTACAAGGCTACATGAGCTCTTCCCTCCAAGTGAGGCTGCACAGAGCCTTGGAATAATTATGGGGCCTCAGCAGATGGTGGAGGTGGATGGGGGAGGCCTTCAGCTGGGGGACACGTGACCCACCAGCATCTGTGGAACAGGACCTGGGAGTGTCCAGGCTGAGCGGACAGTGGTAGGGGGTTGGCACTGAGTCAAGATCAGGAATTACAGGCTTGGGAGGGGTGGGGCACAGTCTAGGGAGGCCTAGGGTTGTTGTCAGAGCTCCTGGACACTGGAAAGATCAGTGTGTGTCCTCCAGCACAGAGGTATACCCCAGGCACACAGGACTGGGTGGCTTTGAGAACTTGCATGTCCCAGAGCGTTTCAGCTCAGATCCTGCCCCTCTGTGGTTCCTGGGCTGGAGAGGGCAATTCCTTTGCAACTTTTCAGGACCACCTCCAGTTCCCCATCTGAGGCCCCTTCAGCTCCTCTCTGATCCATGTCCTGATTCCTCCAGATCCGCACTGATGAAAGCAGCTTCAAAAAGCCCCGCGAAGCTCTCAGCCAAAACAAACATGGGCAGACAGGCCTGAAGGTGTCTGCTCTGTCTGAGGAAATCAAGTCCCAGCTTTCCCACGCCTTGGGGTGCCAGGAGGAACACTGCGTGAGGAGCCTGGCCTCCCTCCCATTTAGGGCCCCCACCCATTTTAAAAGCCCCCCTAGACCATCATGGCCTATGAGCCCCACTCCAGCCTTGTCCCTGCTCCTTGTCCCTTGAGATGTCCTGAGGCCAGGGGAGCTCCCTGACACTCCATGCTGTCCAGCAAAGTGGCTCATGTTCTCTAAAGCTATCTGCACCCTTGAGATGCATCTTGTCATCAGTGCACCTGCATGTGAACATGGTGTGGAGCGAGTAAGGCCAGAATAAGAAAAAAGTCCTTCCTTGCCCTTGACTGAGATTGTAGGATTCTGGATTAACAAAGGTCCCTGCAGGCTGAGGATGAAGGCAAAAGCAGTCTGGCCTACCAGGAACTGCTGTTTCAGTTTAAGTTATCATTACTGTTCTTTCCCTAACCCATCGGAGCAGTCATACTTCCACTTGGGTCTTTCCAGTTCTTCCCGACAGCCTTACACAGACCTTGTTCTCTGGCAGGGACTCTCACCTCCAAGGAGCTTTCTGACCCATCTCCGAAGCCATACCAGAAATCCCAGAGGACCAGGAGAGCTACGCCCTGCCCAGAGGTTCCCAGTATAGTTTATAAATACTAAAGCAAAACCAAACTGAACAACACCTTGCAAGGTTACATGCTCAGTGGAGCTGGGTTGAAGGGTGACTCTCAAATGTCCCAACCTCAGAACCTGGGAATGTAACCATATTTGGGGAAAAGGTCTCTGCAGGTGCTAAGGATCTTGAGATGAGATCATTCTGAATTGTCAGGGAGGAAACAGCATCCAATGGCAGGTGTCTGCCCGGGAGATCTGGAACACAGGAGACAGGAGAGGGACAGCCACAGACTTGGGGAAGCCACAGCCACATGTTGGAGAGGCAAAGAGTTGTCACCCAGAGCTTTAGGGGAAGCAAGCACCTGAGGACGTTTTGATTTTGGCTTCTCCGACCTTTAGACCTGTGAGGCGAAGCAGGTGCAGTATCTTAAACCAGCAAGTATGTGGTGCATTGTCACGGTAGCCACACAAAGCAAACACAACTGTCTGGCACCATTCAAGGAACCTTGCTGGTGACAGTTAAATGGCACAGCAGGAACCCACCCCTTCTCAGTCCCTCCAGTTTCTCCCCAGCAAATCGCTTCTCTGGACCATATTCTCTTTTCTGACAGGTTTATATTCTCTCTGCTTTTATTTCCCTTCAGCCAGGGGCCATAACTTCATTAATAATAGAAGGAGCACAGACTTCAAACCAAGCTTCAGCTACCCTTCTGAAACACCAAAAAATAAATAAGTAAATAAAAAATAACCATGTCCTCATTTTCAGATGTCTCCATTGCCAGCTCCAGCCCGGCATCTTTGTCATTACGTCCCCAGGCTTCTGCTTCCAACAAGGCCAGTTCTATGTCTGTAACGCACACTTCTGTCCCATCGACCCCTCCCTCTCCTCTTTCCTCCTGTGCAGCTGGAGTCTGTGTGTTTTTCTCCAATGTCTGAGTCAGCTTCACCTTGAACTTGGGATTTCACAGCGGGGACAAACTGTGCCTGCTCACAGAAGTCCTCAAGCTCCGGTCTGCGGCAGATGACGTCAGGCTCTGAAGTTGAGCCCTTGCAGTCTTCCGGCTTGGAGACAAGGAAGATGTTGCTGGATGGTGATCCTGGTCCCTCCTAGACACTCAAAGACGCTGGACCCCAGGTTCACCAGCCTCCTTCCCACTCCAAGTCTGCTGTACTTACCTAACTGGCTCTTTGCCATTGGCCAAGACAGGGTCTCTCTAGGCAGTCCAGGTTGGCCTAGAACTTGTGACTGTGCTGCTTCAGTCAGCCCTTTGAGTGCTGGGTTTGCACTACTCTGCCCAGCTAGGTTTGACTCACTCTTGCTCTTGTGTTCTCCCTCCCCACGGAACACACACCTCTCCCTCCCATCCTTCTTCCTCTTTTTACACAATGTCTCTCTATAAAGCCCAGGATGAACTGGAACCCTCTATATGGCCCAGGATTACAAGTGTGAATCACCTCGCCTGGCTTAGGTTTATTATCATTTATATTTATTAGTATTTATTAATATCACCATATTATAATATAATATATATTATTTATTTATTTATACTTTATATGCATTGGTGTTTTACCTGCATGTATGTCTGTGTGAAGATGTTGGATCTTAGAGTTACAGACACTTGTGAAATACCATGTGGGTTCTGGGAATTGAACCTGGATCCTCTGGAACACCAGTCAGTGCCCCTACCCGTTGAACCATCTTTCCAGCCCTAGGGCTCTTTTAAAAATGCTAGGGTTGTGTTGTTTTATTCTTTAATGGAAACTGATAGTCATGATAGAATGCTTTAAAAGTATTTTTATTTCAGTTTTTATTGTGTGTCTGTGTGTGTGTACATATGATGTGTGTGTGCACGCATGCAGACCATGGCACATGTGTGGAAGTCTTTAGGAGCCAACTCTCTCCTTCTGTTATAGGTTGGGGGATTGAACTCAGATTACCTGGTTTGCCCACCAAGCACGTGTACCCACTGAGATATCTCACTCACCCAGTCACAGCGGCTCTAGAAACTTTTCAGAAAGCAGGCACAGGAAGGAAAGCAAACTGGACAAAGTCCACCTTTAATCTGTGATCCTCAGAGGAAGACGAAATTGTAGCACATCATAAGAAATACATTTTGGGTGTCTGTAAGATGGTCCGGTGAATAAAGCGCTTGCCATGTATGCCTGACAACTTGAGTCCAATTCCCTGAAATTACTTAAAGGTTGAATGAAGGAAAAAACCAGCTCCACAGGGTTGTCCTCTGACCTCCCATGTGTGCTGGAGCAGTGCCCCACCTAGCTAACCATTTCCATTCACAGTAATAAATAAATATTTAAAAAGTAAATGTATCTTGCAAGCCAGGCATTAATGGCTCACATCTATAATGCCAGCACTTTGGAGCTTAGGACAGGAGAATTGTCATGAGTTTGAGGTCATTCTGGCCTACATAGTGAATTCCAGGCTAGCCTGAACATGCAAACCCAATTGTATTGGTAGTATATCCCTCTAATCCCGGCACCTGGGAGGTGATGATTGGAGACTCAGAAGCTCAAACTCACCCTCAGCTACACTACAATTCAAGAGACGAGCTGGGACTACATGAGATCCTGTCTCTGAAAAAAAACAAGAGAGGAGGGTAGGAAGGAAAGAAGGAATGGGGTGAGGGGAAGAGGATGAAGGAAGGAAATAAAGAGGAAGGGTAAGACCCTTAAGTGCTATGAT
Source organism: Tokudaia tokunoshimensis (assembly GCA_036184795.1). Lineage (NCBI taxonomy): Eukaryota > Metazoa > Chordata > Mammalia > Rodentia > Muridae > Tokudaia > Tokudaia tokunoshimensis. The sequence goes on along the minus strand of BTHU01000010.1, from coordinate 27,554,852 downwards.
TTGGTGTGGTTTGTTCCTGAAGGTTGTGTGTAGGAGAGCTGGTCCTAGCAGGCAATGGTGGGAGGTGGGGGATCCTTAGGAGATGGGACTTGTGGAGGGTGTGAAGGCCATTAGGGACTTGAAAAGACTGATGCTCATCCCATGAAGTGACACTAGAGCAAGCCTGGCCTTCAGATCTTTGTTTGTCCCCATGCATCACCCTGTACTTTTTCTCTCTTGTACCTATTCCCACCATGATGCTACCTGCCCACCATGTGTAGTTAAGGAGGCCCTCGCTGGAGGATGAACAAACAGGACAGCCCTACTTTAAACTTCCAGTCCCTAAAATTATGAAATAAATAAGCCTTATTTGTTTTTTGTAAAGTACCAAATTTCAGGTATTTTGTTAGAGCAACGAAAATGGACTATTCTATCAGGTATGAACATCAACAGTAGATTCAGGATCTACACTCAAGAGACTATAAAACTGGGGCCTGGAAAGATGGCTCTGTGGTTAAGATCACAGTCTGCCCTCCCAAAAGATCCAGGTTCAATTCCAGCACCTACCTGATGACTCACAACCATTTGTAACTCCAGTTCTAGGGGCTCTAATGCCCTCTTCTGGTCTCTTAGGTACTAGGCACACGCATGGTTCACAGACATAAGGGAAGGCAAAGCACTCATAATATAGAAAATAAAATAAAGAGAAACATTTTTCAAAAGAAACTACAAATGATGTTGACAGAAAGCAAAGCAAAGCTAAAGCAACAACACTGACATAAAAGGGAAGACTGTTATTGAAACAGCACTTCTCGATGGAATCCACCAAGTCAACAAAGTCCTAGGAAACCACGTTGTGACACCAACAAAGTGACTCTGAAGTCAACACGGAAGGGAAAAGCTCACCCTAAAACAGAACACTGGAGAGTAAGCCCGGACGGCTGATGCTATTTAATTTTAAGGCTTAAGACAAAGTTACAGTGGCCAAGACAGTACAGTCTTGGTGAAGACTAAACTGATCAATGGAATAGAAGGGAGGACCCAGAAAGAGACCCAGACAAAAGCAGCTAGTTGACCTCTTTCAAAGGAACAAAACTGACCAAACAAAGACAAGATAGCCTTGTCAACAGATGGTGCACAGCCACATGCAAAGCAAAGAAAGAAATAAAAGAATCCGTACCAAATAAACATTATGCTTTTCCCAAAAATTAATTAAAAACGCATCAAGGAGCTAAATGTAAAACATAAAACTATCCAATTTCTGTAATTTAATCTAAGAGGAAATAAAAGTACTCTTGCACCACAATTTTAGATATAATATACAAAGCTTGATCTGTGGAGGAAAAATAGCAATGATTTTTTTCCTGCCCTGCAAAAGACAGCATTAGGAGGATGAAAAAACAGAAGCCACAGAATGAGAGCATCCCTCAGGGTCCTTGCTAGCTTTATTTCTGTGCTGAGAAACACCAACACAGTCAGGCGGTGGTGGCGCACGCCTTTCATCCCAGCACTTGGGAGGCAAAGGCAGGTGGATCTCCTACTTTGTGGCCAACGTGGTCTACAGAGTAAGTTCAAGGACAGGCAGGGCCATACAATGAGACCCTGTTTAAGAAATAACAAAAATGAGAGGGAAAGGAGAGAGAGAGAGAGAGAGAGAGAGAGAGAGAAAACAGTTTATAATTCCAAGTTATGGTCCATCATGAAAGGGAACTCAAGCTCAAACCAGGAACACAGCTATTTACATCACATCCACAGTCAGGAGGAGGAGGAAATGAATGTATGCATGGACTCATTTGCTTGCTTCTTCACTCTTTCCTATTCAGGACCTCCCACCTCAGCCATAGTGCTGGCCCAGCAGTCAAACAACACCAGGGCTTTCCCTCACACTTCCGTGAGTCTATGAACCTTCTCCTCGTAGTCACAGAATTGCTATGGTCACTCCAAGGCCCTGCAAAGACAGAAAGAAATTCAAGGTGTGGTAGAGGATATCAGTGCACAACCTTCCTTGAAGTTAGCTTGAGGTGACGTGGGCACTCTCAGCAGGTGTTCACCATGTCCTTGACCTTCTAGAGGAAGTTGTTAATGGTGTGTGCAGGCGCTTCCATGTCGTGTGCAGGTACCACCATATGGCAGGACGACTAGGAGGAAGAGCATGATAGGCTTCATTTTATCCAGGATTCTTCCAACCATGAAGTCTAGCTTCAAATTAAAATATCTAGTCTGTAAAGTGGCAAGTTTGACACCGGTCTGGCAACGTTCCCAAGAGAAAGGCCTTCAAGATGTGGTCCATGGCTCTCTCTCACTTCCGGTTCAACCAGGCCGGGCTTGACATGATGGTGGTGAGTTCTTTGCTACTCTCTCCACAGAAAGATAAGGTAGAGGTATTTGCCTTTCCAGTGAGTCCTGCTGTAGTTGATGTTAACAATAGAATGTGCTAGAACACAACTTCCAAGTCAAGCCTTAAAGGTCAGTGCTTTTTGGGTTTGTCCCTCTTAGAAGGCTCCTTTGGGGAAGCTTATACTTTGTAAGAAATCCCCCCCCCCATCCTTAGACTACCTTGGCACAGAGAGAGCCAAACCAGCCACTCAGAGAGCCTCAGCAGAGCATTGCAGTACCACAAGAGAGGATGTTTTTCCCTCAGATCTTCCACAAAAGAACAGCCCAGGAGAACCCCTACCCACAACCACCCTGCCCCAACAAATCTCTCCTTCACAGGATCCCAAGAAAGTCATTGTCTTTGGGCATAGTTGGTTAAAAAGAATGTTCAGCCAGAACAGGGGGAGAAGAGGGTGTGAAGGCCGGTCCAGCTAATCAGCCTGGGGCCTCATCCTGAGTCAGAGAATACTTGTAGATGTGTTTGAAGTTGGTGCTTTCGCCTACGCTCATCATAGGGGCTGGGAGCAGGCTTCACAGTATGCATCAGCCACAGAGTGTTAAACCCCACCCTTGGTCCAAGGCAATGCCTTGCTTGTAGGGAGGGTTAAGCAGTCAGTTGTTTACTGTGCACATAAGTTTGAGCTGCTTTGCCCTGCCTGGCAGTGAGCAGATATCAGACAGTAAGACACATTGGAAGGTGCATGGTTTACAGATACTCAGCAGAGCCACAGGTAGATGGAATATTCTGGAAGGCTCTTGACAGCAGTCTCTTTTCCCATCCTTGACTATTTCTCTATGTAGGAATGGTGGTAGCATGGCTGGAGTAGATTTTGAACAACAGCTCAGAAAACAGAGAAGAACATTGGCAAGTGGAGCCCTGCTTTCAACTTAGGACAGAAGCCAAGGGAGGCATTTGGAGGAAGTGTTGTTACCACTGAGACATCAGAGAACCATGTGTGTAAAACCTGAGGGGTGTAAGGGGGCGGGTGGGACAGAACATTCAAGAAACTGCAAGGTGGCCACGTTAGCTGGAAAGGAAATGGGACTTAGATTGACCCAGTCCGACCCCTTCATGAGGAAAGAGGCCCCGGCTTACCTTCATTTACCTTTTCACTTTGAAACCTGTTTTGTGAGGATGTCAGGAGATGGAGATTCAAAGGGAAGAGCCCAGTACGCGAGCTGGGAAGCAATAGACCCACTGCTCTGGATCGCCACTGGCTGACACAAACATGATCCAGTGATTGGCTGCCTACAGCTTTGCCTCTAGCTCTGACTGAACAGGAAGAATGACATTGAGCTGCTGGGCAAGGGAGGAGCCCACCTCCCTGCATATCCATAGAGAGGCTTCTACCAGTGGTCCTGACTCTGCCTACCAGCCCAATGTGGTCCGCAGCACATGAGGCTCAGAAGGCAAATCCTACTGAAGTTGTGGTATCAGGCATGGATGAGGGCTCAGCGCTCAATTCAATGACTAACAACCCTCTCCCTTCTTTGGATTCCCACGGAGAAGGTGTCAAAACTCAAGACCTGAGGGAATTACATGGGGCAGAATGGTCAATTCTCAATCGCGTGGGATCCAGAGTCTACCCTCTAGTAAAGTAGAACCTCACCAGGCATAAGGCTGTGGACAGGAGATTGAGGCCAGACTCTAGCTCCCTGGTTTTCTTTTAGGATCTGCAATGGCCAGTCTCTGTTGTGAACTTGACTACATCTGGAATTAACTAAAACCCAAACTGATAGGTACGCTTGGGAGGGATTTTTATTTCTTTTTGATTGGATTATTTGAAGTAGGAAGACCTATCCTAAGTCTTGACTATTTGAGGTTTGTAGACCTACCTTAAATCTGGGCCACACCTTCTGGTGGTCTTCTGTATAAAGGGAATGGAAGAAGGAAGCTGTTGTTTTTGTTTTGTTTTGTTTTGTTTTGTTTTCCTGCTTGTCCCAACTCTCCCTAGTGAGTTCATTCCTTCACTGATACTACAGCCTACTTCTTTGGGATTCCAACATATACCGAAGACCACCTGAGACATCCCACCTCATGGACCAAACAACTAGAGTATTCCTAGACCTGTTGAGAGACAGCCATTGTTGGAATAGTTGGACCACAGATGATAAGCCACTCTAATAAATCATATGTCATTTGATTATATTAATCCAGTTAGTTCTACTCCTCTAGAGAATCATGGCTAACACAGGGTCCAAGCTGTGGGGCAAACACTGGCTAATTCACGGGGCACCACTTGAGAACATGATCCAGGAGTGAGGGTAGCTGGGCCCTCAATAGCAAACCCTCATCAGGCTAGTGGCTCCAGATTTGTCACCATGTGGAGGAAGAAAGGAGAAAGAAAAGGGAGCCTAGTGACGGTGCTGAGGCCCCATGTGCTTGAAGATGCAGAGACCCCTGTATGTGAAGGAATGCTCTTGGCACCCTCAAACACTATCTCACCCTCTCCTCCCATCCCATTACACTGCCTTCCTACAGAAGGCCAACACTGGGCAGAATCGATGGGTCCAGCCCTCTCCTTCTCTTCTTCCTTAGAACTTTGGACAATTTGTCATGCTTTCTAGCCCCTCCACAGCCTCTCAGCTGGATCAGTTCTGCTAGCATTTGGATACACTGTAGCCTCTCCCACCCCAAATCCCTAAATCACTCCCTGCAAGCCTCCACAACGCTGCCACCCAGAGCCCTGCCCCTCTTTGCCTTCCAAGTCTCAGGCTCCCCAAGTCCCAAAACACATCTCATGCTCCCTAACTGAGCAACCTCCCACAGTGCTCCACCTCTGATCAACCTTCTGCTAAAGTCATAGGAGACCACTACATCCTTAACCACCTACCACCCTCAGAGGGCTGTGTGTGTGTGTGTACGTGTGTGTGTGTGTGTGTGTGTGTGTGTGTGTGTGTGTGCACATGCTCTCCTTTCCTGTCTACTTTCCTGTCACCCAGACCTTGTCTCTGGGGTACATAAAGGCTGAGTCCTTCCTTTCTTGCTCCTCCTGACCTCCCATCACAAGCAGAAGCTCCAGACAGCATTTGCTGCTATATGTTAGAATCAATAGGCAAAGTTATTTAAAAAAAAAAAAAAGCACCTGAGTGCCCTGCCCCCTCCAATTAAATCAGGGCCCTAGAGAACTGGCCAGATGTGGCAGACCTGAAAAGGCTCCAGATGAGTCTTGTTTTTGGCCAGCATTCTGAGCCACTGCCTTTAATGTCACATGTGCAGATCCTGAGCCGTCTAAACTTAATGTCATTGCCACCCCTGTGTTTCCTTCTCAGCTTTCTCCTGAGCCATTCTGTAGCTCAACACTGAAGTCACATGGTGCCCCGCTAATTTGATTGTAATCTGCATATGCATTTCCATAACAGACTAATGAGGAGCAGTTCTGAGACCTTAATGGAATTCCAACACAAGTTTATTGGTTTTGAGATAGGGTCTGGCTATGAATCCTAGGCTGGCTTGGAATCTGTCATCCTCCTGTCTCAGTCTCCCAAGAGCTGAGATTACAGGTGTGGGTGAGATTACAGGCTATGTTTTATTTTATTTTATTTTATTTTGGCACTTTGAGACAGCATTTCTCCATGTAACAGCCCTGGCTGTCTTGGACTCGATGTGTAGACCAGACTAGCTTCGAACTCACAGAGATCTACCTGCCTCTGCCTCCCCGATGCTGGGATTAAAGGCATGCACCACCACATCCAGATTGCTATTTTTATTTTCTAATCTCTCTGGAAGGCTGAACCACCTTGGCACTGGCTGTTTTCTCACTAAGTCTTCCTCACTCAAAGAAAAAAAAATGTATCTAGACCAAGCTGACTGAGGAAGGAAGTATGGCATCATGGTAGAGATTCACAAGGTAACTCAGTAGAAGGTGACCCAGACTTACCCAGGCATCTACGGCTGGGTAGCAGGGAAGTTCCCTGACGACACAGACAGATGTGCTGTGGTGAGACTTCCGGGTTCTTCAGCTCTGCAGAGCCTCCCTTGCTGGATGAGGACTTCATTTTCCCCTGGGAGGCTTTAAGGAAGCCACCTGATTAGTACCAAAGTCCAGATCCTGGATAATCTCACCCATAACGACAGTGGCTCCAAGCCCCGCCCAGTGCCCTGCCAGTGTCTCACTTCTGTGGCAAGTGGCATCTTCACCATGGCTTTGGGAAACACAAGGGTAGAGCAGGCGTTTCCAGATCCGCAGCACCATCACTGTTTGTATTAGATGACCAAGCGTACATCTGCCTGCTGTAGAGACTGGGTCTGCCTTCCAGCTTATTCAAACCCAGACACGGTATCTTAGTTAGGGTTTTAGTGCTGTAAAGGGACACCATGACCAAGGTAACTCTTATAAAGGATGACATTTAATTGGGGGAGGGGGTGGCTTACAGTTTCAGAGGTCCAGTCCATTATCATCATAGTGGGGAAGATGACAGGGTCCAGATAAACGGTGCTCGAGTGATCTACATCTTGATCCAATTGGAGACTCTCTTCTCCAGTCAGCTGCACTGGGAGGAGACTCTCTTCTCCAGTCAGCTGGGAGGAGACTCTCTTCTGCACTGGGTGGAGCACTAGAAACCCTCAAAGTCCACCTACACAACCTCCAACAAGGCCACACCTCTTCCAACAAGGCCATGTCTCCTAATAGTGCCTCTTCCCATGGGCCAAGCATATTCAAACCACTACACATGGAAGTGTGGAATAGCCACACAAAGGAAAGGTTACTGAGCGATGAAAAGACTAAAAATCACGACCCAAAGATGCAACATGAATGAGTCTTGAAAATATGCTATGTGAGAACAACCATGTTCCATCTGTTTGCTTTTGGTTGAAATGCCTCGGAGAGTAAATCCACAGAGAACATTAGGCCTTGTAAGGGGGAAGTTGGATGACTGCTAACAGGGGGCAGGTTTCCTTTTGAGGCTTCATTATGGCCACCAAAAGCATAACCTTGCTCATGGGACCAAGCAGGGGACCTGCCCCACCCTTCCCCTTTATCTTTTTCATAGTGGGTTGTTAGGGGGAGATGTGACCAGGCAACTGTGGGAAGTCACTCTCTCACCTGCGCATTGTCTCTCGACGCACTGAGCATCTCCACCTCCATCAGAAACCCTCACCATGGAGGGGGAGACCAGGTTTGCCTCAGCAGCCCTTTCAGAAGAGGAAGCCTTTCTCAAAGGCTCCCTCTATAGACCCCTACCAAGCCCTCTTGCTTCCTAGAAGGATGGGTGGCTAGCACTCAGTTCCCTTGGCCTGAAGGAGCCCCAAAGCTTGGGTCTGGTGGTCCCAAGTTTAATCAGCAAGAAGCAAATAACAGATTTATTGTTTGTTGTGTGAATTCTGCATTCTAGTTACAAAAATCTCCATTCCATGTCCAGAACAATATTTGTGCTAGCTGCCTTGGTCACACTGATCCCGTGTGAGGACCACCTCACCCAATACTACTGGAGAAGGGTCTGGGACTAGACAGACTCTGGGCAGCAAGTCTTGGCCCTTGGGGGACTACAATATCTGTTCTGTATGCTACATGTTCCTCTCTGAGAAAGTGAGCGATTCCAGGCTCTCCCGCTTCTGCCCCTCAGTTTCCTCCTGTTCCTCCTCAGCTTCCTTCTGCCCAGACAGGACCATGGTGAGCCTCTTGGCTCCGCTCTAACGACTGTTGTGAGTCAAGTACCACTCAACACTGCCGCACTTCAATGCTGACAACCACTTCTCCCCAAAACTAACTTGTACTGGAAAGGAGGAGAAGTGTTTTTCTTGTTTAATAAACAGCTTTGGTGTTGGCAGGGAGAAAAAAGTCAGGGAGACTAGAATGGTGTGCAGAGTGAGACTTGAGTCCGTCTTTCTGCTTCTGCTGTGGTATTTGTTTAACCATCGGTTCTTAACCATCTTACGTGTCTCTTCCCATTCTGTCTTCGTCTATGGTGAATTTTATCTCGGTAAAGATAATAGATGCTCAAGACTTGTTACTTCCTAATTATTTTCCTACACACTGAGAATGAGAAATGAAAGTCAAGGTTCTATGGTTGGAAATAATGTTCCTGCTGGCAGATGTTAGCACAACCCCTTTCTACCCCACTACCCTGGAGCAGAGTTCTAAGCTATCCTGGAAGCTTTCAGTCCCTGGCAAGTGCCATACTGTAGGGAGAATTTTGGCTTCTTTAAAAACCCAGTTCTGTTATGTGAATATGTTTATGTATCCCAGGTGTGTGAGATGGGGCTGCTTCAAATTGTCCCCAGCTGTTAACTGTGATTTGTCTCGTGCTGTAGGTGGGGTGTGATTCTTGCCAGCTGAGATTCTGAGACTCTAGAAAGGGAGAGTCCCAGCGCCCCATAGCGACTGCTGCTGGTTCATGCTGCCACCGCCGCCACTGACGCTTTTGCTGTTGCTAAAATGCTGCTTTTGCTAGATTGCTGGTTGAAGATATCTTGATGATGGAGATTGGATTTGCCCCTAGGAACTTGATGCCCCTAAGCAGTAGGAAGTAGTCTAAAGAGGTCTATGCCCCTTTCCCCTCTAACCTTTCTCTCTTATCTCGTGTTAGGGGGTTGGAAGGGTGGTAGATAATAGAATCCAATGAAGTAGCCCAAAAGATATGCCAACACTACACCACCCCCATGTCTGCCGTGTGTTAGTCTTATGCTCTCACCAACTTGCTCCTTCTGATTCACTGCTGTGTCCTACCTTCCAGGAAACCTTTTCTGCCTCTCTACAGGATTCTTAAAAATGACTTCTTTGATTATTTTTATGTGTATATGTGTTTTGCATGCATATATATGTATGTACCATGTGTATGCCTAGTGCCTGAGGAGGCCAGAAGAGGGCATCAGATCCCCTGGAACTGGAATTGCAGATGATGAGGAGCCATCACAAGGGAGCTAGGAACCTAATCCAGGTCTCAGGTCTTCTGCAAGGGTAGCAGGTGCTCTTGACCACTGAACCATCTCTCCAGGCCCTCTCTACAGCAATTTTGCACACTCTTGTAAGATATACTGACTCTCACCTGTCATCCCAACAGTGGGAGAACTAGAGGGTCACATGTTGAAGGCTATCTGTTGGGCATCGGTGAGCTTAGTTCAACACCCCCAGCTGAGCAGAACATCCTGCAGCTTAGCTTGATTTCTGTCTTCCTGCCCGGTGTGGTAGGGACTTGCCAGGTGCCTGACCTATGACTATGATTGTTTCTTCCTGTTGCTTTTCACCCGACCTCTAGTATATATTGCTGGTCCCTTAGTAAAGCTTTGGCATTCTCCTCACCAGAATGACCCGAGTTTGTGTTTTCTGTTAATCCCCCAGGCCTACACCCGATACTTGGTACTGTGGCGGCGCGGGCGCTGTCAGCTATCCTGGGACACACACACACACACACACACACACACAGCAGATGCAGTGTTGGAGAAGGAGCAGAGTTACATCAGGATCTGCAGGCAGCAGGGAGAAACCCTGAGCTTAGCTTGGGTTTTTTTTAAATCTCAAAGTTCATCCCCAGTGACACATTTCCTCCAACAAGGTCACACTTCCTAATCCTTTCAAATGTGCTACTTTCCCGTGACTAAGCACTTTGAACCTATAGGGACCATTCTTATTCAAACCATGATACCCCAGAAGGAAACTTATGCCCTGTCTTCCTCTCACTGGTCTCTGGCAAACTCCAATTGACTGTAAAATAGTTTATGTTTTTGTGAATTTTGGTTTGGTTTTAAACAGTCTCATTTAACTCTGGCTGGTTGGATTTACTCTGTAGTCATGAATGGCTTTGAACTCCTGATCCTTTTGCCTTCACATCCTGTGTTCTGTAGTTGCAAATATACACAACAACTGTCTCTACTTATTTTGGAGTTGATATGATGTATTGTGCTGTAGCCCAAGTTGGTCTGGATCTCATAATCCTCCTGCCTCAGCTTCCCTAGTGCTGAGATTATAAGCGTGAGCTATGACACTCTGTCAGTTTTCTTGTTTGTTTGTTTTGAAAAAGGGTTTCTTTGTATAGCACTGGCTGTCCTAGAACTTACTCTATAGACCAGGTCTGTCTCTGCCTCTGCCTCTGCCCTTGCCCCTGCCCCTGCCCCTGCCCCTGCCTGAGTGCTAGGATTAAAGGCATGCACCACCACCGGGCTCAGTTTCCTTTAAGTAAAAAATTGTAAATAAACATAAGTAATCTGCTTGTGGGTCTGTAGCGAAGTAGGGACCTGATAAAAAGTGAGGGCAGAGAATAGAGGGACAGGAGGCAGGTGGATTTCTGAGTTCGAGGCCAGCCTGGTCTACAGAGTGAGTTCCAGGATAGCCAGGGCTACACAGAGAAACCCTGTCTCGAAAAACCAAAAAAAAAAAAAAAAAAAAAAAAAAAAAAAAGAATAGAGGGACAGAGGGTGTGGGCAGGATACTCCACTGTCCTTCCAGTCCTTGGAAGACTGTGAGGGATATTTATTCTCTTTAACGTCTAGAGAATGGAATTCCAAACTGAGTTTCCCAGGGCCAAAGTCAAAGGTGAGCTGTGCCTTCCAGGGACTCTAAAAGAATTTAGTGAGGTTGTATGGTGGCCAGCCTGGACTCCATGAGTCCTTGCCTCAAAACAAACAAGGAAATGGAAGATTCGGTGATCATGTTGAGTTATGCTCTTCCCTCGGTGTCCTGCTCCGGGAAGGAGCCTAGAACCCTTCGACTAAAGTTACAGACTCGCAAAGGCTCCTCCCCGCTGCCTCTCCTGCGCTGCCCGTTCTTACCTTCACTGTCCATTCTGATCCCTCAAACTACAGCCGGCTCCAAAGCCCCAGAGATCTTGGACATTTTGAAGGCCATGGCCAAAATGGGAACACCAGGACAGCAACAGACATGGCCCGCATGATCTTAGGCCACAGTCAACTGGGATGCAACAGAGCAAAGGCGGGGCCGGTGCCTCCAGACCTTCCTGCGGGCTGGATCCCAGGCGGCTCTTAGGCCATCATCTTTGGGCACGGCCTGGGCCTAATACAATGGAGATTATTTTGATTTGTCCAGAGCCATCACAGGCAATCTTGCCTCTGGCTAGATGACCTGTCAGGCATGAGCAGAGTTAGCAGCCGCAGCCAATGCATTTTGATTGGGACAGGCAGGTTTGCTCTGAACAGAGACGAAAGCGAAATCTTAATGCTGCCTTCGGTCTTCTTTCTGCTACCTGGAACAGACAGAGCCTGTTCCTGAGCCAGGGAGTCAGCCAAGGCAGAAGGGGACAGCACAGCATCCCGGTCCTTGGAGACATCAAAGAGCTGCCACCTTGCCTTCATCCTGCCTCCCTCTGGGCTTCTCCATTAGCATCCCCACCTGAACAGTCTGTGCAGTCTGTCCACAGCGGGCCTCTAGGAGGCGCCATTCCATGGGGGCTTTCTGTGACGCATGCGCAGTTGCTGTATTCCTGCGGCTGCTGGAAGCACGCTCCACCCCACTCTCATTGATTTGGGTACTTCACCCCCACCCCATGTTGTTCAGTTCTGATAGGACAGAAGCCACCAGCAAGAGCCACAGAACCGGGCAGGGTCTGTACGCTGGGTGAAAAGGTTGAACTTGGACAAGCCAGGGAGGAGAGTTAACTTGGATTGCTTGCTGCCAGTACAATGGAGAATGTGCTCTAGCTGCAACTGGCCAGAAAAGTGGTTCTCTCCTCCCTCCCTCCCTCCCTCCATCCATCCCTCCCTTCTTCATGTCAGAGTAGTCTTCACGGCCTCTCCTATGAACAAGAGTGGTGCAAGATTGAGCTGAGACACAAGCAGGCATTTTCCTCAATGGTCAAAAGCCTCTCCCCACACATTGGGTGGGTCCGGAAGAGCACACCCCCTCCCCACCCCACCTCTTTCAGAGGCACTGTGGGTGAGGCTGTGTTCTGAGGGTTGAGGCCAGGCATCGGGAGCAGTAAGGAGGGCCTGCGAGTAATAGGGAGCCAGGTGCCCCTTGGACAAAGGGCCTCAGAGGATCCGAAGGGGCGCACTCTGCTCATCCGGGCTGGGAAGCCTGGTCTGCAGCAAAACCCAGCCTTCCTGGGTAAGTGGCAATTGTAACAAATGCAGGCCCCAAGAAGTCTTTTGAGATCAGAGTTTTAGTCAGGGTTACTATTACTGTGGCTTAACACCATGATTAAAAGGAAGTTAGGAAGGAGAGTTGATTTTGTTTACACTTCCACATACATCACTGTTCATCACTGAAGGAAGTCAGGATAGGACCCAAAATAGGGCAGGAACCTGGAGGCAGGAGCTGATGCAGAGGCTGTGATGGAGTGGCTTGTTCCCCATGGCTTGCTCGGCCTGCTTTCTGATACAATCCTGGACCACCAGCCCAGGGACGGCACCACCTATAATGGGCTGGGCCCTCCTTCATCAATCTATAATTAACAAAATGTAGGCTTGCCTGCAGCCCAATCTTATGGGAGGATTTTTCTAATCCAGGTTCCCTCCTTTCGATGATTTTAGATTACAGTTGACAAGACTATTCAGCACAAGACCCTGGAGCGAGACTCAAGGGCTATCTCGGACCACACCCTTTACCGGCTCCTCCCAAGCACTGACTCAATTCAGGTATGTCAAGGAAAACACGACACAAGTGTACCAGGCATGCTGGCTCATAAATCCCAGTGCTTGGGAAACTGAGGCAGGAAGATCACAGCAGTTCCTAGTGGTGAGACCTGGCCTCAAACCAACAAACAACAAAACCCATGGGGCTGGAGAGATGTTTCAGCAGTTAAGAGCAGTGGCTGTTCTTCCAGAGGATCTAAGTTAGGTTGCCAGCACCCCTGCTGTGACTCACAACCACCTGTCACACCAGTTCCAAGGGATCTGACACCCTCTTATGGGTACCAGTCACACACATGGTACACAGATATGCAGGGTTGCAAAACACAATAAAAGTTACATACATATAGGTGTGTGTGTGTGTGTGTGTGTGTGTTTATATTTAAGCATGTGTTTAAGCACATGCATTTGTGGGTTTGTTTTAATTCTAAGCTAATTCTTTAAGTCTTTGTGTGTTTTGCCTGCATGGATGTCTGTGTACCATGTGTGTGCCTGGCGCCTGCCGAGTAAGTCAGCATCTCTACTGATTCCAGAAGTTTCTCATTATCCTGAAGTGAAATCCCAGACTCATTAGTGTTTGTTCCTGGCAACCTCAAACCTGCTTTCTGTCTCTATGGAGTTTTCTGTCCTGGGTGCCTCACTCCAATGGAATGTATCAGTCTTGGCCTTCGGGGGCTGGCTTTTTCATGCAGTGGGATGTTTTCAAGGTTTATCCACAGGAGAGTGTGAATGGGTACTTTGTGCCTTGTTGGGGATGAATGACATTCTACTTTGTATTATCTACTCATTAGTTGATGGAGCCTGGGTTGTCTCTTCCTTGGACTGTTTCTCACTGGCGCCCACAGCCCCATCTCCAGACCCGACACTCACCGTGTCATCTCTTGCTGTGCGTGGCAGAAGAGCTGACCCCACGCCCTAGCCAGCTGCGGTCCTTGGAGGGCAGAACCAGCCTGAGGATTCGAGTGTGGGAGAGCTGGTCTTGGAAGAGACACCCACCTACCCCCTCGCCCCTCACCAACTGCAGCAGTAGGGAGGCCTGACCCTGGGGGTCACAAGTCTGGGAGAACTGGCCCTGTCCTTCACTGATTGCCACACTCAGGAGATTGCTGCACCTTGCCTGGGCAGCTGAGGACAGCTGGCCCTGGTTGCAAGGGTTTTGGGTAAGCTGGCCCCAAGGGTGAGAGAGCTGGAGGCCCACCTGGCTGACCAGCTCTGATAACTCTCAGGTCTGAATCCAGGGCTTTGAATCGGACTGCCCCAGCATCTACCCCATTGCTGGAGTGCTGGCTGTACAAATTCGAAATTCCAGGATCTCCATGACACAGGGTAATACCGGGATATTTGAGAGGAGTCCCAGCGAGGTTCCAGTTTGATAGCAGAAGTCAGAGGCCTTGAACCAGACCAACGAGTTATTGCAATAAACATTTGCAAGCAAAGAAGTGTGGGCCAAAGGGTACACTGTGGACACACTGTGACACACTACAGCTGCCACAATGAGATTCTTTTCCCTCTGTTTTGGGGGAGGTTTCAAGAGTGGAGAGTGGACAGGAGGGGAGGGGGAAATGAATGGGATGTGTGTGTGTGTGTGTGTGTGTGTGTGTGTGTGTGTGTGTGTGAGAGAGAGAGAGAGAGAGAGAGAGAGGGAGAGAGAGAACACCAAAAAAAGAAGTGACTATCACCACCCATGACTTGGTCTGTTTTTTTTTAAAACAAATTCTCTTTGTTGTCTCAAACCCATGATCCTCCTGCCTCAGTTTCCCAAGTAGCTGAGATTATAGTTTTTCGCAGCCACATCCAGCTGCAAAATAGATTACTTTTAATGGCTATTTTGCATTTTTTTAAATTTATGTGTATGGGGGATGCTCCAGTGTTATGGTACGAGTGTGGAGGTCAGTTGGTTCTCTCCTTCCACCATGTGGGTCCCAGGTCTAGAACTTGGGTCATTAGAAGCAGTAGCAAGTGCTTTTATGTGAGCCAGCTTGTTATCTCACAAAATGTCCAAGTGTTCCTACTGTTAGACCGCCCTGCATCCAGCTTGCAAAATATCCTCACTGCACCTTCCAGGCAAGATTTCAACAGACCCCCCCCCCCAAACAGGCTCCACCTAGTGGACCACACAACACAAACCATGATGTTTACATTTCAGATGTCTTTTGGGGGGGAAAAAAGACCACTTAAGGTAGGAGGGTCAGAGAGTGCTCCTGGGAGGGTCAGAGAGTGCTCCTGGGAGAAGACCTCCTAGGATTTTCAGAAAATCAAAACAGATCCTCTGCTTAGGGACAAAGGGAGGACCTGGAGCTGCGCCCCCGGGGGAGAGCGGGTATCCGGAGCCTCTCCGCTAATTGCGCCCAGTGATATTTCCGTAAGCCACAGGACGCAGGGAGGGGAAGAAGCAGGGAGAACTGAGCGATCTCATTCCCCGTTGATAAGAGCTCGCTTGCAGATCTGCCCAGAGCTTCCTGGTAGAAGAATGTCAAGGGCCCTTAGAAAATGCACAAATAAAATCCAAAGCAGAGAAAAGAAAGTTAATTAAATTAATTAAGCTTTGCGTTTTTAAATTGTTTACATTCTCATTCCCCCAATAAGCAGTTGTTTTGATGTTTCCTTTGACCAACAGTAGATAGTAGATAGTAGTTTTCTCTCTAAATGCCAAATGCCTCTTCTTCCCGAATCCCATTCTTTGTTATTATCTATCTATTATCTATCTATCTATCTATCTATCTATCTATCTATCTATCTATCTATCATCTATCTATTAGAGATAGGGTATGATAGTTTTGTCAACTTAACACAACCTACAGTAACTTGGGAAGAGTCTCAATGAGGGATTGTGTGCATAGGATTGGCCTGTGGAAGGTTGTCTTAATTAAGTTACCTGATATTAGGAGAATCAGCCTACTGTGGGTGGCATCATTCTCTAGGTGCAGAATCCTGAACAGTTTAAGAGTAGAAACAGCAGGCTGACCACGAGCAAGCTGAGCATGCCCTTGTTTCTCTCTGACCCTGACCCTGGATATGATTTAACTTCCTGCCACCTGTACTACTGCTGTGATAGACTAAAACTTAGAATTGTGAACTAAAATAAACCTTTTCTCCCATAAAGTTTTTTTCTTTTAATAAAGGTGTTTTATCGCAGGAGCAGAAATTAATCTAGGACTCAAGATCCTGAATGGCTCTCCCCAGATAGCTGAGGATGGCCTTGAACTAACTTCAGATCCCCCTACCTCCACATCACAAGCAATGGGGTCACAGGCTTGAACTGACACACCCAGTTTTATACAGTGCTGAGGTTTAAATCCTGAGTTCTGAGCATCATAAACAAGCACTCTACCAACCAAGCCACGCCCTCACCCCTGCATCCTACCTCCCATCTCCTCTTGTCACCCTCCTTTGCTCCACACCACCCCTGCTGCCATCTTACACATCCCCGTCAATGTCTACACTTCTGGCATCTGTTTTCTCCCTCTTACAACTGCTCTGTTCTTGTAGCTTTCTCTGTGTAGCCCTGGCTGTCCTGGAACTCATTTTGTAGACCAGGCTGGCCTCTAACTCAAGAGATTCACCTGCCTCTGCCTTGCAAGTGCTTGGATTAAAGGTGTGTGCCACCCTCATCCAGATAAAAATCTATTCAACTGATCTGTGTACCACAATCAGGACAGGACATCTTTGACATGACTTCCACAGAGGCCTTACGGCTATGCCACCCAGCTGCCTGGAAAGACCAAGGTGAGAACTGTGCAGTAGGTTCCATGAAACACACATGCTTTATTTCCACGTCGCTCCCCTGGTGGGACACTGGCTATCTTTGGTGAGCAACTTGGCAGCCTCTGGCACAGGCTCTCCAAGGTCACCAGAGAGCCTCTCACACGTGGAACACGCTCACCATCCCACAGATGAGTCCCTCTCCATCTATCTTCTGGTACCGCTGTTACAGACTGGACCCTCCAGCAGATAGGTGATTCTCCTCTGAGTCTGCCAAAGAGCCTTCCCTACACTCAGACACACACGCACACATGCACACACGCGTGCGCACGCACACACACGCACACACACACACACTCCACACATACAGGTGCTTCAGAAAGGTAACCCCCACCCTCCATCAACTTCAGAAGAGAGAACAGAGAAAAGGCTGGGCTCTGGGGCTAGCTTCCTCTGCTGGGAATCTCACCATTCTGTTCTCTGTGGCTCCTAGCCCCACCCTCCAGGTCTCCACCCCCTCCCCCCAACTCCTTTCCAAGGCCACCCAGGAGGTGGGTGCTCTTCCTGACTACTGTTCCGCTCATTCTTTGCAGACCACAGTTCCTGCCAGCAGAAGTTTCAAGACCTGAAGGTGATCTGAAAGCCCAGTGCGTCAGATAGATTTTTCTGTTTTTAGGTCTGGCTTATCGTTTATTTGATGGCACAGTTCCCTTGAAACCTGAAAAGGCGCCTTATCTATTTGTTTCCAGTCCATTCCTGATGCCAGCAACCACACACAAATGCATTTTTATAAATAATTTTCCAGTCTGTCTCTTGCTTCCTTCTCCATGGGAGAACTCTAAGGGGGCAGCGCAAAGCTTCTGGGCCCAGGGAAGAACACTGCCTGCTCTGACCTTGGGCAAAGCTGAGGGTTAATGTCACTTTGCTGCTTAAAAGCTATTTTTAAAATTCTTTTAAAAATATTTTGTGTGTGTATGCGTGTGAGCACGCATGTGTGTGTGTGTGTGTGTGTGTTACATGTATGCTGATACCTGAAGAGACTAGAGAGGAGTCAGATTCCTGAGAGCTAAAGTCATAGTTCTGAGCTACCTGACCTGGGCACTGGGTGTCAGAGACAGAACTCCAGTCCTCTGGAAGAATAGCAGGTGGTTTAAATCACTGAGCCATTTCTTCAGCCCCCTGCTTATTCTTATTTCCATTCTTCTTTCCGTGCAAGAGATTGAACTCAAAATCTGGAATATTCTAAGCGTGAGGTCTATCACTGAGCCATACCCCCACCTCTGAGCTCTAAAGCTTACCTAATATGGTTTCCTCACTGTTAGCATCTAGAAAGAGTTGTTCTTCCCAACCAAGACCCCTGGTTTTGTGTGAAGTCATTCTGTCATTTCTGTTCTCCTTGCAAGTCAGTAAGTTCTTGCCTGAGCCTGTCTGGTCCTTGTAAGGCTTTGTCAAACTTTGTCAGTAACCCCTCCCTTGGGTAGATGAGTAATTCTCCAGTTGGACCCAGGAAACAGGTCTAAAGCATGTGGACACCTTACTGGCTCACCTTTGATGCACTCAAAACTGAACAGGCCCAATAAAGATGATTTCAGTCTCCATCCAGTTCCTGATGTTAGTGCTATAAAAGGCTGGTGGGCCAGGCAGCACAGGAAGGTTTCTCCCCTGAAGCCCTTCCCGCTCTGGGAAATTCTTCCTCACTTCCCTTCAATAGATGTGCATTTGATCTAGTCACTTCTCCTCGATATGTCCTTTTCCTTCTCAGGCATGAGACAACAAGCTCGGTGGCCTTGGTGGGTGGCCACTGAGTGTCTGTCTTAGTGTTCTACTGCTGTGAAGAGATACTGTAACTATGGCAACTCTTATAAAGAAATGATTTTTGTGGTTTGATTGGTTTTCCCAGACGACAGGGTTTCTTTACTTAGTCCTGGCTGTCCTGGAACTCAATCTGTAGATCAGGCTGACCCTGAACTCACAGAGATGCACCTGTCTCTGCCTCCCAAGTGCTGAGATTAAAGGCATGTGCCATCACGAAACAGCTGGAATGCATTTAATTGGGGCTGGCTGTAGGTGTGGTTCTGATTCTGTGTTTCTGATTCTCAGGTCCTGTTCCCCGATTGGTTTTTGATCTGTCAGTAAAGAGGCCATGGGCCAGTTACTGGGCAGAAGGAATAGGCGTGACTTCCGGTACCCATGGGCAGGAGACGACACCGGAGAAAGAGAAAGGGAGAGTTCACCATGCTTTTGAGGAAGAAAAGGTGGCCAGTCATGGGAGATCTCGGGTGGAACGGTGGCCTGTGGTATGCTCCTGCAGGCCAGAAGTTGGAAGTGTTTAGCATGGACTAGATGTAACTGAGCAAATAAAGTTTAGGGCAAGTGGAGAGGTGTGGAGCTAAGAATATTGATAAAGGCATGCTTCTCCGGACGGGAGATAAGTAGTGCCCAGCAATTGTGCCAAAAAGGCAAGTTGAAATTGAGCAATATTTGTGCCTGTGATTTTATCTGTGGATTCAAGGGAATCTGGGTGGGGGCTGGTAGCACAGCCCATTCCTGGAGCTTAGGTGGGGTAGCAAAGGCTACACACAACAGCTGGTTTACAGTTCAGAGGAAGGAAGGAAGGAAGGAAGAAGAGAGAGAGAGAGAGAGAGAAAGTCAGGCATGATGTTTATGGCTCCCATCTCTCAGGAGGGTAAAACAGGAGGATGGTCACAAGTTCAAGGCCACCTTGGGCTACAAAGAGAGTACTAGCCCAGCATGAGCTAGCTATAGAGTAAGACTGTATGGGGCGGGGGGGGGGGGGTGGAGGGGAGAGACAGACAGAGACAGAGACAGAGAGAATCAAGGTCGTGCTATGCAGCCAAACATGACCTTAAACTTCTAATCCTCCTCCCTCCATCTCTTTTGTGTTTGTTTTTGTTTTGTTTGGTTGAGTTTGTTTGTTTGTTTTTTGAGACAGGGTTCCTCTGTGTAGTCCTGGCTGTCCTGGAACTCACTCTGTAGACCAGGCTGACTTCGAACTCACAGAGATCTACCTAAAGGCATGCGCCATCAAGCCTGGCAGCCTCCATCTCTTGACTGCCACCATTATAGGCACTCCCTACCATGTCTGGTTTTTATTCATTTGCAGAATCCTGCAGTGGATTGAGCTTATCGCTGGCCTTGGATCGCGTTACCGTTGTGACGGTTGCCTGGCTCACAAAGCTTCAGGACATGACTTCCTGGCCCATTACAGAAGAAATCTGCGGAGGCCTGGAGAGGAGGATTGGTGGACTGGGGGTTGAGTTTCATGAGCCAGACCTAGAAGGAACATTATCATGCTTATTCCATTGGCTGGAACTCAGCTGTGTTCCCAGGACACTTGCTGCCGCTTCCTGTTCTTCCTTGTAGCACGCCTTCGATCCCGTATACTCTGCTGTAAGCCCCACCCACGCTCCAGTGATCTATGGTTTGGCACCTTTAGATCTGATGTGTTCCCCAAACCTTACTTCTATATTTCTATCGGTGGGTGGGGCCTCTCCCACTGCAGGATGAGGTATAACTTGATCCCATCCACCAATCCTGATTTTCCTTCTCTGGCTCGTGACTCAGGGAACAGTTCATTCTGTCAAGCTCCCAGTCTATAAAGCCCAGAAACGGCCCTGGCGGTCCCCAGTTCCTCCACGCATGCTCCTTGAATCACTTCCATTTCACAAATCATTCTCTCTCCACCCTGTACACACAGCCCAGCTCAGATTCTTGTGTTAACCCCCTCTCTAGTACCAATGACCCTCATCTCTCCTGGAATCATCCCACAATTGTTCGAAGCTGCATCTAATGAAATCACTGTGTTGTTGTCCTGCAGGGACATAAACACATTGCTTGAGGTCACCCATCTGTGCCGTGGCAGGACTGAGGTGGAGACTTTGGTTTATGAGCCTTTGGAGACCTGTGATTCCACTCCTCATTCCTTGCAGGATAAAGAACCAGAAAGCACAAAGAAAATTCTTTGCATAGCAGAAACCCTCAAACAGGAGCAGAGCCAGCCGCCTCTTTTGCACACACCGAGAATCCTGCAATGGGCTCAGCAGCTTTACTCTGGGGGGGCTACTGTCCCCCTTCCCCCACCTGTTCTGTTTCTCTGAGATTCCTAATCCCCAGAGCTTGGTAACCAGGCTGTTTACACAGGGGCAGCCTTGTCTCAGGAGATTGTTCTTGCAACCGAAAGACACCCCCACCCCCACCCCAAGGGTCGCTATGGTCCACTCTGCCTTTCTTACCTTTCTGAGGACGAGGGAGCCGCTTTGTGAAAACAAATCAGGTTTAGGGGGGTCTGGGATTCGATCTTTGAGGCTGTCTTTGTTTCTGCCCAATCTTGTTTCCTCAAAGGCACCCATCCAGCTTCATATAAGATGGATTTCTTTTTTTTTTTTTAAAGATTTATTTATTTATTATATGGAAGTATACTGTAGCTGTCTTCAGACACAGCAGAAAAGGTCATCAGATCTCATTACAGATGGTTGTGAGCCACCATGTGGTTGCTGGGGATTGAATTCAGGACCTCTGGAAGAGCAGTCAGTGCTCTTAACCACTGAGTCATCTCTCCAGTCTCCAGATGGATTTCTTTCTATGTTTGTTTAAGACAAGGTATTGTCTTACTACACAGTCCAGGCTGGTCTTGAACTCTTGATCTCTCTGCCTCTATTTCCTGTAGTGGGATGGTAGATATATAGCACCATGCTGGCCTTAAAGTAGTCCCTTTTACAGGTATTAGCTTCCTGGTTACCTGTCCCCTTAACAAAAAGTCAAGAAACAACTTAGAAAGTAGAAAAGTGTGGCTACTGTGTATCCAGGCACTGTCTCAAGAAACCAAGGCCACACTGTCTCTTTAGGGTTCTCTTCTTTTCTGGGAATCCAGTCAAGTGTCTGGCTTATTACCTCTGGAGCTCACTCAGGTCTTACTGAATAAGTGAATAAATGCATGCATGAATGCATGAATGAATGAATGAGCACAGTGATATAGATGAACCTGTGAGGCAGAAAGTGGTATTCTGCTTCCTCTTCCCCCCTCAAACACTGGCAGGCAGGGCTCCCCAAAGCCCCATGAATCACTCACAAACCAGCCTCTGTGTCTAGGGCCTAGAAGTCCTTTCCTCTCAGCTGAACTGGCGCATCTAGAACAGTGCCTACGAGGTCTGCAGGTAGCAGCAATTCTGTTGGGCCACATGTTCAGGTTCAAAGTATCAGTTACATCCCATTCCTGTCTCCTGTCCTCCCCAGAACAGGCAAACACCAGAGTCACAGAGTCAAAGTGTTTCCTGAGCGTGACCATCTGCCGTAGTCCCAGCTTTACCTTGGTGATGGTGACCTTTCCTAACTGGGCCCCTGTTTCCTCCCCGCCTCCCTGATGCATTCTTCCTTTGCAGACAGGAACCTCCTGACACTCTCAGGTTGCTTCTCCATGTTCTAGTGACTGCTTCTGACAACTATTCGTACACTTGGAATAGAGTCCAAAGACCTCCCTGGATACTACAATATGCACACACACATGTACGCACATGTGCACACACGTGCGCATGCAAACAGACACACACACACACACACACACGTGCACGTACATGTGCACATGGCTAGCCCTGCTGATCTCTCATTCACTCTGGTCTAGTCATCTGTTTCTCAAACCCAGGTTGCTGTTCCAGGACTTTAGCTCTTTGCGCTGCCCTGACTTGGAACTTTTCTTTCCCACCTGTGTGCTCGACTCCCTCTCCTTCGTGAGATCTCAGTTCAAACATGCCAGCAAGCCCTTTCCTGCCTACCTCATCGAACAAGGATCAGCACCTTCTCCGGAACATTTTTTTGATAGCCCTTCCCAGGGTTGGTTTTCCTGTTTATGAGTTATCATTATTTCTAAATTGTAAGTGCTGCAAGCACAAATCCTACTGTATGCTGGCACACTCCAGGGACTAGAACTGGGCCTGGCACATGGCAAGAATGACATACACTCAGGACAAAAATGAAAGGGCATCCAACAGACAGAGACACTTGCTGAGGCAGATCTACTTGGCAAGAGGGAAGGACCCGGAGCACAGGCCCCTAGGTCTTCATGGTAGCCCTCAAGTTCTCCAATCCCCCATCTCCCAATATGGACTCTGGCCTCAGCCATGGGTCTCCTTTGGCCAGGGAAATGTTCACAGAGTTCAGGGAGATAAGCTGAGGCCTTATCAGCTCTGGCCCTCTGCCTCACCGTGAGAACATGCCTGGGCATGCCTGCAGCTGTGATGTACAAGTGCGTTCACAGGATGGAACAGTCGGTGCAAAGGTCTTACCAGCAGGCGGAGGGACCAGAATGGCCGTGGCCCAGGGAAAGGAGGCCAAGCTGTGTCTACAGGAGCCCAGAGCTAGAAGACCTGGGAACCAGGCCGTGCAGACAAGTCTGAGCAGTGTATCATGAGACTTCATATTGCCTTGAGCCTCAAGCCCTGAGGAAATGGGGAGTCCAGAGAAGGGGGACAGGAAGAAGACACCGACTGAAGTGTGAGATCGTAGCTCCTAAGGTGGGCTAAGTCAGTGACAGTAGTCCAGGGGTTCTGAGTCCCTCAGAGGATCCTACCCACCCCCCTACGGCTCCCCATTGGGAACGCTCTCCACACGCCCCTTTCCTCTCCTCACACATTCAATGCCTCTTACTTCCTGTCACAACTTATCTAACTGATCCTTGTCATTGCTGTTGTACTTTAAAAGTAATTCTCAGGGGCCAGAGAGAGTTCAGTGGGTGAGAGTACTTGCTGAACAAGTACAAGGACCTGAGTCTGGGACCCTTGCTCTCCCTGCTGGGCGTGGCTGTGCTCCCCCTGCTGGGCATGGCTGTGCTCCCCATGCTGGGCATGGCTGTGCTCCCCCTGCTGGGCATGGCTGTGCTCCCCCTGCTGGGCATGGCTGTGCTCCCCCTGCTGGGCATGGCTGTGCTCCCCCTGCTGGGCATGGCTGTGCTCCCCCTGCTGGGCATGACTGTCCTCTAATGGTGACTGTTGGGAGACAGGTGGATCCCCAGAGACCATGCCTCAAAGAAATAAAGCAAAGAGCCATCAAACAAGCCATTGGTGTGCTCCTCTGGCCTCCACATGTGTGTGAGCTTTGGCATTTGTGTGCGCATAAATAAATAAATAAATAAATAAATAAATAAATAAATGTAATTCAAACAGAACAGATATAAGTCCTAATGTAATCATCTACACAAAGTTCTAAGCCATGCCTGAGACAACATTCGGTGACCCTAGCCACGGGAGAAGGCTGGCATAGGAATTCTCTAGAAGCACTTAACTTGTCTGGGCAGCTTCACTGAGCTTGGTGAGGTCTCTGACCCACATCTGCAAGCGGTGCTCTGGGTGGCCAGCTGCCTAGGGGAGGCAGGTTGGAGACTGCCTCTTGGCAACTGCAAATTCAGGGAAATGACAGAGGTTGGTGTTTGTTGGTGTTGGTTGCTTAGGAGCTACACACCATGGTGGAGGTGGGGGCTAATCCAGAATGAGAAACCCCTACAGGCGAAAGATCCCCTACAATATCCCTACAAAATCCATGGGCACCAAACCTGGGCCCGCTGGGAAGCCAGGGCCGTCGGAGATGCCCTTCATCATATGTCGCCAGCAACAGCATCCAGGAGCAACTTGACCCTGGGGGCAGTAGGACTGTCTTCTAGAGGTCTTCCCTGTGGCTCTACCTCAGTCTTATGGGTTCCTGGACAGTTTAAGAGGCAGGTCTTCTAGTTTCCCTGGTGATTCTGTGGACTGCTCAGTCACCCTTCCAGAAACTTCTCACCGGGCAGAATTAACCAGCCTGATTTTCTGCTGTGTGCAACCCGCAGCTCTTCTTTGTCTACCTTCCACCCCACCTCACCCCTTAGAAACCACATCCATCAGCCCTGTCTCCACCCTACATGTTACTAGGAGCACAAACAACCCCGGGGTGCTGGAGATGAGTCAGCCTGTACCAGAGTACCTAGAAAACAGAGTAAAAGGCGTGACGGACTAATGTTGGAATGGTTAACCAGACTTCCTTCTTGCTGCATCATCCTAGCCTGGGATGTATCCTAACGCCTTAGTTTATCAAGGGGACGCCTCAGCAAAACCCCCACCATGGGAGGCATACTCCTTCCCTATCCCAGCCTCAGCATCTGGGGGTGCCACAGAACTTAGGGGACAGAGATACCAACATCCCAGAATACCCTACAAGTATCTCCACATACACTGGACATGGTGGATTGTATGGTTTGTCTGGAAAGAGAAGGACTGAGATAGCCCAGTCCCCCATTTCCTCCTCAAGAGACTGAGAGAAGGTTCTGGGGTCAGAAGATGCTGAGGGTCAATCAGTCTGAGACCTGGATGGACCATGGACTCCTTGGTTGTGCAGAGCAATGGTAGACATTGGCAACGATGTATCTGAAATAAAAGGACATTTGCAGGAGATGCTGAGTGAGGCCAGAGGCCATCTTTGTAGATGTCCACTGAGAAAAATAAGCATCCCAAATCAGGAGCTATCTCCATAGCTCTGACCCCAAGGAGAAGGAGGAGAGACACGTAGAATTTACCAAGGCAACCCTGATTTTTTTTCCAGAAAAATGCTTTCATATCATGCAACATGGGAAAAGGAGATAGAGGTTAAGATTTCCATGGACAGAAAGTAAAAACGCTCACATGTCTGCCTTGAGGATTTGAAGTCTGCATCCACTATAGAGATCTCACACAGAAAACCTTGCGGCCCCTGGTGCCTATGAAGATGAAAGCCAAGGAGAATATGGGGAGTTTTATAAGGAGAGTTATTGAAAGAGTTTGACGTCTTGGTAAAGTGACTTGCTTTCAGTAGGCCCCTGGAGTACACGGGGCACTGGGATATGCTGGACATCATGCGCAGAATGAGATGCTGCGCCACATTCACTCGGGTAGAGCTCAGCGCAGTGGGAATTATTATTTTGCTAATGAGGAAAGCACAGTATAGGGTATTGAATGAAGGAGTCAGACTGCATGCTTCCCTCAGCTCAGCTCAAAGCCCGCAAAGCGGCTGCAAAGATAGGTTTCTGGGACAACCAGGAACATAGCTCTGGAACTTTAAACCCGAAGTTAGTGTTGGGAGAGATGGGAGGTTCCGGAGGGAAGAAATTAACTGAGGCGCAGGTTCCTGGGAAGAACTCGAGAAGGCGTGGTGCGACGCCTCGTGGATGCGAGAGGAATGGCAGTCTGGCACTTCCCTGTGCATGCATGAGTTGGAGGGACAAGTTCAGCTGGTGCTCAGAGAAGGTGAGGAGAGAGGAGCATGCATTTTGTGTGGGGTTGAAACCCAACTCAGCTCTGTGACTATTCCAGGGGATCCGATCCGGGCATTCTGGGAAGATAGAAAGGAAATGGATCTTCACTAAGTGTTGACTACCTACAAGGAAATAAGATGCAAAAGTGAAGGACGAGGGACTCATCAGTTAGAGGTAATTGCTGCACAAGCCTGGTGCCCTGAATCTGAACCCGGGTCAGGGTAGAACATGAGAAAGGACTCCGGAAAGTTGTCCTCTGACCTCCACAGTCAAAACGAAAAAGACATACTCCTTCATACTCACTTGGAGGCTAGAACTAAAAGACAGCTTACACACAGTTCAGTCTCAAGTTGGAGGCCAGGGGAGGACTAAGGTCTCTCTGGAAACTGCAAAGCTTCACACTATTGCAAGTCGAATGCCTGCAAAGACACCCATGTTGTCACCCTGCCGGTTGGAGTCATTCCTCTCGGTGCCCAGGCCCTCAGCTTCCTTCTGTAGACCGTGGTGGTGAAGTTCACAGAGGAAAGCCTCCAAACACACTTTTTTTCTTTCTTCCTTATTTGTGTGTGTGTGTCCGTGTCCACTTGTCCTCATGCAACATGTGAAGGCATGTAGGAGCCCTTGAACGCCAGAAGCAGGCATCAAATCCCTTGGAAGTAGCGTTATAGGAATTTGTGAGCCACCATGTAGGTGCTAGGAACAGAACGGAATCCTCTGGAGGAACAGAACGGAATCCTCTGGAAGAACAGAAGTGTCCTTTTACTGCTGAGTCATCTCCCCAGCCCCCTTTTAAAGACTGACTCTCATGTAGCCCAAACTCACCATGTAACCAAGGACGATCTTATACTTCTAACCCCCCTGTTTCCACTTAACCCTGAGTACTGAGATTTTGGGGTAGGGGCACGTTAGCATCTATCTTTTATTTACTAGATAATTAAATTTTAGAAAGGAAAACATTTTTATTTATATTTTAAAATTGGGTATTTGTAATTTACTGCTCCCAGGAATTTTACCCTATAATAAAATGTGTTATTTTCTAACAAATTTACAACTGTTAAGTGTATTAGTTAATACTGTCAGTTTACCAGGATCTAGAATCACCAAGGGGACAAATTTTGAGCATGCCAATGAGGAAGTTTCTAGGCGGGACTGAACTAAGGTATGGAGACCTAAGTGTGAGTGGAGATTGCAGAGTGAATAAACAGGAGAGAGAACACTGAACATGAGCGTCCATCTCTGTTTCATGACTGTGGATACAGTGTGACTGGCTGTGTTCTTCTTCTGCCGTTTCTTCGCTACCACAATGGACGTTACCTTCAACTCATGAGCTGAAATAAGCCCTTCCCTTCCTTAAGTTACTTTTGCCAGGTTGTCTTTAAGACAGCCCTGGCTGTCCTGGAACCGATGACGTAGACCAGCCTGGCCCAAAATCACAAAGACCTACTACCTCTGCCTCTGCTGGGACTACAGGGGTGTCCCATAGCTGGCTAAGAATTATTTTCTTTTTAAGAGATTTGTGAAGCTGGACAGATGGCTCAGTGGTTAAGGGCATGTGGTACTCTTGCAGAAGACCCAAGTTTGAGCCTCAGAACCCTCAGAGAGGCTCACAACCGCTATAACTCTAGCTCCAAGGGATCCAATGCCTTTGGCCTCTGTGGACACCTATAATCACATAGCTAAAAATAAATATAAAGCTTAAAAATGTGCATAGGTGCTTCCGTGTACATGTATGGAGATAAAAGAGGGTATGAGTGTCTTGCTGCCTCCCTTATAGTCTCTGTGTAGTCCTTTGAGGCGGGATCTCTCCCTGAACCTGGGCTGAGGAGGGATGCCAGCAAGCCTCCGCAATCCACCTGTCTCTGCCCACCTCAGAGCTGGCGTTACAAGCATGCAGAATGCCTGTCTTGCTATATGGATGCTGGAGTTTAAACTGTGGTCTCCCAAATTGTGAAGCAAGTGTTCTTAACCACTGAGTCATCTCTTCAGTCCTTGGGGTGGGAGTGGGGGGCAGGGGAGTGGAATCGGATTGGGACCTTTATAAATGCATGGAAAGAAAGACAAGTAAAAAACACACTAAAAAAGAACAAGAAGAGTGGAAAAGAAAAGATACAGAAACAACCTCCATGATGTTCCGCCAGCATGGGGACCAGTGTGCCAGTCCCTCAGTCCAGCCATCTTGTGCCTATGAATTTCCCTGTAGAGACTGACACGGGTGTTTAGGTAGACAAGGATCTGGAAATGTGGGCTTCAATGAGGAATAGGACAGAAAACACCAGAGTCACACCCTGAAATACTCTGGTGCAGCCCATAAAGGGGCTAAGAACGCTCCTCCTCAGCGAGGATTTCATCGGCCTGTGTAGGTTTCCTTCAGTGAGTCTGTTGGTTTTTGTGAGGACCAGAGAACATCTGGATACTGTTTACTTGCTTCGGTCTCATGTCCTAAGAGCTGGGTTTTTCTTTTTCCTTTATCTTTTCTTGTTGTCATGGTGACAAGATACCCAAGATGAACAACCGAGGAAAGATTTCTTTTGGCTTCCGGTTTCAGAGGTTACAGTCCATGTTCATATAGCACCGCCACTGTGGACTGTGTTGAGGCAGAGTACCACTGGAAGGGCACTGGAGAAGCACAGACCAAAGAAGCGAAACCTCCCCCCACCTCACCTCAGTGATCCCCTTCCTCCAAGTAGGCTCACCTCCTAGTTAGCACTCTTATGGCCCAATAACCTCTCAATGGCACCGTCAGCTGGAACAATGGGCCTTGTGTGGGGAGACTTCCCATCCAAACCCCGACAAGCTACTATTTTCTGGAGCAAGTAGCCAGGTTTCTCACCCCACCCCTTCCTGTACTGTTTATCAGATAGGAAGCTGTGTTGGCCTCAGACTCACTGAAGAGACCTTTGGGGCTCAGTGGTTTCACCATACCACTGGATCTTTTAGGGCCACAAGACTCCCCAGTTTATCTTTTCCACTCTGCATGGGTATGCAGAATGCTCTATGAGGCTGCTTACCAAACCACTTGCTTCCATATTGACCTTGGTCATTAAAAAGACGGTCCTCCATATACCACGTACCAACGGTTAAAACAACAGGGCTGTGGGCACAGCGCCATTGGTAGAGTGCTTGCCTAGTGTGCACAAAGTTCTGGGTTCAATCCCCAGCACCATGTAAGACAGGTGCACTGCACTCCTGTAATCCCAGCACTTGGTGGAGGAAGGGGAGTCCTAAGTACAAGGTCATCCCGAACTGTACAGGAAGTTGGAGGGTAGAATGGGATACAGGAGACGTCTCTAAGTAAATAATTAACAAGAGCTTACAGAGGCAGAACCTTGGGTATAAGAAAACAGTCTTGCAAAAGGTTTATTACTATGCATATGAGCATGATGTGTGTCGAGGTCAGAGAGCAACTTAGAGCACGTCAGTTCTTTCCTTCCACACTTATGTGGTTCCAAGGATGGAGCTCAGGTTGCAGGTTTGCACAGCAAACACCTATATTGCTAAAGCCACCTTGCTGCCCTATTCTTGAGAGCACGCGCGCATGCATGTGCACATGCACATAGACACACCTCTGCACAAAATGGAAACAATGCCTTTATTATATTACACACTCTACACTATGCAACCTGTCCTTAGCTGGGGGAGGGGTCAGTAGAACATGTTCTGCTTTCTAAAGCTAATTGGTACGAACATACTTTGAAAACTCAGTGTGGACAAAGGGCAGCAGCCACTGTTCGTGCGCCACTGAAATGCACTTGAAGACCCATAAAGAATTGCCTCCTAGCCGGGCGGTGGTGGCGCATGCCTTTAATCCCAGCACTTGGGAGGCAGAGGCAGGAGGATTTCTGAGTTCGAGGCCAGCCTGGTCTACAAAGTGAGTTCCAGGACAGCCAGGGCTACACAGAGAAACCCTGTCTCGAAAAAACAAAAAACAAAGAAAAAGAAAAAGAAAAAAGAAAAAAAAAAAAGAATTGCCTCCTAGGCTGGGGGTATACATATGAAGGTCAGGGGGTAATTTAGTGGAGTCGGTTCACTCCTTTCGCTTTAGCTGGGTCCAGGAACCCAGGTTGTAAAGCTTGGTGGCACCTTTAGCTCCTGATTCATCTCTCCTGCCTGTAGACCACACTAAAACAACAACAACAACAACAAAATTAATGGTTAAGGAAAAATGTCAGAAAATAGAAGCTATGAAGGGGATCTAGCTCTCCTGGCTGGCGAAATCACAGACTATTCCTCTCTAATTAAACCCCTGATGTCTTAGCATGAGTGTGACAGACACCAATGGGCAGATGAGAGACAGGGAAAACAGTAAAGGTGAATCTCAAATCGTCAGGCAGGCAGGGACATTAACAGGAGAGCAGTGGGGCGCTGCTGGGTGACTGGGTGACATGGGAACAGTACGGGATGAGTGGAGGCCCCCCTCAGCTGCAGCCCATCCCACCGAGCCTGGCTCAACAGGTGGGGTGATTCGGGGTGCTTGTTTCTGGCTCACCTCGCCCTGGCAGCCTGGCTGGCCAAAGTACATTTCCATACCCATGGCAGACCTAGCTCCCGTCACCCCACCTTCCTCCATCAGCATAGCACGGTGGGGAGGCAGACATGCCACTCCAGTCTATTGCCAGCATATGCCTAACTGGCCACATGATTGACAGCATTTCATCTCCTTGGAACCTGTTTCCTCATTTGTTCCTTAAGCAATTTGGCCAAGTCAGTGCTTCCCCACTATAACTGTTCATTACACACAGGGGACTTCAACCACCCCAGGGCCTACACAGCACCCAGATTATCTAACGTGGACTCCAGGCAGGGTGGCCAGGCAGCCAGTTTCTTGCAGTTAGGTGTGCATATGACCAAAGACCAGCTCACTGGATCTATCACCCATTTGTTGTTTTCTGCCACAGGAATGCTGAACATGAACCGCCCATGCCTATGATCGCAGTCCATGCCCCTCCTGCTCCGCAGCCTGCTTTTGAGAATCTGGGAGAGCAGCCTCACTGTGGACTTCGTCCAGACCCACCCACCCTTCTTCCCAAGTTTCCTGTGCCAGCCTACCCCTAGCACTTCAGTGCTTGCAATCAAGGGATCATATTCACGAGACAGCCTGCCAGAGGCTTAAGGTTTCTTTCCAGTCACTCATAGCAACTAAGAGAGAGGGTGGGGGAGGGAATATTCAATCCTAGGAATTAAGGGTTAGATATTTCTTATCCCTGATGTAGATCAAATCTTCTCCTGACGCTGGTGGAGAGTCCCCAGGTGCCTGTCTGGTCGCTAGTACTCAGAACAGAGCAAAGGGCTCCATTCCCACCCTGAAGTGTATTCAGGGGTCAGAGCCTAGGAGTGAGTGAGGAGCCTTGAACTTCAGTCTCTGCCGTCACATGGCACACCCAAGTCTGTGTACTTAGCAATAAATACAACCTTGCCCATATTACAGGGCCAGTAACAGAACATACTATCTTACTGCACATACTTGTGTTGAGGCACTAGGAAACACTATTTGGTTGGACTCTGAGAGGGAACCCTGATCTGTCATGGAGGAGCCTGAAGAGGATATCAGGGAGAAGCTGGCAGGTGAGTCTGGGTCCTGTCCCCCGACACAGTCTTCAAGGGGAGCTGTGGCAGAGGGTAGCGGGGAAGGTGGTAGCTACTGCCTTAGGCAGTGGGCCAGTCATGAACAGAGCAGCTAGGCCAAGGGTTCTGTTCCAGGACTAGCTAAAGCAGCCGGCAGTATGTGGCACTCACTGAGCACTGCTTTTTCTTGTTACCCGGGAACTAAGGCCGATTGGCCTCATTTTCCTGATTCCAGGTTCAGAGCAATCACACATCTTTCTCAAGGTAGAGAGCTCGATGTCAAAGGATGCATCCAGACCCCTTGTTGCCACCCAGTTAGATTTGGGGAAGCTCCTGGATGAGTTAGCAGAAACTCACAAACCTATTGCTCCACTTACAAACGTGAGACGATGCTTGGGACAGACAGGGAGCTTTTGACACTGCTGTATAAGCAGGGCTTGCATTTGAAGACCCAAAGAGTTGCTGGGTTGAAATTATTCAACTTCTACTCCGGGGGGCTGTGCTCTATCTTCGCCTCACATGGGTTCTACAGGGACTCTCCCTCACTGCCTCTTCTGTCCTGCAAGAGCTCATTCAACTCTAAGACTCACTCATCTCTTTGGAGTTTTGTCGTTACTCTTGTGGTGTTGGGAATCAAACCCAGGGACTCAGGCATGACGGACAAACACCACACCCCTGACTGGTAGATATCCTCAGCCCTACACATGTATTGCATGTATGTAAGTACACTGTCACTGTCTTCAGACACTAGAAGAGGGCATCCCATTACAGATGGTTGTGAGTTACCATGTGGTTGTTGGGAACTGAACTTAGGAATTTGAGAAGAGCAGTCAGTGCTCTTAACAGCTCTCTCTCCAGCCACCCTACAAGGTTTTTAAGGAAGATTTTCTCTGCCTATGGGTCAGAAAGTTTCTCTGCATAACTGGAACTTTCTACTCTGTAGTTTCACTAGAGACCTGGAAACAAAAGTGCATACCAAAAAATACCAACAGAAATGTAAGGGCATAGATTATAAATATTCCTTTCCCAGATTAAGCACCACTTTATAGACTTGGCTTCCTCTCATGATTTGGTAATTAAGGAAAAAAAAATCACTCAAGGTTAAAACTAGAGCCCGTGGGATGGAGAGTTGCCACATAAGCCTAAGACTCAAAACCAATCCTCAGAGTCTACTTTTTTTTTTTTTTTGTTTTTCGAGACAGGGTTTCTCTGTGTAGCCCTGGCTGGCCTGGAACTCACTCTGTAGACCAGGCTGGCCTCGAACTCAGAAATCCTCCTGCCTCTGCCTCCCAAGTGCTGGGATTAAAGGCGTGCACCACCATCGCCCGGCCTCAGAGTCTACTTAAAAGTAAAGGTTTCACACAAGCACCATGGCATGTCCCACCCAGAAATAAACCTTTTATTTTTTTTAAGATTAAAACTAGTCCTTTTCCTGGCCTACCCGTGAAGGGTGGAGGGAGAAGGAAGCGCTCAGGTGAGCAGACACAGCCATGCATTGGAACCACTGCTCTCTCAGACCATCTCTTTCCTAATTCTCTCCCAGGTCAAAGTCAGCAAGGCATGAACCCACACTTGCCAATTACACCACACGATGGCGAACCTGACACCACCAGTCTAGGTAAGGCCTAGGCTCTTGGGCCATGTTGTAAAACTGCTCACCACGTGGTTTACCCAGCATTTTAGTCCATACAGTCCTTGAGATAGTAAATTGTCAAGACTCACATTCAGGGCCATAGTCTCACAAAATATTGAATCATCAGCTCTTAAGGGATGCTGTAAGAATCAGACCAAGTGATTGGCACCTGGCCCAGTAATAAATATTTCATAGTAACTTTTCAAACAGCCAACCAAGTATCCCAACTGCTACACTGCCAGTGCCTTAAAATATCCACTTTGTATTTTCCTTTCATATGTATGGGTGATTTTCTGCATGTATGTATGTGCACCATGTATGCCTTGTACCCTTAGAGGCCAGAAGAGGACATTGGATCCCCTGGAAATGGAGTTACAGAGAGTTATCAGCTATTGTGTGGGTGCTGGGAATGGAACCCAGGTCCTCTGGAGGAACAGCTAGTGGTCTTAACCACTGAGGCATCTCTCAAGTCCTCCATTACATATTTTAAATCTCTCTTTCTCTCTCTTTTGTTTTTTGGTTTTTCAAGACAGGGTTTCTCCCTGGCTGGCCTAGAACTCAGAAATCCACCTGCCTCTGCCTCCCAGGTGCTGGGATTAAAGGCGTGCGCCACCACCGCCTGGTCATATTTTAAATCTCTAAGTGCTAAAAATATCACTCAGGGTACACTTGCCATACATGTATTTAATCCCCAATCCTGAGAAAGGAAGAAGCTACATGTGGTGTACATGCCTGTCATTCTAAGGCTGAGGTAGGAGAGTCCAGGGTTTAAGGTCTGCTTGGGGTATATAGAGAGAGCTGCTTTCAAAGACAAATAGGAGCTGGAGAGGTGGCTCAGGAAGCGGAGTGCTTACAGCTCTTTCAGGAGTCCAGTTTGGTTCCCATCTGGCAGGTCACAACTGACTCTAACTCCAGGTCCAGAGGATACAACACTTTTTGTACACACACACACACACACACACACACACACACACACACACACGGCATTCAAAAACATGTCTTTTCCAAGAGAGGGGGCAAACCTCAGTCAGCTCACAATGCATCCACAAAAGCTCCATGCCTACTTATCGTTCAATTCTTAGGATCATCTTTGCTGTAATAACTGATGTCAACAATCTTTAAAATGGTTATTTTATCTCTTAAAAACTATGTTGAATTCATGGGTGATCAGAGATGGTGCTTAAAGTAAGAATTCAGGACTCCAAAGAAAATGACTTCATCGAAATTGAACTGCACAGACAAGAGTTAAGTTACCAGAACCTCCTCCAGGTGAGCTGCTCTGAACTGGGGATTCCCCCAGAACACGTGGAGAAGGTGAGGAAGCTGCCGAACACACTGCTCCGGAAGGTAGGTCACATGTCACTGCAGGCATGATCCTGGTGGGTGAAGTGGCACAAAGCCAATCATTCGGTTTTTATGTTCCAAGCAAAGTTTAAGATGCTGGAACCTACAGGAGAGTCAGCTGGGAGAGTCAGGTAGCTGGGTCACTTCCAACCAGTCATTACTGCTCAACTTACAAACCTGCTTCCGACATTTCTTAAAGGCCTGAGTGGCAAGTGACACACCCACTTAAGACTTCCGATGGTTCTAAGCCACCATGTGGTTGCTGGGAATTGAACTCAGGACCTCTAGAAGAGCAGTTCTCTTAACCACTGAGCCATCTCTCCAGCCCTTCTTTGAACTTTTCTCCCCAGGAAGAAAATGTAGATCTCAAATTTTAATATCAGGTTTCATGCTTTAAGATTTTTTCCCCCAAGCTGGCCAGTGGGGTGGCACACACCTTTAATAATCCCAGTGCTTGGGAGGTGGGTGGATTTGTAGTCTTATCCTTAATGATAATCATGCTTTCCAGATAGTGTTAACATCAGGCTGGGCGTGGTGGGGCACAACCTTGGTGATCCCAGTACTTGGGAAAAGCAGAAGCAGACATCTCTGAATTCTAGGCAGAGACTGTCTCAAAAAAATAAAATTCAACGCTAACAGTTCCCATGGAGAGACAAGAGCAAATCTGAAGTAGCCTTCAGTAATCGTATGCCTTATTTCAGTGACTTACATAGTATTCTTAAATCACTCTTTCTCATCTTGTAGGACAAAGACATACAAAGACTGCAGGACTTTCAGGAGATAGAACTCCTCTTGGTGAAGAGTGGAAACCCTGAATGGACTCAACACACAGCATTACCTCAGACACAGACACCGTGCTACAATAGCAATGCTGCAAAAATGACTTACTAGCTCCAGAAGGGTCTGGAATAATTTGGTCAATAATGAGGCCAGGCCCACGTGACAATTTGGTTAACCACAATGAACTTTGGAAAATTTCATCTACAACTTCCTAGTAGGAATTGTTTGACAAACAAGCATAGGTACGGCACCCATGAGAGGCCAAGTTTATTTTGAAATTTTGCACCTCAATATTGAACCTGACTGAGCTACACATATAACCAGCTTCACCACTTACCTATACACTGGAATGACTTATGATCAGAGTAAACGAACTTCTCCAGACTAAGACGACTTGTGAAAGCAGCTCTTGTCACTGTAGTTAGCAGCAGCTTCACTAGCTTAACTCAAAGGCCAGCAGTCATCATATCCCAAGCTGCTCTTCTCAAGCCCACTTTTGGCAGGTGGTAAGAACTGTCACTTAAGCACTCAGCTGTAACTTGCCTCCGTCCACTCACCCATTCCTTTGCATAGCCGTTGCTCCCTGACTAGCGTCCCCTCTGATCCTTAAGTGAGGGCTCCTTAGAGTCCAAGACACTATTTGCATTCCTAGCCGCTGAGATTAGAAAGGACTCACAGTAGGCTTCACCCATACCAACAACTGTTGGGAGGGCCTTTAAACCATGCTCCAGTGGCTCAACAGCTGACTGTGACTGGGCAGGAGGACTCAAGTGACAACTCCCTTGTGTTTCACTTTCAATACGAAAATTCAGGCAGGAGCTTAAGGTTGCTTAGGTTAATGGATAGAAATCATTATTCGTAAATTGTTGAAGATTGTCTTCAATTAGTCAATTTTAATTGAAAAATTAGTCAGGAGGCTAATGGCAGAATCTAGTAGGTGCTATATGCAGTGCCTAGTTACAGTGCAAACAGTAATCCTATCATAAAGCTAATGAACAAGTTCTTACTTGCTCTAATAAGCATACACCAAACCAGAACAGGGGTGGGGAGGTGGGGCTGGGGCATGGGGATCTGACAGCCCAGAGGGCTTAGACTTTTTTTTTTTTTGAGACAGGGTTTCTCTGTATAGTCCTGGCTGTCCTGGAACTCGCTCTGTAGACCAGGCTGGCCTCAAACTCAGAAAAGTGCCTGCCTCTGCCTCCCAAGTGCTGGAATTAAAGGTGTGCGCCACCACTGCCCCACTGGTTTACACTTTCTGTGTAGTAGAAGGAATGACCCCAAACCTCCCACATGCTGGCATTACAGATGCACAGACCCTTTTCTGTATGTCCTAAGACAAAACCTGGGGGTTCTAGAGGATGAACAATTAGGTTTATTTCATATCTTAAATGTATATACAATCTCTGCACAGGGAACAAGTCCATTAAACAATTCCCAGACTGCCTTAAGTGGAATGAATCAGGCAGCAGAATGAATGTTAGACTAAGATGCCCCAGAACTTAACTGGGTTAGAATAAAGTCAGCACTTTTGACTCCTAGCTGCTCACAACTTGCTTACTGACAACAAAGGAGACTGGAGTAATGCACTTCCCCTGGTACTGCCAGCTACTGGCAGGCATACTGCTGCAGCTCACAACTGCAGTGCTGCACTGAGAAGAGGGCAGCAGGCAATGGGGTAGGGAGCTGTACCTCTTCTCTTTATGGACCAAACCCAGTATCAAGACCTGTGCCTGCACTAGCGGTGAGCTCACAGCTCATCTTGAAGGCGCTGAGCCTCACTGAGCAGGGCATGGTGGGAAAAGACACTATAGGACCTAATGCTTGCCTATGTGAACCCCACACATCTGCTGGTGCTTTTAAAGTCCTAATCATTTTGTCAACCTTCCTTAGAAAGCTGCTTACAAGTACCCATTCCCTAGCTGCCATCTAAACAGAAAAGATACCACATGAGTATGACTTGTCTATAGTGTTCAGGATTCTAAGTCTGGCCAAGTATGGCTGTGTACTCATAACCCAAGCAATTGATGGAAAGATTCCCAAGTTCCAGACTAGGCTGGGCTTTACAGTGAGACCATCAAGAATAAAAGGAGAAATTGTACTTTTAAAATCTGTATGTATTGATACATGCTAGCACGTTATCAGTCACTACCTACACCAAGACCTTTTCCCACTTAAAAAATTTTTATTAAGAAATAGCATATACACAAAAGAACACAAACATACAGTTCAAAAAAGAAAAAAGCCCATCCAGTTAGAGAAAGAGCAGTGGCCATTCCTCTGAAAACCCCCTTGCCCTCCAAGGTTGTTCTCAAAGCAGCCGCTAAGCGTGATCTGTATGTCAACTGTTTTGTTTCACTTCATTTACTATGTATTTTTAACAGCCTGTTTTGACTTTTACCAAAGTGAATCATAACGGATAAATTCTTCTGTGGCTTGACTTTTGGGGACATTAAGTCGTGCATCATCCATGGTCACATGTGGAGCTGAAGTTCATCTTCATGCCTGTAGAATTCCATGGTGGGGATGGGTCAAGCTAGTTATCCACACAAATGCTGATGGGATCCTCCCAGGGTTTTCTTTTCTTCATTACACAAGATGACATTAAGATACCTGTTCATCCTTCTCCTGGTAACATGTAAGAGTTTTTCGAGTATGTACCTAGGGCTGACACTAACTGTGCTGAACCGTTTCCAAAGTTGCTCCTAAACAAACCTGTTGACAGATAACTGATCTACTTGAGATGGCTGAGGGAAAGAAATAGATCAACTGTGAAACGTGGGAAATGCATTTTAATAGAAAATCCATCATTTTGACACATTGAAAATGCCATTTACCCTGTTTCAGCTTACTTGAAATGCACTTTTTAAAAGCAACACGTTAAATTTCAAAGATTTGTGTCCTGTATCTCAAGATAAATGTTCCCAAATATGGTAACTGAAAATAGCAAATTCAGAACATATATGATGGACATCATCATATATAAAAAGACACCTACATATATTTTATAATACTACCTCCCACTTCCTGCCCCCTTCCCTAGTACTTGGAAGGAAGAGTAGGCAACATCAGGATCTTGATCCTGGATCTAGAAAGGAGCAGACAGTCAGGGGTAAGACAGATCACTGAATACTTCGCTGTTGCTTTTAAACCAAGAACAAGCATTACAATCAGTTACCAAACAAGTTAAAATGCATAGCCATCCAGGAGGGTTCTTTCACAAGTAAACAGAAACCGAAACGAAGCTTGCAAGGCAACCCTGAATGAAATGTCCCCCACAGAATGTTTCAGCAGGTAGACGGCATCTACAGCATACTCAGACCACATCAACAATGCATCTATCCACCACTAGATGGGGAGTCAAAGCCTTCCGATTGTACAGCCCTAAAGTCTTTAATTCGGTGGCTCAGCTCAAAGAGTATGAATGGCCTCTGATCTTCTGTGATACGCCTGTAGTCAAGGTGAGAACTGCTGTAGAAGGACTATTCTAAGCAGAACATCACGCACAATTTAACAGCTCACGATTACAGAAGGACATGTGGTTTCAAATTCAACTAAGGCATAGCTGGAGTCTGCTGTAGAGGCTGTCTGTCTACACTCTACAGGAGAGGCCTAAGAGCAGGCTCTAGATCTCCACCCTCTTGAGAGCTACAAAGTAAAGAGCTATCAGCAGTCTGATAACTACTGAGTAAAAGTTCAGATTTTACAAAGGAACCTCCTCTTTCAGAGACATAGACTGAGACCTGCTTAAGAATACATTAAGAGTAGACATGCAAACACACAAATGCACACACATACACTTTTGCAAGCCCCCTCCCCATACACACTGAAAACATGCACACACACGAGACTAGCTATAGCTATGAGTATTACTGGAGATAGGTTAACAGAGATTGATTATATTGTTATACTTTCATGTGGTAAGAAGTTCCCAAAAGAAGGC
Source organism: Tokudaia tokunoshimensis (assembly GCA_036184795.1). NCBI lineage: Eukaryota > Metazoa > Chordata > Mammalia > Rodentia > Muridae > Tokudaia > Tokudaia tokunoshimensis. The sequence continues at coordinate 27,515,740 of BTHU01000010.1, read as the reverse complement.
ATTTTTAAAAAGATCAACTAACTGCTTGCCCTGATTTCAAAAAGATGTGAAACACAGATAATCAATCTCTCTCTCTCTCTCTCTCTCTCTCTCTCACACACACACTCTCACACACACACAAAATCTCACACGCGCACGCCAAATGACAGAGTCAGCTATTTGGTCTACAAAACAGAAATGCATTTCTTATAGTAAGTTTCCTAAGGAGCAAACTCTCTCAAATCCTTTATCTGCATCTAAATGTCCAGAAGATGCCTTTTCACAGAAGCCCAATTTGCTGCACTTCATTTATATTCACTATTGAGAGTCCAGACGAGGCAGAAGCAAGCAGTCTGGCATTTAACTACTTGAGCAAATTTCTTATGTTTTGTTCTTAATACAACAATGTCATCAAGCAACAAAACGGAGCTTAGAGTTGGATGACTTGGTGTTTGCCAGACTGTTGCTGACAATCAACTTCATCTTCACCTGCCTCATCTCTCACATCTTCAGAGACAGCCTCCCCACCTACTGCTGCATCTCTAGGTAAGTCAGGGAAGCCAGAAGGGCTCTGTCCCCATTAACATGTTCTCTTACAGTGCTTCTAAAAGTGATGGCTTCATGATTCGTCCAAGTTTAGTAGAGAGTATTTTACTTAATAAATTCTGCGATGACCCCTAACACATACTAGAAGGAGCACAGTGGCACTACAGTTAGAAAAGACAGAGACTGGTTTCTGTGCCCTAACATTGATCGACATGAGGCCATTTCCTAGATAAGCCACTTGCTCAGTTCCTTCAACTATAACCTGACGGCAGTATTGAAAAACTACGTCACAAGGAACTGCTATGATATATAACCATTTGTGGTCGGGGATAATACTTTATACAGTCGATGGGGCTAGATATAAACATGCTGCTACTTCCATGTGAAATACCTGCTTTATTTCTCAAATATCCTTGTTATATATACTGTACACTACAAACACAGAAATATATACAGTACATTTATAACCAAAGACTGCTTTAAAAGAAATTACTGGTATAGGTTCAAAGGAAAAAAAGAAAACAGCTGGAAGTTTCTGCATGTCTGCCTAAATCTTTTTCATAGGTTGCCAGAGGAAGACACTGTGAGGCTATTTAGAACCTTTTACTACTAAAGAAACCTCATGGGTGTAAAAATATATATTCCAGTTCACTGTACACCTTTGCTATTGAAAGCAAATCCAAATTTATTCATAACCAGCCAAGATTGAAGCACCATTAAAAACATCAAACAGGAAGCTGTATAAAAAATTACCCTTCAACAGGACAGGTTAGGAAAAGTGTTCACTACACCTGCATTACTAGTGTACCTCATATTTAAAAACAAGGGAGTAGTTGGAGTCGGTCACTTTATTAGAAAAAAGAGCAACACTAAAGCCTTCAATGACACAGACAATCAACTTTGTAACAGAAAGTCAGAGATACTTTATTTTCACTTCTAAATCCAAAGGCTAAGTGTAGCAGAAGTGTAAAAATGGAATCCCAGTCTGCTTCACATGAATACTAACGTTTAATCCTGTTTTCAAAGTCCAAGACTGAAAACTCGCAAGTAAACACTGAGCAAGCCACATGTTTAGGTAATATTTCTTAGAAAGTCTTAAAGAAAAAATATGATACAGGACCTAAGTTTTCAAAGTGGCATATGTGCTATTAACACATGTTCTGAAATCTGGTAGGTCACAACAGTCCTGAATTAATTTTTAATAATAATAATAATAAAAAAAACAAATAACTAACTGAGCTTTATACTTTTTCTATGCCACTATAGCTTTCTTTCACCTCATTTTAATGTTGATCTTCACTTTATTCCGTTTTCAGTATTCTTCAAAAACTCTTCAACAGTAGTCCTACAATGCAAAATTTGGGGAAAATTGATAATTAGACAGCATATAAAAGGTAAAATTTTATGACTAAGTGTTGGCCTGGTCGCTAACTGCTAACCATGATACACGTGTATGTAAATGTCTGTACTGTTTTCACATCAAGGCATAGGTGTGGCTCTGAGAGCCACGTGCCTGTGAGTGCTGCCTCTGTGTGAACCGTTCACACAGACGTAACTATATTGCCTTTCTAAGACAGGAGTGCCACCAGTAAAACAACTAATTGGTACTTCCTTTCATTAGGAATATTTCATCCCACGCCACTAGCCCGAAGATTGAACAGTTAGAGGTTTTAAGAACACCTATAAAACCTAGCTTTAAATAGTTCTTTAAGAACCCAACCTCATCTGATAGTCAATCAGTTCTCTGTGTCACTGATCCAAGTGTCTGTCTGTCCTCGCTAGATGCTGTGGCTTTCAATGAATGTCTCAGCCGGTGATTATTCCTCTGTACTATGGCTGACTGCAAATTCTCCTACACAGTAGGAAACGTTAAACACATACCTCTTAAAGACTTGAGAACTGCACTGAATGTAACAAGGCGGGTAATATGAAGTGTTTATTGTATTTAAAATTCTTTAAAGATATCTAATTCTGGGCACCACTGCATCCCTACACACAGTTGAAAAAAAATTCCATTCTGTTAACATAGGATTTTTAAGATTTCACGCAATACACAAAAAACCCCTCTGTGCTTCTTGTAAAGAACAAAAAGGATACACAACAGTTAAGCGTAAAGGTCACAGGCAATAGCATTCAAACACGGATGTGGGTAGAGAAAGGAGTACCTGGCATGAATACCTGCTTAGTTTGACTGAATCCTTGATTTCTAATTTGGCTTTTCATGGGCCGCTCACAACACCAACGCTGTGTGAGGTATGGTAGTCAGCTGCAATAATTCATAAACCCTACACTTCCATCAATCCAATGCTACTGGCTCTCGAGTTACAGAACAAACTGCATTAGAATGCAAGGCAATAAAGCAAAAAACTAGAAACATCCTGGACAAATAAATACTAGCAGTTTAATTAAAACAAAGTAGTCCAACATGTGCCTCAGAAATAGTTAAGTTTTAAAGCATATGTTTCTGCCAATGTACCAACACAAGATGGACTTAATACCAAAAAGGAAAAAAAACACAGTTCAACCTTTTTATTAAAAAAAAAAAAAAAGAAAAAGAAAGAAATGACAGCAAAATCCCTAAAAAAAAGGATAATTAACTTTTCAATGGCGACTATATTACATACGTGGACAGTAATTTCCAAAGAGGCACACTAATGGGGCACGAAGTCTGCTACAAAATAGCTGAGACAAAACAATGTACCTCAAAATGTTTTGCAGGACTACACTGTCTTTTCCTTCAGAAGAGGCTTTTGTATGTCTTCTTACTCGGCTTAGCTCCATCTTCTTCTGTGCATACTTACGCTGCACTGTCAAACAGTAACAAAAAGCCCTAATCAAAGTGAGAAACAATACACTTACCTCTGTCTGATCTGAGGTCTTATCAGATCAGTTTTAATTGGACTGAGTGTCACCTTCAGATTTAATGTCTTCACTGGTCCCATTGACCTCATTCTTAGTGTCACTTTCCTTCGATTCAGGGTTTGTGTCTTCACTCTGTTTTTCTCGACTACTGGACTTCACACTACTCTTTTTATCATCAGATCCCTTCTTTTCTGCCATAAAAGAAGACATTGACCATGGAATTTAGAGTGAAATACAACAAATCCATTACTATTTAAAACGGGAAACATTGAGAGCAAAGAACCATTTCCCAGGGTCCGAGAGAGGCAGTCTGCAGAGCCCAATCTGTCGGCTGCAGGTTACAGAAGGAGGGCAAGAGGGCCAAAAGAAAACAGAAATTCTCTCAAACTTGCTCAAGTCACCTTATAATTTAGTACCTTCTAGATAAAGACCATCTAAAAGGCAACAAGAAAGGTACAAAAGACAATAAATACACAAAGCTGTTAAAAACATGGGTTAATTAAGTTGCAAAGGCAAAATGGCACCCAGAAAGAAATTTAACATTTAAGTGACACATTTATTAAAAGAATATTTATGCTTATTTAAATATCCAAGAGGAGGCACACCTAATAAGAAAATGGGATCTTCAAAAAAATTCAAGAACCCAAATTTCTGTTTTCTGTAATGAAATCTAAGAGTTTTTTTCCTAAAGGAAAAATTAAAGTTCAGTTTGGGGAAGGAAAGAAAAAAAAAAGAAGAAGCAGTTTCCAGCTTTCCCGATAGTTGCATTAGAAAGGTAAAAAGCCCACTTGAGGAGAAGTGTGCATCTGTCTCCCAGCTGTACATGTCCCTCTAAAAAAGGATTCTGCAGAAAATATTAAACACGCCTTTCCATAAAAGCTATTTTTCCCTCTTAAAACTAAGAATACCTAACTACTCTGGCAAAGAAGGTCATGACGGGAAGATGTGTGAAGAGAGGCACTCTTCATGGACAGTTGTCACAGATACAGTACCACACACCTGGAGAAGGGTGTGAGCACAAACACAGTGCATCTTACACAATGGAGTGTGCATCGGGTCCAACGTTTGTAAACAAGCAGAGCAATGTCTAAGCGGTAACCAGAAGGCTTGTTCACACCTGTCTGTCCACCTGTGGAAACTACGCTCTAACTGACCTTGTGGGAAAGTCCTCCCTTTGAGCCTTATGGGCTTCTCCGGTGCACAGGTAGCTTCAATGAGGAAGAGTCGTCTTGTTGCTCCGTAGAGGACTAGTAGTCCAAAAATCTTATCTTCTGGCCTATAAATATGGTAGATCTTAATAGTTCTAAGGATATCCATGTGTGTTGGATTTTAGAGTTATGGATTAAACAGAAACTCTGAATAGAGTATAGATAGCTATGGGTAGAAGATTACTTCCCCTCTGTGGAATTCTGTTAGGTGCTTCTGTTATGATGATATCTCCTAGAGCAGTGAACAGTCTTACTCATCTGCCATTATGAAATGCTTGTTAATACAGATGCCTGACGTCCACAGGCCAGGATGCTATCATCTGTATACTCAGAAGTGTCTACAACTTCCCTAAGCCGATAGACTCATCATTTCTAGAAGTCATTCTAAAGTTTAAGTTAATGTTGTAATGGCATGCCCAACCAAAATAGACCTGGTAAGTTTTTTCAGTATCCAGTCTTCTCTTCCCCAGTCTCACCAGGAAATCTCAGAGTTTTACTAAATTCATCTTGTCACAAGTCAGTAATTCAGGACACGTTTTTGCTTCAACACAAAATTATACAAATGTGTCTATTTAAGTGGCAAGACTGGAAAAGAACAATTAACAAAACAGAAATATGTGATCAAAAGCCTCACAAAACACGGGTGATTGATTTGATCTGATACAAGAGTCATCAGGTGACTCTTCAAAACTGATCTCAGTTAAAATACACCAAAGCCTTCCTAAACAAAACATAGTACAAGAGGAGACTTCTCAAGTAAAAGCATTAGCCCTTTAACAACTGCATTTTAAATCACAGAAACAATGTCTGAATTATAATAAGCAGAGGCAAAAAAAAAAAAAAAAAAAAAAAGAAGAGGAAGAAGAAGAGTCTAGGAAAAGCCCGTCAACTGAAGTAGCTCTAAGAGGCAAGTGTAAGATGATGAGCACCACACACAGTCAGCTGTGACCCAGCAGCCAAGGACAGACGTGTGGAAAGGACAGGATGGAACCAGGAACAAGGAGACGAGACCCTTCCTCTCATCCTTAAAACCATACAAAGCAAAACAGCCCAAATAATAGAAAAACCAAAGATGGCAAAATAACTCCAAAATAAAATTAAGTTTTAAATGGAGACCTTGATGATTAAAAACATCATCCTCCAATAAAGGCTAAAAGAGACTTTTTTTATGAAAATAGGCCAAGGGCCAACTTTACAGTCCTTTAATACTACTAACGCAGTAACGCAGCAGCTACTGCTAGAAGAAAGCCGACGGGAACAGCATGAGGATACAACGCAAACACTGCTAGGACACAGTGAGGTGTCCCTCTTCTGGGAACACAGAAGCTGACCCCTAAGCTAATGATTGCTGCACAGTGGGAACAATGAATGATGTGCATGCATTTTCGGAGACATTATAGAATATTGCAGCTTAAAATAAATGTAGCCAAGTTAACAAAAAGTTAAAAAATTCTACAGCCTAAGCATCCTCAAAGGTAACACAAACTCAGAAGAGTCTATACAAACCCTACAGGTTACCAACTGAATAATGAGGCCAGCTTCCACTTTCACACCTCAGAGCAGGGAGAGAGACAGAGAGCTTGAACTGAGCTGTCCTGGAGCACAGCAAGTAGGGATCCGGGCGATTGCCAGCACCTCTCAGAATAAACCAACCTTTCTCCTTGGACTTTCTATCTTGTTCTCTGTCCCGACTTTTGCTCCTGTGTTTATATGACTTTCGATCTCGGCTTTTTGACCGTCTTCGATCCCGACTTCGAGATCTATGTTTTCTTTCTGATCTGTCATGGCTTCGGCTTCTTCGTCGATCTCTACTTCTTAATAATGTAAAGAAAAAAGGAAACATTTCAGCTGGTATTACTAAATGGGCTCGGAGAATCACATATATTACTATTCAATAATAATTTACAAAATTTAAGTAAAAGTTTCCCTTAAGACACACACAGGCAGGCTGGTCTACAGAGTGAGTTCCAAGGACATCTAGGGATACACAGAGAAACTCTGTCTGGAAAAATTTAAAAAGAAAAATAGCAAAGCATTTTACATTAGATATCTCAAGGATGAAATTATTGAAAATCTTGCTGCTAATCCCAGCAATCTGGAAACAGGCAGATCCCAATGAGTTTGAGACCAGCCTGATCTACACAGCAAGCTCCAGGCCAGTCACAGATACAGAGAGACTCTGTTTTGAAATAAAACAAATCAAAACCCAACAAGACAAAACAAAACAAACAAACAAACAAACAAACAAAAACAACCAGAGAGATAATATCTGGTAGTACCTGGAAAGACTACCTGAAACCCAAAACAGAAGGAGCTTCCCTGAAGGTGGAAGCTCACTTTTCAACCCTTACAAATGTGTCCAGCATATAAACACCGTCTTTTATTAGTGGTTCAACAAAATAATCTGATTTTATGACAGCACAAAGGTGATATACATTCATCAGTCATTTTATTTCAAATTTAGGATTTTAATCACTACTTAGACTAGCAACACATGCTCTACATACATTCTAATTCTGGGTGGTAACAAACTCACCATTTTCCATCAGCTATGTGTTCAATAAGGAGAAGCAACCATCTCTGCTATGAGATTCATGCAATGACTTAATGCATTTTCTTCAACTTACAACAGTTTCAATTATGACATTATATGAGTGTCCCACCATGATATAAGACCATTTACTATTTTTTGCTCACAATTGTGCACTATGGTGTTATCATGAACCACACAATGTCAGCAGATTTACACACCTGCTCCGCCTTCTGTCTCTACTCCGTGATCTCTTGTGGTCCCGAGACCTGCTGCATCTCCGGTCAGAAGTTCGGCTTGAGTGTCTGCTCCGTGAACGACTTCTCTTTCTCCTTTCTCTGTCACGAGCTCTGTCTTTCTCTCTTTCTTCCTCCTCTCTCCGTCTCTTTCTCTCCCGTTCTTCCCTTTCTCTCTCCCGCTCTTTTTCTCTCTCCTCTCTTTCTTGCTTCTCTTTTTTGAGACGTTCATCCCGATCAGGTTCCTCTGTTCTTTTTCTTAACTTTTCCTAAGGAAATCAAATTGGGTTTTTAATTGTAGTCCTGGGACTAGCCAGAGACCTTGAGAGTCCTAGGCAAGTGATCTCTCATTAAGCCACCTCCCTAGCTCAAGATAAGAGTTTTTTCAAGCAATCTATGGACTAATTTATGGAGTTCCATATCCTCAGGGAATGTAGAAATCCTGCACCATGTATACAGATACAATACCATCATTTGAATAATCTTTTAAGTAAAGTTTCAATTTCTGGTATTTGAAAATGAAGTGAATAAAATACTTTGAAATTTTGGTGAACAACAAATTGTCACAGGAATCAGCACTGCATTCTTTCTTTTTACTTTCAGCACTAGAGAACAAACCCGGAGCTGGGTTCATGCTAAACGAGCTACAGTCTGAACACATCACTGCTTGAAAGAAATATAAACATCAACAAAATGCCGCTCAAGGTTCCTACTGTTGTTTGAACAGATTTTAGCTACATAAAATACAGCATTTTTAGTGATAATTATCATTAGAAATTACACATTACATATTATGTGTGTGTGTGTGTACGCATGCTTACGAAAAACTTACTTTTAATTCTTCCACAGTGGCTTTAATTTTGGCATAGCCCATGTGTTGCTTTCCCATCAGATGGTCATCTACTCGGGACTGGGCATCTCCTACTATCAAAAAAGCTCCACACACTTCACAAACTTCCATCTGTTTTTCTTGGGCAGCAAAACTTTCTATAGTCTGAAATGAGAAGCCAGTTACTGTGAGAGTTATCTGAGGAAGAGAAAATAAACAAGCTCCAAATGGAACTTAACATCTACCTTCCATCTCTCCAGCCATAAATGAACAGTTTAAGAAAGGAAAGGTGGGGAAAAGAGCAACCAACCTGCCCCTTTCTGGGAAAAGGGCAGAGTCGCTGGTCACCTGACCTAACTGCTGAATCACCTTGAAACAGGTAAACCTTCAGAAAATTATTTTAGTTTAAATTGCTTTCATATAGATACCATAACTCAATCATTAAGAAATTAACCTCATGGTGAACAATCTTAGCTCACAACAATAAGACAACAGAAGCAGTGACCAGAACATCTTATTAGTAGCACTTAAAGCACACACTGCACTCCTCACAGTAAGGTAGGGACACTATTAAACTGCCGTAAATAGAAGTACGGAGTAAATGGAATATAAAAACTCAAGCTCACATGAGCATTTATAATTTAAGGCAGGGTTCAGCAAGTATGGGTTCTTGCCACCAAGCTAGATGACATAAAAAGTTCACATGGAAGGAGAGAACTAAGGCTTCAAGTTGTCCTCTGATCTCCACACACATGCTGTGACAGGACTACACAAAGACACTGAATAAATAAATATAAAAATTATTGAATGTAGCCTGTTTGTGGAATAACACGCAGTGATTATTTCTATCCACTGCTCCTTAGCTTCTAACTTCCTCCTAAATATTCTATCTAACCTTCCTTCACTTTTGCGACTTGGAGTAGACTAAGAAATTTACCGATCTACTTGTCTGATCACAAGGTCCCTATGTTAAAGGGATTCTGCACAACAGACAGGGTAAAGGATGCTGGGGCGGGGGATGTCACAAAAAAAGCTGGGCAGGCAGGCTGCTGGGTTCCCCACTTGGTCTATTACACTGAATCCTAATCTTTTTGTCTGCTCACATTTCTACCCAGCTGTCCATGTTTCCATAATGCTTACAGAATTAAGTCTCCAATGAGACCCAGAAAAGGGCCCGAGAGCTTCCAGATACCTGAATACATGGAGGTTCCTAGAAGGTGGTGAACCTGAAGAGGAGATGGAAGCTTCGCAACCCTTCTCCCATACCTATGCATCTCTTCTTCATCTGCATCCTTTGTAATATCCTTTATAATAAGCTGGTAAACGTGTTTCAGAGATCTGTGAGGTACGGGAGCAAATGAATTGAACCCGAGGTGAGGGTTTGTGAAAGCTCTCAATTGTTAACGTTAGTCAGAAGCACAGGCAAAACCTGGGACATGAGTGACATCTGACATACATGTGCCTGGGACTGTATGTGCGCATAGGATGGGGAGAAGGGAAAGGGAAAAGGAAAAGAAGGAAGCCAGAGCAAACATAAGCTCCCAACTTGTGAACTCTAACGCTATCTTCAGATAAACTGCCAGAACTAAACTGCAGATACTTGACTAGTGTCTGGTACTGAAGTTCATTTCTTGCTTGGTACCGGAGTTTGGGAAATAGCTCAGAGGTTAAGAGTCCTTGCCTGACAAGCACAACACCCTATATTTGGTCCTCAGCACTGTATGTGTGCTGGTGTGGGGTGGGGAAACATCCAGCACACCAGTGCAAGGTAATTTTGCGGGGTTTTTGTTGTTCTGTATCTTCACGTTGTCTGAGGATGCCTTTGATGTAAGGCAGGGCATAACCTTTTAAGAAAATGCTTAAATGCAAAATGCTAAATTTTGAACAGAAAAAGGTATTCCAAGATTCTCTAAGAACAGATTCCACACAAATAACAGGCTTCTTGAGAACAGGTTAAAACTCACCGAGGTTGTAGATCTTAGTAATTCTCTCTCTTCCTTTAACTGTTCAACCAATTTCATCATTCCCTGGGCTTCTTCTACCTTTCCTTCAGATCCTAACTCTTCAATCTAAGACAGAAACACAAAGTCAAAATTCCTTTCCAATCAAAGAATTTTACAGCTACCATGTTTCACAGCTTTCAGTAGGTTTGAGTCATTTTGCTTGCTAATATTTGACCCTTGTGATTTTTATTTTACAGCTTAGATGATGTAGCTTTTAAGTTCACAAAGATTTTAAGTATGGACACAAGCATATCCACGAAAACCATAATTACCAGTTAGATGTTCCTTCCCTACCCTAAAGGGTTTCCTGTTCACCTCCTTCAACATCTTAGACATATAACCCAGCAGGCAATGAATCAATAATCTGTCAACATAGATTAGACTGTATTTTTCAAGTTTTATATAAATGTTATTATTATGTGTTTTATAGCCTTTCCTCAGTTTAGCTTCTTTCACTCAGATGGTTTAAATATTTATCAATATTACTGCAAATAGTTAGGTCCCTTTACATTGCAGAGTATTATTTCACTATACGTAATTTATTTTTGGTTTTTTCTCTCTCTCTTTCTTTTTTTTTTTGGTTTTCCGAGACAGGTTTCTCTATATAGCCCTGGTTGTCCTGGAACTCACGCTGTAGACCAGGCTGGCCTTGAACTCAGAAATGCGCCTGCCTCTGTCTCCCAAGCACTGGGATTAAAGGTGTGTGCCACCACTGCCCGGCTAATTGTGGTTTTCTTGAGACAGTATTCTGTCTCTGCAGCCTTGGCTGGTCTGCTACTAACCAGAGCCAAAACTTGCCTTGAACTCAAGGCATTCCTCCTGCCTTATTCCTGAGCTTATGACTACCACAGCTGAGTTTCTTAGAGAATTGTTGACGAACACTTGAATGTGGTGGTGGTGGTGGTGGGGGTAATGAGTGATTTTAAGTAAAGTTGTGAACAGTGGTGTGCCAAGTTCTATGGACACATTTCTGTTTTGCATAAAGGAACAGGTACATTTTTTAACCTTTTAAGAAGCAAACTACACACACACAGCAGATTAAATTCTTCTAGACCACCTGTACCTGAATCATTTTAGACACCCAACAGCAACGTCTGATAGCTTTAAAGACCCCAAATCCTTCACAACACTCAAGTACTTTATACAGTTGGGTTTTTGTTGTTGTTTTTGTTCTTTGAGACAAGGTTTCTCTGTGTAGCTCTGGGTATCTTGGAACTTGATTTGTAAACCAGACTGATCTGGAACCCTACAGAGTGCCACAATGCCTGGCTAGATAACCTTTTTAATTGACGCCAATAAAATACTGTTAAATACTTCCCCCTTTGAGATTTCAGTTTGTATTTCCCTTACAATCAATCAAAATCTTTTCACGTTTATTTTCTAACCTTATTAATCATTCATTAGTCGTTTTTGTTTAAGATATGGTCATGACCCTATTATCTCCATCAATGCTGGGATTAAAAATGTTTGTCACAGCACCTAGTTCCATGGATTTTCTCACACTTCTACAAACAACTCTCACCTGCTGTAGAAGTACATCAATTTTGTCTGTCAGAACCTGAATTTTTTCTTCATTTTTGCCTGTTGGACCAGCAGCCTTTTAAAAACAATAAAGTATGTTAGTACTGTGTGATTGATAAGTAAAATACCAAAGAAAATTATTTCAAGCTCTTGAGTCCAGGGATGGAGATAGTGGTAATATGCACCAGGCCTTGGGCTTGATCTGAGCACCACCCCTAAAATAATAACATAGTCAGGTTCTGATGGAAACAGATGTCTATCTCCCCCTTTAGAAGAAGAAAAGATTCTCTGCCCTAACCTCCCAAGTGCTAAAAACATGGGATTATGCCACCATGCTCAAGAGTGTTTCTAGTTAGTAATTAAAGGGAGGAGCTGAGCATCATGGTTCATGTCTAAAAGCTCTTTGGAAAGTGAAAGCAGAAGCAGGTGGATCTTGGAGTTTAAGGCCAACCAGATCTACATAGTGAGCTGCAGGACTACAAAGAGAAACCCTGTCTGGAAAAAAACAAACAAAATAAGATTTCAAGATTATCCTCAACTACACAAGTTTAAGGCCAGTCTTTACCACAGGAAACCCTGTCTTGGCTTAGTGCTTAATCACCTGATACTAATCCAGTTACCTTTGATCTTTGGTAGTCTATCACATACATAGTTACTGACATTTGAAGAGAAAACTCTTCTCCTGGGCATAGCAGCGAATGCCTGCCACACCATTTAGGAAGCTGAAGCAAGAGTATTGCTAAGTTCCAGGCTAGCCAGGGCTGTATAGAAAGACCCATCTCAAAAAAAAAAAAAGAGTAAAAAAAATTTCCTAGCAAAACCATTTACTAATGAAGATTATCTAAGAACTACAAAGAAGCCCAGTAATTGTTTTTTTACGGCAAAAAAAAAGAAAAGAAAGGCCTGTGTGTCTATTTCTGAGCCCCTCCATGAGCTCCAGACTCAAATAGCTAATATCTGCCCACTGATCACAAAACTTGACTTGTCCAATAGCTACTTTATTATTTTTATTTAACAGAGAAAAAAACCAAGGCACTAGGCCAAGGTTAGTAATTTTCAGAAAGTAACACAGTGGGAAGATTTTGGTTTCATGCCTGACTCGCAACTGCATGCTTATGTCACATCTCACCTCCTACTAAATGTCTCTACTTGGGTATTTAAGGCATTTCAAATTTGACATTTCTAAGATAGAAACTTGAACAGAATTTCCTCCAGTTACAATCTACATTGAATTCTGTTAGTCACCTGAACACTCAAACCAAGAACCATGCAGAAGATTGAATCTCTCCTCTCCCTGCTCACCCAAATCCTCGCCCCAGCAAGCTGTTGTTTTTTTTCAACTATCTTCACCCAGCCCATCATAACCATTATACAACCCTCAAATAACTTGCTGCTTCCACTGTACACGCTTCAGACAATTCTCCCTTCTAAAGCCAGAATGAGCCTTTCAGAAATATACTTAAGATCTTTTCACCTGCACTCTAGCTTTGCCGTGGTTGTTTGAAGAAATAACCTCCTCTCCTTCTATCTTTATGCTTACTGCACCCCAACCCCAGAGCAGCTCCCTTTCCCCTTTTGATTATACTGACTAGCTAGCTCCTTGCTTGCCTTCAAAGGTCACTGTTAAGAGTCTTTTCTACCCACGTTCTCCTCTGAAAAGCAATTTCCTTAGACAGTCTTGGCCCCCTTGCTTATCCCATTCCATCATGGAGGTGAAATAAGTCACTGGGTTGAGGTTAGTTACTAGGATGACCACCTATCCTGGTCTTCCTAGGATGAAGCAGTGGCTAGAGAACCGACACGAAGTTCAGCGGTGGTGCACTTGCTAGCATGTGCCAAGTCCATGGGTTGACCTCCAGCAGCACCACAAAAACAAACAAACAAACAAACAAACAAAAGCTAAAGAGGGGGGAGATGCTTCCTTCTACTTCAGAACAGAAAGAAAGGGGCTTCTCTAATTTTATGTAATTTTAAAGGACAAAGTAGTGAATGGAAGACAAGTTTAAAATAGTATGAGATGCCCAGATCTGCAGAGATTACAAAGTCTAAGTTCATTTCATACTTACCCCAGAAGATTGCTGATTTTGAGATAATGCCAAACGAGCATGACCTCGTCTAATTCTACGCTCTACCTCGGCAAGTAAACTCTGTAAGTATCGCAAAAAATCTCTCTCATAGCCAACTTTCATAAAACGAGAACTCTTCTCATACCTGATAAAACGAAAATAAATGAACTTTTAAACATTACAAGCCATATATTCTCTATCACCCCATCTCAAAGTCTGTAGAATAAACCATTACAGGAAGTAAATTTTTAGATGTTATCCTACCAAAGGGAAAGGCACTATATACTGTATCGTGGTTGGTTAATAATTGGTTGTTTATTTTGGTGGTACTATGCATTGAACTCAGGGTCTTACACATGTTAGCAAAGTGCTTTATCGCTGAGCCATATTACCCAGCCCTGTTTTGGGATGAAGCTCCCCATTAAGAGCACAGACTGGCCTTGATTGAATGTGGATCTTACTGTCTCCTATTTCTCAAATAGCTGGTTTTATAGGCCTGCATTACCAGGCCCAGGTAAAAACACAAACTTTAAACACAGGTTTAAGCCACGGCTATACCATTACTTTGCATCTAACTATGCTCTGGAATCCAGGACAAATCCTATCTATAAAACAGGAGTCAGGACCGGTGAGACAGTTCAGTAAGTAAAGATACTCACTGCTAAGCCTGACAACCTGAGTTTGATCTCACACAATAGAAGAAACTAATGCTTAGAAGCTGTCCTCTTAGCCCCACAAATGTACTATGGCACTGGTGCACTCAAGCATATAATAACACTAAATAAATAAATAAATGGATGGAGGAATGAATGAATGAAATTAACTAAATGAAATGTAATTGAGAGGGCTGGAGAGATGGCTCAGTGGTTAAGAGCTCTTTCAGAGGTCCTGAGTTCAATTCCCAGCAACCACATGGTGGCTCACAACCATCTGTAATGGGATTTGATGCCCTCTTCTGGTGTGTCTGAAGACAGCAACAGTGTACCCATATATAATAAATAAATAAACCTTTAAAAAAATATAATTGAGAAAATAAAAACTAGCTGGGCATGGTGGCATACTCTTTAATTATAGCACTAGAGATAGTTGGGTATCTGTGAGTTTGAGGCCAGTTGGCTTACATAGGGAGTTCCAGGCCAGCTAGGCTACATAATAAGACACTTCAAATAATAATACATTTTTAATATGAAAATAAGCCAGACTTGGTGGCTCATGCCTTTAATCCCAGCACCAGCAAGTCTCTCCGAGTTCAATGCCAGTCTGGGCTGCATTGTGGTTCCAGGACAGCCAGGGCTACACAGTAAGACCTTATCTGACAAGAAAGGACGGGGGGTGGGGGGGTGGGAGGGAGTGGGGTGGGGGAGACGGGGGAAGGAGGGAGGAAAAGGGGAAGAAGGAGAAGGGAAAGGGGGAAGAAGGGGAAAAAGGAGAAGAAGGGAAAGGGATAGGGAAAGGAAAATATCCAAGATAGCCAAGGCAATACAGAGAAACCATGTCTGGAAAAATCATAAACAGAAAAACAACGGTGAAGCTGGAGGCTGAGGAAATGGATCAGTGGATAAAGTGCTTGCCATGTGAGCAGAGACAGAAGTCTGGATTCCTAGAACTAGAGTGTAGACACTGTAGTCACTTCTGGTGCTTGAAAGACAGAGAAGGAGATTACTGGAGCAAGCTGGCTTAGGTAGACTAGTCACAACTAGCTAACAGGAGCCTTTGCCTCAATAAATGAAGTGGAAAGTGATCAAGGAGAAGATTTGATGTCTATTTTGGGTCTCCGCATCCTCATCATGCTCAAAGAGCC
This sequence comes from Tokudaia tokunoshimensis, assembly GCA_036184795.1. NCBI lineage: Eukaryota > Metazoa > Chordata > Mammalia > Rodentia > Muridae > Tokudaia > Tokudaia tokunoshimensis. Next base: position 27,500,159 of record BTHU01000010.1, on the reverse strand, counting down.
CCACTCATCAGGAGCTGGAGGAACGGCTCAGTGGATTAATCTGCTTCCTCTATATGCACGAGGATCTGAGTCTGGATCCATATAAAGCCAGGAAGAGCAGTACGGGTTTGTAAACTCAGTATTCTTATAGTGACTTGAGGGGCAAAGACAGAAAAATCCCCAAAAGCTTTTGGGCCAGCTAGCTTGAGACATCAGTAATGAACAAGAGACCACATCTTAAACAAGATGGAAGGAAAGAACAGACTATCAAAGTTGTCTTCTGACTCAAGGTTACAAAACAATTACAAAATAAACTTCATAAAGGGCAAATGGGAAAAGTAAATATTATATTAAAAAAGCATATAGTATCCATTCATATGGCAGCCAGTACTATTGAAGCTATTAAACCTTACCATGCCAAGCCAGTGACTAAATTTATAAGCAATGTTATTTTATATTAATTCCAATTATGTCTTCAATGCTTGTCTCTTTCAACAAGTTCAACTAGATGGGGGGAAATAACAAAAAGAAAATAATACAACTCACTGTTTTCTTAGATTTTCATCATGAATTTTTTCACATGGACCTAAGAGAGAGAAAAGAGCATGCATAAATTATTTGTGACATTAAAGTCCCTTCTCTAGTCATAAAGTTTTTTGTCTTTCTGTTCTGAAACAGAATCTTACTATATAGTCCAGGCTGGTCTAGAACTTAGGATCCTCCCACCTCAGCTTCCTAAGTGATAAGGGATTTTAAAAAAGGCTGAAGTCCCTTGAGTATTTTCACTCATGTGGCCTACAGTCAACCTGGTCAGTGTATCCCTCTAGTATTGCTTTGTTCAAAATAAAGTTCTACTGCTACTTTTAGTATTGTTGGGGGCTATAGATCTAGTGCAGCATATAAAACCCTTAAAAATAATAAAAACATAAAGGAAAATCAGGTCATTTTATTACTGAGTAGACTGCAGACTCCAAAACCGATCCTACTGAATCATGAAATAAGATGAAAATTGATCTCTTTAGGTGCCAAGGTCAACAAAGAGGACAAGGAACAAAAGTGAAGATAAAGAGAAAACTGTTCCTTACTACTACCAAACAAAACTTGGATGCTGTAGACCTCTGATCTGAACCAACATTGACATTAGCTTCAAATACTTGTATATATAAAGGTAAGTAAAACAAAAGTCCCATTCTCAACCCCAAATGCAACCATTTTTTTAAAATTTTTAGCTACTTCTTCTGAAACTTAACTGCATTATTTTAGAATTTTATGCTTTTTTTTATTAATCATATGTAACAAAAATTTAGGCTGGGTAGGGTAGCATGCCTTTAATCCCAGCACTCCAGAGTGTCAGTAACTCTTGAGTTTGTGGCTAGCCTGGTCTACATAGCAAGTTCCAGGAGAGCTAGGACTACATGTCTTAAGTTTAAAAAAGAAAAAAAAAGTTAAACAGCCTTTTAGTGTTTATATTTTGATCAGCGAATAGCATTCTCTGTAGACCAAACCAAAGATGTAGATGGTATTTCTACTGTTCTTTCCTTGAGATTTTCCGTGTGTGTGTGTGTACCTTTCTTACACATTTCCTGAACACTTCCAGCAAGCCAAAGAAAGTATCTCTAAATTAATTTCCCTAAAGACTATTACAAAGGAAGCAACTGGTAAGTCTTGCTCTCTTTATGGAGCCTTCTTGTCTTTCTTCCAAGCTTACTAGTGTTGCCATCCTAAAAAGTTCCTTATCCTCATTGTATTGAAATAGCACCAGATCTGATCTTTATTCTTTTCAGATCAATATACATCATCCTTTTGAATCGTAATTTTATGACCTATACACTCCTATGCTTGCTGTTCTCAAATTTACCATGGAGCGACAGGGATGGGATGGATCCTTTTTATTCATTTGGCCTATTACTTGAAGGATAGGAGTACACAGCACTTTTGTGTGCCCCCATGCAAGCTTGCAGGAGGGGTCAAAGCAAGACTGTGGTGTCTTCCTCTATTTGCTGTTCAACTAGGCTGGCTGACTAGAAAGCTCTGCGATCTGCCTGCCTTTCACCCCATAATGCTGCATGACAGGCACTGGCAGCTTTTCATGTGGGTGCTGGAGTTTGAATTCAGATCCTCATGCTGACAGAGTAAGCATGAAGTCAATCCCCTAGCCCAGTCCAACGGCCTTTATTTCATATTTCTGTAGTTCTAATTTCTAAAAGCTTTAATTTTAAAAAGTGTAGCTTAACTGCAATCTATTCTAATGTTCACATACAATTTCTCTGAAGATAATAAAGTTAGTAAGATTTCTAAACAATTTTCTCCTGTATTTCTCATCATTTCTCACCATCACACCTCTTCCCTTACTCATTTTGTTATCTTCTAAGTTGAAGGTGTTCTTCAAATGTCTGCCTGGTTAGTGTTCCCTGACTGGCAACTTATGTTTTAAAGACTGTTCTCCAAAAAAGGACATTGGTTCCCCAAAATTGGAGGAATATCATAAGGTTGTGAGCTACCATATGGATGCTATGATCTGAACCAAGTCTTCTGCAACAGTGCTCTAAAACACTGAACCATCTCTACAGCCTTGGCAACTAATTTTTAAAGAATAATTCCAAATTCTGACCGAAAATTATAGAGTGGATAGGCCAAGATTTGTCAGCAAGAGCCTTTACCAAAACAAAACAAAAACTAATTTTTAAAGAGATTCTCAGGGGCTCAGGATGCAGACAAATCATTTCTCTGAAGAATTCACCTGCTGCCCTGTAACCGGGGAAAATATCTAGCTATAGCCTTCCAGATGCTTGTAGTAAGAGAACACCACTATTAAGAACTCATTTAAAACATTTTTAAAATCTTATTTTTGTTCAGAATTGCACTGTGCTGTGCTTAAAATTTCAAAATTCAGATTATTCTAGCCATAATACAACCCCCTAAAGCAACTCAGTAATATAAGGGAACTCACAATTCACCAATTATGTTTATATTTTATGCTTTAGAGAGTCTCCCTAGTCAATTTTTCAAAAACAACAACAACAAACCAAACAAAGCAAAAAACAAACAAACAAAACAAAACCAAACAAAGTAAGCCTTACCTTTCTGGAGCACTAGAGTAGAAAAGTTAGTACCAAGAAATGTATAATACCTAAACTAGTAGTTCTTTACTGGGCGCTAATATTTGGACCCCAGAAGACATTTGTCAATGTATGATGACCATCTTGGTTGCTATGGTAGTATATGTTACTGGAAGTACCAGCTAAGGAACAGGAAAGTTTCCAACACCCTCAAATATACAGGGGAAAGGATGAAAACTGCTTCAAAATGTTAATAGTGTCAAGGCTTAAAATCTCTAAACTGAAAAAACTTTTACGTTTATAGTCTTATGACTTAGCCCCGACTTTTATGGTTTCCTGGTGCCCCAAATCCTGGACTAGCCAGGACTCTACATTCATTTTCTCAGTCCCTTCTGCAGACTTTTTAATGCAGGTTTCTCTGATCTGTTAACAACTGTGCTGATAACTGATGTTACTGCCTATTCCACACACTTAGCATATTTTCCATTTAGCCAGACATGGCTGCTTAAACCTATGAGCTTAGCATCCAGGAGACTGAAGGAGGAACACTGCTGTCTCAGGCTAGCTTGGGCCCCATAAGTGCATTTCAGGCTACCCTGGGCTATATTAGAGAAAGTGAGGGTATATGTGAGTAATTTTCACTTTAATATTTTACAAATGTAAATGCAAACAGTTAATTATGCCAGTGTGTCTAATAAGACATTTATTAACATATTCATTATTGAAACAGAAATTACTTATTCATGTTTTGGGGAAAAAACTTCAGGATTACAAAGAAAGTTTGAATTTTCTTTGGATACAAGCCTTGCTATATATCCTGGGCTAGCTAGCTTCAAGATCCCCTTACTTCATGTTGAGATTATGGGCTCATGTCACTATGCCCAGTGAAAGAAGTTTATTAATTCAAGTGTGATAAACAGAAAAATAACTTACCAAGATCAGAACGGGTATTTGTGAACAATTCCGCAGGACAAAAACCACAGAGATAATATTTACAAACCTATTGAGAGAGGGAAAAAAAAGGTTCTTAACTTTAAAAACTGCTTAGTTCTATAAATTCTATTCAGAGGGGTGTTAAATAATATTTCTTTTAAAGAGTTATTTAATTTAGGTATGTGAGGACTATGTAGCTGTCTTCAGACACCCCAGAAGAGGGCATCAGATCCCTTTACAGATGGTTGTGAGCTACTATGTGGTTGCTGGGAATTGAACTCAGAAGCTCTGGAAGAACAGTCAGTGCTCTTAACAGCTGAGCCATCTCTCCAGCCCCAAATAATATTCTTATGTACTGATATATTCATCTTTTGACTGAGTACAACTTCAGTCAAACTGTGACCTTCATACTCTTAAATTTTAATAAAAATGAACATAACTTACAGAATTATCAGTTATTTTCTAGAAATATCAATTACATTTGATTCATTTCCCAATAAACACCATCTTGTGAGCTAAGCATGGTATTTAGGAGGCCGAGGAATCAAAGGGAAGAGTCCCCACGACAGGGTTTCTCTTTATAGCCCTGGCTGTCCTGGAACTTGTTCTGTAGACCAGACTGGCTTCAAATTCAGAAATCTGACTGCCTCTGCTTCCTGAGTGCTGGGATTAAAGGTGTGCACCAACCTCCACATCTGGCTGTTTTTATATCTAAAAACAAACAACCTCTAATCGAGATTGGAGATGGTGCAGCGCTTAAGAGGTGGTACTGTCCTTGCAGAGGGTCTGTGCCCAGTTTCCAGAAACCAAGTTGGGAGCCTCACAACTACCTGACTCTCTAGCATGTTTGCACATGCACATATTGCTCCCATTCACGCAATTAGAAATACAATCTTAGGAGGAGGCTAGAGAGATGGCTCAGTGGTTAAGAGCACTGAATGCTCTTCCAGAGGTCCTGAGTTCAATTCCCAGCAACTACACGGTGGCTCACAACCATCTGTAATCCAATGCCTTCTTCTGGTGTGTCTAAAGACGGATACGCTGTGCTCATCTAAAGTAATAAATAAATGTTTAAAAAAATACAATCTTTACACCATTCTTATAAATCCTTTTGTCATTTACATAAGGTGCACTGTGGTATTTTAGTAATATACATATATATAATAAATGTGCAATGATCTCATTCCATCTAACCTTTTCTTTTCCACCCTAACTTTTAATTTCCTCTTGTGGTACTTTGGTATAACAAGTTTTCAACAATCAATGTTCAAGCTTTTTAGTAGACTAAACTACTTACAGATTAGGACTTGGAACTTAAGGTCTAAATCAAAAATAACATGCATTTAAAGCAAACTAGCTTTATATTTTTGCTAAAGATCCATAAAATATATCAGACATTTCATATATGCCAATACTTCACTGAGTGTCTCTGGTAGGTCCCTGATATGAGGAAAACATTATAAATATAAAGTGAACTTAGTTCTCTCCTGATTTTTTTTCCATCGAGACAGTGTCTGACTAATCCAAATTGTCCTTGAACTCAAAACAATTCTGCCTTAGCCTTCTAAGTGCTGGTATCATAAATTGTGCAGTACCACACACCAAGCCCATTGGTATTTTTAAATACCTCCAGATTCCATATTTAATTTTGTAAAATGACAAATCAAAGTGCATTAATCAAACTATCACCTTTCACACAAAATTTCATTACTACTGTGATTATCAATATGTAACTATAACCTATGAAATAAAATATATTAAATTTAAACCACACTAAGAAAGGTGGGCATGCAGCTCACTCTAAGGTGTTTGCCTGACATGCAATAGGGCTCTGAGTTCTACAGCTAGCACAAAATAAACTGTGTAAAAATTTTTGAGAAACTTTTCTTTCTAGACAATAGTATCTGGTGCTAAGTATGAGACAGATTTTTCTTTATCAAAGCAGTATGGTTTCATAGTTCTGCCCATAGAAACTGAAGCTGAAGCTGAAACCTATGAAACCAATCTGGTCAGGTGGCACTGGCCTTTAATCCCATATACTCAAGAGGATTGAGGCAGGAGAATCTCAGTTCAAAGTCTGAGATTCTGTCTCAAAAATAAAAATAAAGGAAGACCAAGGATATAGCTCAGTGCTTGAGTACAAAGGGGTCCCAAGGTTCAACCTTCCTCCCAAGGTAATGGGGAGGAAGACACAATAGAGCAAACCACCTGAAGAGTCCTACGAGATCCAGGCCAGGTAAAGTTGAACACATGCCTGTAATGTCAGCTACCTGATGGCTAATATATGAAGAGAATGATAAACTGGAGACCAACGTGCACAACAGAGCAAGATCAAGTCTCCAAAAGGCAAAGGCCTGGTGTTAAGAGTGGTATATGCCTTAGTCCTAGAAACTTGGCAGGTGGATCTCTGCAATTTGGTCTACATAGAGGTCCAGGACAACCAAGGCTACAGAGTGAGATGCTGGCTCAAGAAAAAAACAAACAAGAAAAACATCACTAACAACCACCACCACCACCACAACTGAAACAAATGGACGAAGGCGCACATACCAGAAACAAAAAAGTGGTCAGTGAGATGGGTCAGTCAGTCAAGAAACCTGGATTCTGGAACCCATGTTAAATAGAAAGGAAAACAGACTCCGCAAAGTTGTTCTTTGGCCTCCACATGGCTCACCATGGCAACCCCACCTCTAATACACAATTATAATAATAAATTGAAGAGGGACGGGGACATGGCCCATCCTGTAAAAGCAGCCGGTGCTGAGCTGGACAATCTGAGATCATCCCCATGGTTGAAGAGAACTGACTGAGTCATGCCATGTGCTACCTCAACCATAAATGCACGTGTGTTGAAAATTTAAGGAGATTGATATATCAAGCCTAAATAACAGATTGAGTTTTGTAACAACATTAACATGAGATTACTCAATGTCTTTGTGTGTGCACATGTGTGGTTCTGAGGGTGCCAGTGTGAACCTCCTGTCTTGCTTTGTACCATTCTCTTTAGAAATACCAATGCTTGCCTTTCTCTGCAACTTAAGCTCCCTGTCACCTTTTCTCTTTGAGGCAAGATCTTATTCTTTACCCCAGGGCAGCTTGGAACTAATTATACAGTACACGTGGGCTTTGAACTCTTTTTTTTTTTTTTTTGGTTTTTCGAGACAGGGTTTCTCGGTATAGCTCTGGCTGTCCTGGTACTCACTCTGTAGACCAGGCTGGTCTCAAACTCAGAAATCCACCTTTCTCTGCCTCCCAAGTGCTGGGACTAAAGGCGTGCGCCACCACTGCCCAGAAGCTTTGAACTCTTAAGTACTCTATGTAGCAATTATAAGTATGAGCTACCATGCCCAGCTTCCAAACCTAAACATTATTCTTATATATTGTCTATTTTTAATGAAGACTAAACGCTTTAGACGTTAAAAATTATTTAAGGTTTTTATGGGTATAGGTATTTTGTCTGCATGTATGTATGTGCACCACATTCATGCCTGATGTCCACAGGTCACAAGAGAGATCTGGATCTCTTAGAACTGGAATTACAGATTGTTGGGAGGCACCACGTGGATGCTGGGAACACAACTCCAGTCTCGGTAAGAGCAACAAGTATTCGTAAGCGCTAAGCCAACTCTCCAACTCCTATGCTTTAGAAACTTAATGTTTCTTTAAGCTATTTCTGAACTTCTTGGTTGCAAATAGTAGTACATTTCTGTAATCACAGAACTAATAAAGCAAAGCAGAAGCTCTAAGCTCAGAGTCTATAGTGATCTGCCTTGCAAAATGACAATAACAGCCAGTCATGGTCATTACAGCTTATGTCTGTAATCAAGCACCTGGGAGACTAAGGCAAGGTGGCTGGGAGTTTGAAACCAGGGCTACAGAGAAAAAGAAGTCTGTCCAAGAAGATCAATCCAGGGCTGGCAAGATGGCTCAGCAAATAAATGTGCTTGCTACCAAGACTAAAAGCCCGAGTTTGATTCCAACAATCCATATGGTGGAATGACAGCTAACTTCCACTAGTTGTCCTCTGACCCACACCCACACATACCAATTTCTCTAATCAAAAATATAGCTTTTGAAAAATCAAATGATACCAAACCAAAAAGATAAGCACTTTATACCATTTAGCAATACACCCAAACTATATTACTCTATCCTGCATGCTCTCCTTATTTAGTCTTGTGCCTCCTCCTCCCCACTATGCTAGAATAAAACCCAGAAACTGGTACGTAGCTGGCAAGTTCTAACCAATGGGCTATGCTTCCAGCCTCTAAACTGCTTCTGATTCTCCCCCAGGAATTGGAGAACTTAAAAACCAAACACATTAGAACACGAAAAACTGATAGTACACATATTTGGGTGTTTCAAATGAAGTTATTAATGTCAATAATACAAATAAATCTACATAATTTATTTCATTCATGTTTACTGTATGCATGCATGTGTGTGCAAATGCATGATAAAGTCAGAAGTGAATGTAGAGTGTCTTCCTTAACACACCTAGACATTTTTATTTGTGCATGTAAAGGCTGCTAACATCAGCTGTTTCTTGCAGCTGCTCTCCACCTTAGTTTTTGGGCCAGTGTCCTTTGTTGAACTTAAGAGCTTTCTGATTGGCTAATCTGGCTGGTCAGTAATCCCCAGGGATCCATCCACCTGTCTCTGACTACCCAGCACTGGGGTAATAGGCACTGTGGTGCCTAGCTACATAATTGGTATGTTTCTTTAGGATATAATTGTGGCAACTACTCAAAATTTTAGATATTAGCTGCTGGCATTTAATATGAACCATTGAAAAACATAAACACTTATCACAAATTAAAAACTGTGCAAGTCCTCTCAAGGCTTACTAATGAATTCACTTTGCCTTCTCCTAGCCTATTCTCTTCTGTATTCCACAATTCTTGACTCCATGTCCACCATGGACCCAGCAATGCAATAATAAAAAGTAGGGATGGGAGGAATTAACAATTCTCACAATGCAATTATGATCTAGCTTCCTAAACCTTAGGAAGTCAGTTTCAACTGTTATGGAAACACAGGGTACTTACTAAGTGTACACTGTACCACTACCACTGAGTTATGCTCTCTTCAAGTTCCATTTTATAAGCAAATCATATAGGAAATAAATGCTTTAAAAGGGATTATTTTTAATAATGTTGATACTATTGATATTAACTACTGTTGGCAACGGTCAATCTGATATTTGAGAACATGGATGCTAATAAAGTCTGTATTATGGCCAGAAACCGCATGCCTATAATCCCAGCTACTTGGCTTAGGTAGATTTTGAATTTGGGTGAGTATGAACAACATAATTAGCTCCTATCTCAGCCCCTCCCACAACAAAACAACCCACAACACAAACAAACCCACTGAACGGCCAACCCTGATTACTTTATATAGTAAGACTTCAACTGTTGTACATGTATCAATTTAAAAATCCAGAAACACCAGAAAATTTTACTGTAATTTTTTGTCCGTAATTATTACTTTAACTCTAGCTACATTCAGCCTAGAACCAAATGGGTTTTAACAGTCTCATCCAACAAACCTAGAATTTGAGTTCTTCCTGCCTTGGCCTTTTGAGTACTGGGATCTGGAGGGTTGTGCCACCAAGCCTAGTTAAAATTTTTTTAGATATAAGAATTTATATAAGGGAAAAAGAAAAAAAAGCAGAAGAAATTTCTCAAAGACAGTTTTAAAAAGGGTGTGTACAAGTCAGTTTTCAAGCTATGATTTTGCTCCAGCTATATACCTTGACCATACTTTCAAGTAATCAGTCTGTGTCTCTCATTGTATTATATCCTCCTCTGCTGGTCATAGCTTTTTACTGTTTACATATTTTGAATGATAAAATTTCAATCAATCTTCCACAGCAGCCAGGCAGCGAACATCTCCACTGCTTAAAAGCCTTCAACTGTTCCCCAAGGCAATGAAGTCCAAAGTTAACTCTTGCTTATCTCATTCCCCACCCAAGAGCTTCAGTTGTAAAAAATTTCCCAACTGCACTCATTTCTTCAGTCTGCCATTTATAGTAAGTTTCTTCTCTTTAGCCCTTCCTCAGGCTAATTCTTACCAATCCATTAGGTTCCAGGATTTAAAGGTCACTTTATGATCCAGGCTCTTTGCATCTTCTGGTTTTTTTCATTGCAGTATTCTTATTGTGTCACTGAAGTCACTTACCAATTCCTATTTGTCACTCACTACATTGATAGTTCTCTAGGGCTGGGTGTTGCACACACACAATTCTGCTATTTATGTTAAGTGAAATGCACTTCTGTACAAAGGAACAGAGGAATTCCGCTAATCTAAGCAGCCATCTATCTCCCTTGGTGAAAATCAAATCTAAGGACAAAGTGCGCGCTCTCTCTCTCTCTCTCTCTCTCTCTCACTCTCTCTCTCTCTCTCTCTCTCTCTCTCTCTCTGTGTGTGTGTGTGTGTGTCAAAATATAGCCGCACATACTCTTCCTAAGTCAACTGTTGAGGTTTGAATGAAATGACCCCCTTAGCTCATGTTTGTGAATACTTGGTCTCCATGTGTTTGTTGGTGCTGTCTGGGGAAATAGATTCTACTATGGAAAACAAGACTGTATCCCTTCTGCAACTGTAAGCCAAACTAAACCCTTTCCTTAATTGCTTTTGTTATGGTATTTTATCACAAGACAGAAATTAAACCAATAGTACAGAAATGTATTATTTTCTTTCAGTATGCACTCATTATGCCTATGTATTTGCAGTTTGGAGATATAGGACATCTTCAAGACTTATAAAACTGCCTCAAAACATGATGGGTCCCTGAAATCACTCAGATACACTAAGGGATGTATCCCCTGCCCCAAGCAATAAAAGTTGACAGACCCTTTCAGACCAGAGCTGAGTTGCAAATGATACTCTCTGACCAGCCAAGCAGTCTGAACAAAGCAAAAGCCAGCCCAGCTGCCTGAATCACTTGGAAAGGATACTCTCCAATCTGTTGAGCTGCCTGCAGGCATTTAATATTTAGTAGTGGGTACCATGGACTACACTGTGTTTGGCATGTGGGGGCATGCCTATGCTAAAAAAACCCACTGCCTGTTCCTCCAGAGGTCCAGGTTTCAATTCCCAGCATCTACATGACAAACCACAACTGTCTCTAACCCCAGTTCTAAGGAATCAGAGGTTCACACATTCACACAAGCAAAGCATATATACCAAAAACAAAACAAAACAGCAAGCTCTGGCTAGCCTGAACCTTGCTACATAAAACAGCAGACTGGCTTGGAACTCAAGAGTGCTTAAGACTAAAGGCTTAAAAGGAATATCACACTCAAGTTTCCATTTTGACTGCTAAATAGCTACAGATCTTAAAATAGTTAGAATTTAATCTCCTTTTTGCTTTGTTTTATTTGAGGCAGGGTTAGCTTAGACTAGTCTGGAACTCTGTACTAAAATTACAGGCTTGATTTCCAGTGGTCTTTTTAAATATTTTCTCATCCTTATCAAAGAAGTCAAAACAAAATGGCCTGCCCAGTTATCAGTTGTGTGACTTTTCTCCATCTAATTGAAGACTGGCAGAGAAAAAAAACTTGAACACAGGCCAGAGAGATGGCTCTGTACTGGGTAAAGGCCCCTGCTGCCAGGCCCCAGCCCATGTCCAACAAACAACCCCACCCTCCACAGCCACCAAATAAATTTTAGGAAGAAAAATTTCCAACTGGAATAAAAATGCAAAACTATGTTGTGGTGTTAGACAGTGGCAATAAGATGAACCCTTTACATTCAGATGCTGGATTCGCCTATCTCTTGGGGGTTTTATTAGCAACCAAAAAGAACAGCATCTAACTTGAAATAAGACCGAGGGCTTCCTTCCCCATGCTTACTAAACTCTACAGTATCTGCACTATTTAAAAAACTGAAAGAAAATTAAAGCCTCAATTGTTACTTTCACCACTGAGAAATCATAATAAACAAATGTATTAGTAAACAGACATTATTATGCACCATTCTTCACAAGATGTGTTCAAAACTAAGAGATGTTAGGAATGAAACCACATTTCTCTTTAATTCAAAACACAAATGTCCTATTTGTGTATCAGGGAAAATTACTTTTTTCCCCCGACCTTTGTTGTTTATTTGTGAGACAGTCTTAAGATACAGTTCTCTGGCTGGCCTAAAATTCACCAAGATCCACCTGACTCTGCCTCCTCAGTGCTGGGATAGTTAATAGGTATGTACCACCAAGCACGCTAATTTTTCCTAACCTTTTACAAAGTTTAGACTGACTAATCCCTTTGAGTTTGAGGTCAGCCCTGACCTAGATCAAGTTCCAGGACACCAGGGCTAAATAGAGAGAACATGACTGGAAAAACTAATCAATGCTAGGCTAGGCAGGGGTGGTCCAAACCTTTAATTCTAGCACTTGGAGACAGAAGCAGGAGGATCTCATCGAGTTCAAGGCCAATCTGGTCTTCAAAGTGAGTTCCAGGACAGACAGGAAACACAGTGAAACTCTGTCTTGAAAAATGAAACCCAAACAAACAAAAAACAAGACAAAACAAACAAAAAAATGCTCAGATTGAAGAATTAAGCAGGGTGAGGAGATTAAGAGAAAAAGTTCACTGTGACAGAGGTCAAAAAACCCAGCAGAAAAGGCCAAGATGTAAAAGTCTAGACTGTACAGTCTACACTGTGACAACCGAAGGGACAATGAACATCAGAAGGGGCACATGCTCCAATGAATCACAAATATATGAATCAATGTAACTAAGAACACCATAAATTCTACCCTAAGAAGGTATTTGAAGTCAGGAACACTTCACACAACTTTAGCCTTACACTTTTTTTGGTTTGGTGGTGTTTTGTTTTTGGGTTTTCTTTTGAGATACAGTATCTCTGTGTAGCCTAGCCCTAACTGGCCTGTGAGTGTGAGGTGGACCAGGCTGGCCTGGAATTTACAGGGATCCTGCCTGCATCTGCCTTCCAAGTGTTAGGATTGAAAGGCTCCTGCTACTAGCACGGAACACTTTTAACATAAATCATGTACCCCACCTTATTTTTTCCTACATTTCAAAAGAGAAATTGTTACTTTGTGTTTAAAAACAACGCATAACCTACTTTCCTAAAAAGCCTATCTGTTAGCCAATCGTGGCAACGACTGTAATCCCAGCACTCGGGAAGCTGAGCGAGAGGAATTTTAAGTTCGAGAACCACCTAACCTACAAAGTAAAGCACTGCCTCAAAAACAAAACAAAACGAAGCTTTTGTTGAGCCATTTCCTCAGATTTTATTAGCAAATGATTTAAAACTGCTGTTTGATTATAACTGCAAGGTAAATTCAAGGGTACCCATTCTCCGGTTCAGATCTAAAACAGTGTGCTCCATGTACAAAACTATAGACAAAAAGTACTTGAAATACAGTACAGATATGCACGAAGCCAGCTTCGCAGAACGGTGCAACCTGAACAGTGCTATAAAAATTAGATTTAGTTTTGCCGATTACCAAGAGACCTCGAATAAACTGCTCCGGCCTCGTCTGTGACCCTGGAGTTATATTTAACCCTTCTAAGAGAGTAAAAGGATCGAGTGAGTTTATATGAAAACAAAAACCTTGACAACCGCCTATCTGAGGGACTACTGCCCTCAAACACGCGTCAAACTGCCATCAAACTGCATTAGCAAAAACTGTTTATAAACTGTACCAAGTTACCTCTTTCAAATGTCTACCTTCCCAAAGAAGTGTCGAAATGGAACCACTCCTAAGTAATGCACTACTACGATTTTCTTCCCCACTAATACTGGTCAGAAGTCAGGCTAAATACAACGGCTGCACCCAAATAACGGAAGACTGCCTTTCTTTTTCATACGGTAGAAACTCGGAGCTCTGGTTTAATGAAACGAGCCCTTCTTTCCTTTTCCCGCGTTTCCCGGCCTCACCAAGGTGCTTCTTCTGCCCCGCCAAGCGCAGTCCCGGACTTCCTCCACAGAACAACAAATCACCCTATCCCCGGGGTTCGCGCGGAATCCTCCCTCCTGGGCCACTCTCCCGCCTCCCTCAGCCGTCAGGTGCTTCAGTCTGCGCGACCAGGACCCCAAATCGCGCCGCGACCCACCCGGGTCAGCCTCTGCCCGAGCCCTCCCTTCCCTTCAGTTCCCCTCCCCCAGGCGCTTGGGCACAGGCCCAAGGCCCACGGGACTTACGCTCTCGTGGTCCCACCGCACGTTGCTGCGCTTCTCATCCGGGGCGAGGTTTCGGTCCCGGCCCATTAACTCATCCAACAATTGCGCGGCAGAAATCATGGTGCTTCCTCCGGGCGGCTGCTCACGCCAGCCCTAGCACCACCGACGAAAAACACCAGCCACTCGGCCGCGGAACCAACCCCTCGGCCCACTCTCAAGCCGAAAAGCCTCTTCCAAAGAGGAGCCGATAAGACAAAATGGCCGCCGCCCGGGCACCTTCCCAGCATGCCGTGCGCCCGCGGAGACACGCCTAGGCCCGGGCGGCGATGGCGGCGCGGCTTCGCCGGCGAAGGGGCGGGACCTCCGGCCCAGACCCGGGGCAAACCGGGGCCAGGCACTGACTCCGCCCCACCGTGCCTTCTCCCGCGGAGCCGTAGACGCTAACCGCTGCGGGTTTCGGCCTTTTTTACTTGGAGAAACAGCAATCTAGCTCTGGATCCTTTGACACTGTCCCGAAATGGAGAAAATGTCCCTTTGTCCACGTGATGCCCAGGGTGCCATCTTCCAGTGAGGGAAACAAGGAGAGCAAGTCGCGTTCGTGCTCAGACTCCATTTTCCTGTCGCTGTGCTTACTGCCTCCTCTACCTGGCCTTATGTCTGTCTGCACCCTTCACCCCTCCCCGACCCAGGTCGATGCTGGGGATTGAACCGAGAACCTTAACGCTTAACGCTCTACCATTGAGCTAAATCCTCAGCTCTTCTATCTGGTTTCCTCCGGATTTCCTCGATTTTTAAGGAGAAAAATCAAGGGATAGGGTATATGCGGTGGAGGAATTAGGTTGTGATACCTCCCATCCAGGAATTTATCTACCTTCATTTTGTGTCAAGTGTGTTACTGTGTGTTCAGAGAAACAAAGGAAACCAGAGGTCACCCTCTAAGAGTTCATTACTCAGGAACTATCCACCTTTGGTTGGTTTTTGTTTTGTTTTGTTTTTCGGGACAGAGTCTCTGTAGCTTTAGCTGTCCTGGAACTCAACCAAGCTGGCCTCAAACTCACAGAGATTCCCCTGTCTCAACTTTATGAGTGCTGGGATTAAAGGCGCGCTGCACCACTGCTCCTCAATCTAAACTTTAAAAATGTTAGGAAAACTTAGCTGGGCTAAGTACCTTTTACTTGGGAATGCAGAATCAGGTGGATTTTGGTGAATTCAAGAGGTCCGTCCACCTGCGTCTGCCTCTTCAGTGCTGGGATTAAAGATTAAAAGTCTCAACCCCATATGATGGTGCACCTCTTTATTCCAACACTTGGGAGACAAAAGGCAGGTTGATATCTGAATTTGAGGCCAGCCTGGTCTACAAAGCAAGTTTCTGTATATAGCCATGGCTGTTATACAGAGAAACCCTGTCTCAAAAAGAAAAAGAGAAAAGACTGTCTCAATGGGACCTGAGCTCTCTGTCAGCCTGAGAGCCCCAAGACTTCTTTTATCTGCTGCCCTAGTGCTGCAATTATAAACCACTGTTTCACATGTATGTACTGAGGATTAAACTCTGGTCTTCAGGCTGAGTGGTGAACTCTCTGGAATGTCTTTAAAAGACTTAATTCCGCTGTGCAAACTTTTAATCCCTAGCAATCCAGAGGTAAATTGATCAAGTCCAGCTTGGCTCAAGAATGGAGTTTGAAGCCAGCCAGGGCTACATAGTGAGACATTGTCTCAAAAACAAAATACAGATTCAGTTGGGAATAGTGGAACAGGCCTGAAATCCCCTCACTTGGGAGTCTTGGCCAGAAGGATTATTGTTCCAGACTAGCATGGGTTGCCTGTGAGTCCCTGTCTAAAACAATTTTTTAAAAATAGAAAGCAGGGGCTGGTGAGATGGCTCAGCGGTTAAGAGCACTGACTGCTCTTCCAAAGGTCCTGAGTTCAAATCCCAGCAACCACATGGTGGCTCACAACCACCTGTAATGAGATCTGATGCCCTCTTCTGGTGTGTCTGAAGACAGCTACAGTGTACTTACATATAATAACAAATAAATCTTTAGAAAAAAATAAAAAACAAAAACCGGGGATTAGTGAGATGCCGAAGCTGAAAGACATCTGTGGACAAGCCGGATGAGCGCCAAGAGTTCCATCCGCCGGACTCAGAGAAAGGAGAGAACAACTCATGAAAGCTGTCCTCTGACCTCCACATGCGTGTCCTCACACACAGACACTGGCACATAGAATAGAATGTAATAAAAGAAAAAATTTAAGGGCTGGAGAGATGCCTCAGCAGCTGTTGGCAGTGGCTTCTCTTGCAGGTTCAATTCCCAGCACTGACACGGCAACTCACAGCTGCCTAACTCCAGGGTCAGATGCCCCCAGACAGACAGACATGCAGACAAAACACCAATGCACATAAAATAGATAAATTATATTTAGTTTTTGTTTGTTTGTTTGGTTGGTTTTTCGAGACAGGGTTTCTCTGTGTAGCCCTGGCTGTCCTGAAACTCACTCTGTAGACCAGGCTGGCCTTGAACTCAGAAATCTGCCTGCCTCTGTCTCCCAAGTGCTGGGATTAAAGGTGTGTGCCATCACTACTTTTTTTATATTTAAAAAGTTAAGGTTAAAAATTGGAGGCCCAGCTCTTATCTTTCTCTCACCTCTCTCACTCTCAGCTTCTCTCTTACCTCCTCTTGGGCTCTCCTCCCCCTTCACCCCTTTCTCCTCATGGTCCTGGCTGCCCTCTGCTTCTCTACTCTTTCCCTCTCTCTGCCTTTCTCTGCCTCTATTACCCCCCCCTTAACTCCTATCCCATGCCCTGAATAAACTCTATTCTATACTAAAAAAAAAAAAAAAAATTGGAGGCCCTGAAGTTGGGGGCCAACACCTTTAATTCTCAGGAGGCAGAGGCAGGCAAATATCCAGGACAGCCAGTTACACAGAGAAACCTCAACAAAATTCCTTCTGTTTGTTATATGCCCACATCAGCGTTAGTGTGAAGATTAAATGAATTGATACACTCTGCACATTGATAGAGGAGACCCAACAGGTTCCTAATTCCTTTATTAGCAAGAGGGAATGAACCTTTTTATTGTCAAAGTGGAGGAGTCAGCTCCCTGAGGAACTGACTGAGGAATATGACAAAGCTCCAACCAGGACCAGGCAAGGTGGAAAGAAAGAGACCTCAAACTCAAGACTGACAATCCTCCTACCTCAGCCTCCCCGTGTGTTAGCATATATTCCTCAAACAGAAATCTGAAGAGTTTGCAGTTAAGCAAAAAAGTTTTAGAAACACAAAAATGATAACAATGAAGAAAACTGTTGTGGTCTACTAGAAGAGAAACTTTTTTTTTTGTTTTTTTGAGGCAGGGTTTCTCTGTATAGCCCTGGCTGTCCTGGAACTCACTCTGTAGACCAGGCTGGCCTCGAACTCAGAAATCCGCCTGCCTCTGCCTCCCAAGTGCTGGGATTAAAGGCATGCGCCACCACTGCCCGGCTAGAAGAGAAACTTTTAAAAGTGTTCTTTGAGTCTTATGAATGGAAGCTAAACTAGAATGGGTTGGTTGAAAAATTAGAGGGAAGCAAATCCAAAAGGCTAAAACACAACACTTGGGAAGCTGAGGCAGGAGGATCATCCTTAGCTACACAGTTAAAGGCCTGCCTTGGCAGAATGAGACAAATCAAAGGCACCTCCCCTACTCCACTATAACTTTCCAAGGTTACAAAGGATCTTAGGGTTGAACTTACGCCTTTCAGTCCTTTCTTATCCATTCTGTGGCTCTAGAGCCGGTGTCTCACTTACCACTGGTCCCACCCACTCCATTGTTCTTCCTCCCACTGATTCCATTACTCATCCTCAAGCTCTTTTGAAACTTTCTCTCCTTCCCATCATTAGAATTTTGAGAGTTCTTTAGTGTTCTATCTGGCTGTCTTCCCTGGGTACTCACCAACTCCCTTGAGATTATCTCTTCTGTTTGCAAAACTTCAGCTAGCACTTTTTGCTGACGAGGTGCCAGATGCCAACAACCTTCATCTCAGACCTCCTTTCTGAATTTAGTATTCATGCCTACCCTCTTTACTGGGCCGCTCTACTTACATGAAAGTCCAAACCAAACAGAAACACAGTACAAAGCAAAACAGAAAAACAGCTTCTTGAGCGAGAAATATAGCTCTTGAACCCTCAGCACCGAGACACATAAAAACAAAAACAGACAGATAGGTCCATTGACAGTTTCAAGTCAAGAGATTAAAAAGTGCATTCAGGGCTAAGGAGATAGCTCAGTCAGTAAGGTACTTGCCAAGTATGTTTGAGGACCTAAGTTTGGATCCTGTCTTAGTTCACCTTTTTTTTTTCTTTTTGAAACAGGGTTTTTCTGTGTAGCCTTTGCAGTAGACCAGGCTGGCCTCGAACTCAGAGATCCACCTGCCTCTGCCTCCCGTGTGCCA
Source organism: Tokudaia tokunoshimensis (assembly GCA_036184795.1). NCBI lineage: Eukaryota > Metazoa > Chordata > Mammalia > Rodentia > Muridae > Tokudaia > Tokudaia tokunoshimensis. Next base: position 27,481,605 of record BTHU01000010.1, on the reverse strand, counting down.
GAATTAAAGGCATGCACCATCACCGTCCAGCTCTTAGTTATTTCAATTTTTTCAGCTTATAGTCTATCATCAAGGGAAGCCAGGGCAGGAAGTGATGCAGGGACCTAGAGGCAGGGCTGATGAACTGGCCATGAGATTGCTTACTCTACCGGATCACAGTCAGTTGTCTTTCTTTTTTAGTTTCTTTCCCTTTTAGGTTTTATTTGTTTTGTTTTCACGTACACATGTTTTGCCAGCACGTATGCATGCACACATGTGTGTGCCTAAATCTGAAGAAGTCAAAAGAGGGCATCTGATACCCTGGAACTGGAGTTACATATGGTTGTGAACCACCATGTTGGTCCTGAGAATCAAATCCTGGACCTTTTTACAAGGGCAACAAGTGCTCTTAACTGTTGGCTTATCTCTCTAGCCTAGATATAATTCTTTTAAGGAAAGAACATTTAACAAACAAACAAAAAGAACATGAATTTTGGAGTGCACCTAATTTATATCATTGCTGCTGTTATTGACTTTGTTTTTTAACAGTTCTGAGGAGGAAAATTGGTGCCTTGTTTGGGTAAGTACTCTTCCATTAAGCTATATCACAAGTCCGCTACTATCTTTTTAAACTGCCTTTTTTTAAAAGACTGCTATTTCTTGTCCCTCAGAATGTGTTAAAAGACCAAGTTTCAATGCCATTCCCATCAGCCTCAGATGGAGTACTATGTTGGATCTGAGAATTAAATTTTAAATTGGGGAAACAAATACAAGTATAAGCTCAAGCAGCGTTCCAATTTGCCACTGGGGCCAATTTAAGTGTTTTGTCAATTGATATTCACTCCTGGTGTGCAGTGTGTACTGTGTGAATTACTGTATCAGAATAAACAGACGTTGCTTTTTCTTAAACAGTAACAAGACAAATGCATGCTGTGTGCCCTGGGCAGCCCGGGAAAATGGAAATAAAGACTATACCTAAATGTATCCCTTCCTGTTTCATCTCTTTGTTCAGGCCCTCTTCTCTGCCTCCCCAGGGCATTTTCCTTAATCTCACCCCATCTGCAAAAATCTCACTAGTGCCACATCAGGGATCTCTCCAAGGCACCTGGGCTCGGCAAAACAATATTTTCTGTATCTCCCACTGGGTAGTTCAACAGTGCCAACCAAGGCTCTGAACCTCATTAACTAGATTAGGCAAGGAGTACTGCACCGCTGTTTATGAACACACCATAGCTCTACCCTCAGTGCCTAGGATCAGGACCTGGATGACTAAGCACTCCCCTCCCCTCCCTCGCGCCTCCGTCTTTCCTTACATGACTTTCAGAATAATTAATTATAATTTATAAGCTATAATGAGTTGCATTTTATGAACTAGAATCAATGTTAATTTTCATGAAAGCCAAGTTGGAAGAATTTCTGTCTAAAAACGATAAAGGGTAAAATAAAACAGTAACAACTAAAATAAATATTCTAGCTGAATGGTTCCAAGCACTGACAAAAATAAGACAGAACAGAGTCATCTATCTCTGCAAATAATGGGCATATTATAGTACGATCGTTTTCAGTCCATTTCCCGTCCTGCTGGGTAAAAATTGGCTCAGATAGAAAAAGAGCTAACCAAACTTGGGGGAGTGGGGGTGGAAACCCACCAATTATTTTTAATGCCTGCTAAACAGCCTGCTCCCGAGGATAAAGCTTTTCTGGCTCTCAAACATGTCGGATCCCTCCGCCCCCCAACTATTCCTGGGTCTGTCCTCCTCGCTGGAAGCTGCGGGGTGGGAGGTCTAAAAATAGCCAATGAATCACAGCAGATAATCCAGTGCAGTGGTTACATAAACAGCGGGCCGGGGCGGCGGGGCCGCGGGTGGGAACGAAAAGTATCTGGGTCAATGTTGTCACACCGAAAAGGGTCCCCCGGAGCCGGCCTTCCGAGGCGCAGCGGGGGAGGAGGCCTGGGCCTGCGGGCCGGCAGCTGCTGGGGATCTGCCGGTGGGCGGGCGGGAGCACAAGGCCCCGGGCCGGGCGCGGGCGGAGGCGCGAGTGGGGCGGGCGAGCCCGGCACTCCCTCCCCATGGCCGGGAGCGGGCCGCGGAGGCGGCGGCGGCGCTGACAGGCTCAGGGCGGGGCGGCCGGGGGCCCGGGGCCCTGGGGAAGATGAGCGCCCTCCTAGAGCAGAAGGAGCAGCAGGAGAGGCTGCGGGAGGCAGCGGCCTTGGGGGACATTCGGGAGGTGCAGAAACTGGTGGAGAGCGGGGTGGATGTGAACTCCCAAAATGAGGTCAACGGCTGGTAAGTGGCGAGCGGGGGAGGCCTAGGGTTCAGGGCTGCTAGCTCGGGGCGTGGAGCAGTCAGCCGTGACCCAGGACGCAGGCTAAGGTGAAGCCTGGTACCTCAGGCCTCTCAGGTTGTGCCCTTTCGAGACTAACCCTGACCCCATTGCCTCGTGCAGTCAGGAGCGCATCCTCCCCAAATCATACCTTCTGTGGTTCACCGCGGCCAGCGCCCTCCGGGACACTGGAGCCCACGCCATCCCCCGCGCCCCCTGGCTAACTTGGCCCAAATGGTGATGCTAGAGGCTTTGATTCTCAGCGACTCTGCTCTGGATTTCATCAAGCTTGAATTATTTTGCCATGGGCGCTTCTGAAGAACAGTTCGTGCACAGATGAAAGCATAACCAACGGAGCAAATGCCAATCTTAAAACCAGCACGATTTCTTTAGCCAAGACCAGGAGAAAAGGAACAACTACAAAACCCTCACCACTTGCATAATAATTTTGCCTCTGCTGTTTCAATATCACAGTGATTGGCTGTTGCCTACAGCTGCCTGTTGAGGGGAGACTCATTTGCCCTGTAGAGTGTCTTGTTTTCTTAGTACAATTTCCAATAGAGAAATTCACCCAAGGCTTTACAAGTCGGCTTTAAATTTGCCTCCTTCCCAATACGGAGTCTGTCTCATTTTAAGATGTGAACAAATCATTAGTTTCAAGTTACTGAATGTAGTACTTTTTCTATCCTTTTTGACATTTTACAATTATTTTTTATTTAATCGAAGTAATGCTTATCTACCCTCTTTTGCTAGTTTAAAGTTAAAATGAGTTTTAACAACCCCCCCAACACACACACACACACACACACACACACACACACACACACACACACACAGGAGGGCACTAGAGATCATTTGAATCCCAGAGAGTGCCTTGGCTCTGGTTGCACAATTCTCAATATGATAACAGAGTCAGAAATGAGGTTTCCTAATTTCCTAAGAAAGCTACCTGACTCCTCTCCCTAGAGAAACTAGGCCAGACAGCTGTCCACAGTCAGGAGACAGAGGACACTAATTTCTAGTCTTTTGTTTTGTTTGAAGCATTTGCAGTCAAAACACTTGTAGTTGTGTTTGCCTTGCCCTGGCATCTAAAAGCTGTGAATTCCTGCTTTGGCACTGGGAGGCAGTGTTTTACAGAATAAGGAACCTGGTCTTGCTGCAGTCTCTGCCTGCCTAAGCTGTGTGGTCTTGTCTGAGTTACTTTGTTTTCCAGTTATTTCAGAAGTGTTGTTAGTATTTATTGAGATGAAGGATAGTAAGTAGCTACCATGTATTGAACTTGCTCTGTGGCACAGATATGGTTCTAAACACTTAACATATCTCAGGATTATCAGGAGACATTGTTATTTTTCTCCATCTTAAAGATGAAGAAACTGAGACCCCAGGAAAATTAAGTAAGCCATTCAATTTTCAAAATGCTCCTAAATTACTAAATTTGGGATTTAGTAAGTCTATGTGACTGTTAGCCTTTACATGACTGTTAGAGCTGTAAAAGGAATCCAACATCTGACTCCCTCAACACAATGCCTGCCATGTGCTAGATATACTGTGTATGTCAGGTGAGTTTGCGCTAACATAATGAGGCTTCCTATAGATTTAATTCCAACTCCAATCAATTCAATCCAAGTGTCAATTCCTAGATGCCCTTTATCCCACCTTATACTCTTGGCCTAATGCGTTCAGTTCTCTTCCTGCCCTCTTATATGACCAGACCACAAATCTTGGCCCTGTCCTTGGTCCCTGTCTTTCCTTCACAAACCAAATATCCTCAGCCAGTTCTGCTGCCTCTATGTTTGGATAGGATCTGACTATCTCTCACAAGCTCTGCACTGTGATACAAAGCCAGCGTCATTTGTGATACAGAATCGTTCCACAGTCTCCTTGCTTATACTACAGCCTTACCCTGACTTGGAACAGTTGGATCACCTCATTCAGAGTCCTCTAGTAGCTCCCATGTTACTGTGAGAAGCCAGGTTGCACTCCTTTCCCTAACCTTTGGGCCTCATCTCTTGAGACTTGCTTCCTTGTTCACTTCTTCCCTGGCCTCCTTGCTTTTCCTGGAACAACAGCACATCCTGGATTCTAGACTTTTGCATTTTGCCTTCCCTCCTGTCTAGAAAGCTTTTCTCTTATATACCCCATGGTTTGCTTTCTGTCCTCATTCAGATCTTAGCTTAGATATTAGCTTCATGCTAAGGCTTTCCTTGCCTGTCAGTTAAAAGTTGTGCAACTCTCCTCCCAACCCTGCCAGTCCCTAATCTCTTGCTCTGTTTTATTGCCACACGATGCTTAATATCCACCTAGCACACTCTATAATTTGCTTATTTGCTTGCTAATTACCCCAGCTTCGTTGATTGAACAATGTTCACAGTAGTAGCTTTTATTTCCTTTGCTTGCTCTCTCTCTCGATCTCTCTTCTTCTTCTTCCTCCTCTTCCTCTTCCTCCTCCTCCTCCGACTTGGCCTTGCTGTGTTGCCTGGGCTGGTCTTGACCCTTGTCCTCAAAGTTACCTTCTTCCTACCCTGGTCTACTGAGTAGCTGAGGCCACAGGAAATCCCACTGTACCCAGCTCCTCAGGGGATATTTTGAAGATTAAACAAACAGAGCTTTAGAACAGTGCCAACATGTAAAGTACTATGTTTGTGTTAGGTTTTGTTATTTTCTTATTATTGGGCAACAGTTTGGAAGATATATAAAGTTACCCTGAAAAAATAAAAAAACAAAAAAACTCAAGTCTTTTCAACATTGAAAAGTAGACTGGTAACTGCTTTCAATTCTAGGTTGCTCAGTTACCACAGTTTCAGCAATGATGAATGATACCCAGTTGATGAATGATGCCCAAAGCCTCTGGTCTAAAATACTTCCCAGCCCTAATGGGATATGCTGACTGCAAATATAAAGTTTAAAGAGTTGAAGTTCAAAAATAGAGTTTCTACATCAATTGTAATCCAAGTGTCATGTGTCCCCTTTGGCTTTAGAAATAAGTATGATGGTTTATGAAGAAGTTAAAAATGCTGCCTGGCTACAATGGTTCTGAGTTCTAGCTGCCTATAGTCACCCGACTCCAGTCTGCAAAGGATGGTTGCTGGGGTGGCCAGGACATGCTGTTTACATGGTGGTACTCTAAACCAGTTGGTTTGTCTCAGAGTCTCTCTGACCCACTCATGGCAAATTACTCTCTCACTCTCCAGTAAGAACTTCTTTCCAAAAGGAAGCATATTTTTATATTTTTTCCTCAACCCGACCTTTTCATTTTTGAGTGCTCACTTCATATAATTACTCACTTTTCACAGACAGCACCACACAGCACATTCCAAGCTGCAGTTTGCTCAGAATCAAGGAAAATTTGGATGCCCCAGGCTTAGCAATGCCCATTTTATCCTAGGTTCACTAATTAAATGATAAGAAGTAAGCACGTGGGTGGGATGCATAGCTCAATGGTAGGGTGCTTGCCTAACATGTTGAAGACATCAGTTCATTCTCTGGTACCACACACATGCATATATAAATATGTGCATATACTTAATACACATCCGAGCGCACACACCTGTATATGTCAGGTACTTCTTTCCGTTTACCCTCTGCTGGGGATGTAGCAGTGATCAAGCACTTGCCTAGCGTGTGAGGCCCTGGGTTGCAGCATCACAAAATAATTTTAAAAGCCTCTTCTCTGTTTTTCTTACATGGGCAGTAATTTTTTAGTGTCAACAAGTACACTAAAGGTACCTAGATGGTGAATGATGGTGTAGACTGTCATTCTGATAGGTTAGTCATTCAGGCTACCATTCTCTAACTCATTAATGTAAAGGCAAATCAGCTTTCCCTGAAATCAAATAAATGTTACAGATGGTTTCCCAGGTGGGTGGCCTCTCTGCTAAGCCTCTGCTCTGTTCGTTGTCTTGTCTGGGTTTGGCTATAAGCTCTGGAGATGCTTGTCTTGGTTAAATTAGAGAGTTGGTGAATGAGGACATTCAAAATGGGAAAGGAATGAGGAGTGGGTGAGCTCATAACGGGAAGAAAGTACTTTCCTTCCATAATATGCTTTGCACCTGAAGATGCAATTCTGTTGAGACGGCATGGTTGAGGGATGCTGATTAAATTTCTATATAGGAAATAAAGGAATAGTTCATTGGACCGTACAGTACAGCACCTCTGTATACAATATTAAATAGTTTTACTTAAGTGAGACTGTTCTGTTAGAAGGGTCTTTTTAAACCACTTGTTTGTTCAGAGTCTCTTATTTGGTGCCTCCAGAATAAAACGTTGTATGCAGTGTTTCATTTGAGCAGATGCGGGTATGTTGTAGCCTTCTGGAGAGATTGAGAATGGCTAGCATTTTGAAGAATGGGGATTTGGAAATCAGTATGTGTGTAGGTGTGTGTGGGAAAAGGGAATAAGCAGCTAAGATTGATGTAATACCCCTGCTGTAGTAATGGCCGGCCTGGCAGAGGAGCTGCAGGAAGGAGATGGTTATTAACCTGCCGGTATTTACTCTTTGATTGTCGCTTGATACATGTAAGTTTTCATAGTTTCTAAAATAGAAGATGTAACATAGAAATATCTTTTAAAGAGACCAAGATCTAATGGATATTCCTGGTAGAGTAGCATCTGGAAGTGTCATTGCAGTCAGGAGTCTCTGGAACCTTGGAAATTGAAGTTCCTAGGATAAACTGATGTTTCCTGTGGACTAGAAATTACAACTTTGTTTATTTTACAGTGCTGGGATTGAACCTAGGTAGGCTTTGTGCATTCTAGGCAAGCACTCGATCATTGACAGCTTCAGACTCAAGGATGAAACTTAAAATTTAAGAATACTAAAATATTATTATTGGAGATGAGGTCTCACTATGGAACTCTGTCTGGCCAGGAACTCACTCTGTAGATCAGGCTGTCCTTAAATTCACAGACTTCACCTGTTCTTGCCCCCCAAGTGCTAGGATTAAAGGTGTGCACCAACATGCCTCACTATGTTCATGTTTTGATGATCTACTCTGAAATGAAAAGTCAAATTGCTGGCCTGGCTTCTGGGCTCTCGCTGAAGTCTAACAAGCTTCTGTGTATGTAATAACTGATGTTTATCATTTGAAATCTTGGGTCACTTTTTCTCAGTCATTCTCTCTCCTTTCTTTGGGACAGGACCTGTTTGCACTGGGCATGTAAACGCAACCATGGACAGGTAGTGTCCTACCTGCTACAATCAGGAGCTGACAGAGAAATTCTTACAACAAAAGGAGAAATGCCGGTACAATTAACATCAAGGAGAGAAATCAGGAAGATTATGGGAGGTGAGCCTGTTTGGGGAACCTTTAAGATGTGCGATTATTGGCTACATTGGTACTGATCAGATAGCTAGTCCTATTTTTATAAGTTAATTACTATGCCAGTGTTGTGATTGCATTTTTTTCTTGGAGGCCAATAGTATATGTTTCTTTTTTAATTTGTAAAATTGACAATAGTAAAAATGGTAGTCATAAGCCTAATGAAATGTCCTTTCTCTTCTAACTTGAAGAGGCAGTCAGTCCTGACCAAAGTGTGGGTAACATCTCAGGCGACAACACTAGCTTCTGCCATGCTCCTTTCTTTAGTAAATTTTGTGTTCTGTATTTTTCTATTTTTAAGTGGAAGAAGCTGATGATGATGACGAGATTCCCCAGCTGAAGAAGGAGTCAGAACTGCCCTTCGTTCCCAACTATCTGGCCAACCCAGCCTTCCCTTTTATCTACACCCCTGCAGCAGAAGACTCTACCCAGTTGCAGAATGGGGGCCCCTCCCCACCTCCAGTGTCACCCCCTGCGGATGGCTCGCCTCCATTGCTCCCCCCCACAGAACCCCCTCTGCTGGGGGCCTTTCCTAGGGACCACAGCTCTTTGGCACTGGTCCAGAATGGTGATATTTCTGCTCCCTCTGCCATACTGAGAACACCAGAAAGCACAAAACCCGGTCCTGTCTGCCAGCCACCAGTGAGTCAGAACCGCTCCCTGCTCTCTGTCCCATCCAAGCCACCAGTGTCTCTGGAGCCTCAGAATGGGACGTACGCAGGGCCAGCAGGGCCAGCATTCCAGCCGTTCTTCTTCACTGGAGCGTTTCCATTCAATATGCAAGGTAACAGCACCGCCTCTGCCGCAGGAGAGAGACGTTTGTTTGTTCATTCAGATAGGGTATACTTACAAAATTAGGGAGAACTTCCGAGACCTGTCTAAGGAAGGAACTCTTGAGATTCAAAAGCTATATACTTTTTACCTTAAAACATGAAAGTGTTATTCCTTTTCTATTATTCCTAGGAACCAGAATTTTCTCTTATATAACTATAGTACGAGTATTAAATTTAGGAAATGCAATTTTGATTTAATACTGATCTAAACTGATAGTCCATATTTAAATTCTGCCAGTTGTCTTAATAATAGATATTGTACTTACTTATTATGTCATTTTATTATTCTTTAATCTGAAACATTATCCATCCCTTTATACACATAAATATGTTCTCTCTCCCTTCCTCCCCTCCTTCCCTCTCTCCCTCTCTTCTTCTCTCTCTCCCTTTCTCTCTCTCTCTGTTCTGTTTTGTTTTGTTGAGACAGGGTTTCTCTGTGTAGCCCTGGCTGTTCTGGAACTTACTTTGTAGACCAGGCTGACTTAAACTCAGAGATTTGCCTACCTCAGCCTCTCAAGTGTTAATGGTGTGCACCTCAACCTTCTCTCTTTTTTAAAAAGGAAGATTTATTCAGGCCAAGCCTGTTGGCATGGCACATGCCTTTAATCCCAGTACTCAGGAGGCAAAGGCAGGTGTATCTCAGTGAATTCGAGGCCAGTCTGATCAACTGAACCACCAGAAGACCAGTGTCCTAGAAGTGAGTTCTAGGACATCCAGGGCTGTTACACAGAGAAATTCTATCTTTACAAACAAACAAACAAACAAACACAAGCAAAAAGACAAAATCAGAAGAAAGAGACAGAAAAAAATATATATTATGGGTGTTGGCAGTTTAAGAGCAGTGCTGCTTTTGCAGAGGCCTCTGGCCCCACTCTCAGTACGCACACTGTAACGCACCGTACGCGCACTGTAACGCACCACTATCTGTAGCTCAGTTCCAGGAAGTCCAGTGCTCTCTTTTGCACTGGTATCCGTTATGCACATACATAATGTAGTCATAACACATAAAATAATTTTGAAAACAGGATTAATTTAAAGTTTTTGTATGAATAGGAGTGTTTTGCTTTTGTGTAAGTATGCCATGTATATGCAATATCAGAGGCCAAAGAGGGCGCAGGTCTCCTGGAGCTACAGGTACAGGCAGTGTGGCCCACTTGATATGGGTCCTGGGAACTAAATTCTGGCCCTCTGGACAAACAGCAGGTGTTCTCTAAAGTTAAGCCATCTCTCTAGCCCTGTCTTTTTCTGTATGATTCTTGACCTCTATAATTTTGAGGGGTTCAGAGGAGTTATTTGTTGAAATATGGCTTACTATCATTCCTTCTCTGTTTATTACTTGGTGTTATGCTAAAAAAAAAGGACTTTGAAGGGCTGGAGAGATGGCTTAGTGGTTAAGAGCACTGGCTGCCCTTCTAGAAGACCGAAGTTCAATTTCCTGCACCCACATGGCAGCTCACAATGTTATGTAATTCCAGTCTAGGGGAATGAAATAAAATAAAAACAAATGTCAGTAGAGAAGGACTTTTCCTTCTTATTTATAACTGTGTGAACTTAACAATCCTTTCTTTTTGGGTTTTTTTATTTTTCCTTTTGGGTGTTTTGCCTGCATGTATGTCTGTATGCTATAAATATGTCTGGTGTCCTCAGAGGCCAGAAGAGGGCATTGGATCTCCTGAAATTAGTTACAAACAGTTGTGAACCACCCTGTGGATTCTGGGAATTGAATGTAGGTCTCCAGGAAGAGCAACCAGTGTTCTTAACTGCTGAGCCGTCTCACCAGCCTGGACTTGTGATTCATATTACACTCAGTTTATTGTAATTTGATGCAGTTATCCTTTTGATATTTAGATTATTCCTGATTTAGCCTGTGAGAACCCCTTTCAGCTAGTTCTGTCCTATGGGCACATCCCCTTTATTCTAGTGCAACAAGATGGTCCTCATTTACAGTGTCATTTCCCCAGGCCAGCACTGTAATCACCATTTCTCCTGGGAGTTGTGGTGGTTTTGTTGGGGGCAAGGGAACTGGATTTAGAAGCCAGGATATGGGCATGAGGTGTCCTCATTGTTATAGGTGTAACAGTTCTCTGCTTAAGTAGAGACTAAGAGAAGGAGAGAGGAGGGGCATGGAGAGGGAACAGGACAGGAGAAGAGGCAAGTATTTGATACATATGCCTGTATGAATATAAATACATCCATTATTCATATGTATCCATATATATGTTTCTCTGTTCGTATGTGTGTTTGTTTTGGGGCAGCATCTTATTATGTAGTCCTGCCTGGTCCAAAGTTCACTATGTAGAATAAGCTAGTGTTGAATTCATAGAGATCCGCCTGCTTCTACCTCCCAGATTCTAGAATTAAAGGAGTATACCACCATGCCTGGCTGTCGGTATCATTTTGAGAACATTAGAAACCAGATGTTCTTACAGACAGTTCTAATTCCAGTAAAATTCATAGAGCCTAGTGTACACTTACTTTTTCTTTTCACGTATAATTAACTTACTTCCTAGTTTTGAAAACCTAGTACTATACCCGCTAGTATCAGTGACCCACGATACTGTGAGGAATCTATACTTTAAGAGCAAGACAGAATTGCCAAATCTATGTAAATAGTTGGCTTGAAGCATCGAAGCATCGTGGCACCTGGGTTTGGAATATGAGGACAGATCACTTGTAACTCTGATTTATGAATAGTAAGTAGCGTTATCTGCTCCCAAGCAAGACTTACTCCCTCATTAAACTGCAGTGTTTCAAGTCAGGCTTAAAGGCAGCTGTTTGTTGTTGTTCCTTTGCTGTTTTGTTTTGATTTGGTGGTTGGTTTTTTGTTTGTTTGTTTGTTTTGTTTTTGTTGATTGGGTATGTATCCTAATCTGGCCTGGAACTCACTATGTAGACTAAGCTGGCCCAGAACTCACAAAGATCTGCTTCTTTCTGCCTCCTGACTTACAAAGATGAATTGGTTTGGTGTTTTGAGACAGTGTCTCACTCTGTAGTCCAGGCTCTCCTGAAACCCCTGGTTCTTCTCTGTGCCTCCTGTCCCTGGGATTGTAGGTGTAACCGCCGTCCGTGCCTGCCTCCTCACTCTGTATTTCAAGGAGCGTTGTATATTTCCTATAACTTTAGATACATAATTGTGGGATCCCGTCAGAGTTCTTCTTGTAGCACATCTTGCCATCCTTTTGACTCTCTTCTCTCCTACTCATGTGTAATTGGTACTCAGAGATCGTTGGATAGCACCTGCACCTTTTTGCTTGGTGAAGCACAGCAGAGAAGACAGTGCAGGGAACTGCCCAGCAGAGCCACGAAAGGCTGTAAACAAACCTACTGACTGGATGAGGTTTCCTCAGTGAGTGCTGCAGACCTTAAATTACATGTTCTGTGCTACATTACCATTCTTCTCCCTCATTTTCTAGAGCTGGTACTCAAGGTGAGGATTCAGAACCCGTCTCTTCGTGAAAATGATTTCATTGAAATTGAACTGGATCGACAGGAACTCACCTACCAAGAACTGCTCAGAGTGAGTTGCTGTGAGCTGGGTGTTAATCCAGACCAAGTGGAAAAGATAAGAAAGTTACCCAATACTCTGTTAAGAAAGGTAAGGAAAGTCTGTTCAGTATGAGTGGTTGCTGTTTACATTTCAAACACACCTAACTTCTTTATGTGAGTCCACTGCAGCTGTCTTCAGACACAGCAGGAGAGGGCATCTGATCCCATCCCAGATGATTGTGAGCCACCACGTGGTTGCTCTTAACCACTGAGCCATCTCTCCAGCCCCCACATCTAACTTCTTCCTTGGTTATTGAGTCATAGCTTAAGGGGAAGCCAGTAAAAAGGACTGAGGAGAGCCGAGGCAGGGCTCGGGTAAAGCGTGTGCTGGTTTTGTGCAAGGCTCTGAGCTCCAGCTCCAACCTAACTAATCCGTAAGCTTCTTCCCTCATCTGAGTCCACAGAGAGCCCCCAGTTTACTCATTTATTTATTTTGAGACAAGGTCTTGATGTGTAGCCCGAGCTTGCTTGGTATTTGTTGTGTGTCCCAGGCCAGCCTTGGATTTATGGCAGGCCTTCTGCCTCTGCTGCTTGCCTGCTTGGATTAAAGGTGTGAACCACCATACTCTAATACACTGGCACTTTTGAAGGTTGGAAGATAGCAGGATGTTACTCGGGCCTGTTAGAGTTGGTCCCATGGTGACCTGTGGGGCTTTCCTTATATCATAGGGTATGCGGCCCAGCTGGCATCCTTGTGATGCTCCAGCCAGCTACAGGCGCTCCAGCATCAAGCTTCTGGCTTCTCTTAGTTCCTGAGGAAACCTGACGCTCACCTGCCTGTCCCTTTAGGGCATTCTCATCCTGCAGCAGAGACTGTTAGAACTTTCTCCATCTTGTCCAGGTTAAATGTGGGGGCAGGTCACAGCTTAGCTGTCTCAGGGATTTAATTTTCCTTCTAGATTAAAGATGAACCAAGACCCTGGAATTGATACAACCAACCAAGCATAGACTCAACTGCTGCTATTGCTCTGTTGCCTTGGGCTGGCAAGATGGCTCAGTGGGTAAAGGCACCTACTGCCAAGTCTGAGGACCTGAGTTCTGTCCCAGGGCCCCACATGGTGGAAGGAGAGAACTGATTCCCACAGGTTGCCCTCTGATCTCCACATGTGCATTATGACACAAATGTGTACACACAAACAAATGTAATAAAAGAGTTTACCAAATGAAGAGAAAATTTTAATCCATTGCCCCGTTTTGTTTTAGGACAAAGATGTTGCCCGACTCCAGGACTTCCAGGAGCTGGAACTGGTTCTGATGATAAGTGAGAATAATTTTCTGTTTAGAAACGCTGCATCCACACTGACTGAGAGGCCTTGCTACAACCGGAGAGCTTCAAAACTGACATACTAATGCAGCAGGGACTTTATCACTGAGTATTGTGACAGTATGTGTCACCTCTGGGCCAAAGGACAAGCCATTGATCCCAAAGCCTCGGATGCCCACCAGGGCCCCTGGTGCCACTGCATAGTGTTCACTAACACCCCGCCTCTGCCTCTGCAGGTGGGAACCCCACCCCCCGCAGCGGTGCCACTCTTCCAAGCCTCTTGGTGCACAATAAACTATTGCTGAATCTGAACAGCTGGAACGTGGTCTTGAGAGGCAGAAGCTGAAGGTACGAGAGCCAGTGTCTAATGTGCAGAATCTAGAGAGTTGTCCAAGCAGAAACTGAGAGCACAGACCTATTTCTAGCCACTCCTGTTGACAGTGCGCCTGAAGGGCTGGGCGCACTTCTCTGGTGGTGCATGCTCGTGACACTCATGAAATCTTGAACTGACGAGGGAGGGAGACTGGGGAAAGAAAGCACAGGTACTGGAAAGAGGGATTCTGGTGTGACCTGTGACTGTAAGGTCTCATATAGCATATCTATAAATGCTACTCAGGTTTAAAGTATTTAAAATATAGTTACCTAAGTGTAAATAGGCTGTTAACCAAAAGAGCTTCCCCTCCCCCAGTTTTTTTTTTTTATGACCACTCATGACTGCGGCTGTCTCAGTCATCTTCGCATCTCCTCCCCTCCACAGTCACTAGAGGGCTCTCTAATGCTTTCTAAAGGAGCCACCACCCCGCTCTGAGGCCGCTCCTGTCACCCCTGTTTAATTGCACCATTCTAGATGAGCACAAGCACTGCTGGACAAGGCGTCCACCACCCTCACTCCCACCAGGAACGAAGAGCGGCTTCTGAGCCCGGATTGGTTGCTGTTGTAAAGGTTATTGTGGGAAACTGAACTAAAGGAGTTAGCGTCTTTATTTTTGTATCAAAGATAAAGGTTATTTTGGAAATTATTAGGGTTTTTACATAACTCTGAAATCTGTTGCTTTTGTAAACAAATTGTCCAATCTTAGGAATTCCCCATTACCTCCACAGTCAGTTGTGAGGGCCTGATTAGACTCTGGAGCGTGGTGTACGAATCTTCTCCAAGAGTGCGCTCACGAGCCTTCCCTCCTCAGCATCACTAAAGATGGAAAGCCTCCGACTGCTTAGCTGTGGATAGGACCTGGCCCCACAGAGGAGCAGGAGAGCAGGGCTGGGGCAGCTGCTGACTGAGGATCCCTGCTGTCTTAAGCTTTTTCCCCATAGTGCCTATAGTTTCCAAAGAAACTTAACTTCCTGGGTATTAACTCAATTTTATTAGAACACTGCAGTTGACTGAAAACACGCAGATGTACTGGAAGAGAACCTTGTGCTCAGGAAATGGCCTCCCACTGCCGCCTGAGTGCTGACATGAGCTTGAGGTGGTCTTCGAAGCCAGTGTCATGGGGTCACTGTGAGGCGCCTGCATGGTACCCACTCCTGGTACAGCTGGTGACTCCCCTGTAGAGTGTTTGTGTAGCAGAGTGGCGGTTCCTCATCACCCCTTTTCCCAAGTGCTTTAATGAAGAAACCTCCCTTGTGTTTCAACCAATCAGAAGCGACTTTATCTAAATGTACTAACCTTCCTCCCTCCCCAATTTGCTTTGAAAAAGTTTAGTAATTCAATTAAGTGTGATTCTATCTTAGAAGAAATAAACTCAGTATTAATTGATGTCTGAATTTCTGGGGCTCAGACTCCTTCAGCTGCCCTAGCTGATTAGAGATTCTGAGAAGCAGTGGGATCTGGCTGGGAAGTGGGCTACAGAGGAGTGAGCGAGCGCTTCAGAGTGACCAAAGGTCATGGTGTCCCACATGGATCTGTCCAGTGTCCTGTCCTTTGCTACAGTCCTCTAGGGCCAGTGTCTCAGGCCGTGGGACAAAACTAGATGGTTGCTCGTAGGTGAGTTCCGAGTCTTAATCTATGCATTCAGAGAAATATTTTTATATGCGTTGTGTAATTTGTAACAAGGGGTTTTCTTTTAAGCTTTGTTAACTGAATGCACCTCTCCTCCTCCACTGCATATTTTTAGCATGTGTTCACACTGTGTAAACATTCACAGAAGACTTTTCCTCGTGTGTTGTTGACTCTTTAAACATAACAGGCATTATTAAAATTAACTGTTAACTGACCAAGCCCGTTTTCTTTCGTTTTGCCCTCATAAATAGCACTGTATTCTAATCATAGAGGGTTCAAATTGCTGTGAAGTCCCATGGGGTTGGTGCTGTGGAGGAAAAAAAAAAAAGGACTAGCTCCCCAGCTGAGTGTCTGCCACCCCACTGCTGTCTCTGTTCCGGCAGCACTCATGCTGTCATGAGTGTCACTGTCTCACCCTGTGGGTAGCATCTGGAGATGGATTCTGTGTGACGTCTTCCCTCCCAGTTCATAGCAGTCACTTGGTTTCCCTGGAGTCGCCGAGCCAGCTAGATAGAGGTCATCCCCTATTAACCACAGTTTTTGACTATCCTATTTACTTGACACAACCGAACTTCCCCTTTGGGCTGACAGCACCTGTCATGGCCTCGGTGAGTACAAAAGTGAACTCCCAAGGCAGGAGAGGAAGCACAGCCTCACACCTTCAGATCTTTAGCTGGGAAGGATGCTGAATGAAGCTCCTGTTTCGCTTAGGCCTCCTAGCACCTCACAAAGCAGACGTCATGCCAAATTGGCCTAATAAATCAGACAGCACAGCAGAGACCTTTTCTTAGCACCGAGGAGAGGCAGAATAATTTGGACATTTGTGCTCTCGTTCTTGCTCTATCAGAAGAATGGAAGTCGCCTTCCATACACTCATAAACATCCTGGGCAGAAATAGCCTGCCCCACCCCCCAAAAAAATGATTAACCTTTAACAAATGGTCCTGCAGCATAGGCCAACCCAGGGCATATAGAAAAAGCAGATCAAAGGCGCCATCTCCTTGGTGACAGCCAAGCACTTAGGGTGGGGAAAGAAAACCAGCCACCACCCGCACGTACGCACTCAGTCACTTCTCACCAACAGTAAGGGTACAGATGAGGGTGAGCTCAAAGACTGAGGAGGTGACAGAGAGGTTCCTTTCAAGTGCAGTCTTGGGATCAGATGGACTGTGCAGAAGTCTTTGTTGAGTTGTTCAAAATGGCTCCAGGGCCTGGGGAGGCAGGGACCTCCTTCTGACCTTCCTGTTCACCCAGCTATACCGGAGAAGGAAGAACAGTGGCCTCCCTGGTGAACAGGTGTCTAATGGAGCCAGAAAGGGAGAGCTCACATTCACTTTAGCCCCTGGTGAGCAGGCTTGGAAGAGTGAGGAATGACATGGACCCAGAAGTGTGCTCAGTGGCTCTTCCAAGAAGGCCAGGCCTCACTCAGGCCGAGTTCCAGGGCCTTTATTTCTTACCTTTTCCCAGCATCTACCCAGCAGAGTGGGAAGTACTGGAATTTTGCTGTGAATTTCGGCTATGAAGATGGTATTTACAACCACAGGTTTGGGGTCTGAAGGTTTCAGATAACTGCAGCCACACAGAAGTGTAGGAGGGCCTCGTCATGCCCTGGTTCTTCACCAAGGTTCTAACCCCCAGACTGTAAACAGGCAGAAGAAGATAACGTGGTCCAAACGCTGTTGACTACAGCTTTATTTCATCAGTGGATTCACAGAGCACCAGTCCAGGGACTCTGTTCCCGGGACAGACTGACCTAGCAGTCCCTGGTCCAGGAGGAGAAAGGTTCATTAAAAAAAAATTGGAAAATATGAATATGTAGAGGCAGAAGCAAGGCCTCTTAAAAACTGCAGTACAGGAATAATGGTAGATTAGGACCAGGAGACCCAGGCACTGGTCTAAACTTGACTTTGAACTGGCTGTGACCTCCACTTCACTTCCTCATTCCACTGCTAAGCATGGCTAGTCTGTGAGGCAATCTGCAGAATTAAAAAAACAACTCAAAATGTCCCCACTCATGGCCGTTGAGTCCATTCTGACAAGGAAGAAACCCTCGGGATACATGTCTAGGCGAGTCCGGCATCCTTGGCCATCCCATAGAAGATGCCTCCGGCTGTAATGAGGTTGCCTGGAGAATCAAATTCAGCTACTACTCCTTTGTCCAAGACCAGGACCCTAGTCAAAAAAAGAAAGAGTAGTCAAGTCTCCCAGCCCTGGATGCCTGCCCTGCTCTTGGGTACTGCTCAGGCTCCGCAGTGACATGGCAGCCTACCTGCTTCAGTCAACCTACTCAGCCCTACTAATAGGCCACATATGCACACTCGCAAGGCTGGTTATTTAACGCTATTTTGTCAGCTCAGTGCATGGAGCGGGTTTCGGGGGATCAAACACAAAGTCCTATTCATCTCTGCCAGTCTGGGCTTGGAAAGCCTTCCCTAAGGAGCCTTTCCTCTTGCTAGGGTCGCAGGGCTTCAGCAGGCTGTGTGCAGGGAACCAAGGACCTGCACGCTGGGTCCGGTGTACATCCATCTGCTTTGTGCTAGCTCACAAAGGCACCGGGCAGGAAACCAGGCTACAGCGAGGCCAACGGTGCAATCTGGGATTTGGGCTGCTGCTGCTGCTGCTGCTGCATGGATTAACTGCCCCACCCCAGGCAATCCTAAACCTGGAGTTAGAGTCTCCTAGCAACCATATACAGGATGCAAGTGGCGTAAGACAGCTGCACTGGGTAAGGTGGGAAGAGTGCCCCGTGCACCCCCAAGCCTGGTGAAAGACCCTTTTGTGAGACAGGCAGGTTGTTTTCTTTTTTCTTTTTTTGGTTTTTCGAGACAGGGTTTCTCTGTGTAGCCCTGGCTGTCCTGGAACTCACTTTGTAGACCAGGCTGGCCTCGAACTCAGAAATCATCCTGCCTCTGCCTCCCAAGTGCTGGGATTAAAGGCGTGCGCCACCACCGCCCGGCAGGCAGGTTGTTTTCTGAACCCCACATGTTGGGCTCCTAGATCTGTGTGCTGGGCAGGAGTGACCATTACCTCCTGGACACTGTCTAAACTTGCTGAGGAAGCTGTGTCATCCAAACTCTGTCTCTAGTGGCTTCTCCTGGCCCTTAACATGCAGACCAACAGAATCTGTATGGTCTTCCAGTCAGCTTTTGGGGCCTGTTTCTCTCTCTGACTCTGCCCTCCAGCCTCAGTGCTCCCTGCCTTGGGGCTGTGCTGCTTCTGGTTCTGAGGTACGCAGGCCCCTCCCTTCCTCACTCCCCTCTCACTCCTTTCTTATCCTTTGGGTCTAGCTGGCACTTTCTTTGCAGAGAGGGTCTTGCTACCTTGTGTCACTCCTCTGCTTGCACACAGGGAGTCTTGCTTCCTTCCTGGGGGCGTGGGCTCTGATTACAGGTTCTGTAACTTGACTCATAATGTCTGCCTAATCTTTTAGAAGGTGTGAACTCCCTACCCCAGGATGGGGCCCAAGCCTCCCACTCTAAGGCTGCTGGGGATTGAGTCTGGCCTTCAGAAGCAGAGCCCAGCATTTCCAGTTCACGGGGTACTCTGTTCCCTGTGGGGCTCTGAATGGGAGTGGAGGAGAGACATGGAGTAGGGATGGGTCAGACACAGGGAAGCATCAGGAAAGCGGGCGTGCGCGCGCGCGCGTGCGCGCGCGCACACACACACACACACACACACACAAAGATCCTGCTGGCTGCATGGGGAGACTTCCGAGAGAAAGCATGTAAACTTTAGTTGACTCATCACCCTGCCCAAGGAAGCCAAGAGATTCTGAGGGCAATCCTTGGAGGAATGAGTGCTACGGAGAATCACAATAAATGGGCTTTAAGGGGGCTAGGGAGCAAACTGGCATTTCTCAGCCTTACCCTCAGTTTAAACATTATTTCACTGACTCCTTAACTACAGTTCTGAGAGATCTGGAGCAGGCCCAGAGAAGCCTTGCAAGTTGCCCATAGTCACATAGCAATCAGGGGCTCAGTGCTCTGACTCAGACACGACGCCTCCCCCATAAGCATCAGTTCCTTCTGGCACTGTTAGAGTCTAGCCCCCAAGGATGGGACTCAGGAATCTGTCGTATACCTTCCAAGCAGCTTTATGGGGGTGTGGCCGGTGTACTTCCCTGTCCCAGATGGTAGCAGTGCGGGACACAGGGCAGATGATGGGATGGACATGCAAATACTCCCTCAACAAGCTTGGAAGTGATGTGAGAGGCCATTCCCCTCCCCTTACCCATCAACAGTAAGGAGCATGGTGGTCTGTGCACTTTCCAGTGTCTAGGGAGCCTGGTACACTTTTCCCCACATGTCAGTCATTCCGAAAGGACCCTGTGTCTTTCCATGTGTCGTTGCACCAGCTAGCCCTGCTCTATTCTAACTTGTAAGAGAAGCTTGGGAATCCTGCACCATGGTCCCATACCATAGCCAGTTCCAAGAGTCTCTCTCGTACCCAGGTACTTTCCATGGCCCTGCCTCTTCCTGACTCTCAGGTGTCTGCTTCGGATCCCCTCACTTGGCTTCTGGGGCTCACCTGTCGTAGTCCATGATTGTGTTGAGCCGGTGGGCGATGGTTAGTACAGTGCAGTCTTCAAACTGGGTACGGATGGTGCCCTGGATTAGGTCATCAGTCTCCAAGTCAATGGCAGCAGTGGCCTCATCTAAAACCAGGACTCGGCTCTTTCGGAGCAGGGCTCGGGCTAGGCACAGGAGCTGCCTCTGGCCGACACTGAGAAAGAAGGCAGATGTTTCCAGCTAGGTGCCCAGGCTACCCTCCTTTCCAACACCTTTGTCTCCACTCCTTCTCAGCAGCCGGGGACCGATGTCTACCTTTCCTGGTTCTGCCACAGTTCTCCAGGAGCAGGGACAAGGCACCTGGAGGGCTAGATCCAGAGCCACACACCACTGTGACCGCTCTGTTGTAAATATTCTCAGGTCTCTTCTTCCTGGGCTTCCCTTCCTGACCACTCTGCAACTAGTACCACTGCGTGCCTTCAGTGCACAATATCAGCCAATCACACTGTAGTATCAGCCAATCCCACATATTGGGATTGCTCTTCCTGGATATTTACATACAAGTCACTCATGCCGTCTTGCTAAAACTATGATTATACCATTCTGACAGTCATCTCCTACCTACACAGGGAATAGAGATCATGGCTTTCTTTGGGAGACCTGTAAGGAAAGAACCTGGGGACTCCCCAGCTTTGTTCACTGCGAACCAGGGGAGCTGATCCTTATCTTCAACCTCTGGCCTTGAAAGCCAGAATGAGTAAACAAAGCAAGGCTGTGTTCCCAACTACAGAGGCCACAGCAACCGCCCCCCCCCCACACACCCAAGGACAAACACCTCAGCCCTTCCCAGAGGGGTGAGTCACCACCAGAGTAAAGACCGACCTCCCTGGCCTCTTCCCGCAACTAATGAAGGTTTTGGCAGCAGAATGAGCTACCAGATAGAACTCAGGGCTGATTAATGGTGGGCCTGGCACAGGATACAGGTTATACTTAAAGTGACCACAATCTCACTGAAGGAGAAGGGGGGACCATTTCAGTCTCTGATCCTGACATAAAGGGCTACAGAGACTATGGGGGAAGTGCTGGGGACCAGCAGACAGTCAAGAGGTCTAGAGACAGGGATTGGAGAGCCCCCTACTGCCACCAGCCACACCCCCAATGAGCTTATGTAAGTAAAAGCCAATTTAAGGTACACATTTACCCTTACGGACTTTTTGGAGGGGGAGAGAAGGCGCGGTACTGGGAATTGAATCCAGACCTCACATTCACTAAGCAAGAGCTACATCTCCAGCCAAGGCTGGCCTTGAACTTTGAATTCTCTTGGGGCAACTAGTTGGGATTACAGGTGTGTGTCATCAGACCCACACCACACATTTTTGATTGGAGAGAGCCTTGTGATGAAGCAAGAACAGTAATTGGGGACAAAAGTCTCACACTTCCCTGAGTCCCCTGCCCTGTCTCTGGCTGCTCATGCAATTTTGGGCAAGTAATTCCATTTCTATTTCCGGTCCATGGGGCAACAGTAGAGATTAAATGAGATGGGGGAGGCCAAAGTACTTTGGATATTGCAAAACATTAAGCACTGGTCAGATGTGACCTTTTGTTTGTTTGTGTCAAGTTTTGAAACATGAGTATATGCTGAATATAAAGATGGAGGGGAAAGGGTTAGGAATGTAGGTCACAGAAGAGTGTTTTTGAGCATGTGCAAGGTCTTGGGTTTGACCCCAGCACCAAAAGGAAAAAGTAAGAAAAGAAGAGAGGGCAGAAAGGGGAGAGAACTCGTTGACACTACACAGGAGTGCATGTAGGCTAAGTGCTTCTCACAGAAAAGACCCAGGACTGCTTCCTTCAAAGTGTAACCACTGACTGGTCACATCTGGCTCTTTCAGACTTGAATTTTAGCTACTCTGGCCAGAGCTGTGTTGAAAGTGGACAGTACAACCAGGTGTGGTATCTCATCTTGGGCAGGGAGAGAGAGGGAGAGAGAGAGAGAGAGAGAGAGAGAGAGAGAGAGAGAGAGAGAGAGAGAGAGAGAGAGAGAGAGAGAGAGAGAGAGAGAGAGGAAGAGAGAGAGAAGTAGAGAGAGAGGCAGAGAGGAAGACAGACAGACAGACAGAGACAGAGAGAGAGAGACAGAGCGACAGAGACAAAAAGAGAGAAAGAGAGAGAGAGAGAGAGAGAGGCAGAGAGGAAAAGAGAGAGAATCAGAGAGAGGAAGAGAGACAAAGGCAAGAACTCTGTGAATTTTAGTCCAGCCTGGGCTACTTACATAAAGAGAGCTTATCTCAAAAATCAAACAAAAACAACAATAACAAAACAAAAAAAAAGAAAATGGAAAATACAGGCAAGATTCTAAACTGTGAAAAATACGCAAAATGAAAAATATCCGTAATAACATCCTGTAGCCCCGAGTGACTTTAAATTTAAGATAATCTTCCTGTTTCAGCCTCCCAAGGTCTGGAATGATAAGCACATATCACCTAATAGCTTTTATACTGATGGCCCAATGAATGTTATTTTAGATACATTAGCCTGAATAAAATGTGCTATTAGGGGCTGGAGAGATGGCTCAGCAGTCAAGAGCACTGACTGCTCTTCCAGAGGTCCTGAGTTCAATTCCCAGCAACCACATGGTGGCTCACAACCATCTGTAATAGAATCCTATGCCCTCTCCTGGTGTGTCTGACAGCTACAGTGTACTCATAAATAAATAAATCTTTTAAAAAATGTGCTATTAGAATTTATCCCAGGGCCTGTTTAGTTAGGTCAGCAGTTCTCAACCTGTGGGTTGCAACCCCTTTGGGGGTCACATAGCAGATATCCTTCATAACAGATATTTACATTATGATTTATAATAGCAAGAGTTTATGAAGTAGCAACAAGAGTAACTTTATGGCTGGGGGTCACCATAACATGAGGAACTGTTTTAAAGGGTGGTAGCATTAGGAAGGTGAGAACCACTGACTCAGACGGTTCAGTGGATAAAGGTGCTGGCCACTGGGACTGAGGGTCTGAATTTGATTCCCATGGCCCATGTCTTAGAAGGAGAGAACCAGCTCCTATAAGTCATTCTACACATGAGTGTCACTAAACAAATACTTAACACTTTAAAAATATTTATCCTACTGGGTATGGTGGTGCATCCGGGATAATTCCGAGTTCTAGGCTAGTCTGAACTGCATTGTGAGACTGTCTCAAAAAAAAAAATGAGGTAAGTAAATTAAATTTTTAAAAGCTGTATTTCTATTTGTGTGTGTGTGTGTGTGTGTGTGTGTGTGTGTGTGTGTGTGTGTGTTTATATGAGCTCCTGTGGAGGCCAGAAGAGGGCACTGGGTCCCTTGGAGCTGGATTCTCAGGCAGTGATTCACGTGAATGCTAAGAATCAGACTCTGGGCTTCTGAAAGAGCAGCAAGCGTTCCGAGCCACTGAGTCAGCCCCAAATTAGTTCCTTAACTCACCTGCGTATTCTTGTCTGTTTGCCTCTCTTGATATCATCAGTATAGTTATTGTGTGTTTGTGTGCGTGTGTATTTGTGTATGTATAAGCTGTGTGCAGGCATGTGTAGAGGTCAGAGGACAACTCTGTAGTCAATTCTCCCCTTCTTCGGTCACCGGTCTTTCCCCCTGAGATGTGTCATCAGCCCATGCCTCTTTTTTTAATTTTTTTTTATTCCATGTATGTGAGTACACTGTAGCTGTTTTCAGACACACCAGAAGGGGGCATTGGATCCCCATTACAGATGGTTGTGAGCCACCATGTGGTTGCTGGGATTTGAACTCAGGACCTCTGGAAGAGCAGTCAGTGCTCTTAACTGCTGAGCCATCTCTCCAGCCCCAGCCCATGCCTTTTTTGAGAAGGGATACTACCATTGCGGTGGTTTGAATAGGTATGGCCCTCATAGATTCATGTGTTTGAATGGTTGGCCCATAGGGAGGGGCATTGTTAGGAGGCATGGCCTTGCTGGAGTCAGTGAGTCACTGTTGGGGCAGAATTTGAGATTATAAATGCTCAAGCCATGCCCAGTGTAGAGGACAATCCTTCTTCTGACTGCCGTGAATCAAGATGTAGAACTCTCCGCTCCTCCAGCACCGTGCCTGCCTGCAGGCTGTCACGCTTCCTGCCATGTGATAATGAACTAAACCTCTGAAACTGTAAGCCAGCCCCGATTAAATGTTTGCCTTTATAAGAGTTGTCATGGTCATGGTATCTCTTCACAGCAATGGAAACTGTAACTAAGACAACTATGCTGCCCCTTAATGTGGTTACTAGAAAAAATGTGTGTCTTGCATTATATATATTTGTTATTTATTACTTTATTTATATAGGTATTTTTCCTGCATGCATGTCTATGTACAACATGTGTGCAGTGCCCACTAAAGCCAGAAGAGGAGGGTAGATTCCCAGGAATAGGAATTACAGCCAATTGTCAGCTGCTGTGTAGCCGTTGGGAATTGAACCTGGGTCCTCTGGAAGAGCAGATAGTGCTCTTAACTGCTGAGCCATCTCTCCAGTCCTCATCTTATTATCAGGGACAGCAACTTGAGCAGACATAGATTATTATCATCCCTATTTTATAGTGACTGTAAAAGAGACAGAATGGTTAAGCAACTTGCCCCAAATCACACAGCAAGGGCTAGAAATATGGCTTAGCAGTAAAGAGCTCGCCTAGCATTCGTGAATCTAGCACCAGAAATGAAGAAAACTCAAACAAATGTAAAAGAAAATCTAGGTATCTTGAGGCTTTGGAGTCAGTAAGAACAGACTGCCGATTCCTGGAACACATAGCCCTGGGGCTTGGGCCGTGGAACTGAGGGTACGGGGTGTGTGTGTGTGACCCAGGAAATGCAGAGAGAGAGCCCACTTTGTACATTCCTGAACTGACCACCTCCATCCTGGCAGATAGCTTTATCTTTCTAGAGCAGCATGGCCTTCCTTTCACTTGCTTCACAGGTACAGGACTCTGGCGCCCAGAAGATTCCAGGGTGGGATTGTTTTGTCTGAATGTCACTGGGGTCGAATTAGACGAGAACCAAAGCCGGTTCAAATCCCAGTCGTGCCTTCTCTCATCTGTGTAACTTTGGCTAACTCCCTGACCTCTCTGAGTTTGTTTCCTAAACTACAAAGTGAGGCTTGTGTGAAGAGCCTATGCATGGGGAGGCACCCTGTGCCTGCTGAGAATATACTTCACACAAAATAACAGCCCTGTGCTACTCTGGCTGAGGGGCATGCCTGTGTGGGTTAGTGGTCATCTGCTTTCTCTCCAGCACCCACAGGGTCCCCAGGGTGGGGCAGCATTCGTGACATGTCCACTCCCACGCCTACCTGAGATTATCCCCACCCTCAGAGCACTGGAAATCCAGGCCTGCTGGCTGGCCGCTCACAAAAGCTTTCAGGTGGGACAGCTCCAGGGCCCTCCAGATGTCCTCCTCTGAGTAACGGCCAAAGGGATCTAGGTTCATGCGCAGGGTGCCCGAGAACAGGATGGGGTCCTGGAGACATCAGAAGATCAGAGAGAAGTAGAAGTAGCTTAGATCCTATAAGGAGTCCCAGGAGCGTGAAGAAGAAAAGGGACGGAAGCAGCTGCTCTCTGCTCTGTCCCCAGTCCTCCAGAAGGAGGACTTAACCAGGGTGATAAAAACTGTCTGTGGGGGAGTGATAAACCTCAGCTTGGCCAGTTGCTAAGTCCCCTGCTGAAGCAGGAACCAGTGCCACTAATCTGTCTAAAGTGTCTATTCAGCATTAAAACACACACACACACACACACACACACACACACACACACACACACACACACACACACACACAGGAGCCAGAAAAGGCTGTGCCATTTGGAGCTGTGGCAACTGGGGGAGAAAGACAGGACACCTCAGCATTGCAGTGCTTGGGAGGAGCCTGTGGTCCTTCTCTGTTGCTAGCTTAGGAGTCCAAGAACAATCCTGACTGGCCAAGGTGCCTGCCCTTCCAGATTTATGCCTGGGGGCTCTTATGTTGACTGTGCGCCCCGCTGTGGAGGTATCTCCCCAACCAAGTCCCAAGGCCCAGTTCTTAAGTTCCTGAAGGTTTTTTTTTGGGGGGGGGGAGGGGGCATGACTGAGGAGGACAGGATAGAGGGAGTTGGCAGAGGGCGTGTGGGGGCGAGATGGACAGGGACACAACACCACGGCCGGCCGACACACGACACAGGGACACACTGGGCTCAGCAGGCTTCTACCTGAGGAATGATGGTGAGCTGAGAACGCAGGTCGTGGAGACCAATGTGCGCCACATTGAGTCCATCAATGAAGATCTCACCCTCTGCGGCCTCCAGGATCCGGAATAGGCAGAGAGTCATAGAAGATTTGCCAGCCCCAGTGCGGCCCACAATGCCTACCTGTGGGGCATAGGTGGGACATGGGAAGGGCTGTCAGGGGCACCTCCAGGTTTCCATCAGGAGCCAATAGATATCCCGGATCTCCCCACAAGGGCCGTGTCAATGCCCCCAGGCACAAGTACCTTCTCCCCGCCCTGCACGTGTAGCGTCAGGTTCTTCAGCACCAACTCGAGGCCTGGGCGGTACCGCACTGAATAGTTCCGGAACTCCACCACCCCTCGCGTGGGCCAGTCTTCTGGAGCGCGGTTGCTCTCCACCACCCAGGGGGCCTAGAGGGAGATAATTGGGTTCTCCTGTTCTCACTGGGGTGGTAGCATCCAAGTCCTTTCCTACCGTTGAGCCTCACCTCTTTCCAGACACCTCAATCCTCACCCACCATGGTCCCTTGGGGGGAGGCCTGGCACCCTGTGGTTCAGTGAATCATTACATCCTTTGACTTTTTTCATAAAAGAAACCCAGGGTCTCCACGTGCCAGGCAAGCATGTTACCACTGGGCCACACCCCCAGCCTTTCCCCTTTGATTTTGCTCTCCGAAGTGCTTCTCCAAAATCTGGCAGTCCTGCCCCTGCCGCCCTGAGGGTCTCTCCCTGCCTGCATTAGCCCCTCTTTTTGTCATATTTATTTATTCTTTATTCCTAAGTGTCACCAGTGAGACAGAGTTCTTTTTCTGGAAGGCTTTTGCTCCAGCTTGCACAGGAGCACATATGATCTATACATAAGCAAGTCTATAGTGAAACAAGAGAGCTCTTGGACCCAGAAGAATTTGGGGTTGCTGTTTTATGCATTATCAAGATAGGATAGAGGTAACCTGAAGGAGTTGGGGGAACAAGGCAGGTGGCTATCTGGAGGAAGCGCGCACAACTGACAGGAAGAACTTTTGTTGTGTTCTGCAGGACAGGGACAGGTACTCTGTTATCTCCCAAGTGCTGGGATGATAAGCTTGAGCTACCACACCAGGGTTATTTTGCGTTAGGGATAGAACCCAGGGCTCAGTGCATGGGGCCTTTCCAAGAATGGGAGCCCTGTGATGGCTCTGACTGCACACTCATGAAGCCATCCTTACTCCTGGATAGGGAAGCCAGACCGTAGGCAGGGAAAGCTGCAGGGGAAGCTGAGCGCGGTGCTGCACATCTGGAATGACAATCCCCAGGAGATAGGAGCAGGATTGTGAGTTTGCGCTAAATAGCAAGACTGTCTCCAAAAACCCAAGGGCTAGGGATGTGGCTCAGAGGCAGAAGGCTTGCCTAGCATCTGTGAGGTTCTGGGTTCCAGCGCCAGCACTGGGAAAGAAGAAAAAGAGGAAGAGAAGAGGGAGGAGAAAGGGGAAGAGGAAGGGGGGAGAAGGGAGTAGGAGGAAAGGGGGAAGAAGGGAGACTGGAGAAGGGGGAGGAGGGAAAGAAGGGGGAGAAAGGGTGAGGGAGTAGGGAGCAGTAGAACCTACAACAGGAGATGCTAAAGGCAGAAATGGACTCTAGGACTGAGAGTAGCAGCATTTGGAATAAAGCAACTAGTTGTGTGCATTCGCAGGACATGTAGCCTGCAGAGAGACATAAAGACACGGGTATCTCAGGAATCAGGTGTATGTAATGGTGGTGGTGGGGGAGGTAGAGGTTGTAAATCGAGGCCAGGTTGTAAATGGGGGTGGGGGGGTGTCATTAAAGGTCTACTAACAGACCCAAGATCACAGAATATCCCAAGTAGAAGAGTTGGGTAGTTTCATCTGGATGTAGCTGATGTTGAATCAGAATAAGGGTTCTTGAAAGAGAGCAAAGGTCTCTTAGACTGGAGCCAGGTAGGTTATGAGCGAGCTGTTTTCCTGGAAAGAAGGTTTCAGCAGGCAAGATCTAGGATAAGGAGGGAGTAGAACATGTGTAGATCACAGCTTTAAATGAACTCATGGGGCTGGAGAGATGGCTCACTGGTTAAGAGCACTGACTACTCTTCGAGAGTTCGATTCCCAACAACCACACGGTGACTCACAACCATCTGCAATGGAATCTGATGCTCTCTTCTGATATGTCTGAAGACAGTGACAGTGTACTCATGTACATTAAATAAATAAATAAAACTTTAAAATGACAAAGAAGAACTCAGAACCGAGGCAGCGTGATGCAGGGGAAGGAGGCAGGGTTGTTGGTGTCTAGGATAGAAGATGCTTCCTGCAGCCATATGATATGATAGAAGTGGAGGGGCTGGATTCTGAAAAGAGAAGGGAAGCCCATCACCTTAAAGAGAAAGGGAGGAGGACATCCAGGCAGGACTAAAGAGCTGAAGGAGAAGGGAGCTCACATCTTTAACCTCTTTTCTCATGAAAGAATCAGGCGAGGTGGAATGCTGAGCACAGAGAAGAGACGTGGTCTGAGAACAGAGAATGCTCCCGAGAGGCCATTTTGAAAGCGGGAGCACATACTTCTTGGGAAATGAAGCAGGGATACCAGCAGGAGAGGGTGCTTAGGGACTTGGAGGAACAGTAGTGATTAGGTTCACCAGCTACACATTAGCTGCTCTGCGCAAGTATGATGTGGACATGTGGGGTTCTGTAGGTGAGGACAGGCATGGGTCGAAAGCATCTCCTGGTGGAGCATAATACAATCTAGCCTACAGGAGGTGAAAAGGACAGGAGTTGATGGGAAACAAAAGGACATCAGAGCGCTGGAGTCCCATACAGGGCAGAGTACTGTGAGCGAGCGTGGATCACACAATCAGGGCTCAAAAAATGGGCTGTTTAGCACCTAAGAACTTAGGAATGGTGCAGCTTCTGAGCACAAAGAGGTCTGAACTATGACCTCATCGGAGAAAAATCAGTACCCACCTAGGAGAGAACAATCCTTTTTCCCTAGAAAAGGGCGCACTACCCTGCCTCTGTTCCCTTGGCTGGCCTCTTGGACTGGAATGCTCCTCTTTCCCAGACCCTCCCCTACTTCGCCTCATCTGTCAAAACTTGCACACCCTTTGATTATCACTTATTCCAGGATATCCCAGCTGAACCACCTCCCCTTGCTGCCCTGTGCGCAGCCTCAGAGCCTAGCCATCTATGCCTTGTGCCTACCCCTGGCTCAGAATCTCTTGCTCAACTCTGAGCCCTCTACACTTTGTATCAACCATGGCTTGATACTCTGAGAGTTGGATGGATCGATGGATGGATGCCCCTTTCAAGGCTAACTGATGATTACAGGCCACCAAGCATCTTTCCTCCGGTCATTCAGGTACCCTCTGCTACAGGGCTCCTCTTGGAACTCACCTCAGTCTCCGTCCTAGAGTACTCCTTGACTCTTTCCACGGCTATGATATTAGACTCCAAGTCGGAAATCATTCGTATCATCCAATTCAAAGCCATGGTCACCTGAACAGAGGAACTGTGTTATGGGAGGAGCCCAGTACCAGGTTTCTCTTTTTGTTTGTTTGTTTGTTTGTTTGTTTCTTTGAGACAGGATTTCTCTGTGTAGCCCTGGCTGTCCTGGAATTTACTCTGTAGATTAGGATGGCCTCAAAATAAGGAATGTGCCTGCCTCTGCCTTCCAAATGCTGGGACTAAAGGTGTGCACCACCATACCCTGCTCATGACTTTATTTCTTGATCAGTGGAATCCCATTGCAGCTAAGACCTACAGGTGTTTGCTGACTAATCACAGCTGTGCCTCAGGCGGTGACAATGCAGACTTGGCGGAGGACAGTCTCTCTCAGTGCTTCTCAAACGTTAATATGTATTAGTCTTCTCCGAGCATCCTGTCAAAACGCAGTGTGTGAGTCAGTAGCTCTGAGACTCTTCATTCCGAACATGCTCCCGGAATATGTCAGCATGGCCAGTGCAAGGACTGTCCTGTGTTACCAAGAAGCCTTGACAGAAATGCAGAATCCAAGCTGGGGCTCAGAACGGAACCTCTTGAAGGAGGATGAACATTTTAACAAGATCTCTAAATGAGTCACATGCACATTAAGGTTTGAGCAGACAGGCTTGTCAGCTTCGGTTTTGTTTACCAGTGCATTCAGATTCGAGCCACCTGAGACCTCGACAATGTGATTTGCTTTACAAAAATCCCATTTGCAGGTTGTATAACTCTTTGACCATACAGGCTGGTGTCAGGGTGACCTCCAATTCCAGGCTCCAGTCACCTGATCTGCTTACAGTCATCCCTTATTCCTCCACATCCACAGGGTATTGGTTCTGGGAACCTGGAATATACCTTCATATAAAATTGCTTACGATTCACAAGAGAGCCACTCATAGCCTCCCGATGCTGTAAATGCTCTCTAGATTACTTAAGGTGCCTAACACAATGCCTTCCTGTCACTTCCTTTGCATATATTCAGAGGCACAGTGAAGTCATCTTGGTTTTTGTTTGTATTCTGTTTTTTTTTTTTAGAAGCTTCTAGAATTTTTTTTTCAGATTGTTTTGGGAGAGGTTTTTGTTTTGTTTTGAGAAAGGATCTCACTTTGTAGGCTAGACTGGCATTGAATTCACAGTAATCCTCCTGCCTCTGCTTCCTCCCAAGTGCCAGGATTTCAGGCACACACCCTCGTTCCCAGCCTTCTCAACTGCCTATCTGCAGTTGGTTGATTCTTCAGTGAGGAGGTCAAGGACACACGTCACTTCCCTGAAGGCACGCGCCACATCATGTAGTCTGGCCACACACATCCTGTGTTCACACCTCACTCAGATTAATCCACATCTCGCCCAGACATGACAGTTGTGTTTGGACCATGCTCCAAGATCATTTCTTCAAGATCTCAGACAGGGAAATTCCTTAAAGGTCTGGGTACCTTCCCTCCTTCCCTCCCTCCCTTCTTTCCTTTCGTCCTTCCTTCTTGTACTTGGGTTTGAACCTAGGGCCTTGCACACGCTAGGCAAATGTTCTACCAAATGAACTACATCTTCCCGCCTTTCGCCACCCTTTCTTCTTCCTGCCAGGAGGACCTCCCCAGCCTGTACCACACTCCCTTGCTGGCAGTGCCTGGCTGAGAGAACTCAGCTGTGGAACAGAAGAGGATACTCAGCCTGTGCTGGTGACCCTCTACCTCAGTGGTAGCCCTGCCTAGAGTTCCAGGCCCTGCCTTACCTGTAAGGCATAGGACACAGAAAGACCCACAAGCCCCGGATTCAAGTTGTTTCTCCCGATCACTGCAAACAGTGCGGCAAAGAGCACCACGCAGTTCCCCACGAACTCCACGTGGACACCCAGCCATCTGCAGGGACCCATAGGGAGGAGATGAACAAGAACGGGGAGTGCCATAGTCCACCCCAAACCAACGAGCGCCCGTGGGCACCTGCAGAGGAAAGGGAGGCTCCTGACCGGTTGGAGGCGATGTAGGGGTAGCTGCACTTCTGGTTGTTGTCCACCTTAGTATCACTGAGGACCTTGAAGTCTTGGACTCGACCATAGGCCCGAATGACACTGGTACCCGTTACTGTCTCCGAAAAGTGGGAGAAGATGGGCGAGCGGCTGATGGATTCCAGCCGCTTCAGCTGCCGTGATGTGGCCACATAGAAGCGCTGGCCAGGGATGGGGAAAGAACTCCAGTCAGGAATGTCATCCAGCCACCAGCTCAGCCCTGCATGCCCTCCAAACAATCTCCTGTGCTTCTTCCTCCTGGCCCTGCTCTTCCCACAAGCCTTGCTGTCTTTTCCTATGCTCCTTGGAGAACAGATTCCAGACATACATTATACACTTCTCCTCTGATCAGCTTTGCTTGGTCAGTCATCCAGGCCACCTCTTCCATGAAGCTCTCTCTGATTCCCTATGTCCTCCTGTCTCATCATCTTTTACAGTCCATGATATCATCTTGTTTAACCCCCCGAGGCAGTGAGATTTCTCATTTTACTTAAAGATCCTAGATATGTGATCATATTCAAACAACTTTGCAAAGATAATTTTGAGGGTTTTTTTTCCCCTAAAAATGTCCCTCTTACCACCCTACCTAGTTGTTTAAGGGTTAATCCCACAAAACCATGGTTCTGCTTTTATCTTCCAGCCTGTATCCTGTGGGTCCCAAGACAGCCAGACCCACACAGGACGGGTATACAGAGGGTTCTTTACCCAGAGGCTGCACTTCCAGCTCCTTGTAGGAACAGATCCCCTCCTCAACAGAAAGACCCCAGTGAGCACAAGCTGTCTCTGAACTCTGAATAACTCAGGTGACACATATACATGTTAGTAGTATGCATACAAAAGACAGGGTCTCCCAAACCGTTTACGGGGATTTACTCAAATAATACCAATAGGTATAGGAGACCGAGGAGAAAGCTCATTCAATAAAGTGCACGTCACACAGGCATGGAGACCTGAATTAAGATTCCCCAGCACCCACAGTAAAAATCCAGGCATGGCAGCGCACACCTGTAACCCCAACCCTGGGGGTGGGGGTGGGGACAGGCAGATCTTTGAAGCTCATTGGGCAGTCAGCCTAGATAGATGGAGCTCTACATCCAATAAGATACTCTGTCCCAGAAAATCAGGTGGAGCACGATTGAGGAAGACACCTGACATTGACCTCTGGCCTCCACAAATACACACATATACTTATACACACACACAGACATATATGTGCACATGCATCCCCCACACACACATCCCACACATAAAGAAATAAAATAGGACACAGCCTATCAAAAAGAGCCACAGGACTGCCAGTTTATGAACACACATTTCATCCTCACATTATCCCTATGAAGTAGATGCTAAGAGGCTATTTTTCAAATTAGATAAGTGAATTTCAAGGATGTAAAGCAACTGTCTACAGTCCCTGATCCAATCTAGGAACAACCTAGCCTACGAAAGTGCCTGGCCCACATCAGAGGCTCCCCCAACACTCGCCGCCCCCAACACCACCACATTCCCTGCCCACTCTAGAGCTCCATCTGCCCTACTCACTCCGGCGCCCCTCCCCCATCCACGTTGGCACCTGCACAAAGCCATAGAGCACAGCCAGAGGCAGGACAACCACGATGAAGAGCGGCGTGCTGGCCACGATGACCACAATGGTGGAGATGGATATGAAGAAGGAATTGAACAGCATGAGAATGGTGGGGGCCAGAACCTCGTCGATGACATATATGTCCTTGGAGAAACGGTTGAGGATGCGGCCCGAGGGCGTCGTGTCAAAGAAGGACTGAGGCGAACGCATTTTGTTGTGCAAGAGAGCTTCATGCAGCAGGCGGGCAGCCTGGATAGCGCCGATCACCATGGTGAAGGCTGACAGCATGACCAGGAGCCCTTAATGGGAAAGACAGAGGGCGAGTCACTCACCCCAGGGGAGGAAGGGAAGAATGAGACAGGAGATGACCAGGTGGACTTATGGAGGTTCTGAGACAGGGTATGATTTTGTGGCTTGGGGAGTGGTGAGAGGAGAGGAAGGGGTGAGCACCCCAATGTGTTCACCTTGCAGTATTCCCAGGGCAGCGTAGACACCTAGCCTTATGGAGGTGTTGTTCTGCCGGCCATGTTCCACTGCATCATTGCTCCAGGCGCTGAGCCACACATTGGCCCCAATAGCAGCCGCGTTTTGGCCAGCATACAGTAGGCAGATAGTTAGTGTGGTGGAGAGCCCCACAGACTTGACGTAATCCGAGTACACGCTCAGCTTCACCTGTCAAGAGTGGCCACACCATCTTCACGAGCCCCAGGGACCTAATCATCTTCCCCGGCCCATGTCTACCCTGCTCACATTGCCCGTCTCTGCTGTCTCCTCTTTGATTAATGCACCAGTCTCCTTAGTCTTCCTCTCCGGCATCTCCTTCTCCAATGAATTCGTGTGTCTCTTGGGCACGGGCCGGTTCTGGCCCTCCCCTTCGGAAGACAAGGAGCTCATCTCTCTGTGGAGGCAACTGGTCAGACCCAGGCAGGAAACTCCGGACACCCTCCCAGGACATGTCCACTTGCAGTTTCCCTGCCAGTGCTCGGGGGCGGGGGAGGGGGCCCTGATGTAGCCTGCTGGGGACTTGAGAACTCTCGGGAATCTACCTCATGAACTGCTTGCGGACCTCGTATATGGCTGGTTCATTGTCTGTCAGGTCTGTGTGGGTGCTGAGTGTGTCTTCAAGCAGGAGCACCTCCTCATTTGCATTTTGCAAGGCTTCATCTGGAAAGGAAAAGAACCGGGGTTGACTCCTCCTTTGCACAGCCCTGGAGAGCCTGCCCTCCATGCTGGTGGGAGGGAACCTGCCCTCCATGCTGGTGGGAGGTCTGGATGGTCGGATGGGATGGTCGAGCAGGGGCAGGAGAGGGTCTGAAAGGCTAGCTAGAAGGAAATGGGTTTAGGTAATGCACACAAAACAAGACAACAATAATAAAAAAAAAACCAAACAAAAACAAACAAAAAACCCTTTCCTTTGGAGACTGTAGAGAAGGGGGCTCCATAGCCTGAAAACTTAGGCTCTGAAATGAGTCTGGCTAACCTTAAATCCTACTTTTTTGATGGCAGCAGGACCTTTGGCAGGTATAGTCAAAGAGTAATAATCAGATAGCTCACGGCACCACCAGTCACAGGATTAAGGAAAGGATGTGTCCTTGGTTTATCAAAGGGCATGGCACTTGGATAATGCTCAGGTAGGTTGGCTGTATATACAGCACTAGTCAGGGACCAAGAGAAGGCTTGAGGGCTAGTTCAGAGGGTGGAGGTAGGGAGCTCTGCCTAGGCAACCCAGAGGGGATCGGTGCCTTTGGTGAACTCAGACACTGCCCCGGGGCTTTGTGATGAGAGAGGCTTTTTGTTGATCTCCTAGCTGAAATAGTTCCAGGTCATAGTAATTATTTTAACAACTCTTGTTGATAAATAAGTGATTTTGCCAAGTATTTATTACACTTACAACACAAGTCAACCATAAGACAGCTTCAGAATATATTCAGGGTCTGAACTCGTGTGTCCTTTTCACACATGGGAAAATAGACTCTGAGACCCATGCTGCTAATGCAGTGTCCCACAGTTAAAGGGCAGAAGGTAGGGTCTGAGAGCATCCCGTTCTCCTATCACACATGTGGCTCTGGTTTCCCAGAACAAGGTCCCCAGTACCATACTAGGCCAGGCCCGGTGTACTTGGAAACCCCAGATGAGGTAGAGGGTAGGGGTTGGGAAGGTCAGGGATGGTGGGTACTAAATTTTAGCCACCTTCATGGTCCTCCTCGTTTTCATCTGGCACATAGTTTCGGAGGAAGTTGGCGAAGGAGCCGTCATGCTGCAGGAGGGCCGAGTAGTGGCCCATCTCAGATACCTGTCCGTCAGCAAGCACAATGATAAAGTCCGTCTGGGGCAGGAAGCTGATGCCGTGGGTTACCAACACCCGAGTCTGTGGAGAAGGCAGCCGGCTCTAAGCTACAGCATCCTTGGGCATACCCCAAGCATTGACACAGAGTCATGGGGGGTAAGCATGAGGGGTCATAGGTCAGGCATATCCACACGTCTCCCACCCCAGCCAGAGCGTACTCTACATCTCTGAGGTGTGTGTCCCTATGGGATTCTGCTGATCATACCCTGCTTCTCAGGTCCCTACATCACCAGGTCTTACCCACCCCCTTTAGCCTTCCGTCTGTTCTCTCCCAGGACCAGATCCCATCTTTGCTCCTAGCTTCCTGTGTCCTCACCTTGCCTGCCAGCACACCTTCTGGTCCAATCACTTGGTCGAAGATATGCTTAGCCACATGAGAGTCCACAGCTGACAGCGGGTCATCCAGCAAAAAAATGTTGGCATCACTATAAACAGCTCGGGCCAAACTCACCCGTTGTCGCTGGCCTCCAGATAGGTTAATGCCCTAAAGGGAAGAAAAGGTGGGTGATCTACAGTAGTAGATGGAAGGGGTCAGACAGGCCTATGGGAGACAGAACCACTTATCATCACTCAGCAAGGCACACTCCTGTATCCGTATTTCACAGGACATTTGGTCTCCATGACTTTGTAGCCCATACGAAGCTGTAGCCCTCAGGGGAACTGGTGTTGGCTCTTAGAATCCTCTGGGGCAGATGAGGCCAGTCAGCACCCTGCCCAATGCCAGTGTTCGTGACAGATGAATAGGCAAACAACAGGAGGTCTACCCATACCCTTAGCCCTAGAAGGAAGGAAACGCTGGCACGTGCTACAGCAGGGATGAACTCTGACTCATTATACCAACTGAAATGATCCGGACACAGAAAGGTAAATACAACCCCCAGTGGTGTCTAGGGGAGCCAGATTCTGAAAAACAAAGTGGTGGTTGCCAGAGATCTGGAGAGGGAGGAGGGATTGAGAGCTGTCCAATAAGCAGCGACAAGGCAACGGGGTCTGAGCGACATTTGGAATGACCCTGTTCTAGCAAGCATTGCGTAACATTGTGAACGGACACAACGGGGACTGAACTGGGCACGGAAAAGATGGCTGAGGTGGGTACATCTAATGCTAGGAGACCTTTAACCGAACTCTTAAAAAGGAAACACTTTTAAAATAAAATCAAGGAATGGCAAGGGAGCTCGACAGAGAAAAAGGTGCTTGCCACCAAGACTGTGAGGACCCAAGTTCGATTCCTAGTACCTAAAAGTAGAAGAAGAAAATGTACTCCATACGCATGCTGAAGCACTTGTTTGTTCTCCCATACACATCTCCCACAAATTCATGTAATAAAACACCCCTCCAACCCCCCAAAACTTCCATTGAGGCTCCATGTTTTATAATTTAAAGGCCCTAGTCAAACGTGGCATTGTGATGTATGCCTTTCATCCCAGCACTCGGGAGGCAAGGGCAGGCAGAGCCCTGAGAGTTCAAGGTCAGTCTGGTCTACAGAATGAGTTCCAAGACAAGTAGGTCAAAGTGCACCAAATGACCACCCACTGCTTCTAGGGCCTTCTACCACTCTAAGTAAAACCTATAGTCTACACATGGCCTGCAGGGTTCCAAATGTCCCTGCTGTCTGATAACATGGCTCTCTTCCCCCTCCCCTCTCTTCTCCTGACTCCTGGATCACTCTGCTTCACCCAAGCTGGTCTCCTCCTCCTTGGGATAATGCCAGTCACACACACCTGCCTGAGGCTTTGAACTCTCTGTTCTCTCCACCTAAGATGACTCCAGACCAGATCCCTAGATAGCCAGGGCTCGGTGGCCTCATGCAGGACTGTTCCTTCTGTACAGGGCTCTATTTCTCAGTAAGAAACATCACCAACAAAACAGCCAGCACATATTTTTATATTCCTAACTGCATTAATCTCCCCTCTTTAGGATTATCTAATACATATTTGACTTATCTTGCTTATTGACTGTTCTTTCCTCTGCTAAAATGTAGGGTATATAAAAGCTGAGATTTTTATCCTGTTATGTTCACAACCATATAATATTCCCTGGCATATAGTAGATGCTTAATAAAAACCTAGTGGATGAATCAATGAACAATGAGTTCCTCTTTCTCAGTCATTAAGAGTCAACTCAAGGGACTAGTAATATAGCTCAAAGGTTAAGAGCACTGGCTGCTCTTCCAGAGGTCCTGAGTTCAATTCCCAGCAATGTCATGGTGGCTCACAATCATCTGTAATGGAATCTGATGCCCTCTTCTGGTGTGCATGAAGACACATACTCATATACATAAAATAAGTAAACAAATCTTTAAAAAAAAAAGAAAGAGTCAGCTCAAAAGTGATGCTTCTCCTTATACTGACCCCCTGCCTCCCGCCCTTTTTCTACCCTGCATAGACCTTTACCATGATCTAGAGAAATTCTGTGGTCCCTGTCTGTTCATGAGTTGTCCTCCCTAGAATACAGAGAGATGTCTTCCCAGTTCTTGGCGCAGAGCTGGGCATGATGGTTTACATGAACCCGTGAGTGAGTAAGGGGATCCGAGATTGGGCTCTGGCTCCTTGGGGATAAGAAGTTGGCTCCGTACCTTCTCTCCAATCTCTGTCTGGTCCCCACCAGGAAGCACATCTAGATCAGCTAGCAGGGCACATGTCTCCAGAGCCTGTTGGTAGCGCTTGGGTTTCATGGGTTGGCCAAATAGCACATTTTCCTGAAGTGTACAGTTCTGGATCCAAGCCTGCTGAGGCACGTAGGCCACAGAGCCCTGGCCAATGAGAAGGGAGAAGGTACCTTAGGGCTTGCCTGAGGCTGGCCAGACTTTATGGCTTTTTAGAGACCCTCTCCCTCTTACCTTTACAGACACCACACCTTCCAGCTTCTCCATCTCTCCAAGTAAGGCAGACACCAGAGAAGACTTCCCACAGCCCACAGGTCCCACCACAGCCACCAACGCCCCCTTCGGGATTTGAATGTTTAGGCTAGGAGCAAGGAGCAGCGACCGGTCAGTGGTGGGGCTTGGGTTTGATCTAAGCCTTCCATCTGCAGACCCAAGGTCTCCTCCCTCCCCGACACCACCCTGGCAAAAGCAGATTCTTCTTGCATTCCCTGTCAAAGCCAGCGACAAGGAGAGAGAGGGCTGTGTTTGATCCGACCTCTGTCCACTTTGGAAGCTGGCAAGTGAGTGAGAGAAGACAATGCTACCTGTGCAGGGTGGGTGGCAGGTCCTGGGCCCAGGTGAAGGTGCCATTGTGTATGGTGATGGCGTGGCCTAGAGGACCAAGATGCATAGGGGTCAGTGAGTGAGTCTAGGACATTGGAAGAAGTCAGGGAGGCTTGGGAAGAGCTTGGGCAAGATAGAGGATCCCTGGATCACCAACAGAGGGAGGAGCATGAGGAGCCCTCAGGGGGAAGGGTAAAGGAGAAGAACTGATCAACAGAGAAGAGAGGGGGTCAGAGGAGGAGTCTTAGAAAGCTTGGAGCAGGATTGCCCTGGGATAAAAGTGTTGGGACCTGGGGAGATGGTCTTTCTTTTCACACACTGGGGGTCAAGTTCATCTTGGTTCAGGAAATCCTGGATCCGTTTCAGAGACACGCTGGTCTGCAGGAGGGTGTGGATTAGCCTCACCATTGCTCAGTGGGTCCCCAACTTCTGGGGCTAAGCAGGGCTCCCTGAGGACCAACTCACTAATGCTGGGACCCCTCCCAAGCATAACCAAGTCTTGCGTGGCTCCCACTGCCTGAAGAGAAGGTCTTGTTTGCTAAAAGGAGGCTGTGTCAGAAACTCAGGCCCTATGACTCCAATCCATCCACGTAACCAACCTTCATGGCTTTCCCTGATGCCCTCTCCCCACTTGATTATCCGTAGATCCTAAG
Source organism: Tokudaia tokunoshimensis (assembly GCA_036184795.1). Lineage (NCBI taxonomy): Eukaryota > Metazoa > Chordata > Mammalia > Rodentia > Muridae > Tokudaia > Tokudaia tokunoshimensis. The sequence goes on along the minus strand of BTHU01000010.1, from coordinate 27,442,341 downwards.
TGACTCTTGCTTGACTTCCCCACATATCCTAAGTCTAACAGACGTCCCGCTTGCCTTGTGTTACCTGCGTCAGGCCACTGATTAACTGAGGCAGCATGTTGAGGGGAATCTTTAAGATATTGAACAAAGACAGGGACACAAAGGCCTTCTCGGCATCCAGCACATTGTTCTCGTCCACGCACACGTACACTCCGAGGGTGATCAGGGTCACCTGGGTAACATGGGAATGAGTGTCATAGTGGAGTTCCCCGGGGGACCCCCAAGACCTGAGCTGGCCTACGGACTTCCAGGAACCCCATACCAGTGGAGAGCCTCACCAGAAACGGGGTGCAGACCCAGATGAGGGTGGCGATAGCCTGCAGGTAGGCCCCCTTCCTTAGCAGCTGGAGCTCACTCTGCCTGATGCCTTCCACCTGCTCTGAGAAGCTGGGCTCCCAAGCGTATAGCTTCAGCACTTTGATGCCATTCAGAATCTCACTCATCAGCTTGATGCGGGAGTCCTTGAACTTCATTTGTTGTACCTGTGAGGAAAGGAGCAGTGGCTCACCCTTTCCCCTTCCCAGACCTCCTTCCCACTGGCCTCACACCTCCCATACCATCTACTGTAGCTATTACAATGTTGCTTGACATGCCTCCCCACCCCACCTCAAATGTCTCCGTACCCCTGTCCCTGACACGGCCTGTGTCCCCGACTCAGAAGAGCAGCTCCATGTTCAGTGTCTTTACCACCGACCCTACCAGGCAGCATCCTCCGGCCCTGACTTTCATTTCCATCCCTACCTCTTCACACAATGCCCCCACCCCCCACCCCAGCCAGACTACGAGGCTCCCATGGGCAGGGCTTGTTTTTCTGTTCCCTCAGACCCTAATCTAAGGCCTGACATAACCACGGTGATTTATACACTCAGCTCTTGTTTACTGAGCGGCTATGTGCCAACCCAAGTGCCAGATGCAGGATATCATGAGGAGCAATTCAGAGGAGACCCTGGTCATCATACAGTTGACAGTCTGATGGCAGAGGTGGGCAGATCTCTGTAAGCTTAAGTCTAGCCTGGTCTACAGAGGGAGTGCCGGGACTACATGGAGAAGCACCCATCTTACAACAAACTGGGCCCACACCATCCCATACCATCTCATCTATTGTATCTATTATAAGTTGCTCGACAAATATTTACCAAAATAGATACTTAATTGGAAATCAATTGTGTATGATCCAAAGGGAAGGAACAGGATACAGGTAGGGGATAAACAGGTGAGGGCAGGGGGACAACCTTGGGGTAATCAAGGCAGTTCTCTGAAGGAAGTGATGCTTACACTGAGGGGTAAAGAAAGGGAAGGAGTTAAAGAGGCAAGGAGAGTGAGCAATATACCAGAAAGAGAGAATGGTCCGTGTGGTGACCCAGATGTACACACATCTGGAATGTGGTCATTCCATGAGGATTAGGAATGGAGACATGCAAGGACCAAGGGAGCCTGGAGGGTGGTCGTGGTGGTTTGAAGGAGAATAGCACCCTCTCCCCATAGGCTCATATGTGTGAATTCGTAGTCACCAGAGAGTAGCACTGTTTGAAAGGATTAGAAGGATTAGGAAGAATAGCCAAGCCCAGGGTCTCTGTCTCTCTCTGTCTCTGTCTCTCTCTGTCTCTCTGTCTCTCTCTCTTCCCCCCACCCCTTTGGATGAGGATGTAGCTCTCAACTACTTTTCTAGCACCATGTCTGCCAAGCCTATTGCCATGCTTCCTACCATGATGATAATGGACTACATCTCTGAAAACTCCAAGCAAGCCCCCAGTTAAATGCTTTTTTTTTTATAAGAGTTGCCTTGGTCATGGTGTCTCTTTCCAACAACAGGACAATGACAAAGACAGCGGTCTCTGGTGGTTTGTCATTTAATCTATGTGTAGAGAAAGCTGCTGAAGAGGCCAGTAATCATTTGCAGATGGATAGTTCATTGTCAGGTTATTAACTCGTATTATCATGAAGTGGGAACACATTTGAGTCCCTTCTCTACCTGTCTCTGGACTGCCTCAGTTACTCTGGACCTTAGTCTCACTGCTGTGAAATCAGACTGTCACAGTGATAGCGATTGAGGGGGTAAGATTTGTCCAAGGGGCTGTGGCTATCCACATTTGGTAGATGGAGTAGAGAAGCCCGGAGTGTAGAAGGTGAACACTGGTTCTCAGCACCACCACTCCCAGCTGGTATCCCCATCTAAAGAAGATGCCTCACCTACCTGGTAGGTCTTCATCTTCACAGACACAGCTCCATTGAGCGGTATCAGCAAGACTATCACAGCCACTCCAGCTAGGACTGATGGGCCCAGGATCTGAGGAGGCACAGACAAGTGGAGGGTCAGGTAAGACAGAGCTCAGCAGAGACTGGAAGATTTGAAGTATGATGGGCAAGAGACAAAAGATACCAGTCAGGTAAGGAGAAAGCCACAACCACACCAATAGAAGTAGCCACCTATCAGATGATGACCCCAGATGGCCAGTGGCACCCGTGGAGAGGGATGTCCAAGCTGGTTGTGCTGCCACAGGTCTGGCATTCTATTACTTAGATGGTTTGAGGTCTGCCTGGGCTACACAGTGATTTCAAGATCAACCCGAGCAACTTAGTGAGATCACCTCCCCCCATCTTGAAATAAAAATTCAAAGGGCAGAGGTGTTAGTAGCAGAATGTGTGTTCTCCATGTGCCCCTTGCCCCGGCTTTTGAGGAATAAATCTCAGCCTAGGATAGGAAGACTGAGGTGACCAAGGTCTCCTACCCAGGGATGATCTTATGGGCATGACACCGTTCATCTATAAGCATAGATAGATGTGATCAGAGGAAGGGATGGAGCTCAAAGTTCAGGAATTACCTGCCAGAGGAAGTATATTGCCAGGATGACCTGCAAAGGTACAGACCACAGCAGGTTGATAAAGGGGGAGACATCCATGAAGCGCTGGGCATCCACTGACATGAGGTTGACCATTTCTCCCACCGTGGACTCACGTTTGACTGAGTTAGTGATGACCAGAGCCTGCAGATGAAGAAGAGTTGGGAGGATGGACCAAGCCCAGGAGCTTCTCCCAATCAGCCCAGAACTGAACTCACCCGATACGTGTCCCACCCTGACTGACCTTTCTGTAGATGACACCTATGATCGCAGTCCGGAGCCTCAAGGCCATCACAAAGATGCAGTGGTGATATTGGTGTAAGATCAAAGTCTGCATGGTAGAGCTCACGAACATCAGCCCAGCCAGCAGGAAGCCCCACCAGGTGGGGGCCGTGGGGTCAGAAATAAACCGGATGAGTATGCTGCCGGGGAAGACCAGGTATGAGGCTGGTTTGCTCTTCTCAGCCTGTCTCTCATGCAATAGCTCTCATCATCAGCCTTGCCTGCTTGTCCTCACCTCCTTGAATGTCATGGCAGGCAGAAGAGGCACATTTTCACGGACTAGATCTTCTTACTCATTCTCCAGGGCTGCTGGGGGCTCTAGAACCCACCACAGGGCCACAGGAACTTTCATTCCACAAATCTTCCTAACGCTTGACCCCCGGTGCTATCTGCTGTCTTTGCTGGGGCTCTTGTCCACCTCTCCTGTGGCTGCCTTTATCTTTCTCCCCTTACCTCCTGGCCTGCCCAACTCCTCGCCACTCTCAACAGCTCCCTCTATCTTTCCAGTTAATGGCCCATTGAGAATTCCCTGCTGTTCCCAAAGCTCCCAAGCTTCCCCAAGTTCATCCTTTGCTCCGGTCTTATAAGGGGAGTTGTTCTTCTGACTTTCCAAGCCCAATCTTGTCTCTCTGAGCCCAGGATTCAATCTCCTGTTGGGAAAGATCCAACAGAAAGTTTGGATCCCATCGTTGCATGACATTCAATAGCGTCATCTCTTCTGTGCCTTCCCTTATGAGCACAAGCAAGACTCATCATGTTATAGAACAAACCTCCCCTCAACCTCACGGAGCTTTCTGGCCACCATCAGACTCAAGCCTGCCGTTCTCCTGGAGGCTGATCTGTGTCTTGGCCCTCTGGTACCTATGAATGTGACCTCATGTGGACATGGAATCTTTGTAGCTATAATCGGTTATGAGGTCAAGTAATGCAAGTACTTCACCAGTTGACTTTATCAGAAGAGAGGGAAATTTGCACATGCACACACAGAGACAGAGAGACAGGACAGAGAGAGAGAGAGAGAGAGAAGGTGTGTGGTGGAGGCATAGATCTGAGTAATGAATTTTCATGTTAGGAATAGCAAATAGCACTGGGGATCTAGTGTTGGGAGGATTTGTGGAATGAAAGTTTCTGTGACAACCACCAAAGCTAAAAGACAGGATCAGGAGAGACTCTCATCCAGAGTCTTTGGCAAAAACCAAGTCTGCATCAGAGCACGGAAACAAATGTTCGAATCCCAACACTGAGAAGACTGAAGCAGGAGGACTGTCAGTCAGGGCTAGCCTGGGCACCAGAGCAAGACTCAATTTCAAAAAACAAACAACTAACTAACTAACTGACTGACTGACGAAAACCTGATGCGTACTTTCAATCCCAGCACTCAGGAGGAAGATTGCTTGTGTGTTTGAGGCCAGCCTTGTCCGACAGAGAGTTCCAGACCAGTCAGTGCTACATAGTGAGATCATGTCGAACCAAACCAACCAACCAATTAATCAAACAGACAAAACCTATCACCCATCCTGTCAACACATCTTGATTTTGAACAGTGGGGCAGACATGAAGGAATAATATCTATTGTCTCAGGTTGCTCACATGATGATAACTTGTTAGAACTTGTAAACCACACAGGGCATTTTGAGACTTTGGTTTCACTGCAGCCACTCTCTCTGCTACTCTGAGGCCTTCCCCCTCTGTCCCAGGCGCCAGCCTTTGCAACGCTGCTGACCAACTTATCACTGCCTTCCCAGAACAAAGTTAATTTAACAAGGTTAATTTTCTGGAAGCTTCTCTTTCCCCCAGAAGCACTCTCTTGGGCTCATCTTGTGTCCCCAGCTCTGGACCTTTAATCCAAACAGTTCTGTCAGGACTGCTAAGGCTCTGCTGAGGCCCTGGGGCCTCTCCCTCTCACAGACTGTCTAGGAGAGCTGAGCCTCCTGAAAGGCATCTCCTCTCAGAGAGGGCCCACCTCGCACTTAGCCCTGTACCTGTCCCTTTTCTCTCTCTGAACTCATCAATCAGGGGAAGGTCCACAGTTCCTCAGAGGCACTGACTGCCCTTGATAGAGTAGCTCTTGAGTCTTTGTTTGCCCTACTCCTGGTCTGTGCTGCCCTCTGACCACTTGGCCTAGCCGGCATCTTACCACTTTGCCCCACCCCTGGTGCCGGGCCAGCCTTTGAAATGTAAACAAGGTGCCTCTCCCTGACTTTCCCTCCCCGACCCTTACCCCACCCTTGGGTAACTTTCTCCAGCTGTCCTGAACTGCAACTCCCGAATCCTGCTGTCTCAGCCCTGGGTGACTCAGCAGGTTGTACTTCCCCTTCTCCCTCATTCACTTAGTTCTTCAGAGATAACCTCTAGAGTCGGCCACGTGTTCTCAGGAATGTGGCAGGCTGACTTCCAGGCCTTCCCAGGCATGCCTGTGACCCACTGTATTCTTCCTGAATCACCTTTGGTTTCTCCCACAAGACCCTATGACTCTAATTTATGTGCGCGTCTAGTGGAGGCGCTCCATGAATGTTTGTATTGATGGATATGCAAAAAATGGGGGGAAGGGATGCAGGGCTTAGAGCTGTGTCTCACCCTGTCATCCGAGAGCTCCCTCCAGTGCAAACCTCTCCTGTGACAATGGCAGAGGCTGTCAGAGTGGAAAGAGTTCTATAGCTGGGCTTCAGAGCCCCCCGGGACTCACATCTGCCTTGTCTTACCAGTCGTGGGTTTCACCTGAGTGTGTGTCTGCCTTCACATTTGTAAAAAGAAGAAAGGTGGGTACGTCCCTAAAGAACTCCTGAACAAGATTAAGGGGGGCACTTATTACTGACAAACACACGGTGTGTGCAGGCGCATGTGAAATGGGAATGGGAAGTTGAGATCCAGAGGCAATGCCCCTGGCCAAGGGTCACCCAGAAAACAGACAAAGCCTCTTCAGTTCCTAGTCTAGGGCAGTCAGCCATCCCTCCTCCCTGAGAGAGGGCTGCAGCAAGAGGGAGTGTGGTCAGACCTGAGCAGCTGTGGGTTGATGAAGGAGAGCAGGTCCTGGATCAGCTTGAAGCAGGCACCCATGAGCAAGCTGGAGGTGAAGGTTCTCACCAAAGCCCACAGAAAGGAAGGCTGCTTGGACTTGGGTCGGGCCCTCAGTAGGACCTCATCCTCCCTTGGGATCTTGGACTCAGTTGCTGTAGTCTGGGGTCTGTTTGGGAATAAACAGCGGTGGGTAGGAATGGTACCTGGTTCCAGGAGACCATGGGCCAGTCTAGGATGGGCAGGTAGAAGCGGGATGGGGAGGAGGAGGAGGCAGCGGGGGTGGGGGAGCAGCTTTTTCTTGGCTTTCAGAACTGGAAGCGGGATAGACAACATCATTCCCCAGATGACAGTCTCCAGGTGCTTACTGAAGGGGGAACTATGTACCCAGCTCTGTGGTCTCTTCCTGCCTCCCAGAGCTGGTTTTTGTAGGGCTATTGAGACAGGGGAGATCAGGGGAGCTGATCAGGGTGGTATTGTGGTATCGGGGAACAGAGTCAGGGTAGAACTGGCAGATGGGGGTTCTATTGGCCTCTCCAGAGGCCCCAAGGCAGGGAAGCTACAATACTGGTATCTAAGTCCTGTCCTTTCCCCACCAACAGCTAGCATTCCAGTGGTCCTGGGATGACCAAGCATTGACTTCTAAACTCTGGGTTGCGGGCAAGAGGGAAAAGGGCTTGGTTGCGGGTCCTGGATGGGAGGCTCTCATTCTGGCCTCCAGACAAGAGGGGCAGGATTGAGAGGGCTGGTCCTGCCCTCCCTAGGAAAACCCCTGCGATTTCAAATTCAGATCAAGCACAATTGGACCGAGATCTGATTAGGGCCTCTGGGCCAGCTGGGTGTGGAAGATTGCTCTGTCAACATCAGTAGGGAGACCTTGGCTGTGTCATTAAGCCTCTAAGCTTCATTGCTGCTTCTCGGGGTCAAGGGACAAATAAGGAGAATGCTGTTGGATTGCTGAGACAGTGAATGAGGTATTCTATATGAGAAGAGCTGCGCCTACTATACACTGAGTGGGACACAAGTGTTAGCATCCCCTGGTCGTCAGCAGAACCGAGGAGGACAGGTCCCCACCCAGGCCTTGCTCCCACCTGTAGCCTCCTAAGGCTGCTGAGACAGCCCCTACGTTGGCTGTTCTTCCCGCTCCTGCCTATGCATTCAGGACTTTGAGCAACATCGCAGGTGCCTGGGGATTGAGAAGTTGGGAAAGGGATCTGAGCACCCAGGGAGGACTCACCCTGATGCTTGGTTTAGCTCCTTTTGCCATGCTTCCAGTAGCCGTTGCACCACCTTGTGAGAGCAGTCCTCCTCAGACAGAGACCAGAGGTCACGGTCCTCCAGGGGACGTCGGTAGCCAAGGATGGCAAGCCTGGAGGAGGGAGGCGGAACCCCCACACAGGGTCAGAAACCTAGAGCAGGGGCTGACATTTCTAGGGCCTCAGGTTAGGGGAGGTCCCCCTTCACTGCAGTACCAAACGCATTCCCACGGTGAGAAGGACCCCTCTGGATTTGTACCTCTCTCTGCCTGTCTCTTGTATGTCCCCAGTTGGTCTATCTGTCTAAGGGCCCCTGGTGATAAAACCCACACTGACTAGGCCTGAGTGTGCACAAGGCAGGAGGAATTCAGGCCAGCCTCAGGTGTATGTGGTTAATGAGTTGTCACCCGGGTCACAGACACAATTATCCTGCTCAAGCCACTCTGAGGAGCAGCTGAGGAGATGACAAGCTGGAAGCTTATCCCAAATGGAAAAAGCTTAGAGCTAATTATGGTCTCCTTCCAGCCTTCTGCATCTGTCCCTGTGGCCTGCCGGATGTAGGCATGGCCTGTAGCCTGGGACCTAGACTGGGCCAGGTTCAGCCTCTGCATTCAACCCCCCAGCCCAAACAGTCACTCTTGCCCTCCCTGGCCTGCCCACCTGGTTATTGGGGTAGCAATATGGGGGAGGGGGCAAGTCAGGCCAATGGCTGGGATTCCTGGACTTCCTATCCCACTCCTCAGGTCTAAGCTAGAGCAAGAGCCAACTCACTTTGTGAACCACCAGAAAGACAAGCGGGAGAAAAAGCCAGCGCTGGCCTCTGGGCAAGGATTCTAGGAGAGAGAAGGAAACAAAGAGATGGGAGTGTCCGACACATCTTAACACCTAGGACAGGCAGGGAGGCCACTGATCCTTTATGCACTCAACCTATTCTCAGGCGGTGGAGGTGGCAGTCCCTGCTTTGGGTGGGACTGGAGGGATGGGGCTGCGGGTACCAGTTGGGCTGAGACACAAACTGTTGACGCCCCTGCACCCTCCTGGGGGCAAACTCACAGTGTCATGATTCTCCGGGGAGAACAGAGGTGACTTCTCCTTGAAGCAGGACAGGATGAGGGCACAAAGCACAAGGGCAAAGTAGACGTAGAAAGTGGTGAATCGGAATGGATCCGAGATCTTACCCTGGGGGAGAGTGGAGAGGAAGCTTGTGGGAAGGCTAGCCTGCCTCTCAGCATCCTGGGGTATCAGGCTGTCCTGGAGCACCCAGAGGGTGCCCCGTGGTAGAGAAAAAGTACGTGGTGTGGGGGGCAGTGACATGGTGAGGACTTGCCTTGAATTGGGCATTGTACTGACACGAAATTCTTTGCTCGTGTCCTCCCCCAGAGAGGGAGATGAGGGCCACCATCTCTGTGGTCCGTCCCACCCACCAGCAAAGAGCAAGGCCAGACTGAAGCAGGCGGGAAGAAACTGAACGAATGAATGGGTCTTCACACACATCTGCACGTTTTTTCCTGACAGACACTGAAGCCCACAGTAGGTGGATGGTCCTGCCCTCCCTAGGTTATTGAACTTGGGGGTGGCAGTTACAGAACTGTCCTCCCCTCCCTCACCCCGGCACTCCCAGGAGCATCTAACCACGGTTGGATCTTTGACCTATTTCTTTGCATTGCTCAGATCTCCCACTTCCTGCCACCAGGCAGAGATGTAGCAGGTAGAAGAACAGCTACATAAAAATGCTGAACAGAGGAAACCCTGGACATGAGAAGGCCCCAGGATGAGCAGTAACCTTGAACCTTGAAGCCATGCCCCTGAACAGGACTAGACCTGGAAGGGCTGAACCACTTACCTCTGCCACAGCTGAGAGGATCTTGGAACGGAAGGGGATGATGGCACAGATGACACACAGGAGCCAGAATATGATGAGCACCCCTGAAGATCGCACCCCTCGAAGCCGCTCATACTGGATTAGCAGTGTGGCCAGCAGCTATGCAGTTCGGGCAGGGAACACTCGGCTGTAGCTCACACAGCCAAGCCTGCTCTCAGCCCTTCTTGTGTGTCCAGATGTTTTTTGGAGTCATTTCACCCTCTGGCAACCGTCATGTGTCCACCCTCTTCCTCAGAGCCCACGGCCCACAGCCCACCGGAGTCCTCCCTGCACAGCATCCTGGGGCCCACACTAACCATGGTGATCCCCACCACCAAGGGTGTGACAAAGAAGACAGGAGCAGGGGATGAGCCGTGGATCAGGCCATGGAAGGAGTAGAACAGGTCCACCCATGAGATACACCACAGCAGAACACCGATGGCCTGTGGAGAGGGCACAGGTTCGAGTCTCCATCTCTACTGGTAACACTAGTCCCTGCTGGGGAGAGGTCCCTTCTCATGCAGCCATTGTAAGCTACCAGACCTGTCTGGGTCTACTCAGAGGTTTCTAGGGTGATGGGAAATTCTGTTGTTGAACATTCTACAACTTTCAAAACAGGGAAGGCCTGCAGGTCCAGCTGATAGGCTTCTATAGCCCAGAACTATGGGGTAGAGACAGGCTAGGAACACTGGTTTAACTGCCAGATGGGGCAAGGAGTTCATTAGATCCCCCCCACTCAGAGGACAACCCTGGGCCACTGACCGTCTTGAGCCTGGATAAACGTGAGAGGACTATGTAGCCAAGCTGATAGTGCCTCAGGTAGAACAGGTAGCAAGGCAAGGCAGCCCACAGATAGATGCAGGGGACCCAGGCCAGCAAGGAGTTCTGGAAACAGGGTGTGAGGTCCGGAGTGTTGGTATATATAGACAGGTTGGAGTCCTGGGGACAGAAACACAACAGTTTGGCATTGTGATAACCTCCTTCAGGCACAGTTGGCTCTGGGGGAGATGGCTGGACTAGGCAGCTGCTCCATCCACCCAAGGTGGAGGTGGGCATGGGAGGGAGGATGGGTGAGGGCAAGAGACTGAGCGTGCCTGTGAATAAATGATCAGGGATACTCTGGGGTGAACTCCTAGGGAGCCCGAGGCTGCCTCATTTCCTTATGCTCTTTCTAACCAAGAGGTAATTTAAGTGCAGTATAAACTGCACCCATGTAAAGTGTACAGTTTAATGAGTTTGACAGTTGCATAACCCTCAAAGCCATTGCCACAATAAAGACATGATATTTCCATTATCCTACAAGGCCACTTACGTCTCTTTGCACTCCACCCTTCCAAGGCCAGCTATGTTCTTCAATATTCCTAATCTTTGTTTCCCATTTTTCCCCAAATCAAAACAAAACAAACAAACAAACAAACAAAAAACAAAACCTCTTTCTCCAGACCTTTCTCAGGCAAGGAGAGAGCTTCCTGGGTCCTTAGGTGCTTTTAAGATGGGGTGGCTAAGACTAGGTGGGTGGGCCCAGCAGTGGTGGCGCACCCCTTTAATCCCAGCACTTGGGAGGCAGAGGCAGGCAGATATCTGAGTTCAAGGCTAGCCTGGTCTATGGAGTGAGTTCTAGGACAGCCATGGCTATATAGAGAAAGCCTGTCTTGGAAAACAAACAAACAAACAGACTAGGTGGATGGTTTTGTTGCATAAGCATAGGGACCTGAGTTTGGATCCCCGGAACCCATCTATTTATTTATTTTCTCTTTTTAAACCAACCCAGCATGCTGGTCCACACTTGTAACCCCAGTGCTGGGGTGGCAGTCATGGCAGTGAGGGTAAGGGCTGAGAAGGGGGAGACAGGTGGATCCCTAAGCTCTTTGGCCAGCCAGTCTAGTGGAACTGATGATGCTCAAGTTCACTGAGAGATTCTGTCTCAAAAGATAAAGGTGGAGGATCAGCAAGATGGCTCAGCAAAGGTATGAGCCACCAATCAAGACCTACAAACTGAATTCCATCCTCAGATCTACATGGGAAGGAGAGAATCAACTTCCTGAAAGTTGTCCTTTGACCTTCACATATGCACTGTGACACTTGCACACACCCCTCAAAATAAAAAAAATGTACATAACAATCAACTCTGGATCTCCGAATGTACACACAATAATATATATTATATACAATGTGTATATATAATATAAGTTATATAAATATATGAGTGTATATATTTCTCCATCTCATTTCAAAGCCAGGGCAGTGCCAGTCACCCCTACAGACAACCTCCACCTCCTTCCCTCCTCTTCCTTCTCTTCCTCTTCTCGTCCTTCTTCTTCTACTTTTATGTGTGTACACATGCACATATTCGTTTTAAAAAAAGATTTATCTATTTTATGTATATGAGTACACTGTTGCTGTCTTCAGACACATCAGAAGAGGACATCAGATCCCATCACAGATGGTTGTGAGCCACCATGTGGTTGCTGGGAATTGAACTCAGGACCTCTGTCAGTGCTCTTAACCCCTGAGCCATCTCTCCAGCCCTCATACACATATTCATGTGTGTGAAGGCCTACACGCATGTATATACAAATACCTAATGTCATCCCTCAGGCACAATTCCTAAGGTATCATTCACCTTTTTTGAGATAGGGTCTCCTAGTGACCTACAGCTCACTAATTAAGCCTTTCTTCACCTCCTAGCCCTGGCATATATATAGGGGTGTGTGTGTGTGTGTGTGTGTGTGTGTGTGTGTGTGTGTGTGTGTGTGTGTGTGTGTGTATGTGTGTGTGTGTTATACATGTGAATATATATTCACATATACTCATACACACACACACACACATACTGTAGAGAAAAAGATGGGGTGATCGTTCTCTGCCTCTACCTACCTCTCCCTACAAAGAGTGATGTGAGAGTCACAGGTATTGGGGATTGGTTCTAATGCTTTGTCTTAATTCGGCTCCCCAAACCATATGGGAATCTACATGTCTAGACGCTGAGGGTCTTTGTCCCCAATTTATTTTTGATTAATCAATAAAGAGCCAACAGCCAAAAGTTGGGCAGGGTGAAAGAGGTAGGACTCCCTGGCAAGAAATGCAGAGGGAGAAGGGGCAGGATCACTATGACTAGAAGTAGAGAGATCAGATTTAAGAGTTGCAGGAGAGAAAGCATCCAGCAATGGAGGTGCAAAGGGAAAGTGACCCCATGGGAGGGCTGCCCAGAAGGAAACACGCAGCAAAGATAAAACAGAGCTTTAGAAAGTGTTAACTCAGGAATCCCGGAGGGGAGTGTGTGCTAGCCGAGGGGAGGTTTGGAAGTGGCTAGCCATTGAGCTAGTCAAGGCATATCAAAATATAAAGGGTGTGTGTGTGTGTGTGTGTGTGTGTGTGTGTGTGTATCCAGAGCTCTTGAGTGGGTGCAGAGCTGTGCACATACCAGCCTGGAGTCAGAGTGGATTAACAGTTTTCCACTACACATTGGTGCAAAGGTATGAGCAGAGAACTCTGCAAAGTACAAAGTGAAGGGTCAGCAACTGTCCCTGTTTTCCCAGGAAGTGCCCTGAGTAGGTACTGCAGGCAACTCAGGGTGGCTGGTCACTCTGGTGTTACAGCTCGTCCTTGGACTGTACCTATACCTCCATACTTTCTGAAGCTAGATGAGGTAATAATACACTAATGCTTTGGATTCAGATTGCTTCCTCCAAGGTGGCTAATGTACTCATCTTTCCTTCTCACAACGTATTAGATGCTCGTTACAAAAGGCCCCCAAAACACAAACAAATAATGAGGAAACCCGCCTCCATCCCATCCACCTAGAGACAACTGCTGCCTGAGGAAATCCCGCCCACCATCTAACAACCATTTCATTTTTATGTGAGTTAAACATGCACATAAATCTGCTTTTCTGGAAGCAGATTAGTTTTCTGTTACTGGAAATTGGAAGATTCTCTCAAATATGTGTGACTCCAGGGGCTTAGCTGCTTCAGGACTTTCAAGTGAGATAAGAAAGCACCAAGGGGTACCCTATGGATTTGGGATGGTGCTTGATGGGTCTGGGGAGGCTCAGTGATTTTTTTTCTTTCTTTTTAAAACTATGTCTGCTGGCCTGCCCTTATAATGCCAGGGCTGGGTGGTGAAGAAAGGCTTAGTGGGTGAGCTTCAGGCCACTAAGAGACCCTATCCCAAAAAGGATGGAAGGTACCTAAGTCATGGAACCTTAGGGATGGTGCCTGAGGAGTGACATTGCAGGTTGTCCTCTGGGTTGCATGCATGCATACATGTATGTGGACCTACACACACATGAACATGTGCATGTGCACACGTACATGTAAAAGAAGAAGAAAAACGGGAAGAGGAGGGGGAAGAACAAGGGAGGAAGAAATGGAGGAGGAGGAGGAGGAGGAAGAGGAGGAAGAGGGTCTCTGCAGGGATGGCTGGCACTGGCCTGTCTTTGAAAGGAGACAGAGAAGCAAGCTGGGTGTCTAAGTTTCCCTTCCTTCGTCTTCTCCAGCCAGGCCCCTCCCCCAGCCTCCTGCAGCCACCCAGTCCCTGGGCTTTCTCAGACTCTGCAGGGAACATGGCTTCAGTCATTCTCAGGCTTCCGAACCCTCGCCTCTTGGCAATGGCTCCTTCCTGGTCTCCCACTTCCTGGCAAGCATTCCTCACTGGCATTTTGTTCTTTTTGTCCCGGTGAACTCTGGGTGCACAACCACAGCCCTCGGGTCGTTGTGCATCATTGTTCACAGACTGCGCCGAGGAGCCCAGAAACCAAGTCACTAGCTCCAGTCTCCTGTGCCAGAGACTTTCAACCTTCCTAATGCTGCAACCCTTTAGTACAGTTCCTCATGGTGCTGTGTCCCCCAACCATAAAGTTATTTTCGTTGTTACTTTATAGCTGCAATTTTGCTACTTTTATGAATCGTGATGTAAATATCCGACATGCAGGATCTGGTGAAAGGATCGCTTGAGACATTGCAACCCACAGGCTGAGAAGCCACTGTCCTAGGGCCTTTGTGGCCTCTCCCCCTTGTCTCTCAGATGACATTCTCATCTGTCCTCAGCTACCTCATGGTCAACATCTTTTACGACAGCTTGTTTATTTCCTGAAAGGGACAGTAAACCCCACTGGTGCTCCCTGTCTCTGTCAAAGTCACTACCACACTTCTACTTCCCCAAGAAGCACCTCAACTGGACCCTTCCTGGGAGGAGTAGCTGGATAGGCAGGTGTCTGACTCTGGCTTTCACCTCTTTTAAGCCCTGTGATCCGATCTCCTCTAGAGGGTCTTGGCTTCTTCTGGGTTAAAGCCTTGATGATGATGATGATGATGATGATGATGATGATGATGATGATGATGATACCTCCACGTTGGCCACTCCCACCTGGTCCCTCCCACTTACCCTCCAGCCATCACACTAGCTCTTGCCTCTCAGAGCCTGCCAAAGGGGCTCTGCTCTCTTTTCTTTTGGCACCTCAAGGATGTGGATGCTGGCCCTGCTCTCTTCACGGCCATGCCTCATGGTCTCTTAGCTGGCTCCTTCTTGTGATGTGAGAGTGCCCAGGCTCAGTCCTTTCTTTTCTCTATCTGGGCTCACCCTCTGCTGATCTCTTTTGGTCTCATAGTTCCGGGCCATGTAGATATCAACGACTTTTGGGCTCATCTCTCTAGCCTATTGCTCCTCAATCACCAATGCTATAATCATCTCTTAACTAGAAACCTCCATTCTACACACCCTGTAGCCTGTACCATGTCCCATCCCTCTGCCCTGACTTCTAGTACCGTTTCTCCTGCCACATGGCAGTCGTTGACCTTTTCGCTGTTCCCAAGCACATTCTAAGCAATTCCTGCCTCAGGGCCTTTGCACATACCATCCTCTTTTTCCAGAGTGTTTTTACTTACATGCTTAAGTCTTTCCTTTTCAACCAGGTCTGACATGATTCTCCCTGCACAGCACAAGCCTTCACCAGACTACATACACACACACACACACACACACACATTGAAGAAATGAAATCATTAACGAAGAAGATAATATAATCTTCAGTGGCTCCACATTACCTAAAAGACAAAGTCAAATGTCTTCTTATAGCATATAAAACCTCTCAGCTGGCCTAGACTGATCTAAGGAACTTTCTAGGGGCCTGCATTTTCCACCTGTGTTTCTAGGGAAGGCTATTACACCTTACTTCTCTTTCCTTAACCTGTCTTTCCCCTAATCATCTCCGGGTAGACTTCTGTCCTCCAATGCCCTGGCCACTGCTGCTTCTTCTTGAAATATAGCTTTGTCCCCTGTCACATGCCAGCAAAGCTGCAGTGACTCCCACTGTTTATAGAGCCCAGTCCACCCTGGTAGGCAGGTTCTGCAGGATTCTCCTCCTACCTTCTCCCCCCCACACACACACCCCGCCCAGTCCCTTTACTCTTTCCACTCTGAGTCTGCTCTGAGGTTGCTACTTGGGCACCTAGACTGTACCTTGTCCCTCTTCTTCCAACTCTGCAAATCCCAGCAGCTCCACTGAGCAGTGCTGGGCGGGCTCAGGGCAGCCGCTTCCCTCCCTGAGCATCTGTTCACATCTAGAATCAGCGCTTGATGTGAGTGACACTTCTTGGAGCAGCTTTCCTGCTTCTTTGGAGAAAGTCCAGTGCTGCAGACACATCAGCCTGGCAGTCTGCAGCCAAGGGACATTCCGCCTGGAGGCTCCTCCCTCAAGCCATGTGTGCTCGGATTGGGTAACTGGCACATACATGCTGCACTCCAAATCCCTATGCAGGATGTAGCTGGTACCCATTTATTCTTTATAATTTCCCTCCCCTCCTCTCCTGTCTTTCTTTCCTTTCTTCCTTATTAGGAAATCAAAACGGGGGGGGGGGGTTGCACATGCCAGGCAGATGCTCTACCACTGAGCTATAGTTCAAGATACAGGGTCTTTTGAGACAAGTCTTTGCTATGGAGTTCAGGCTGGTCTCAAACTCATGATCCTCCTGGTGTCAGCCTCCCATGAGCTGGGATCACACACATGTAACACCATGTCTGGCCCACTTTATGTCTTCACTCAGACTATATAAGCCAAAATCCGCACACTCCCGCTGAGCTTCTGCCTTGCCAATCCCGAGCTGGGTCTAACACTAGTCCTCCTGATCAGGGAGGTGAAGAGGAAGGGAAGGCAGACTATCTAGCCCCAGCTACGTCTTTTCTTCTCCCCCTCCCCCTCCCCCTCCCGCCACTTTCTTCCTTGTATTATTTTTCTTTTGAGGTAGGGTCTCTAGTAACCCAGGCTGGCCTTAAATTCCTGATCATTCTGTCTCCACCTCCCAAGTCCTGGGATTATGAGTGTATACCACCATTCCGGGCAAAACCCATTTAAAAAGCATTTTTTTTTAAATTCAAGTGTGACAAAATTATAGAAAAACGCACATATCTCTAAAATAGAAACCTCCATGGTGCCCCACCCCTCCCCCTACACAGGTGTATTTAACTGTGTAAACAGCATCCACATCAATAGGTACAGCACTTGTGACAGACGAGACCCCGGGCCGTCCTCACCACTGTCCACCACAGCGAACCCACCCTGATCTCTCATACAATGGATTTTCACACGGTTGGTGATCCAAGCCTGGATCAGAGCTTGGCATAAATGAAACTGCTTTTTTTCAGCCAACCAAGTGTGGCGGGGTATTATTCTGGAGGGTCCCCTTTCAGTTCCGTGTGTTCCATGTTGTGAATTTTCCATTGAGAACACACCCCATCTGTCTCCAGGAAGCTCCTAATGGAGACAAGCAGATCTCTGGATCACTCATTCTATGGGAAGCCTCTAGGCATTTCAGTTGTGCCTTTTGCCTTTGACTCTGATCCTGGGGATTGAGCCAAGCATGCTAAACTAAGGACTCTGATACCAATTCAGGTTATGAGTTTTTAAATATACTTATTAGGAACTAGGGACATGGCTCAGCTGTTAAAGCACTTGACACACCGGTGTAACGACCAGAGTTCAACTCCCAGAATCCGCATACAGAAGCCACACCTGTAATCTTGGTGCTCCTATGGCCAGATGGGAGGTAGAAGCAGAGACTCCTTCAAAAACGTGTGAGCCAGTTAGCCTGACATACACCGCTACAAACAAGAGACACTGTCTCCAACAAGATGGAAGATGAAGACCAAAACACCAGGTTGTCCTCATATCTCCATATATGCTCTGTGGTATACACACACACACACACACACACACACACACACACACAGAGTCTCCACAACTACAAGCAAGCAAATGTTCTCCCTGTTACAGTTGTAATGTACAGATACGAAAATGAGAAACTTCTTTCAGTTCAATATATACAAAACTTTCAAAACTGTGTATTGAGGGCCGGGGAGATGGCTCAGCAGGTAACAGCACATGCTACCAAGCCTGACCATCTGAGTTCAGCTCCCAAAAACATACATGGTAGAAGAAGGGAACCAACTTCTTACAGTTGTTCTCTGACCTCCACACAGGTACCATGACATGTCCTCACTCCCATCAAAAAAAAAAAAAAAAAGACCTGTATGTTGAATGAGTCTTCCCCATTTTGGTGGCAAAGGACACAGAACCTGGGATGTCACCCAAGCAAGGCAAGCACTCTCTCTACCACTGGGCTATATCTTCATGTTTGATTTATTGTTTATCTTGAGGCTCTCTAAATTGCCCAGGTTGGCCTTGAATTTTGGGCCATCCTGCCTCTACTCTTGACGTACCTGGATTGCACCACACTGGTGCTCTGACTTTGCTAAGTCACCGGTAGCCTCAGCGACCAGCTAGGGGAGGGGAACAGGTGCCACCAAGCTTTCCCAGCAGGTTATTGCTGCCTGGTAAAGCTGCTAACTTTACGAGGCTATCCAGGGGCTAACTCCAAACAAGTTCCTGAGATAGAAGACAGAGGTGCTGTTGGGTTCAGTTTACCAAGGAAAAGTGAACCCCACCAGCTTTGGCAACAGCTTTAGGGACAGTTGACACTGTGGGAGCTGGGACAAATATTCTAGCTTTGGAGATGCCATGCAACAACAGTTTCTTCCAGTTCATTCTCCCTGGTCACGTGTACCAGAAACACTTTCCCCTGAGCCTTGTAGACCTTTAGCGGGATACCCCATCCCCTCCTCTAGTTCTCTCTTGATGTTGCATCCCCCTCCATTCAACTCCCAGCGCAGGTCCAGGTGCCCTGGAGCAGATCAGAAGCTGTTAAATAAGTGATAAAGGAGCGTAGGGTGAGAGAACCTACGTATGGGTCCATAGTACACTAGGACACGTCACTGTCTTTAAGGCCACCAGAGGAGCCAACCTTGGTGTTCTCAATGTAGTATATAGCTCTATTAGTCTGTTTGTTGGTCTGAGGCCAAGTTCTTGTGTAAGGCAGGCTAGCCTTGAACTCGCTATGTAGCCTAGGCTGACTTTGAACTCTTCATCCTGCTGCCTTCACCTCCCAAGTGTCATCGTTACAGGTATGCATCTTTCGAGTCAGTTCTGCCACTTTTGAGTCATGAGATGGTGGCTGGTTCCTACAACCCTCTGAACTTTGGATGCAAACAATGACAGCCCCACAGTCTCCTTCCCTGCAGGAGTAAAGGATGGGAAAATGTCTAGCTGTTACCTGGTCACACTTCGGAAAGTGGGTCATAGATGGGACATCAAGCTGTTGGGGACCTGTTTTGTGACATGACACAACCAAACAACCTTGGGGACTGAGGATTGGACAGTTGCTCTGAGCTCATGAAGGTCCTGTCTGGGTGACTATCCTTGTGGGAGATGTGCTCTGATTGGGTACAGTCTCCTTGGAGACAGCAGGTACCTGTTCATTCCTACATCCCAGATTATCCCCATCCCCCATCCCCAGAGCAATTGCTAGAACATCTATGGGACATATCAAACACCACAGGTCTGGGATACCTCTTCTGCTGCTGCCTGCCTACCTCAGTGACTGGCAATGCTTTCCTTCCTCCCTCCATCCCTCCTGATCTCTCCTCTACCCTTCTTCCTTCCTTCAGGACAGAATCTTCCTGGGCACCCCAGCTTTCTCTCTTTCTCACTTCCTGAATCCTATTCATCAGTAAACCCTGTCCACCCTGTCCCCCCAAAAATCAAATGGGAATTCAGGTGTAGCATAACAAGGCTACATAACAAGATCCCGTCTCAAACAAAAACAGTCCCTCTCACATACACACAAAGATTAAGCAGAACTCGGTGGTGATGCTATATTTGATCAACCTTATCTCTAGACGGGGAACCTCACCTACTTACCCTGATCTCTCTTGAATCCGGCCTCTTCTCTACCCTCTGCTTTCCTGACTGGATTATTTCCAGGGCCCTCCCTCTGGTTTCCTGCTTTTGGCTCAGCCACTTGTCCCTACAGTCTCTTTCCTAGAACAGCAATGAAAACCTATTGGAAGCCTGACCCTGACTACACACCCATCACACTGCTCTGCCTCCCCCCGCCCCCCCCCAGCATTAAGGAAAAAGCAGGAGACACCACACAGCCCTCAAAATCATTGGCAGCTTCCCGACTTGACTCGTGTGATCTTCTAGCCTCAGCCTGCCTTAGGACCCTGGCCTGGGGCCTGGCTACCTTCAGCTGTTCCTTCTTCACTAGTCTCTGAACCCTCACTGTCGGCGTGCAGGTTTAGCTGAGATTATACTGTCTCATCAAAGTTCCTCTAGACTTCCTAATCAGAACCGTGAGCCACTGCAGGCCTCGCCTTAACCCTGCATCTGTCCCTTACCCATTCTAGTCTCTCCACAGCCCTTACAGCCTTCTCTCATTGAGACAAGTGAGTCGTGTTTCAGTCACGACTTTCCTACCTTCTCCTACTACAGTAGGTGTTCCCTGAGGACAGGTTGGCTAAAGGACAGCTTTTGTTGACCATGATGCACCTCACTGCCTAGAGTTTGCAGTCTGTCCACCTCAGTCAAATGACTTTGGCCCTTCTCTCAAGGAAAAGCACCCAGGCAGGACTTCCAGAGCTCAGCTTCACCTTTCTACCTGCCTGCCCATTGCTTCTGGGCACTTAGCCCAGAAAGCACATACTCTCTATACACTGAACAAAAACACACGCGTGAATGAATTAATGTGCTCTCCCGGGTCCCAGCTTCCATAGCTGAACACCAAGACAATGCCATACTGTTTCTGTGGCACTAAGGCACCATCCTAACAACCAAAGGGGCCTCGAGCCTAAGGTACTAAAGTATAAATGACAGAGAGGACAGAGTCAGTTGTGGTCATTTCCTGGATTCCTTCAGGCAGGGTGGAGGGTGGCTCCTTCCGGCTCCCCCTTCCATTCCTGGTCTGAAGAGCACCAGCTGGGAGGCAGCCCAGGCCCACAGCCCCGCCTGCCGTCATCCACTTGGTTTCCACAGCAACAGCAGCTTCCTTAATACTGCGATTAAACAGCTGGATGGAGCCGATAAGGTGGAAGGTCCGGCACTCAGAATGGACCACAGGGCAGATGCCCCCTTAATGGGCACTGAGGCTGAGATCCCTGTAGACACAAGCCAGTGGCAGGGGGAGAGACATGAGGACTCCAGTGTTCTCTGCCCCACTTCTAGCAGCAATCTCCCAGGCCTTAGGCTGCTGACAGGCTCTGTCTAAAGAAGATTCATTACTTCCTCAATCCCGTATGGTGGTGGTGGTGGTGGGGGGGCATCTGTGCTAGACAGCTCCTGAGGTCACTGGGAAGGGACCGATTGGCAAGTTCATATATCTCAGCAGAAATTGGAGAGAAGGGAAGCAGGCACTTTCTAATTTCCCTCCATCCTCTAAGACAAAAACAGGAAGCCCGAGAGGCTACAGAGGGCTACGCTGGACCAGCTTATAGCTTGAAGGCTGAACACACCTCTCCCTCCTGTATAAGACCTGGCATCCCAGAAGGACTTTGGTTGTTGAGTGCTGCTGTGTGCCAGGACTTCTGGGATCCACGGATAATGTGGAACTCATGCTCTGACAATGCAACCCAAGTTCTAGGCCCTGTTCTTGGGTTCGATTCTGCCTCCCTAGTGCCCTGTCAGCGCCACTATGACATCAATGAACTCAAATCCCCAGCCGTTCTTGACCCAAGCTGCCTGCCCTCCCCTCCTGCAGTTTATCCACGCACCTGAGACCAATACCAGGCTCCAGCTGAGGTCTGGGAGCAAACTGGATTAGGAACAGGAATGTCTGGTTTGGAAGAGAAATTTAATCTAGGCTTGAGAACCCATTCCCACCCACACCCTACCCCACAGCACATCTCCCCAGACCAATTGCAGAAATAATAGTTTTAGGTGGGCCAGAGGAGAGCACAGCAGGGTGTCCTGACCCTGAGGTAACTATGGGGGGAGGGTGCAAAGGCACAGACTTTCAGCCCTTGCCTCTAAATTAGGCCATTTGTACTCCAAAGCCTTTTGGTTTGCTATTGTTTTAAGATGTATTTTTATAATTTTTTTTTCCAGTCAGGTTCCCTCTGTGTAGTTCTGGCCATCCTGGAACTCACTCTGTAGACCAGACTGGCCTCAGAGATTGGCCTGCCTCTACCTCCCAAGTGCTGTTATTTAAGGCATGTAACACCATCGCCTGGCCTTATCATTATAATTTTTAATTATGTATGGGTGTGTCTGTGTATACATCAGTGCATGAGACTGCAGGTACCCAAGAAGGCCAGAAGTTGGATTCTCTGGAGCTAGAGTTACAGGTGGTCATGAACTACCTAATGTGGGCTCTGACAATTGAACCCCAGTCCTTTGGAAAAGCAAGAAGCATTCGTAACCACCGGAGCATCTCTCTAGTCCCTGTTTGTTTTGTGAGATGGGTCTTACATAGACCAGGCTGGCCTCAAAGTATATATGTACCTGAGAAAGACCTTGAATTCCTGATCCTCCCACTTCTGCAAGCCAAGTACCAGGATTTATAGCTGTGGTGTTTGCAATCAAACACCAGCTTTATGCATGCTCGGCTAGCATTCCTCTAACTGAGCTGCATCTTTAGCCCTTTGTTTGTTTTGAAACAAGATCTTACTATCCATGGCCAAGGATAGCCCCAGATTCACGGCAATCTTTCGGCTTCAGCTTTCTGAACACTGGGATTGCAGAAGTGACTACAAGACCACTTGGGGGAGCAGGGTGAGGAAGGAAGCCAGTCGGTTTCACAAAGTTTCCTCTCCTAGATTACATCCCTGACTTACTTCCTTTCCTAAGTTTCTCCCTTTAGCTCAGACCCAGGGAACAGGAGGAGAAAGTCTAGGACCACAAGGGATCAAGTCTCCCACCCAGAAGACAAGAACTCAGAGATCAAATCTAATAAGCCTGAGGTTCAATTTCTCCAGCTTTAATGAAAAGAGTTTTCCAGGTCCCTGGCCTGGCAGGGAAGATTAGGTCCCTGGAAGGAGATGGTATCTGGCAGGCTTATAAGAGGGCATCTTCCACCCATCTGTCTATTCAGCAGCCATTCAGATCCCAGCTTCTGTGCATGTCATTGTCTTCATTTGGGAGCCCAAATACACCGAAACTCTCTACACACTCCCTTCACCCCAGTGAGGTGTGTCTAACGTGTCTCAAAACAAACAGTGAACCTCCGGGGCATGAGGTAGCATATCAGAACAGAGATAAACCCCAACCTCCTCTACCCTTGGTCTCTTGCATCTGAACTCTCTCTCCAATTTTTTGATGTGTTTATTTGTTTTGTTTTTGTTTTTTTTCCAGAAAGGTTTCTCTGTGTAACTCTGGCTGACCTGGAACCCGCTCTGTAGATCAGGCTGGCCTTGAATTCGCCGAGATCCATCTGCCTCTGCCTCCAGAGTGCTAGGATTAAAGGTCTGGGCTACCACTGCCAGATTTTGTTTTTGAGATGGGATCTCATGTAACCCAGGTTGATCTCAAATTTCTACATAGCTAGGGGCTATCCTGTCCTGATTCCCCTGCCTCTACCTCCCAAGTATGGTATCACAAGCATGTGCTACCATGTCCTGTTTGTTGTTTGAAACAGAGTCTTCCTCTGGTCTTCTTCTTTTGGAACTTATTTCCACACAAATTTAAGGTATACTCTGAGATGTTGATAACATGCCCAAAGAGATGGGGACAGGGAGCATAAAGGAGACATGTCATGGCGCCTAGCATATGGTGTGTGTGAACATACAGGTGTAGGTGTGTCTACAGGATCACAGGTCCCCGGATTCCTGTCCTTAGGGGGAATGGAGCTGAATCTGTAGCAGCCATTAGTTTCCTGCTCCCCAGAAAACCAGAGCCTCTGTCCCAGCAGCCTGCCAGTCCTTTTCTCACAGGACCAGGGCTTTAACAAGCATTCTGACCCCATTCCTTGCGGTCTTCCCACCAGCCAATAGGATTATCCAGGTCTGCCAACAGAGCTTCTTGCTTCTTAACTTAATTTCACGTTCTCTATTTCATTCGATCTCCATAAAAATCTTGCAAGGTAAGCAGCAGGTGGCTCATTTCCTCACCTCACAGGTGAAGAAAGAAAGGCCATCAGAAGGTAGGGAAAGTCTAGGTAAACAAGTGGACTGGTCCTCCCTTCCTTTTTCTTCTCTGTTCAGGTTTTCCCTAGCTACTCTCAGTTACTTCTCACCACAGCTCCTAAGGTTCAGAGTATAGCTGAATTATATGATACAAATGAGATGCAAAGTAGCATACAAAGAAAAAAAAAGGAGTAGCCCAGAAAGTCGGCCTTTTGAGTAACGGAGTTCTAGCTTAGGCTCCAGCTTCCTAGCCGGAGACCCTTTCACATCTTAGCTCTGCAATGCCCCCCACGGTTGAACTCTGAGGAGCTTCCTGCTTTCTCATACCCCAAGATGAAGCCACAGGCAAGTGCAGCCAGGAATGGTCTCCAGAAGCCAAGCTCTCCTGGAAGATGGAGGACATTTTCAGTCTGGGATGGACAGAGGAGTAGCCAGTTCCCTGTCATCGAAGACATCTAAGAAGAGAGACAACCCCCGCCCCAAAGGGTCACAGTAGAGATGAGATCTAACCCACATGACCTCATGCACAGTATTATGTTCCAGGGCCAGGGTGCCTGAGGCTCAGAAGTGCAGCCAGGCAATGGGAAGGTTGGCACTACAACGCAGGCATCTTGCCTGTTAGCCCTGCATTCTGGAACAACACGGTGATCTTACCACCAGCCAGGTGTCCATTTCTCCCCAAGTCTCTACCTTGAAAAGTTGGGTTAGCTAAGCCCCTGTGTCACATATCTCTGAGCTTGGGACAGGAGGGAATCCTGAGGTTTCTGTCTCCAGCCCCTGGGGAGCAAGGCCTTGAGAAGTTCAAATTACGGTTTCATTGTCTCCTAGGGACCAGGAAGGTTGCACCTGAAGCTTGACACACCCTCCCTCCTGACTGTCAACCATTTTTGCCTAGTCACTGTGATCATTACCATGCTCTAGTCACAGCTGCCAAGCCCAAGTGAGCAGAGAAAGGAGGTGCGCCGAGAAGCCAGGGTACCCCCTCTGGACCTTAGAGAAGAGTGGCCGCTCCACTCTAGTTGATGGGGGCGTGCCTCAAGCTTTGAGCTAAAACCAGTTAGTGACCCAAAGAAAAGGGGTGGTCTCCAGAGGCGCTTTTTATTTTTTTTGTTTGGAGATAAAGTGTCATGTGTCTCAGGCTGACCTTGGCACTTGTCCTGTAGCCAAGGATAACCTTGAATTTCAGGTTCTACTTCCAGCTCCCGAATACTGGATGACAGACTGCACAGCCACATCCAGCTTCTTGACATTGGGAGGAAGGGAAGGAGGGAGGGAGGAGGACTTAGGACCTTTCACTTCTCTCAAGTCCATGTTACACTTTGTGCCCAGCCCAGTCCGAGATACCTTAAATGACAACACTAGAGTACGGCTCTTGACTTTTTACACACATATCTGTTCACACACAGGCACACAGCACACGTCTGTGCAAAACAGCTCACCTTCAGCCCTGCACACGCATACCTGCACACGCCAGATGCAGATACACAAATACTCACAATGGGAGAAACACACACTGGGATTCTGAGTCTCGATTTGAAACCAGCCTCGGGTGGGCAGCCCCTGGGTAATCAGAAAGTAGCCCCCTATGAAGTCGGCCTGTGAAGCTGAGATTGTATCCTCAGTTGCCCTGCCTGGTAGAGGAGTGCTGAAGCTGCACACACTTCCGACACTTGAGCTGACTGATACAAGGATTTGATGAGAGCCACAGAAAGTTACCTTGAGCCCGTGTGTGTGTGTGTGTGTGTGTGTGTGTGTGTGTGTGTGTGTGTGCACACGCTCGTCCAAGTGCGTCCATGGTACTGAGTTTTGAGCCCAGAGTCTCCTGCATGCCAGGCAAGTGCCACGCCCCTGAGCTATAACCCCAGTACAAAAGACCTGCTTTCACTTACTTTATTATTATCTGGTTTCATGGAATTGGGTGCTTTGGAGCAAGTCCCTTCCTCTCTGGACCCCCATTTCCCCTATCTATCAATGGAAAGGTTTGGGCTAGGAGACTTCAGACCCTTCTCTCTCTCTCTCTCTCTCTCATGTCCTGAGTGTACATAGGGCCTCCTCACAGACCTGCAGATCTTGCCCACAGAAACAGTAGCCTCCCAAAACAGGGCCTGGCAGATCTAGCTATACCAAGTCCTGACGGAGCAGGGCTCTGAATGCCCTAGGGTATAGGGAAGGAAGACTGGATGAGCAACGAAACCACAGTTAGTGGGTCGGGTCGGGTGCTGGCAGGTGGGGGTGGGGGTATTATTCATTAGAGTTGCAGGCAAAATGCAAAATGTTCCTTCTGTACCCTGGGATCAACCAGACAGAGAGACCAAGAGGTAAGTGCGCGTGCTTCTCTGTTCTTGGCGTCCTGCAACTACAGATTCTAGGAGCCTCCTTTCTGCCTAGCTTCTCCACGTGGTAGGTCAAGACACGGCAGCGGCATCGTGGCTATACCCCTTCTGCCCCCATTCTTCCTCCTTTGGAGCCTAGACCCTCCCAGGTCTGACTATGCACCCTCGCCATCCCAGGGTATCAGCTGCTGCTGCGGCACTCCCGTGGTGCCTCCTCCGGAAGGCTGTATTGGGGCGGGAGACCAGACTTCCCATGGTTGACACCTACTTCCTCCGTGGCATGGATCTCAAGAGACGCTTCTTACCCAGAACTTGGAACCCCGCTCCCCGGAGCCGCACAGGCGGTCCATGTAGCTCTTGTACACCGCAGGACTAGGGATCTCAGTTCAGCTCAGCTCCAGCAGAACTGCCCCGGAACCGCCTCTGACTTCCAGCTCCATCCGCACTCCTCCCCGCCCCGCCCTCAGGCACTCTGGGTCAAGTTCTCCCCGTCCCAGCGATTGCGATTGCGACACAGCCTCAGTAAAACTGCTGGTACCTAAAGGGACTGTAAGAAAGGGACTGTAGACTAAGAAGGGGTAGTTTGATTGTTCTAGTCCCCGAGCTTCTAGACACCGAAGCTGATGGACCTAGGAATGAGTCTCACTGTAAAAGAAATCCTTTATAAAGGTAGGGTCATTTCTGGCTTTATAAATAAAAACAAGATCATCGTCTATAGTATGTGAAGTACTTGTGAACCCATTCTCTCTCTTCATATGTTACCAGAGAACTGACACCAATACATTTATGTGATGTGTCTATGTGCATGCATAAAACAGGAGAGTGGGGCATGAAGTGGGTCCCAGCACCAAATAGATGGGTGTGTGACTTCCCTGTGGTCCCCTTAAGTTGCTGCCTTCTCAGGTTCTGTGGCTCCCGAATCTTGCCCAGGGCACTTCTCTTCCCCACTTTTGCACTGGTGAAGTATGGAATCCTTCACACTGAGTTTTCAAAGGATTCGACAGAAAACTATATAACGCATATGTATCGCATGTAGATATCTAACCTATGTTAATTCCCACGAGGCCCCAGGAAGATCCCTCACTAACACCTTTATCCTTTGTTGTTTCTGTTGTGTTTTTTGTTTGTTTGTTTGCTTAAGACAGGGTTTCTCTGTGTAGCCTTGGCTACCCTGGAACTTGCTCTGTAGACCAAGCTGGCCTTGAACTCAAGAGACCTGACTTCCTGTGACTCCCAAGTGCTTGGATTAAAGGGGTGCACCACCACCGCCCGGCTAGCACCCTTGTCTCAAGGCTGAGCCTCCACTTTGTCATTCTATAAAATGGCCTTCCCAGCTTGGCTGTATTGGGTTCCCCTCCATCTCTCTCTTCCCTAATAAGATCCCATCTCACCACCCCTCTCTGGAGTGAGCAGAAATCCTCTTGGTCTAATTTATCCCTGTCTCTACCTGCAAACTCTTGCGGTTGTGTGTGTGTGTGTGTGTGTGTGTGTGTGTGTGTGTGTGTGTGTGTATGGTTGGTTGGTTGGTTGGCAATTGTTTCCCAGTCGGGACAGGGTATTTCTAGCCTCCTAGGTTCAGTGTAGGCATTGAAGGGATCTAGTAGGACAGTGCAGACCATCCCCTGCCCCTCTGGGCAGGCAGGAAGTACTGGAAGCCAGAATAGGGATGAGCTGGTAGCGTGGGGCGGGGCAGTTAGCCTCAGGATCTGTGTGAATTCTCTGCCCTCTGCTCCTTTCTCCTCCTCTTCCCCATCCTGTCTTCCTCCAGTCTCTGCACAGAAGACTTCATGGGGCTTTCCTATCTTGTCAGCCTTTGGTCTGAAGACTCTGGAAGGTCCTCAAGGCAGCCACCACTGTGCCACGCCCACCTCCCCTCCACGCCTCAGGTAGTAACTATAGTGCCCTATGTAACCCTGACAGACTCCGCATGTCTCTGGGACCAGTTTCACAGACAGAGTGAACAGAGGACCCCGAAGCCCTTTTCCTACCCTGTGGTCTAAGATCAAAGCATCTGGGAACCAACCTCTGAGCCTTGCGCTAACCTCGAACATGACTTTCCCAGCACCCCTGCCTGGCATCTTACTACTGGCTTTCTCTCAGAGTCGGGCCTGTGGATAAACCCTACCGTGTGATTCTAAGCTTGAGGAGACTAAGGGACCCTCCTCTGGAACCCTTTAGGAAGATGAGCCTCCCCCAACATCAGTGGACCTTTCTCGTTCTCTGGGACCTTCCAGCTCGAGGTCAGCATGGAGTTCTCTGGTTAGGTTTCCAATTTGAGAGCAGGAATTTGGGTTCTGCGCTGGAGCAAAACACCATCCTCCGTGACGTCAGTCTTTCCATCCTTTCTGCCTTCCCTTCCTTTCTCTCACCCATACAGGGCGAGAGGCTCCAAAGTCATGATGCATTCCCTGGTGATCCTTGCCTTCCCCCACCTCTGGAAATGCTGGGGGTGCATTCCTCTCAGCCTCATACGAAATGTGGTCTTTTCTCCTATGGTCCTTGAAGAACAAGCATAGTATATTGGGATTGGTCTTGTGTGTTGTGTATTCAGGTGCTGAGTTCTGTACCCCAAGTTCAAAGATGGGCATCGTAATGACCAGTGTGCTGTAAAGAATGCTCCCCAATTGTCTCTGATTGGTTAATAAAAACCTATGACTGGCAGAGGAGATAGAAAGGTGGAACCTGTGGTCGAGGGAAGGGTCTCAGGAAGGGACCACAGGGAAGGAAGAAAGAAGAGGGAGAAGGAGGTTGAGTGAGGCAGGATGGACCATGGTCAAGAGAAGCTTGCCCTGAGGACAGACAGCTATAACAGAAGGAGCCCAAGGTGGGACAGATCGACCAGTTACTCAGGGCACATGGCTGGGAAATAGCATAGAGGTTAAAATATACAGTGTTCTGCCCCATTCTAGTCCCAGCAGCTTGTTAATAAAATCACCAGGTCTCTGTGTCATTTACTTGGGAGCTAAATGGGCTAACTGGAAACTCCCTGCAGCTATCTGGAAGCAAAAAGGGGGTGTAGAGTGCCCCTCCATAAACTTTCTACTATAATAGTGTTTGTAGGACATTGTTGTTTTGATTGCTTGTCTCACCCAAGCAAAATAACTCAGGCCTTGGGACCTCCCACAGTTTGCCCACGCCCTCAGAGCTCCATCTGGCACAGGTACCAAGAGCCTTCTCCTGAATGCAGCTTCCATACATGGCTACTCCAGGCAGCTCCCTGGACTGAATGGATTTCCTGTACCATTGGCTATTGTACCCCTACCCCTAGCCCACCTCCCAAGTTGCCCAGCAGACCCTTTCCTAACTCCCCTGACCCTCTGCATCCACCAAACTCTGTTAATCCTTCTAGATATCTGTCAGTACTGGGCATGGTAGTGCATAACTGTAATCTCAGCATTTGGGACATGGAGGTAAAAGATCACGAGTTCAAGGCCAGCCTCAGCTACCCAGTGAGTGTGAGACTAGTCTAAGCTGTATGAGACCCTGTCTAAATCAACAAGAAGTCTCTTCCCTATATCACAATCGCTGCCTCCCCAGAGGTCTGTGAACACTGAGTATCGAGACTAAATCTTTTTTAATCATAGTATTCTTC
Source organism: Tokudaia tokunoshimensis (assembly GCA_036184795.1). NCBI lineage: Eukaryota > Metazoa > Chordata > Mammalia > Rodentia > Muridae > Tokudaia > Tokudaia tokunoshimensis. The sequence continues at coordinate 27,412,675 of BTHU01000010.1, read as the reverse complement.
AGCACCCAGGGTAGTGCTTGACTGAGTCCTCAGGGAGTGTTTGTTGACTGACTAACCAGTTACTCTCATGAAAGAAGAAAGACCAATTTCTGGTGCATTCCTTCAGTTCTAATGGTTCCGTGGAAAAGATGGTAAAAGCAGGAAGAGCATTTCAGGCAGTAGGCAGATGGGCAAGACCACAACTGGATTTGAAATTCAAGAGAATTTGTCAGGCTGTTTTCTTTGGGCAGCAGCTCATGGTCTGACTTTAACACCCACACTAGGATCTAGAGAGGTCCTGTAGGAGAAAGAACAGATGTGGAGCCTGGGCCCTGATTAATGGGGGGTAGGGTGGGAGGGGGAGTTCTGACTAATTGGGAAGGAAGAGTATCCGGCTATTGGTTGGATTCTTGAGGGAGTTTATATAAAGCCATTAGTTTTTGTAAAAATCTCTTGCTCCTTAAGGTGTTTTTCTGCAGTTTTGGGGAGGGAAATCGAGAGGAATAATTTAAAAATTTTAAAGCTAATAGCTTGAGTGAATTGTTCTTGAGCAGCTAATCCCCTACCTTTTTGTTTATGTATTTGATTTTTGGTAATAAGTAGGCTTGTTTGGTTATGGCTTGGTCTTGGCGATTGTAGAGAATGCCATGAGATAGGTGAATTTTCCAAAATTGTTAAAAAGAGAGAAGTTTTAGCTATATAAGCGGGACCCTTGTTTGCTTTTGTTTCGGGACGCCCATTACAGAGAGGGAATTAACAAATGTCTACAGATAGCTTGAGCAGACTCATGTGTTTGAGAGGTAGCCAGGACAATGCCTGAAAAAGCATCAACGCTAGTGTGGACAATTTTTTTTTCAATGAACAGAGACATTTATATGAATTACACCCGTTTGCCAAAGATCATTAGGTAGAAGATCCTAGGAATTGCCTGCTCTAGGTTAGGGGATGGAGGAGCCCAACGATTGATAGGAGGCTTTGGATAGAGCTAAATGCTGATAACAAGAAGTCTGATGTATGAGCCAAGGTGACTAAAGAAACTCCATTTCTAGGTGTCCATCTTGGTACCCACTAGATGTTTGCCTCTGTTCCCTGGAGGAGAAGTCCAGTAGTCCTCACTCAGTGACTCAGGCCCAGAAATGTACAGCTGTGACCAACTACTTGTTATGACATAACTAACTGCTTTTTGGCTTCTGTAACTTGTTTACAAGGACACAAGGTTTACTGTGGGTCGCTTTGGCCACTTAACAGAGCAGACCATTTTTGCTTGCTTGTGTAGATATTAAAGGTCTTGTAGTTTTTGCCTTTAAAAATACTTCCCTGCTGAGCGGTGGTATGCATACCTTTAATCTTAGCACTCAAGAGGCAGATGCTGGCAGATCTCTGAGTTCAAGACCAGCCTGGTCTACAGAGCACGTTCCAGGACAGCCAAGGATATATAAAAAGAAATCTTGTCTCACAAAAAAACAACATAAATAAATAAATTTTAAAAATAGCTGGATGGTGGTGGCACATGCTTTTAATCCCAGCACTTGGGAGGTAGAAGCAGGTGGATCCCTGTGGGCGGATCTCCGTGAGTTTGAGGACAGCCTGGTCAACAGAATGGGCTCCAAAGCTACACACAAAGAAACCCTGTCTTGAAAAACTAAACCAAAAAACAAAACAATACAATACAAAACAAAACAAAAAAAACCAACCAACCAAAACAAACCCCCAAAACCAGATGAACAAAACAACCAAAAACCTTTCCTTCATGACATGCTTGAGATTTGGCTTTAAGGCTGCCATCCTGCTAGCAACTAATCAATAGCTCCTTTAATTATATTGGATTAAGGCTATGGTCTTTTCCGAGGGGTCACAACCTCCATAACATCCAGAAGTGAGAGTGGATGGCTTGAGCCACGTAGTGAGAATCCGGCCATAGATGGAAAGACTGAGCAGGGATTGGAAGGCAGAAAGGGCAGGAAAAGTTCTTCCCATGGGGTGGGGCGGGGCTGTTCTAGGAGGGTAACAAAAGAGTCATGTTCCAGCATCATCACACCACGGGATGGCTCCATCTGAGAAATGATCAATGCATCAGAAATAGGACGTGTTCTTGTGGTAGAACAGGCTTGTAAGGGATGTAATATAAATTCCACAGAGTCTTCATAGGAGGGAGGTGAAGTGATATTTGTGTACCTCCTCACCCCCCAAAAATCAGTAAACGCTATTTTCCATTCTTCTGGGGTCTGCTAGAGAAAGTTGAATTTGTCTTGAGTTATAGAAGGATAAAGAATATCAGAGTTAGGGTTGGAAAGATGGCTCAGTAGTTAAGAGCACCGACTGCTCTTCAGAGGTCCCGAGTTCAATTCCCAGCAACTACATGGTGGCTTACAACCATCTGTAATGGGATTCAATGCTCTCTTCTGGTGTGTCTGAAGACAGCTACAGTGTACTCACATACATTAAATAAATATAAATAAATAAATAAACAATAAATAAATAAATAGTAAGAAAGAGAAAGAGAATATCAGGGTCTTGTCCAGTGAATTAGGAGCTTCTGGTTCTGCCTCATTGAGTAAGAATGACATTTTTTTCTTGAGCAAACATTTTTTAAGTAAAAAACCGTTTTGATTAGGTGTATGGGGAAGAAACAACTGTTTTTAAAATGCCGATATGGGAAGTTGGATCTAAGTGCCTGTGAAAAGTTGTGTTTGATTCAGAGCTGGAATGTCTAATTGTGATTGCTGCAATGCAAGGAGTTAGCTTGTGGGGTGAGTGTAAGTCAGTGTCTCCTTTAGGAGAATAAAGAAAGAGAGGAGGCCATATTGGGAAGTCCCAAGTTAAACAGAAAACCATTAATAGTGCCTGAGAACCGTTGAGGAGAACTTAGCATTGGCTTTCTTAGAACAGACCATTGTAATCAGTAAAGTTTAAAAGAAGGCAGAAAGGGCGGCGAAAGTCCTGCCCACTGGGTAGGGGCTGCTCGGAATGAATGACAGTGTGCCCACAAGAGCGTGTGGAATGTTTGCTCTAACAGGGTATATTGCCTTGTTAACCCACCATTGGCAGAAGGTGGAGCTATCGGTCATACTTGAGGGAGACTATCCCATTGAAAACAAGACATAGATGCTTCATTATAAAGATTGGGTATGGAAAAAGCAAATCTTTAGCATCAGGGTGTAAAGGGACAGTAAAAAAACCTTAAAACCAATAATAATGCTTATTACCAATAATAATTATTATATTATAATTATTGTATACTATGTAACATAGTATTATATATTACCTAATATAAAATATTATATATTACATTATATAAAAATATAGTTATTATTATTATTATATGGGGCTGAGGTGTAGTGTCACATGCCTTTAATCCCAGTGCAGAAGAGGCAGAGACAGGTAGATCTCTGAGTTTAAGGCCAGCCTAGTCTACAAAGGTAATTCCAGGACAGCCAGGGCTACACCGAGAAATCCGGTCTTGAAAACAATCATCACCACCACCACCACCACCACCACCACCACCATCATCATCATCATCATCCCATTGTAGTTTGAGGAATCACGGTAGGGGAGGGAACTCCTGGCTGCAGCTCCAGAGGGATGGCAGTGGACGTTAACAGCACAGAGATCCCATAAAAGCCTCCATTTACCAGATTTCTGGGAAATACAGGAGATAGGAGTAATTCAGGTCCTAAAAGATGGTTCTGTATAGTCAGCCTCAAGTGTTCTTGATTTAGCTGATATAAATATTTAGGTCTTTCTCCTTCAGTGGGTCACTGACTTACGCAAACTGGGGGGACTTTTTTTTTTAAAGAATTATTTATTTTGTATATGTGAGTACACTGTAGCAGACACACCAGAAGAGTGCAGCATCAGATCCCATTACAGATGGTTGTGAGCCACCATGTGGTTGCTGGGAATTGAACTCAGGACCTCCGGAAGAGCAGTCAGTGCTCTTAACCACTGAGTCATCTCCCCAGCTCCTGGGAGGACCTTTTATCCAAGAAAGTTTAAATAGGTGTTTTTTAGTGACCTTTAGGAAAAAGAATGTTCAGGTATAGAGCTATTTCAACCCCAGTGAGACAGGAGGTCTTGTCCCCAAAGGGAAGAATGTTAAGGGTTGCAAGATGCACTTGCATTCTGGGAGGCAGCACATAAGCCTTCTACACCTGGTAGGGAACAACTTTTGCCACCATCCCTGTGATGTCTGCATCTGGAGACTTCAGCATAGTTAGAGAGGCAGAACTGTTTAGCTATAGTAGAAACATGAGCGCCTGTGTCGACCGTGGCAGCATGGGGGTCTGGTTGACTAAAACTGTAATACAAGGTGTATCAAGAGACGTCAGCTGAATCCAGTATGCATCTGAGGAATCAAGTCTTTGATTTTGCAGTAATCATCACGAGCTCGGGATGTTAGATAAGGTATAATAATCAATTGCTCCCATTGGGTTAATGCTGACATTTCTTGGAGCAGCTAGGAATGAACCATAGAATGAGGTTGACCTGTATAATTTGAATCAGGAACATCTGGGCAAAAACAACAACAACAAAAAACCCCAAAACAAAACAAAAAACCCCCAAAAAACAAAAAACAAACCAAACAAAACCAAAACAAAACACTCCTTGTCATCCAACTTGTTTTACCTAAAATTTAGCCAAAACATTTTGTAGGAAGGAATCCATCCCCATAAAGTCTTCATTGCCTTTTCTATTCCACCTAATTTTATATCTTTAACTAAAAAGAAATCTAATGTTGAATTATTTTTAACATCGGTGAGTAAATCTCTTATAGTCTTGGGGTCCAGAGGGAGTGCCTCAAAAGGCCTAAAGGGATAAGAGTAGCAGTAGCTATAACTGCCATGGCTCCTGGCATCCGGGAGACAGTGCAGGAGAGGGGACTCTGGGTTTCCGAACTCTGGGTGCAGGAAGGCTGGTTTATGTCTTTGATATGCTAACTGCCCTTAGTATTCATTTTCCTATTTCCGAAACTGTCACCTTCTTTATCAAATTTAGAATGATATTGATTGGCCTAGAGAAACTTCCCATTATACCTTAGATGTATTTTAGAGGTGGGTTTACCGGGCTGAGATTTATTTGTATCTGTTTGTCTGCATTGTTTTTGCAAATAGCCTTTTTAATTCCATGCAGGAGGTGGCAGGGCTGCTTCTAGAACTTGGGCTTTGTCCTCCTCGGCGCCAACATTCTGGCATGAATGCTTTAACCACATCAGCATGCTGCCTTAGTCAGAGTCACTATTCCGGTGACGAAACACCATGACCAAAACCAACGTGGGGAAGAAAGGGTTTGTTTAGCTTACACTTCCACATCACTGTTTGTCATAGAAGGAAGTCGGTATAAGAACTTAAATAGGATAGAAACCTGGAGGGCAGGAGTTGGTCCAGAGGTCACGGAAGAGTGACAAGCCGCTTACTGGCTTGTCCTAATGACTTGCTCAGTCTCCTCTCTTATAGAATCCAGGACACCAGCCCAGGGTGTGGCCCCACCCATAATGGCTGGCACTTCCCCTATCAATCACTAATTGAGAAACAGGCTTGGTCCAGCCATAAGGACACATTTTCTCAATTGAGGCTCCTTCCTCTCTGATACCTCTAGCTTGAGTCAAACTGACATAAAGCTTGCCCCGTCAAGCGAGCACTGACTGTGTCTACTATGGAATGAAGAAGTTGGTTTTTTTTTTCCGCAGTCAGAATTTGAATTTTCATAAATTAATGAAAGAGATGCGATGTGAACAGCCACTTTATTGTCTGTCGCTCTATAGCTTTTTTTTAGAGCAGGCTTATATCATGGCTCTGTAGGTTTTTGTCTGATAGTGGGAAAAGGCTCCAAAGGCGTGTTATGATCAGAGAAATTATTCCTAGCCCTTGCAGTGGCTCTACTGATCTGTTTATTAACCACAGTCTTGGCAGAGTTGCAGAGCTACAGTTTCAAAGTTTCCTTGAATCTGATTAATTGATCCTAAATAATATTCCAAGAGGGTTTCTGCCTTTGACTGTAAGCAGCAACAGGCCGGTGTGTATCCATCCATCCCTGGAACTATAAACTATATTGAGCAGTGGTAAGTATTGTTTTCATAAGGGCGAGTCAGCCAAAAGGGTATATTTCATAATATTTGCTATAACATCTATTTATTCCCTGGGGAAATGACCTTGCCCCCCACCCCATTCTCCTTAATGCTTTTTTTTTTTTAATTTTTATTTCTTAAGCAGGAAAACAAGAACCCTTCATGACTGGGAATTATCTTCTCTAATGACAGGGTATGAGGTTAAAAATTCCCGTTTGAGAAGCCTCTTCAAGACATTTTTGGAAGTCATTTTGTGGATACGGATTACCAACTGGCATAAAATTAGGCTGAGGGAATGCAAGAATTTTAGTAAGTAATGATTTCCCCAGAAGTTCCCCTTCTCTTCTGTTGTTAATACTTTACAGCTTATCTAATTTGGTTCCTAAGAATTAGGTGCTTCCATTGAACCTGTCCTATGCACAGCACAACCTTTACCAATCCGACCCTGCCCTGCCCAAGTCTCTGTCAGGATACCAGGGGCAACGCTTCTGAATAATGCTTAAAAGCTCATAAATTTCTTCTAGAGGCATCTTAGCTCTGATTCTTATGAGCAGAGTCATTAATTGCTGTGCATGAACTCAAGATTCAGGGGACAGAGAGTTCCCCAGAACGAAAGCAAAAGCTTCCCCAGACTAAATCAGGAAGGCAAGTAGGAGCCCGGTTTACTCCAGATCGATCTATCGGATCTATGGGAAAGACCCTGTGCTTGTCGCTCACTCACCAACTCAAGTGGGAGGCTGGGACTTTCCTTTCGCCTTTGCCTAGAGACTCTCCCAGCAACAGAAAGAATGCTCCCTTCTGCAAGGCTTCCAAATGTGACTAGGCCATATAAAAGACTAAAGACCTGCTCTTGGTGTCCTTTACCCAAGAGGGGGGCCTCATATTTTGGTCTCTCCTGTCCTAATCTAATTTAGACTAATCTAAAAGAAGCCTAGTCTGAAAGAGAGTAACCTAATCTACGAGAGTCTAAAAAGTAGATTGGGAACAAAGGCCATCCTCTCTATTGAACAGCATAATAAACCCAGTAATGAAGAAGAGCGAGGAGCCTTTGTCTTCATCTTCTACAGGGTTGTCATAGGGAGAAAACCGTCTTTCTGGCCCTACTGATTCAGAACAGCACACAAAGCAACAGCCAGATATTATGAGTCCCTACCCACAACTTTCTGCGGAAGAAGGAGGAACTTTCGGCTTAATAATAATTGTTGCTTTCAATGCCTGGATGCTTCCAACGTTGTCTTAGACCTGGTTACCTCATCTTCCATATACATACATTGTTCTGAGTCAGGGCCATGAACGAGTCCCAAAGGGGAAATAGGGAACATGGTACCTTGGAATGCCCAAAGTGTAGCAAGAGTGATCACAGTCTTAGAAGGTAATTCTGAACAGGTTGAGTGCACAGCCCGTGGCAGAGTGAGTACATAGCTATCAATAATCTCACAGAATATGGTTAGCTTGTTACAGATTGGGTGAAAGTTTGATTTGTATAGGGAAATTTTAAACGGCATTTCTTACAATGCCATTTCCCCAGAAGGTAGGTAAAGGGGCCGCCGTGTCACAAGGAACAGTCCCCAAAGTGCGCATGGTCCACTCTGTTTTTGAGTGTTCAGGACAAAGATATTTCTAGAAAAAAAAGGGCTGATGAGAGGGGTAACAAGGACCGTGTGGTTCCTTGGTTGTGATTCCAAATGAGATGTGCGATGCATGCGCTGTGTCTCCCCCCCCCCCCGCCCGCGTCAGGGATTTCCTGGCAAGAAAAATATGACAAGAGAAGATCACTGCAAATCCAGAGTGGGCATAACAGCAGATGCTAGAAAGAAGAGCAAAGGAGACAGGGAGACCTAGGCACAGGAAATGCTGCCTGTGGGCAGGGCAGGTTAGAGCTATCTAAAGGGACAGTGTAGAACCAGCAACTTGACCCGCCCCGCCCCCCCCCCATCTCACTGAATGGCTCCTTTACAGACCCTTGAAGTTTGGGAACACCCTTAAATTATGCTCCGGTGCATACCCTGCCTCCCACGTCTGGCTTCCCAAGCAGCAGGTCTATTTCCTCCAGACTTCAGCCCAGCTGGAGCCGCCTGGTCCCCTCCCAGTCTCAGCAAGGTTGCTCTCTGTCCCAGCCTGCTCCCCATCTAATTGGCATGCAGGCTTGGCTTGCCTACTGCCTGATCCCAGAGTTTTCAAAGTAATAATTAATAGGATCTGTGGGCCTCAGCCAAGCTCAGTCACTGGGATAGGGGTCTAAGGCTCGAAGAGTGTGATTTATAGTCCATTCCCTCCTGGAGTTTACTGGGCACCTCATTCTTTGATGCACTTTATCCTGCCCTATAGGTGGGATAAGTCAACAACTAAACTTGCTTTGAGCGTTAAGTCCCCTATCCAACATGCTACCTCTGTCTGGGATTAGTTCAGCGGCCTTAGTGGACATCGTTGGCACCAGGGGCTCACCCTCCCTTTCTACCCTGCTGTGGCTCCCCAGCGCTCAGACGGTGTATATTCTAGTCAGAGGTTCCACACGGACAAGTTATTCACTGTGAGCTGCTTCCACTTTGGGGCTACACAGTGCTTCTGTCTGTGGAAGGATCCACCAGGGTTGGTATCTTCTTCCTGGATTTATCCCTCTTCAAAAGAAACCCTGGGTGGCACCAGCTGAAAGAGCTCTGTGCTGCCACCTGGTGTCCAATTTCCTCACTACACGGCTGTCACAGAGGTGGGGCAGGTTGGCCGCTTAGCACGTGAGACCGTGTTGGGAGAGCGGATGAAGGTGAGGCTGAAACCTATTTGGAAAGTGGGCAGAGTCCCAGGTGGGAACAGGAAAGAAGGGTGGGAACAGTGGTGACTGAGGCAAGTAGGTGCCAGGGTTTCAAAGGGCAGAGCCATTCTAGGGAAGGGTGTTGCCTGGATACCTGGAGTGACTGCAGAATCTGCATTTTAGCTTGGAGTTCCTGGAAGTCACCCAGTGTCAAAGGACGCCACCACAATCCCTGTGTCTGGGATTGTGATGTTAGAGGCTAGTATCCCACCAGGGGAGAGGCTGTGGACCCCCTCTAGCCCACTGACTATGCCACACAGAGAACACAGGTATATTTCTACAAACCCAGTGTGACTGCTTCAAGAAAGGCTCCCCACGCCTCCTTTCAAATTCTTTTCATTTTGTAAGCAGGGATCTTCCCATTGCTTCCCGTTCCCTCCTCAACGGAGAACAGACTGAGGTGGTGGTGGGCTGCAGAAGGTCAGCCCTAGAGTCAAATCCTAACTCGGCCAAATTCTGGCTCAGACAAGTATCTTAACCTCTGTGAACCCGCTGCTGCACAGAAAAAAAAAAAAAAAGAAACGCTAGCCGGGTGCTTCCCTGGCTTCAGCACTTGGAGGAGCGAGAGACTGCGTGTGAGCCTCAGGTTTGTTTTTAGCACCAGCTCAGATCACTCCTTTTTCCCAGCTCCCCACCCCCAGACAGGCCTTTTCCTGGAGCCTTGGGGGTGGAGGAAACAGAAGCAGCCGAGGTGGAGGCCTGGTGCTCTTGACACAGTTTCTTCTTTGAACCCCAGGAAGAAGACTGAATGAAGGCGATGCACGGGGGGTGGGGGTGGGGGTGGGGGTGGGGGTAGGGGTGGGGAGAGAGAGAGAGAGAGAGAGAGAGAGAGAGAGAGAAAGAGAGAGAGAGAGGTGTGCTCTCGCTTCCAAAGGCACACCCCACTACCCTTGTCTCAGAAGCCTCTGTGTTGGAGGCCCTAACCAAAGACCCACTCTCTCCCCAAGCCCACTTCCCCACAATCACCGTGCACTGTTCAGACTCAGCGGCGGCCCCTTCTCTCTACTTTCAAACCTGCGCAACGAGACATGCCAGGTTCTTTCCATCACCGATGATGCTATTGTTTTGTTGGTGGGTTTTTGTTTGGTTGGTTTTGACAGGGAGTGTCTCATAGCCCAGGCTGGTCTCCAACTCACTGTGCAGTAGAAGATGACCTCCAAATCCTAATCCCCCTGCTTGCATCTCTCAAGGGCTGAGATTACAGAGATAAGCATCACTGAGCCTGGCAACAAAGACTTTACAATGTTGGAAGAGTTAACCACAGCACCCCTCTCCCCCAAATATCCACCTTCATTCTGCTATTAATATGTCCAAAGTACCATCCAGATGTCCCTATGTAGGTATTGTTTCCTGCCAGAGAAGTCCCTAAGATGGTGTAGGATGGGGAACGGCAGAAGGGTCTTTGCCTTCTCCCTGGGTGGATCATAGTAGCTCCCTGTCGAGCAACCCTAAGGCATATTCAGTGTGGCCCTCATCAAGCGGATTGTAGAAAGAATTAGGCATGCTATGCATTACCTCAAGTGACACCACAATATCACTGCACTGCTGTGTCTTTACAGAGGCAGGGATGGTAATGAGGAAAGTCTGGGTGAAGGAGAGGGCTCAGCCTTCCGCTTCACCTTGACACAGAATCTTCTAACCACTAGATCTGGGAGATCCCCCCTTCTCAAACCTCCCACCCAGAAGGGACAGACAGCTACAGAATTTTGCAAAAATATAAAAGCTTAAGCTCTAGATCCAGGTGGCAAAACTCTAGGAATTTTGTACAGCTTCCCTTAAAAAAGAAAGAAAGCAAAGAAAGAAAAGCCAGCTTGTACAAGCACCCCCTTTCTCCAGCTGAGAGGGCTAGAGGGATCAGAGCTGGGCACCATCAAACACCCCAGGGAGATCAAACCAGGTGTTTGCTTCCACGAGTGGTATCATTTCTGCCCCGAAGAGCAATCAGAAAAGCTCTCTCAGCTTAGGAAATAGGCCAGAGGATGGACGCCTGCAAGTCCAGCTCCCAGCAACCAGCAACCTGGCACTGCGGGCTCCCAACTGCCTGTGCGTGCGGATGGGGGCTGTGAGTGAGGGATATCACTGAGGTTTCAGGAAACCAGTTCAGGGGTGGGAAAGCAGCTCAGTGGTAGAGTACTGCCACACACACACACACACACACACACACACACACTCACACACATACTCATGCACACACACAACACACTCATGCACACACATGCACCCATGCACACTCACACACACACTCACGCACACACACTCACACACACACACTCACATACATACTCATGCACACACACATACATACTCATGAACACACATGCACTCATGCACACTCACACATGCACTCATGCACACACACACAGACACACACTCACACACACACACACTCACACACATACTCATGCACACACACACAGACACACACTCACACACACACACTCACACACATACTCATGCACACACACACACACACACCTGGCTTGAAAGGGGACTAGAAATGGCACAGGACAGATGCTTGCAATGGCTGCTGGGTGAACAGGCAGGCTGAATCTTCGGTTACTCCTTTTGGCATGAGGACTTCAACCAAGAGACTATTGTCAGCCATGGCACCAGAAAGGTGGCTCTAGGTCAGGTGGCTCTCTGGACTCCTGGCCCCCCTGCATTTCCCCCCCTCTTCCCTCTCCTCTGGCTCCCTCCCACTGGGCAAGCAGCAGCAGACCATGTAAGCACCTTGATTGTATCATTTATCACCCCTCAGGAAGCCAGCTCCCTAGCTCAGTGTTCTGGCTACCACCAAACCCCTCAGCTTCATTAGGAGGTCTCCTCTGGACTCCAGTCCGGGTCCCTGCATTCTCATCCTTTCTGGGGGGTGGGGGGGGTGGGGGCAGCGATCTGCTGTTTACACAGATTAATCTCAATATCAGCAGGCAGATAGATGAAGTTCAAGGCAAGAGGCTTTAGCCCAGACACTTCAGGTCACCACCCAGTCAGAGTGTAGCAAATGCTGGGGTGGAAGAATGGGGCAGGGAAAGCATTTGCCCCTCCCCCATTAGCCCCTTGATTTAGATCTGCTGCAGCTGAGGCTGCCTCTCAGCCTCCCCTGGCCCCATTAACCGAAACAGCTTCATTATGCCAATTTCTAGCTTTCAATGCGTGGCTGATAGCTGTCAGCAGAAATGAGAATTAATCTGGAATTACTCACAATTCTCTGAGCTGCTTGGCTCAGAGGATGCGCTAAAGCTCTGACAGAAAAACGGAAGCCCCTGTCTCCCAGCCCTCCCAGGCACAGGGATCTCTCTCCCAAGCTTGCAGCGGGAGTGCAAGGATAGAGCCCTCCAGGGTCGGGCTTTTGAGCTCTTCCTCTCTCAAACACAAAGCCCATACATACCAGTGCGTGCGCGCGCGCGCGCGCGCGCACACACACACACACACACACACACACACAGAGGCAGCCCCGAATCTTCCCTCCCACTGCCCACTTCCCATCTCCAGGACTCTCTCCCATCATCTAAACACGCCTATCTCTCCATCCCCTTTGCTTTTAATCTGAACTGTGATTAACTTTTTATTTTGGAAAATTACTTTATTTTATATAGATATATAGATATATAGATATGTATGTATGTATATATAAAAAGGTTCCATTTCATTTGTAAAATCTCATTTTTTTTCTCTTTTTCTCTTTTTTTTCCCCCTACAGAAAACGATGACGAGGTTAAAGGAGAAAATAAGTTACATGACAGTTTCCAAAATGGTTCTTGCTTCCCGCTGAAGATGGGCCGTCGTTGGGTTGTAATACACTCACGGTCCTCAGCTTGTGCTTTACAAGAAGAGGGAAATATAACTAGACTGGTTATTTTAGGTTAAAATAGCCAAGAGACAGACGCTTTCGCCTCAAAAATATTCTGAGACACATAAAAGTAGAAGGAACCAAGTCTCTTCAGTCACAAAATGTCGTACATCCAGCATATACTAGATTCAATTAATTTAATAAAATAGAATATACATAGAGATTCTGCACAAACGTATTGCTTTCTCCCAACAGCTCCTGGTGTCGGGAGCCTTGGTCACACTGGGCCTCTCCTTCTCCTTCTTCCTGGAGGCCGTGGGGCTCCAGGGCTGTGCTCTCTTCAGAATGATTCTCCAGAAGACCTGCTTGTCATCCCCCAGCCACTGAAGAAGGCAGGCAGGTGCCTCCTGGCTGATTTCCCTGCTTACGTGGGACTTTTCAGAAGTACTGCCCAGGAGGCGGAGCTAGGATCTGCACCCAGTGGGGAAAGAGTAGGTAGGACTCAGGGGTCCAGGTCTGTTGGGTCAGAAGACAAACCAGAGAGACTCAGCGCGTCTTTCTTTGGGGAGGGTGAGGCAGCCGTGCTGTCGAGGGGGCTGGAGGCCGAGGGATCCTTGGAGTCACTGGCCGGTGCCCTCCTCCTGAGGCAGACGCCAGGACTGCATGGGGGCCGAGGGCCCTGGCTCTCCGGGGGGTCTATAGAGATACTGGGTGGGCTGAGTTTTTTCTTAGGCCGGCTCCCAGGGCCCCCAAGAGGTTGGCCCCCGAGGTTTGAGGGGCTCGGACATAGGCGGGGTTGGGAGCCGCTGTCCAGGCAGCTGACAGCAATGGAGTGTCTCCTCTGCTCATCCAGCCAGGACCCAGGCCTGCGCCGGCAGCTCTGGGCCTCTACACTGTAGCACTTCTTCAGGTCCCGTGGGGACAGGGGTTCTTCCTGGCTGCTGGGCAGGAGGTCTCCTGAAATCCAGCTCAGCTCCGTGTCCAGCTCTAAGCTGCTTCTGGTCTCTGGAGGGTCCTTGGCCCAGCCGGGTTCCAGGCCTGGGCAAGGGGCTGGCGGGCGGATGTGCTTGGAGACTTTGCTCTGGCTGCTGGAGCGGGAGCGCTGCTGCACCTGGATGCTCGACCCGCCCCAGAAAGACGAGGACCGGTTCAGAGGGCAGGAGGGCCCACTCACCTCCGACAACAGGTCTTCCCGGCTACCCAGGCCCTGCACATCCAGGGAGTCGGTCCTTATTGCTGCCTGTAAGGAGTGGAAGCAGGGCTCAGCCAGGGATTTCCTTTCCAACAGGGGATTATCCTTTATAGGTTCTGTCATGCCGGCAGTCCCTAACCCCCACAAAGCTGCAGGACCATCCTATTAGCTTCTCTTATTGGGGGTTACAAGCTCTCTGAGCTCTGTGGGCCACACCTCCCCACACCAAACCTTTCTTCTGTCCTCCCTGCTCCACTCCCCAAATCCTGCAGGAGCAACTCTCTGCCTGCGGTCTTTGGGCCCTGGGAACTCATGTCAGCTCTACTTCCCAAACTTGCCTCTTTGTGCCTCTAGCCTTTAGGGAGAGAGAGCAAGGCAACAATTCCCTCGGCCTGGAATACCCTTCCCAACAAGTATCCCTTGCTCTGCAGAACATGGCTTTTCTGGGATGAGTACCTGGCAATCCACTTCAAGTAAAACTAACTCTTGTCTCCTCTGGACTCCCTGATACAACTCACATAAGCACTGGGGGCTGCGGGGGGGGGGGGCAGCTCTAACCTGTGGCTGCTGTAATCTGATAGCATGCATATCTCTGTTCATACTGAGCTCAGAGAGGAGGAACTGTGTCCCAGTGCCTAACGGAAGAAAACTGCTTCAGAGTGCGTGCGGGAAGAGGGACCATGTCTGATGCCCAAGAGCACGATGCTGACAGATATTCCTATGTCTGTGATCAGGAGACACAGACATCAACACAAGGCACACAAGTGTCATTTGGCTCTATTAGTCACTCTCTGATTCATGGACAGTGGACCCCAGGCTAGGCCAGAAGTAAAGACATTTAAACCCTGCCTTGTGTCCTCCAGTTTAGCCCAAAGTGTGAAGAATTGGTGGAAACTCTGGGCCTAGGATTGGGAACCTTGATACCTGGGTACCATCTCCAATGGATGCCGGTTGCCCTGGCAACAACTGTACCTTGGACCCTAGGCCTCCTCAGTGAAACAAGGTGTGTGCATGAGGTGGGGGGCAAACTCCAACTACTTCTCCTTTACCCAGTGCCGCGTCCCTAGTACCTAGAGCTGCTCTATCCTTGGCACACACTATATACATTGGCCAGAAGAATAAAAGTGTCAACTCTGGTCGTTACCAACAGCATAGGAATTCCAATCAGAGAGCCCCACCCCAGGACCTAGATCCAGCCCTATACACTTGCTTACCTGTCGCCTGAGAGGCCTCTGAGCCAGAGGGGAGCGGCCAGGTGGGGGTAGTTTAGGGATGGCGCCCCAGGTCGGGGCCCCGTGAGGCTGGAGCAGATAGTGTGGGTCTTTGGGAAGCTGTAGGATGCAGCTGGTGTCTGCTGGTTGGGAGTGAACTGACAAGATAGACCCTGTGGGGAAGGGACAGGGAGGGGTGAGTAGAGATAGTCTTTGCCACTTCCCTTCAGGCCCTCCTCCCCATCAGGGCCTTTACCCCTCACTGCCCTGGGATGAAAGCTACTTCCTCTAGCCTGGGTATTACCCTTTAGCTTAGGGTTTCTTCAAAGTAAGAGATACTGCTTTTGTTGGCCTTAGGCAAGCTTGGCTCTCCTTGTATGAGCTAAACTGTTTCACCCCAGCCTTGGTACCTGACTGGGCTTTGGGGAGTCCCCAGCCCCTGTGTCCTAGAGATCTCTCCGCAGTGCTCCCATTGCGGCACATGTAGCTGTCATTGGGCAGAGAGTGTGTCCGGCTGACAGCAGACTTCCTCACAGTCAGCAGGTCTGGTCCTAGAGGGACTGGCACCTCGTCGGGGTGGGGTACCATCTGCAAAAGGATCAGGGGGATGGGGTGAGGAGCATGCAGATGGGGTTTGGTAGCTGAGGAAAAGCTAGACAGCAGGAACTAAGCCCTCTCCCGCCAGACCCACAGTCCTCCCCCCCACCAACCCACACCCACCTCCACACCCTCCTAGGCCAAGGTAATGGGCATGAGCATGGTAGGAAGTAGGAAGACATACAATGAGCCTCTACATACAGGGAGGAAGGAGTGGAAAGGCCCCACCCTGAGAGCATGCCCACAGGACCTCCCGTGAGCCTCTGGGCTGGGGATGGTGGAGGACAAGGAGGGGTGAGAGAAGAGAGAGCAGCCCCCAGCACGGCATGTGGTCCTCTTAGAGAGTCTGGAAGCTACCCCAGGGATCAACAGGGGACAGGCCTGAGCTAGATCCACACAAGTTAAATAATAGGTAAACACAAGGGGCATGTCCTGTCCTAGTCTGTGGATCTACTTTAACCACACAGAGACTCTGGAGGGTGGAGGTGGGTAGCAAGTCCTGGGCACTGGGAACTCAGTACTCCCTCAGGGTACTGAGGTGGGAGTGGGTCTGGGAAACCTGTTTCAAAGAAAGGCAGTAATCAGCCCTGGATCCCGGAATAAGAAACCCAGGCCAGATCCCAAGAGTCTCTCCCTTTTTAGAATCCCTTTTGCTAGGTTACTCGTTCTCAGGGAGGTGGCAAAGCCCCTTACCCACGGCTATGCTGAGTACAGTCCGAGCCTTCCCCTTCTAGCCTCAATCCCAGGATCCACTCCTTCCAACCGGCCACTTCCTCTAGAGCCCCTCCCAGACTTTGATCAAGATCCTGCCTCAGCTGGTCCAGCTCTCACACCGGAAGGCAATCGGTGAGAGGAGGGGGGCTGCTCACTGTCGGGGGCGGGGGGGCAGGTTGCAGAGGGAAACTGAGGAAGGGTAGGAAAGTCAAAGTACCAAACCCCCCCAGAGCTTGTTGAGGACAGGACACAAAGACACACAGGGACAACAAAAGGAAACAGGAACAGTCCCCAGGGGGAAAGGCATGGTGGTGACAGCAAAGATATGGGTCTCACCCAGGACACTAGTGAGTCTCATGAGAGAGGCAGGAGGAGGGAGCAGGGAGGGAGGGTTGGCTGGCACAGGGCTCCAAACACAGAAGCTGGCTCCCAAGCCGCTTCTGTTTTGGGCTGTAGTTCCTGGAATAACCCTGTCACCACGGCGGCTCATGTGACCCCTCTGAGCAGGGTCTTGGTTTTATCTCGTCTAATTCCTTTATTACCCCCAGGGGGTACAAGGAAACATTCATGCCAGCAAAGGCTGGGGCACTTTGTGCCCCCACGTGAACGCCTCTGGGCAGGACCTGGGCACAGAATGGGAGGAAGATCTGGAGCCCTGCAGCCAGCCGAGCCCTGGCTGGGGGGTGGGGCACCAAGGGATGTGTGCATGTACATTGCTCTCCAGGGCACTAAGTAAGAGTGTGTGAGTGTCGTCAGGCAAAGAGTCATCCGTCAGAGCTAGAGAGCAGGACGGTTCAGACACAATCTCTGACGTCAGAGACAGAGCCTCCATCTCAGCTAGAGGGATCTAGACAGGAGAGAGATGAGCAGGCATGAGAAACCAGGACGCACGCTCGCTCGGCACACTCGCAGCCCCCACTTCCCCTTTCCACGAAGCGGGGAGGAAGGCGTCCCGTGTCACTCCCCACCCCTCTCCCAATATACCCACGGCCCCTCCCCTCTCCCACCTCAACCCCCTGTGCTGATCAGAGAGTCTGCAGCAGGCACCAAAGAGACAGAGCAAACACTGGCAAAGCAAAGAGACCAAGAGACTGCAGAAACACATTCTAAAGACACCCCAGGCATCCTAGCAGCCCCCTCCCACACTACCAGCACCCAGGGAGAGAGCGGAGGAGAGGGCTTCCACTCTCATAAAGACGATACCAAACAAACAAAATAAAAAGAAGAAAGGCCAGCAAAGCCCCGTCGTCTCCTCTCTGCAGACAGAGCAGCATGGCAGCGGGGGATGGGGGGGGCACACACTGGGGACAATGCCACCAGTCTGACGGCTGCTTTCTGCCTATTCTCTTTGCTTCCAAAAGCCTAGCAGGACTTGGCCTGCCCCCAGATTCTGGCTTCTCCCCTCATGGGCCCTCCTCCGCCTGCCTGCAACCTGCTCCCCTTTCTCCAATGTGGGCCTTGAGGGGTGCTCTCCCGGCTAGTGTGAAGGGGGCACACTTGGCTCACCTACAAGCTTCATCACCTGCAAGATATTGAGGGGAGGGTGGTGAGTGGTGTTTGGGTGAGTGGGCTGTTCCAATCCCTGTCCTATCCCATCCCCCTTCCCTCCATCTTTCCTGTGGGTTTAGCTTGGAATGGGGGAGCCTGGAGAAGGGACTAGCGAGATTCCCTTTCTAGGTCATTGTCAGGTCTGAGACTGGATTCTAACAAGAGGCAGGGGTCCTTACCATGTGAAAATCACTGTGGGTTGCCTACCAGGCTAAGGACTGCCTAGGAACCTGTGAGCCTACCCTTTCCCCCAGCAGGTTGTGTGTCACTAGGCTTCAGCAGTAGTCTACACCTGTCTCCTGACCTGGGGTTGGAGGAGTATTGAGCCAATGGGAGGAGAGCAGGGCTGGAGGGACAAAGGAAGCAACAGCTCAGGGTAAGCTGTGCCTGCATAAGGAAGAGCACCCTGGGTGCTCTGGGAAGGGATTGCATTTGGTGAGGAAACCAAGTCCTACTTCAGTTTTATGCACCAGAATTGACTTCTATTCCCTCGGGATAGAAAACTGCCTATGACAGCCCTCATCATGTCCAGAGGACTTTGTGCTTAAAAGGCCGCCAGAGGAGTGTGGACAGGTACTGGACACTCCAGAAGAATCAGACTAGCTAAAACAGGTCCCTCTATGGGTTCCATGGCCACTTGCACTAACCTCTGAGGATCTTCTCATCTGGATTGGATACCCAGCTTCCTTTACCCGTCAAGTCCCACTGTCCCATCTCAGCTCTGTTCCAGCATCTTTCTTATGAATCTCTCCAAACCCCTCCTCCATCCCTCACTCTCCCTTGACTGGGTGATTTCCCTACTCTCCGGAGCCTGGGCTACCCTCCCCGCTGCCTCCTGCCAGGTGCAGTGTACAACTATGTGGCCCTACAGCTTCTCTTTCTCTAGATACTCAGTGGACAGGCCACACCCCCTCCCTCCCCCCACCCCCCACCCCCACCCCAGAAGCACAGCACAGCATGGCAGGGTCGGAGGAAGGAGCACGTGACAGGGTACAGTAACCTGTGGGTCGGAGTCGCCCGGGCTGGGGGCGGAAGGGAAGGCAGAGGGCTGGCCCCCTGGGCCAGCCAGCTCGTCCATCAGCTTCAGCTCCCCCTCCAGGGAGCCCTGGATCAGCAGGGAGATGGTGTCAAACAGCTGTCTGTCCTGGGAGGACCAGCCGGAAGGGGAGCCGGGAGAGCCAGGGGAGCGGGGTCAGAGGGGTAACAATGAGAAGTATCAGGGCCGGGGGATTGGAAAGGGGTAGAAAGAGTGGAAGTAGAACCCATGTGACACACGTGCACAAACACACACACACACACACACACACACACACAGTAACAGAGAGAGGAGAGAGGAGCATGGGGAAGGCGCAGGAGGAAGGAGAGTTGGGGGGATGAGAATAGTCAGGGACCACAGGGGAGAGGGACAAGAAAACAAGAGACAAGGAAAGGATAGGGAGATGGAAGGGAGTCAGGAAGGTAAGAGAGCATGAAGGCAAGAGGTTTGACAATCGGGTAAGGGTAAAAAAAAGAAACAGGAAGGAAACAGAGAACTTAGCCTTGAACCTAGGAGCCTCAAGGGGAAAAGCCACACCAGGCTAGAGGAGCTAGTAAGACTGCCACCGCATTGCCGGCCATATACACAGAATACGGGCAGTCATTCTGGGAGGGGCGCTTGGCAGCTAGCCCCGTCGACTTCAAGGTCAGAGGAGGGGCCACAGAGGATGGAGAAGCCCCAGGCCTGCTGGGCTCCTGTGTGTCCCCACTGAGCTGCTATTTGCCCTGCCCTCTCTGCCCCTCTCCTGTCCCGTGGCCCTTCAGAAGGTGGCGCTGTTGCTCACCGTGGGGTGCTCAAGGGAGAAGCCCGAGGCTGCTCCAATGTGGGCTGTGGTACGTGGCACCCCAGGCTTAGGGCTGTCAGGGCTATTGACACCCTCCACCCCAGGCCAGAGGAAAGGGCTGCCCAGCGGGGAGTGGGGCTGTGGGCTGAGTGTCTTCATCTCCAGCTCCAGCTCGGCCTCCAGCTCGGCCTCCTCCTTGGCCTCTTTGTTGCTCTCTTCCAGGTGCTTCATCAACACAGCTATGACCACGTTGACCAGCACAAACTGGGCGGTCAGCACGAAGGACACGAAGTAGATAGGCGAGATGACGGTGTTGTAGCAGGTGGACTCCTGGTCACAGTCCCGGAGGGTGTCCTGTGGGAGGTGTGGAGGGCCGAGGCATGAGGGTGGGGGTGGGGCAGCCGACGGAGCGGTCACGGGATATCAGAGTGCTGAGGGAGAAGGCCCTGGGTAAGAAGGGACACCAGCGTCCTGGTGTTGTGAAGTATGAGTGAATTAGAGCATGTCCTGAGGAGAGTCCGGGGTGTTCTGACACGGGCAACAAGGGGACATGCTTTTACTCGTGGCTAACACATCCTCTCCTAGATTCTTACACCAGAGGCTAGGTGTCCCCCCGCCCCCCTGTTGCTCCAGCAGCCCTGGCAAGGGGTCCCCATCCTCCAGGTTCTCACCTTCATAATACCATTCCAGTTGTCACCAGTGGAGACTCGGAAGAGGGTCAGAAAGGCCATACCAAAATTCCTAAAGGTGGCATGCCGGCCCAAGCCCTCACAAGGGTGTGTCTCATCACACTCTGGGGGGCAGGGGGGGGGAAGAGGGAAAAGGGGAAAAAAACCATGTTAGTCTCATGATCCCTCTTGGTCTCCATCCCTGGCTCCTCTACCATCCCCGAACCTCAACTCACCCAGGTCTCCAAAGAGCTCCACGCCCAGAGCTGCAAAGATGAAAAATAATAGCATGAAGAGAAGTCCCAGGTTCCCCACCTGGAGAAGAGGAAAAGAAAGGGAAAAGACGCTGCTGGCTCTCCAGCCAGCTTCCCTGAGGCCCCTGCCCGTTTGGAGGGCACCTCCTCCTCCTCCTCCCCAGGAGGACCCTTCCCTTCTGCCCACCCCACCTCCCAGCTACCTGGGGCAGGGCCTGCATCACCGTGTCCAGCAGTGCCCGCATGCCCACAGCCATCTTCAACAGCTTCAGAACTGCAGAACAGGACAGTGTCATGAGCTGCCCACCACCCCCTTCCCACACCGGGTCTCCCATCACATAGCTGGGAGAGCCAGGCTGGGCTGGAGCTGATCCACCCATACCCCAGCCTGCTCATGCTCAACAAGCCTTAAGATAGAGGCTGGGAGAAAGCCCCTGGA
Organism: Tokudaia tokunoshimensis; assembly: GCA_036184795.1. Lineage (NCBI taxonomy): Eukaryota > Metazoa > Chordata > Mammalia > Rodentia > Muridae > Tokudaia > Tokudaia tokunoshimensis. Next base: position 27,391,590 of record BTHU01000010.1, on the reverse strand, counting down.
GACCCAGAGCCGTCCTCATAACCAACTCTTTCCGTCTCCCTCTGGGGAAAGGCAGGTACAAGCACCGGACCTACCTCGAGCAATGCGGAGCACCCTCATGATACGGATGATGGTGGGGTTGATGGGCAGCGAAGCATTGACCTCAATCTCCTCCAGCGTGATGCCCATGATGGACAGAAGCACAATAGCCAGGTCCAGTTGGTTCCACCTGGAAAATCAGGAATGCAGCTCCCTGAGCGGGGGAAGGGAGCATGGGGGGGAGGGTGCCGTGGTGGCACAGAAAATTAGATCTGGGAAGGGCCTGTGCTTTTCATTTTTATTCATTATCCCAGCCTCCCCCCATATGGTGTTTTGCTATTTTTCTCAAACTGAACTCAAACTCTCCTCCTGTCTGCGCCTTGTAGCATCAGAGACTCCAAGCTTGAGCCACGGCACCTGGCCTCATCTGCCTTGGCTTTTGGTATTTGTATGTTCACGTTGAGCTGAGTGCTGTTTTAAGAGATCTATATCCATATCACGACTCTGACACGGACAGTGTTAGCTTTCATTTCACAGATGAGGGAACCGAGGCACACCCAAAGTCACCAGTCACTAAGTGACTAGGATTCCGATCCAACAGGCAGTCCAGCTCCAAGCTCTGTGGCATTGGTGCTGTCCGAGGCTACAGTGATTTCTCGCTGTCAAAGCCCTCTAAGCCTTGCCTTGTCAAACCCCAAATCCCTCCCATCCCTTAAACTCTGGCTCTGGGACCACCATCACCATCAGCTCTAGGGTGGGAGCTGGACTTCCAGGGTTAGATAGATCTCCAGGTTCAAAGCCGCCAGGATATCCCCTCCCCACCGCCCCCCTCCAGAGACACATCTCTACTCTCTAGTCTCCCAGACCTCTCTCTCTGCTGTTACCTGTCCTGGAAGAACCGGCGGAAGCCGAAGGCCACAAGTTTGAATACTGACTCCAAGACGAAGATGACGGTGAAGATGTAATTGCAGATCTTCAGAGCCTCGTCCAGGATCTGGCAGGGGTGGGGGCAGATGCAGGGTTCCCTTAGGACCTTCGGGTGCCCAAGGCTGAAGCCTGCCCCTCCCCTCCATCACAGTACCTCTCAGAGCTGGGAAGTAAGGTGAAGCTGAGGGTTTTCCCCCCTTTCCTACCATGATGGCTGACCACTGGCCACCATTCCATGACTATTCAAACCTGGCGTCTAATTTCACCTTGATTCACACATGAGAAGGTGCTAGAAGGCACAGAACGCTAAGACTGGAAGGAGGCTGGTCCATCATCAGCTCAATCTCTGCCCTGCTCAGATGGAGAGACTGACAGGGAAGGTGGATGAGAAGGAGACTGGAAACGGAAGAGTCTGGGGGCTGAGAACTTACTAGAACCTGAGTCTCGAAGGGCAAACAAACACCAGTCTGCCTTCTTCCCCTTCCAAGGCCCAGAGCCATACATACTAGATGCTCAATAAAAATGTACTCGTTCCCTACTTCCTAGCTGTGTGATCTTGGTCAAGTCAACTAACCTACCGAGACTTAGTATCCTCCTGTATAAAACAAAGGTGACACCCACCTCTAAGGAGACTGCTGCAGGTATGAGGACCCACGTAGTGCCCCCAACACTTGCCTGGCACCCGGAGGCTATATTTCAGCCTGGGAAGGTCCCGAGGCTGCTGGCCCATCTCTTGTTCTCACCTGGGGCTGCTGGTAATGCTCCATGGCCATAGTGACCACGTTCAGCCCGATGACACCAGTGATGAAGAGGTCCAGGTAGTGGCTGGTACACAGGTGGTGGACAAGGAGCCGGAAGCGCGAGTAGTCGGAGTAGTAGGGCTTACACTGGGCTTCTGGTGAGGGCAGGAAAGAGAGCAGAGAAAACATCAGGTACTGTCCCCCACGCCCCTCCACCCACAGCCCCTCCCCGCCACCAGCCTCTACACCAGTGCTGAGACATTCCGGATCACCAGCCTCCCGATACCCATCCAATCCCCACCCCCGCCCCCGCTGCCCTATGCAGGAGCCGGCTGTTTTGGCCTGTCCCCTGTCAAGCATCTGTTCTACTGCCTGCAGTCAGGGTGGAATGGGATAGAGACATGCAAAGCCCCTCCTCTACATTAGACACTGGGTGAGCCCATATCCTAGGGCAGCCTCTAAATTACGCCAGCTCCTTATAACCTTTGATTCCATGTTCAGCAGCAAGGTGGATCAATAAGATGAAAGACCCCCATCTAATCGGGCTCAGAGGGAGCTCCAGCCACTGAGGTGAAGGCTCCAATGCCTTCTCCAAGCTCAGCCCCTAGGGCCGCCGAAGGGATTCCACAGAGCTGGGATTTGCGATAGGACCGGAGATTGGAAATTGGACATCTTGGCTGCCTGCTGACCTACCACAGAGTCTATAGAGGACAGTGCCCCAGACTTCCCACCCCTTCGTGTGGGGAGGGTAGAGGCGGAGGCTCAGGCCTCTGCCCTGTCCCAGACTCAAGCTAGGAAGGTGGCAGCCACAGACTCACCCAGTCTCTAATGAGTACCCAGCCTACCCTGGGTACTGGGGTGGTCTGACACTGCAGGCTGGGCTGGAAGTGCTGTCTGAGATCTGTCACAGGCAATAGTGTTTTTCTTGTAGTTATCTGACCACGTAGAAAAGTCACAGTACCAGAAGGTAATCCTGCCAAGCAGGCAAGAAAAATCTGGGGGCAAATTTCAAGGGACCCTCCTTTAGGTGCTGGAGTAAGGGCCAGGCCAAGGTGAGGGATACACTATCTGGAAATATGCCAACAGATTGGTCTCACAGAAAGCCACACGGAGGGAAAACATGGGCAGCCTCAGGTCCCAGACAGCCCTTCCCTCTTAGGCGGTCTTGGCAGAAGCCAGCCAGGGAGGCCTACAGCCTCTGAGGACCATGCCAGGGACCAACTGGTCCAGGGGTGGCAGAAAGCTCTGGGCCCAGGCCAGCTCAAATACAACTATCTTTTCCCATGCAGAGGATTCCTTCACAGAGAGGTAAACTGAGGAAGGGACGGGCCTGGGGGGTGAGTCCCCACCAAAAGCCAAAGGAAGAAGAGCACCCAGAAGTGGCAAGTTTGGCTTCGCAACTAATCTGCAAGCCCGCCTGACCCCTCTCCACATCGGCCTTGAGGTGTGGATAACCAGGGCACAGACCCAACAAGGCCAGGTACATCTCAGAGGTGCCTGAAGTCATCTCTTTGTTTTCAGAGTGGGTCAGCCAAGTGTGGCTTCGTTTGCTCAGGTGGCCTTCCTGACACCCAAGAATATGGGGAGTGGAGAGGCCAGAGGCAAGGGACGCCATGAGCCCACAGGTCATCCACACCCGATGGTGGAGGGTGGCTAGGCTAGCCAAGGCCTCTTCCTTCCTTCCTTCCTTCAGTACCATGAGAACCAGAGGGCGCTAGTCGCCCTGTTTTGCCTCAGCAGCCGGAACTCTTTCTCTGCATTAATCTCCATAAATGCCGAGAACACCCGATCCCATTATGCTAAAATATGAATGGAGAATTAACTAAAATGTTTGAATACAATTAGGTTAGACGAAGCGGCTCCTTATTAGCCCCGTTATTAGTTGAGAGAATGTTGAGGGGAGGCTGGAAGGAAGAAGTCCCCTCACCCCCCATCCCCCACCCCCTTATCCCAACCTGACTATTGTAGGCACATCAGGGCCAAATAGGGGGTATCACCAACAACAACTCTGCCTTCCAGCCTTGCTTCAGGAGTCTGGGGTGATGGTGGTGGGGCCATATTCAGCCAGGGACCCTCCAGGCAACTCAGAGGAGGGGGGGAGGCAGGGTTGAGGCAGGGCATTTGTTCATAGCTCCAGATCCCAAATACCCTTCTGACTGCATCAAATACCCCTGCCCAGATGAGAAGGCATCAAGGAACCCCTCCATTAGAAACACAGGTTCAAAGAGCACCAAACCAACTAGAGCGCGGCCTGTCCTCCAGTGGCCCCTCTGTCACCCAGAGAGACCCAGAGAGCCTGTGGCCCAGCACTGGAATGAGACAGCAAGACTCCAGCCTCCAGCCTGATCACCCCACTTCCTTTTACTAGTTATCATCTGCCTTTGGTAGAGTAGAGCTCAGAGTGAAACAGTGGGGGAAAAGTTCCCGGGCTCCTAGAGAGGCCCAGGGGCAAATGAGGAGAACTGGAGGGGCCTCTGGGTGACAGCAATAGACACAGTGAGTTAGCAGAGGTCCCAGGGAGCCCAAGGCACAGCCAGGGCAGACGGTTTGTAAGAGACAGTGGTAGGAAATAGGCTTTTAGCAGGGTTACAGGTCCCCCATAGATTCCCCCATGCTGCCAGGGGTCCTCCTGGCTGGTGGGAGGGGAAAGAGAGGGGGTTAGTGGAGATGGAGGTCAGAGCTGGCTGAGGATGAGAAGCTGGTGCTGGAGGTCAAGTGTCACATGACTGGTCGTGTCACCTAGCAGCCCCAATCTCTCCCTTTAGACCTAAGCGTTTAGGCCCAGTGTCTCTCGCTAATCCAACGTTTCCCTTTCCATTTTCCCTGGCCCAGGTGATACCCCCTGCTGGCCACAGAAGGGTGGATGAAGGTGTGTTAGCAAGAAGTGGGGTTTACACATTTGACTCCTAGAAAACCCAGGTGAGAGACTTGGCTTCGCACTTTGTCACCCACCCGTGGTAGGTAGACTGGCATACGAATAGCCCAGCATCTGGGGGGCTTAGAAATTCAGGACCAAGACCCCTGTGGGAGACCTTTAGGGTGAGTCCCAGGGTGTCTTGTCCTGTCTCTCCATGTAAGTCTTACTCACAGTGAAGTTTAGCAAGCTCTGTTATAGACCCCAAAGAACCCCCAGGCTCTGAGAGGAAGGATCTAAGATGTTTTGAGGACCTGTTTAGAGTCTGGGTCATTGATACAACCTAAGAGAATAGTACACGTGCCAGCAGGAGCAGGCTAGGGTCCCTGGGTAAAAGTACAGGATGAGAAGGCCAGTGTGTGCTGTGGCGTAGGTATGGTGTGTCTTGGTGGCTGTGTCTATATGTGTGTGCTGAGTAATGAGACAGTGCCCTGGGTGGAGGAGCCTTGGTGGGCCAGCCACGTGTCTGGGTAGTGTTCAGGGGTAAAGGTGAGAGTGTGTATTCTTTAGTTTCCACTGGAATCTGCTGCTCAAGACCTCAGAAAGGCTAAGCTGAAGATGACTCTCCCCCACCTTCCCCTCATCCCCTACTGTGTCAGAAATTTGGAAAACGGTCCGACACAGAGACATGGGGATCCTAGCAACAGAGACACAAACCAGCCAGAGACTCCTGAGACCCCAGAGAGATGCTACTCCAGGTCAAATACCATAGCTCGGGACCACAGCAATAGATGAGGACCTGTCAAGGCTCAGGGCGCCCCTTGAGTAGGTCTCTGAGCCCTCACAGACCTGGTAGTCCATCCCCCAGGATGGTGCCTGCTAGAATTGGGCAGTGAGGCATGGTTCAGTCAGAGGTTCCCAGGCTGAAACAAACCCCAAGCCCTCCTCCACACTGGAGAAAGCAGCCGTATGTGGAAGGCCTTTTCATTCTTAATACAACTTCTCCAGGCTTAAAAGAAAGCATACATCTGCTCACTTGAAGACCCCATAGACAAATGGCAACACAGTTTCTCTTCAGCATCAGTTTGAGCGTGACCTTCTGCAGCTCAGAAGCTCTGATCAGCAATTAAATGTGCCTTTGATTAGTTAAAAATGAGGGAAGCCGTTTCCCACATGGCGTCACTTCAAGTCTTCCAAACTGCAGGAGGAGGCCAGCCGGGGGATCCTGGGATAAACAGCCTGGGAACCACCAGATGGAGATGTCAGGGGATGGGATTGGGCCCCACAGCCCTGCTATAGACTTTGATCCTCCCCACCTCCATCTGGGGAGCAGTATAAGGGGACTAGGAGACAGAGTGAGGCACAGGGCGAGGGGCAGGCACTGGGAAGTCTTCCCAGAGACACATAGCTTCTGGAGGTAAGGATTCAACTTGTCCTCAAGCCTCTGGCTTTTGGGGGGAGAAGCTCTTAGCTAACTCAGTCTTTCAATTCCCAATTTTGGCTGTTCTGCTGTTTGTAGTGATGATGCCCCCCGCCCATGACTTGACTATTAATGAGTTGGCTCAATTATTCATCGCTACATTGTTAAAACAAACCCTTCCCCTCCTGCTCCTCTCATCTTTTCCCTTGGATCAAAGACTCCCTTTCAGACTGGAGAAGGCAGAGAGATTTGCAGCTTAATCAAATGGTGAGGGACAGGGGAACAGGGAGGCGGTGCCAAGACAGCAGAAGCCCCTTTGTAGAAGACCGGGGTCCTACAAGAATCGTTGAGCCAGAGGTCACCAGGCCCACCTCACTTCCATCCAACTTATCACGGGGCTATGGGGGGGGTAGGGGTGCGACGCAAACTCAACACTTCAGGCCCTGCCTTCTTGGGGGGCCCCCAGGGACCCTCAGCCCTTCACCCCTAAAGGATAAAACAATGAGGCATGGAGAGGGAGCATAGAGCATGTCCCCCCACGCATGAACCCACACCCCAGACGCAGTACCTGACGCAGCGCTGGCTGAGCTGCCGGAAGCAATTACATCGTCCAACATTAGATCTAAAAGAACGAAACACGACATTGGTCATTGGCCGGACCAGGTGCGCTGGGCAGGGCCCCTCAGCAGCTTACTCCCCCTCAGCTCCAACCCTCACTCCAGCAGCCGGTTCTCAATGCCTAGGCCCAGCCTCGGGGCACCGGAAGAAGACAAATGTTTCAGCCAACTCGCCAGGGTCACAGGGGTAGGAAGGTACTGGAAGGGGGACAGGGAGACTGTCATCAGAACAGATGCCCATTCCTACCCCTGCTGTGGCTTCAGCTGCACCTGAGTAGCTCCAGACCCCGGAAGAGGAGCCAGCTGGTCGGCCAGGGGCCACAGTGCCTCCTGCCAACAAAAAGGGCACGAGCAGATGCCATGTTGAGACAGCTCACTGCAAGGGGCGTGCGGTGGGTAGAGCAGAAGTGGGAGTGTGGCCCTGGGGACAGGGTACCTGCTCAGCCTTAGAGTCTAAGGGAAGCCAAGACCAGACCCCAACCCAGAGCTGGGAAGAGGCGGGGCCTATGGAGGGTAATGGGTGCTTGTGAGAGGCAGGGAGCTGTACCTGCTCATGGCCACCGGGGGTCACAGTCCCCCTTCCACATCCTCCGGAGCAGCTCTGGCCCAGTCCCACTCTCATCCTGTCTGTGACTCCTCTACACTCTCCCCATCCTCCAAGCACCTGCCCCAGGCAAGCGGGAGATGCAGCCAAGGGAGGCACGGAGCCCCCCCCCCCACCTCATTTGGTGGCACTCACATTTCCACACACCCAAGGGGGAACTCAGAGCATGGCACCGCATCCGCTCGGCGGAAGAAGGCAACCGGTTTGTGAGCGGGTGGAGGAGGGAAACCCACAGACCAAAGAGGGAGAGACATAGGGAGACACACGGAGGCTTTGAAACCCACACAGACAGACACGTGGAGGGACGTGGGCTGTGACTGGGAGAGGCGCGGAGACGACAGAGCACCAGACAGACAGGAGCCCCCGGCGAGCGGGCGAGCGGGCGAGCGGGCGGGAGCCAGGTGCACACACACCTGCACACACGCCAGAACCAAAGCAGCCACTGCGCTGCTCTCCTTTCTTCCCAGCTCTGGGTCTTTCCCGTGTGTCTCAGCCTGTCCTGTCCCTGGCAAAGCATGAAGGTGAGAGGCGTGAAGCCGCGCGCACTGTGTGCAAGAGATGCTGGGAGCGTAGGCGTAGGCGAGGGCCTGGAGGGGGCTTGGGCCACAGAGTGATCGTTTAGCTCTCCTGTGAGCCTAAATCTTTCCAGAAGCCATTCTCCGTTTGGGATTTGGCTTTTTTGAGATGGGGGGTCTCACTGTTTAGCCAAAGCTGGCCTAAAACTCACCATGTAGTCCAGGCTAGCTTTAAACCTGCAATCCCACTGTTTCTGCTTTCTGTGAGCTCTGATCATATTTAGGCTTTCTCTCTCTCTCTCTCTCTCTCTCTCTCTCTCTCTCTCTCTCTCTCTCTCTCTCTCTCTCTCTCCCTCCCTCCCTTCAGCAAGAAAACCATCAGCCTTCAGGGAGCCAGGTAGCTTTGTTGAAGAAAGAGAAAGGGGTGTGGTCCTGAAGTTCAATCCCACTGATCTTCTCTTTGTAAGTCCACCTGAGCCCTGGCTGAGCAACTCTGGCCTCTGAGCAAGTTACAGAAGTTAGACTACAGCCTGGGTTGATCTGAGTTGGCAGCTAGGCTAACCCCTAGGTCACTGGACACAGCAGTACTGGGCGGTGTGATGTCAGGTCAGGTGGCGTTCCCTCCTTCGAGGGATGCTGAGACGCTGAGTGTCAGTTTCTACCTGGTATCCTCTGGGGATTATGAGGCTGAGACCTAGGGAGCCTCCTGGGGGGCAGCTCCTTCCCCATGGGGGCTAACCTGGTCTGCTTCATGCAGGCTCTAAAGGCGGACATGCTGTTGAGGAAAGGAGATGGGGGGAGGGCAGGAGCACTTCTCCCAGCCCTCGGGCCCCAGCTCCTAACCCCCTGCAGTCGCAAGGCCAAGGTCAAGCATGACCCAGAGAGATGTGGAAAGACTACCGACCGGCCATCTGCTTCTCCTTACTCCTTCTCTTTTTCTCCAGCCTCCGTAGTCGCTTCTCCTCGCGCCGCCGCGCCTCCTCCTCCTCCTGGTGCTGCCTGCATTTATGGAAGTTCTCCACCACCACGCCCACAAACATGTTCAGGACAAAGAAGGCCACGATGAGGAGGAAGGAGATGAAGTATAGCAGCATCCAGGGGTTGTGGTTCATGATGGGCTGGTGGGGAACAGGAAGACCATGGGGTCATAGCAGCCTGATGGGGGAACTGTCTCCGGTGCGGCCCATCTGGGCTGCACTGGTAAATAGCCCCAAGGGATCTGATAGGCTAGTGGCTGGAATGAGCTGGAATGAGCTGGCATCAGGCAAGAATGGCTATTCTCTGTCTAGTAGCTGTTTCTTTGTTCCGGCTGACTCCTGCCCTGAAGGAATGGGAGTCCAGTGTTCTCAGTGCCTCCAGACTTTTCAAGCCACGTTTTTTTAATGCCACAATTTTTAAATGTTTGCCCATCATTTGAAAAAAAAAAATTGGGCTGGGCAGTGGTGCTGCATGCCTTTAATCCCAGCACTTGGGAGGCAGAGGCAGGAGGATTTCTGAGTTCAAGGCCAGCCTGGTCTACGGAGTGAGTTCTAGGACATCCAGAGCTATACAGAGAAACCCTGTCTCAAAAAGAAAAATAAAATTGGTTTTAAAAACGTATTGTAGGTCTACAAGTAAGTTGCAGCGTGTTCTTCTGACCCATGCTTGCCTGGTTACACTTGGTAACCAACCCGGGCTGAATGACCTGACCCCAGAACCGGTCTTCCTCAGCACCTTACCTGCTGGTCCACACCCACAGCGTCCAGCCCGTCATACATGATGTCAACCCAGCCATCCTTGGAGGCCAGCACAAACAGGGACATCAGAGCCTGGGGGTGGGGGTGGGGGACGAGAGGAGATAACGACTGTGTGAAACCTAGAATGTGTGGCCAAACTACCCACCACATTCCATCAAAGCACCCCCTGACAACAACTTGGGGTCCCTACTCTAGGTCCCCAGGGAACACTCTTGTCTCAGGACCCCATGGTTGGTCAGATGCTAGGAGAAATGACTAAGTCTCTGACCTCATCAAGGGTGGGAAGATCCTAAGGCCCTAGGAGTCTAGAAACCAAAACAAACCAGTAAGAACCAGCTACTTTTTTTCCCCTTTGGCAATAATAGGAATTGAAGACCTCAAGTCCCCACGAATGGTAGGTAAGTAAATGTACCAGTCCCTGTACTGCTCCAGCTCAGCTATTTCATTGTCTGCAAATCCATTTCCACAAATCGGGAGGAAAAATATGAACCCCCACATGTAAGCAAATACATTATACATTATACGCTTACAAACCCCAAGGAAATGGTAGCGTGAACCTATCCTCCGGATGAGAAAATGGAGGCCCCCGCAGCTCAGCTGCCCAAAGTCACTGAACTGACAGTGACAGTGACAGGGTTCATATCCACAGCGGCCTGTTCCCAACCTCACATGTGCTCTAGTGTATGGCACTGTGGCCCTGGGCCAGCCCCGCTCCCCTCTGGGGTCCTCCATCCCTTCCTGCTTGGAGAGCTACAGGCTGTGTGGTCTGTTCACTGGGGTGAGCAGGTACACTAGTTCTGGGATACGGTGACAGTGAGCAGGCGAAGGCCAGTCTCTGGTTGCCCACCTCCAGCTGTCTTGTTTCACGTTACTCGGGATGGATGTGTGTTCCCACCTTTAAGCTCCCTCCCCATCCCAAGCCTGTCACTCACCTGGCCCAGGTTGTCAAAGTTGTACTTGTGCCGGACCCACCGGTAACTGGCCTCAGCACAGTCGGATTTGTTAGTGATGTTCCTGGTGTCCTCACCCTGACACACGAAGAACTTCCCTTTGAAGAGCTGGGCACACACATGTGGGAGACAGAGCGTAAGCCCAGAGCGCCCAGTTCCACCCAGGCTCTGAGTCCATGGGTGATCGGGATGCTCACCGCTCGTGTCAGCCAGAAACCCTGACAGGAACCTCCCCTATAGGCACCCTCTTCCTGTTCCCAGAGAGGAAGAACAAGGTAGAAGGATGGAGTTGGCCATTCCCCTTCTACCAAGAGTGGAGTCAGTGACGCTCCAGATGTGGGGAAGAGAAGTCCAAAAACATCACCGGAGAGCAACGCTCCCTTAGCCCACCTGACTTCCTGGATCTGATAGATGTGCTAGAGTGGGCTCCACAGTCCTTTAACAAGGAGCCAGAGTGGTTCTGATGGATGCTCCAAGGGCCACACCAAGCTAGGCATTTACCTCTCATAGTAACTATGAGGCACATAGATTATAAGCCCCACTTTAGAAAAAGGAAAACTGAGGCTCAGAGGCCGTTAATCACTCACTAAGGCCATAGTTGGCAGAAAAGCTCTTAAACATGGGTCTGTCTAGAAAGTTTACTCTTGTTCCAGAATAGGCCAGGCCGTGACTCCTGGGGGTGATAGGGAAGGAATCTGAAGGACAGGAGGATTGGGGGCAGGGGTGAGGGAACTATTGAGGACAAACCTAAACCCACGGGACTGGATTCAACAATGGCTCACTCTCCCAAGCCAAGGGAAGTGGGGAAGGGGTGGGCACCAGACCACATGTGGGATGGGGGTGGGGCAGAGAGAGGCTCTGCACAGCTTTGGCAAATGTAGCCTGGTCCTTGAGGCTAGAGAATTTCTAGGAAACCAGGGAACAGCCCCTCCCCAGGGCATAGTGGGCATTCTAGACGTGGGAGGAGGAAGGAGGGGAGAGAGTAGCAGCAACCACCCAGGAGTTCCCACACTGCCCGGCCGCCAGCTGTCTACCCTGCAGCTGGAGTGGGGACACTAGAAGACGAAGATGGGCCCGAGGGGCTCCCCGGTCCCTTGAGATGTCTGCTGAACCCTGCAGGCAGCTGTGGCTCCCTTTCCTCCAAAGCCAAGTTCCTTCTCTGGGCCAGAAGCCAGGTTTCCCCGGCAGCCCCCACTTCCTGCCTTGTCTGGGGTCTGCACCCGCCTGCCTGCCAGCACTCTGTTAACCTGGCCCAGCTGTCTGGACTCTGGATCCCCAGACCTGGCGCTCAGCCCACGCTGCTCAGAGAAGCAGAGAAGGGAGGAGATCCCGGAGCAAGCAGACCAATGTGTGATGAAATACACCACAGTATAGGGACAACAAGCTGCAGTTACCAATGGACACGATGGGCCTGTGAAACTGCGTCCCTTAGAGAAGGGTCTCCCCCCCCCCATACACACACAAAGGTTCCCAGTTTTCTGTAAAACACCAATCAGGCAAAGGGATCTGAAGCCTAGGCCTTGGAGGGAAGGGATGCTGTTTATTTTCATTTGGAACAACAGTGGCAGTAGCCTGACTGGGGGCCAAGATGAGAGTGGAGACTCCTGGATCTTTCTCAGACACACCCAGCCACCAATCTCCCCTCCCTGACACACCTGCACCCCGAGAATTCCAAAAATGATGAAGAAGGCACAGCAGATGACCACAATGTTGCCGATGGGTTTGAGGGATGACATCAGAGTCTCTACCACCAGCTTCAGCCCCTGGGCCCGGCTGATGACCCTGGAGAGCAGAGAGGGACAGATGGTGAACTCAGACACGCCCATGGCCTTTGCCCTGCTAGGCCCCTCCCCCACCACCTTAGCTTGCTGTCCTTCCAGGGCATGCTATGGAAAAGTCCCCCTTTCACAGGAGCCCCCACCGAAAGGACTTCCCCGCTTCTGTAGTCTCCAAACAGGCACTTGCATCTTACATCTCCGCCTCCACTCTCAGGCTATCAAGTGTATTTCCTGATCAGACTTGGAGTGGAGAGGGCTCGACACAAGGGAGGCATCACCCAGGGACTCAGTGTGACAGGGTGGGGGTGGTGACAACCAGGAGACAGTAGTAAGGGCACACAGGGAGGAACAAGCAAGAAGAGATGGATCATTACAGACCGAGAAGCAGCTCTATTATTTTGGTATCATCCTCACTCGGGAGGAATTCTGAGTTTGGAGGTTGGGACTGCCTGACTGGAGAAGGCCTATCTCCTGCTAGGAGAAGTGTAATAGCAGTGGGTGATCTTGGAGGGGTGCCGAAGGTGAGGAAAGACAGTAGGAGGATGTGTCACTCACAGGGAGGGCAAGAACATCACCCTAAGGGGACTCTATGGGAGAGCTTCAGCTGGGGGCCCTATGAGCCGTTATATTGTGCTCCCAACAGAGCTTGTCACAGCAGGGCTGAATGGGAAAGTGCTTCACACTGGAAAGGGGTGTACGGAGCTGGCAGTAGCTGCGGAACTTGGGAGGAAATAACCAGAGCAGGAGCTTAAATGTTATCTGGAGTGCATCACAGAAATTACCTATGAGCTCATAGCCAGGAGGTGGGATGCACAAGGGATTTTGTTTCCTTGTGGGGGGGGGTGTGGGTTGTCAAAGGTGTGTGTGGGTTCACCTGAGCGGACGTAGGGTCCGCAGCAGCCGCAGCACCCGCAGCATGCCGAGAATCTTGGTGCCGCTGTCAGAGACCATGGATACCAGGATATCGATGACGGAAATGAGCACCAGCAAGCCATCCAGCACATTCCAGCTGCTACGCAGGTAGGCCTGCTCCCCAAAGCACCAGCCCAGTGCCACCACCTGGGGACCAGCACAGCGTTGGCACTAGCCGCTCTCCCAGCAGTCCCCAGCCCTGCCTTCCACCCTGGCCAATCTTCCTACCCTCTACCAGTTCCGTTTCCCCCACCCCCATCAGAGGTCAGTGCTCCCCCCACCCCACCCCCCATCCCCCCCATTACCTTCACTGTCATTTCAGCCAGAAAGACTGCCGTGAAGATGTAGTTGGAGAGGGTCAGGAAGATGCGCTCCTGAGAGAGAGAGAGAGAGAGAGAGAGAGAGAGAGAGAGAGAGAGAGAGAGAAGGTGGGAGGGAGGCCCATTCGTGGGCCAGACCTGCTCTGCATGACGTCAAAACAGCTTCAGAAAGTTGACATGGAACAGTGTTGCTCCCCACCCCACCCCTCCCCAGTCCCCCACTCACAATGCCATCTCCAGCCTCACTTGGAAAGTTTTGCCCCCAGCCCTGAAGAGAAGAACCTCTGCTGTGTGTTGTAGAGGGGATACGTTGCTGTCTGAGTCCCCAGTTCCTTGATTTCCTTCTTGAAACTGGAGCAGGGTTTAACTTGATCTCCAACCTGCCTGCATCCTACCCAGCTCACTTGCTTCCCTGCTGTGAGCCCCAGAAATGGTGCAGTAGGCAGGCTGAGGAACATGGGGACAGACTGTGCCACCTCAGGCATCATATTTATGCTGAGTGTTGGCGGTCCAGTGCCCTGGTACTTATGGACTGAGGTCATCCCTGAGGGCTGAGGGAGGAGAGCTTGAAGGGTGACCAGCAGTATTGAACATGTGTGTGTGGGAAGGAGCATGGAGGGACAAAGTGGGAGACAGAACCTGAGTGGGAAGGTGGAGAGATGATGTCAGGGTGTATGGGGGGGCGCACCAGCCCAGGAAGGAGGTCCCCAGTGCTGTCTCTCACCCACCCACCAAGTCCTGGTAGGTAGGCCCCCTCCAATTGTCAGGCTTTCTCCAACTTCTCCTGGCCTGTCTGGAGCCCACCCTAATGAAAGCCCCAGCAACTCTGAAATCCAAATAATAATGGGGAAAGCAAAGAGGTGAGGAGCTCTGACCACCTCCAAGCAACTGGTGCAGAGTGCCAAGAGGGGAAACAGGGCCACCTCTGCCATCCTTCTAGAATCTGAGCTGTTATCAGTAGGACGGACTCTGATGCCACCACTGGGCGAGACAGTACCTAGAACCAGTTAGGTCCATCCAAAGAACTGAGGCCCTTGGGAAGAACACTAATACTAAATAATAATGCCTAATTCTAAAACCTCTGGCCTATGCTGTTCTCATACTGAAAGATTCACAGCTAAGCAGATGTAACCAACATAGCTCCTAACCTCCTAGGCTCCCCTAAAGCCTAGTTGTGTGTGACTTGGTAGGATCTCAAGGAGCGAAGAGCAGTTCCTCCACGGAGCTCTGCATTACCCTTGGTACATGCACAAGTGCGTGTGCCTGTGCGTGTGCGTGTGTGTGTGTGTGCCTGTGCGTGTGCGTGTGTGTGTGTGCCTGTGTGTGTGTGTGCCTGCCTGTGTGTGTGTGTGCCTGTGTGTGTGCGTGTGTGTGCGTGTGTGTGCCTGTGTGTGTGTGCCTGTGTGTGTGCGTGTGTGTGCCTGTGTGTGTGTGCCTGTGTGTGTGCCTGTGTGTGTGTGTGTGTGCCTGTGTGTGTGTGTACGCGCGCATGCACACTCGAGCGTGACAGAGATGTATCCTGGCAATGTACCAGTCACAGTGATACTGAGACTCCTGGCCAGATGCAGGGAAAACAGTACTGTTCAGCCCACACAGGACCAATCTTCGGTGTCACCCCATCTCAGGAAGGCTCAGAAGAATATGTATGTAGCTAATGAAGTACAGATGGGGCCGGACCAAGGGCTGGGGTCCAGGACACCTAAAGGGAGCTTTGGTTTGTCTCTGCCTTGTCTGTGATGTGTGATCTTGCACAGACTGGAGACAATTTGAGCCTTCTCACCTCCTTTGCTTGACCTGAGTGCTAACCCAGGAGGAACCTGGCTCTCAGCAGAACTCAACAGAAGTGTTTATATTCTGGTGACTCACAGCGCTGTGGGGGTCAATTTTGGGGCGCTCCATGGCGATGGTGATACAGTTGAGGAAGATGATGACGAGGACCACATGGTCAAACATCTTGTGGGTGATGATCCGGTGACATAGGAGACGAAACCTGTCCCAGAAATAGAGGTAAAGGCCGGGAAGGAGAGGCTCCTGCAGACTACCCCTGCTCCCTTGTGCTAGGAGCCCATTGCCAGCATGCCCAGATAGCACCATAACAGACCTTGACTGAGGAGGGAAGATATAGGCAGACCAGGAATCTCGCTCTCGGCAACAGGCAGGGAGCCGGGCTCTGACCCAGGCTCGTATGCGTTCCCCTTTGCTCTATGAAAGAAACGCTGCGGTGTTAGTGGGACCAGGCCTCCTGCCCCCTGAGCCATCAAAGTCTGTCTCCTCCTGAGCAGCATCCTTCCCAAGCTCAGGACAAGCCCTCTGCCTTCTTCCTTTACCTTTAAAGTCACCTCTTGGCTCCCTACACCCCAAGCCCCCAGCATCTCCCCTCCTTCATCTCCACCTTCCCGCCCTGCATCCCAGCCTCTTGTCTCTACCCTCCTCTGTGTTCTTCCCATCCAGCCTCCAGCCCAGCTCCCTGCCTTTCTTCCCTTCTCTCCCTGCTGGGTTTGGAAACGGCATCAATAATCAAACATTGTACTCATCATAGCTGTCTGCTCAGATACACCTGGGCAGAGGAGACAGGGACCCTGCTCCTGGGCTAACCCTGCAGCCTGTGTCCCCGTCCTTGTGCTCATCTTCAGGGCAAAGGGGGTGGCGAAGGAGGTGGGGGAGGAGAAAGTGGCTGAGAACATGCTGTAAGTCAAGGCTTGTGATGAGGTTCAGATGAGAAAGGGGGACAGGAGGGGAGGGGAGACATCATCTTAGAAAGATGAGTGATGGGTCTTCCTGAGTCACAGGGGGAGGGCCATGAAAGATTCATACACATCTGCCTGAAACCATTCATATCCACCAAGGACAGTGGAGCACAGCCTAGGACACAAGCACCAGGGCTCGAGGCTCTGCAGGGTGGCAGAGAGAGAGAGAGAGAGAGAGAGAGAGAGAGAGAGAGAGAGAGAGAGAGAGAGAGGCTGCTCTCACAGGACAGCTTACAGGATGGACATCCCTTGCGACAACTCCCTTATACTGCTGCCTGGCCAAGGCTGCCCTCTCTGAAGATCTGGGGTGAGGGGTCACAGGGCCCCACGGGAATCTTACCAGGTTGCCCTCATCATCGCCATCATCCCCATCCAGTGGGGGGTCATCAGTCTGCAGGGTGCGGGCCAAACGCCCTGCAGCCGACTTGCCATTACAGTCTTGGTGTTCAGAGGCAGAGCTCCGGCCACTGGCTGTGCGGTGCAGCCCCGGCACCTGCAGGGTGTCAGGCAGGTCAAAGGAACTCTTGGCCTCACGTTCCAAGGAACCCCTGTGGCGATGATCACTGCCTGCTGGGCTGGCCTGGTCCTCTTCTGAACTTTCCTCCTCATCCTGGCTCTCTTGACCCTCTCCTGACAGCAGGGACCTCCGTTCCCCACTCGGGCTCCTTCGCTTTAAGCTGGGGGCCCGGCCCAGGCTGTTCCGGCTGGAGCGCCTGCTGGTCCAGCTGCTTGCCGCACTCCAGGGACTGTGTGGGGAGCTGCGGGCACTTGGCTGCAGGGTGAGGAGAGGAGAAATGATCTCAGCAGAGGCTGCAAGGGCCTTCATTTCTCATGTGTACCCTTATTCTGTGAGCCTCCCTGGAATGGACGTTGGAAGAAGAGATGTTAACTGGAGGTGTCTGGAATCCAGTGCCTCAGTTCAGATCCAACTTCAGTATATTGAACTGTGTGGCCAGAGGCCAGTTACTAAGCCTCTCTGAGCCTCCATTTTTCTCATCTCTAAAGCAGATTCAGCAACACCATGTGTTCTTCATTTAGCTGGTGAGATAAGTCTTGTTATCACTGTCAGGCAATATAAAATAACAACAAGAAAGAACTCAACTTATAGCAAGAAAGCCAGTGGTTCTCAACCTGTGGGTTTTGACCCTTTCAGGGGTCGAATGGCCCTTTCACAGGGGTCTCCTGAAGCCATAGGAAAACACAGATATTTACATTATGATTCATAACAGTAGCAGGAATATGCTGATGAAGTACCAATGAGAATAATTTTACGTGTGGGGGTCACCACAACATGAGCTGAATTAAAGGGCTGTAGCATTAGGAAGGCTGCGAACCTCTGAATAAAGTAATCCACTTGAAAGAGGGGTGTGATGGTGTCAGCCTGCGATCCCAGCTCTTTGGAGGGAAGCAGAGGCAGGAAGCTAGCCTATGAACTTCCATGATTCTCCTGTCTCTGCCTCCCATCTCACCACAGAAACCCTGGGATATTACAGCTAAATGCCCAGTTGTATGTGTGTCATGGGTTCAAAGTCAGGTCCTTGTATTTGTGTGGCAAGTGCTTTGCCTACCAAAGCATCTCCAAACCCCTGAAATACAACTTAAACAGTAAGTACCTCACACCTGTTAGAATAACTATTGTCCAAGTCAATGTGGAGAAAAGGGAACATTTGCACACTGTTGGCGTGAATATAAATTAGTATAGCTACCATGGAAAACTATATGGAGGATATTCAGAGAAATCTAAAAATAGAATGACTGTCTAATCCAGCAATTCTACTACTAGGTATACACAGACTAGGCTTGAAATCAGTATGCAAAAGAAACAGATGTACTCTGACGCTCATTGCCTCACTGTGCACAATAGCAAAGTATCCAGCAACCAAATGGATTTTTAAAATGGGGTTATACAGATGGCTCAGTGGTTAAGAGCATGCAATACTCTTTTAAAGAACCGTAACTCAGTTCTCAGCATCCACATCGGGTGGCTCACAACTGCCTGTAACTCTGGTTCCAGGGGGGATATTACATGTTCTTCTGAACTCCTAAGGGCACTGTTCTCTCTCTCTCTCTCTCTCTCTCTCTCTCTCTCTCTCTCTCTCTCTCTCTCTCTCTCTCTCGTGCTCTCTCGGTCTATGTCTCTCTACTTCTCTGTCTCTCTCGCACATGTCTGTGCACACATGCACGCATATATTTATAAGTAAAAATAGAAATAAAATATTTTTTTAAGAAACAGAACACATGGAACATACACACCGTATTCAGCCTTTAAAAATAGGAAGGCTAGGAAATGGCTCGGTGGTAAAAACCTTGCTACACAGGTATGAGAGCCTGAGTTCAGATAGCCAGTCCCCATGTACAAAAGACAGGTATGGTTGTACATATACCTGTAACTCTAGCCCGAGGTCAGGGGTGGAGACAAACATATCCCCCAAGTTTGCTGACAAGCCAGTCTAGACCATCAGTAAGCCCCAATTCCAGTCAGAGACCCTGTCTCAAAAGATAAGGTGGTGGACAATAGAGAAAGGCATGCAACACTGACCTCTGACTTCCACACACGTGCGTGCGCACACGTACACATTCGGACACATGTTACACGTGCACATGCACTCACATACATGTACACACACACACACACACTTAAATACAAATAGTAAAAAATGGAAAAAAGGAAATCCTGTCTCTGCTAAAAACATGAGTGACCTTGAAGACTGACCTTGAAGAGAAGGAGGCTAAATAAAATAAGTCAGGCACAGAGAAACAGGGTCCCCCATGACCACAATTTGGATTCTAGAGGTGCCAAATGTATAGAAGAGCTGAATTGTGGCTCATGGAGCTTGGGAGGCTGGGAACGGGAGCTATTGATCCAAGGGTACAAAATGTCAACCAGAGCACAGGAACACACATATAGTAGTATGGTGCTTACAGACGGCAATGACCTAATGTTGGTGGTGGGTTTTTTTTGGGGGGGGGGGTTGGTTGGTTGTTTTGTTTGTATTTTGTTTATTTGGTTGGTTTTTCAAGACAGAGTTTCTCAGTGTAGCCCTGACTGCCCTGGAACTCACTCTGTAGACCAGGCTGGCCTCAAACTCGGAGATCCACCTGCCTCTGCCTCCCTGAATGCTGGGATTAAAGGCATGCGCCACCACTACCCCACCTAATATGTTTTTTGAATTTGCAAACAGAGCAGACTTTAAATGTTATGACATAAAAAAGTACATGAGGTGCTATATGCGTTAACTTAATAACGTCATCCCATATTTGCATGCATTAAATGCCACATTTTACTACATAAATGTATACAATAATTTGTTCACTAAAAGCAAAGTCTTAGCCAGCCAATGTGGTGGTGGCACACAACTTTAATCCCAGCCCTCTGGAGGCAGAGACAGGTCAAGCCCTGTGACTTCAAGGCCAACCTGGTCTCCATAGTGAGTTCCAGACAGTCAGAGTGACATAGTGAGACTCTTTGTCTCAGAAAATCAAAATAAATAAAGCCTTGGCTCGGGGATGGTGTACACCTCTTATCCCAGTACTCTGGGAGACTACAGCAGGAGGATCGTGTGTTCAAAACCAGCATGGGCTATGTAGTGAGACTCTTTCAAAATGCCAAATAAAATAGTAACAAATGAAAGATGAAGATTAGAAATAAGCAGTAATGAAAGGACGGTGCAAGCCCAGGCTGACGCCAGCCTCCACGGGAGACGCTGGCTCTGTCCACTCTGCCGTTCATTTCAGTCATCTGAGACTGAGGTCCTCATCTCTAAAATGGACGCGATGACGGCTCCTCTCGCACAGTAGTGGGGCAGCAAAGACCAGTTACATTCACCATACCTGCAGCAGAATCTAGGGTCTGATTAAACATAAAGGAGAAATGTGTACCCCACCCTTGCTCTGCAGAAGAGGTCTAGAAAGGCTAAATCCTGCCCATGGTCACAAGAGAACAGTAGAGGCTGGTTTAGAATGATGCTTTTTTTACAATCTCCACGGCTAAGACTTTCTGTCACATATTTGCTTCACCAGCACTGACAGCTCTGTTCAGCCCATGTCCCAGTGGCTGTCTCCTTGGACCTGCCTGCCTTCAGCCCCTCATCCTGCCGTCCTGCTAATCTCCCACAATGCCCCGCCTCCCCGGGCATGCATCCCCCTTACCGGTGATTTCATCTCATGATGGGCAGCTCCAGGTTCAGTGGACCCACTGCTGCTGGTGTGGCGAGAGCCAGAGCCCAGTGCTTCCCCCACACCTGTGCTGGAGCTCTTGGGCAGTGACATGGGTGTAGCCGCTGTGTGGATGATGAGAGGTGGCAAAAGGCTCTTTCGTAGTTCCGCGTGGTCTCCCAAGGCCACCACTGCAAGAGGGGAGGGAATTCTGAGTCCATCCGGGCTGGTCCAAAGGTCAGAGGCTGCACCCTCAGGACCACTACTCACGGGCCAAGCGCTTCTTCCTGTCCCCATCACCATCCACGCTGGGCGAAAAGAAGTCAGGCTCTGACTCAGACTTGGTGGCATCTCCCTAGGGTCAGGGAACAGTGGGCCATTAGGACCCTGACCAGGTAGGTGTCATCAGCATGGACCGAGATCTCCCTCTCTTCACATGAACATACCACACACAGACCACAAGAGTCAGCGACCACGATACGAGGCATGCATGGGGACAGGCCAGACCACCCAGGCTGGGGGCCTGGGGCTTCCCATGGCTGACGCCTCTACCTCCCACCAGCCAAACCTTAGGAGAGGCCATGGAGAACCCAAGCCCACAGTGCGAGCAGCCTGGCTGGACTGGCACCAAGACCAGCTCAGGAGAGACGGGGTGGCTGGAGGGGGTGGAACCAGGGTGAGGAGGCCACCACAGCCTCAATTCTAAAAGCCTACTCAAGGTCCTTTCCCTTCTTCTCGGGTTAGCCCTCCCTGAACCTCAAACTTATGGATCTGTGAAGGAAACAGGAAGACCCAAGTCAGAGCAACTTAGCACAAAGATGCCACTTTAGTCCCTTAACCTCTGACCTCTGACCTCCACCTTCCCCAAGCCCCAGCTCCTTCCTGGCCCCGTTTCTACTTCTCTCTCTTGTCTCTGGGATAGATTTTTTTTTTACTTCCTTCTTAGCAGGTCAGTAGGTTTCCCAGTAATTATATACTTCTCCTTAAGACGTTATTAAAAAATACTTGATTGCTACTTTTGATAAGGGCATAAATATTGGATAATTGGCATCTCAGGGGATCACTTTCATTAACTCAGTTTACATCCCTAACGAGGTCTTTAATTATCAAGTGGGATCTCCAGGGGACTGCTAGGGATGCACAGCACTATGGGGTCCCATGGGGAGCCTGGCTTCGCCCCAAATTCTAGTGTCAGTGCAGGAAACATCAGAGGACAGATTTGGCATGAGGGGCCAAAAGGAGGGACATGCTCTGAGATGGCTGGTGGGGTTTAATTCAAGGTCTGGTGGTCAGACACTCAGAGGTGCACTTAAAATTTGGTTACATTATGGCAAGAGCTATGCTCCATCCTTCCATCCCCCAAGGACTTGTACGGAGCTGCGGTGTCTGTGGGGTCTCCAGGGGGGGCTCAGGGCAGGAGCGGAGGACAAAAGAGAAAGGGAGCATGTTCTACGACCACAGGTCTTAACTCCACTGAGGCTGGATGTTTCAGACTCCTTTGGGACCCGGATGCAGGCAGGCACGCATGCGGTGCCCACATACATGTGCACATAGAGATTCTAAGTCCCTTCCTTCTCTGGCCTATCCACAGGCCTGACAGAGATGGGAATGCGCCCTCTGCGGGTTGATGAGGGGCGGAGGCAAAGAAGCCCCTCCCTTCCGTGTCCTCAAGTGGAGTGGGGGTGGGGGTGGGGGGGAAGGGACTTAAAATCGAAGCAAACCTCACAACACCGGTGGCCAATCACGGCGACTACATTTGGTACAACAGCTGAGCATGAACAGGAACACAGAGACACAGAGGAAGAGTGGAGGGGGCACTGGGCACAGGGGCATGCCGACTCGTGATCGCATACCTACCCCCTGGGAGTTGACAGGCAGCTGAATACAGCTTAACTGTCCACTCGTATCTTCCCGTTTGCCGATTTCCTACAGGGAGAGGGGGAGGCAGGGGAGGGCTGCTCTTCACAGGCTCTCACGCCTTCAAAGATCAGCAGTGTCCCAAGAAGACCAAGAAAAGGAAATGAGAGACATGGGGTGGAGAGAGCGGGACAGGACAGCCTTCCAGAATTCAGCCTCGGGCCCCAGGCCCGAATGAATCCGAAGGGTGAAGGCCACAAAGATGAGACCAGGTCAGGGAGGATGAGTCCTCGAGTCGTCCTTGCAAGAGTGGTCACTGTGCTCCTCTGAGGAACTAGGAATCACAACCATGGCCTTGACTGTGCCAGGCAAGTGTCTTGCTATTGAATTACATTCAGAGCTCTTGCCTTTTTGAGACAGGGTCTCACTACATGGCTCAGACTGGAATGGAACTCATGATCCTCTTGCCTCTGCCCTCTAAGCACTGGGATTATAGGCGTGTGCCGCCACACCCAACCTTAAACTGCTTATGGACATAGCTCACTTCCTTGCAGGGTGGGAGATGGCATCATTGCAAGCATCTTCCAGGGCAGGCACCTGAGGTCAGAGAAGTTAAAGCCACCGCCCCCGACATGGTGCAGAGTCAGAGATGGTGGGCTGCGCCCTACATCTCCAGCGGAGAACATAGCTCCCCTCTCTCTGCTCTGAGGCATTTGTGTGGGAATGAGGAGCAATGGTAAGGAGAATGGTAGAGAGGGTAGCAAGAAGAAGTGGCTAAAAGCTGGGGACAGGGCCTCGATGAGGAACAAAGTCAGGCCTCATCATCAAGTCTTATCCTCTCAGCCCAAGTCCTTTTGAGTCGGAGCGGATGCATAGGCCGAGAGAGTTGGATGCCATGTGACCAGCAACAGTAGGATAGTGGCCATGATGTTGTTTAGTATCATTTAATGGCTACACACAGGGCCTGCTGCTTGCTCATCTAATTAAGTGCACGGATGACAAATATACAGGAATTCAGGGCACTACCCCCTGGGAGTCAGGAAGTCAGCAGCCAAGCAGCTTCTGCCCTAAAGCCACCTCCTACCCACTCTTGGTAGGGGGTTGAGACCAGCAGGACAGCTATGCCTTGAGGTCTCCTGCTGAAGTCCACAAAAATGGGGCAGCTACTTCTTCTACCAAGGTGGGTTGCCTTATTCATAGAAACAAAACAGTATTTCAAGCCATCACAACCCCCAAACTGGACCGTGGGGTTTACTGAAACCCCACAGGGGTAAGGACAGGTGGCTAATGACACCCCACACAGGACAGTGGAGCAGCTGGTCCAGTCCCTCAGTGCCATAGCTTCAGCCCAGCCCACGGAGGAGGTTTCACCTTAAAATTCTTTCTCTATTGCACACCACACCTAAAGCAATCCAGCCCCCGGAAGGCACCAGGCCCTATGTGACACTCCAGCAAGGACGCTTACACTATAAAGGGTTAGGAAGGGATCTCCTGTGAGGCCCTTGTCAATCCTTCCCATGCTGGAAAAGCTCTCAGGCCCCCAGCAGGGCCAGGGTGACCAGGCCAGACATAAGGGCTTGGCAGCTCCGTTCCCACACTCAGACGTAGCTGCTGCCTAGCAACTAGGACAGCTCGGCCGGCACTCAATTTAACAAGGTGTTTGTGAAAGCTGGTTAGTGGGGAAGGGGCTCTCTATACTGGACACCCCTAGGTCCGCCATGGTAGCTAAAGAAGGGATTATAGGTTCAGGAGGTTTCCACTGCCCTCGGGAACTTATTTATTATTTATTTTTGCCTGAGAGTAAACTCGGCCATCACAAATTGCCTTTGGAAGGGGCTGAAGCCACCCATCCCCGCTCAACTCTTCACTTTAGCAGGCAGTTAGCAACTGAGTGCCAATCATGAGGTTCATGGGAAAATCCTCTGGTACCTCTCAATTCTTCAGGTCCAAGGGAAACCTCAAAAAAGGTGCCCTATTGCAAGGTGAGTCCCAACAACCCTCTGCCACTGAGAGAGACCCACCCATCCCTAGAGCCTCCCACACACACATACACTACAGGCTGTGGAGGAAATGTGATAATGGATAAACTATACAATGAAAATGGAAGACGAGAAAGGCCAGTGCGGGGCAGACTCTTCTGCAGTCACTAGTGCCCAACACCCCCACCCCACCCCCCCTCAGCCCAACCCGGCCCAGGGGGAACAACCCTCCCTTGCAAGGCTGGGAAAGAGTCGGAAAATAGATTTTTGTTTTTCCACCGTGTGCTGGGTATTTATAGACAAGGCCGCAGCGGGAGTTTCCATCCGGGTCACCCAGCGAGAACTGGACCAAGAGCTTCTCTGGGCCCAACCTGGCACATTTCTAGGTTGGGTCAACCTGCCCTGTTTGAGGTGCTGGGATGACGGGAGCTTGGGTGGGAAGGCAGGCAGAGCTGAAGGAGAAGAAAGAAGGTAGGATTTGGGGACAGAAAGTGTGCCCTGGCACAGCCGGGGCGGGATCAATGTGAATCAATATTAATTGATGACGCTGCCTGTGACGGAGGTGATGGAGTCTGGGCTGGAAATAGGACTCTCATCTTTGCCATGCTTGCAGCTAATTGGGCTCATTTCTCACCCTGGGCTCAGCCCTGCCTGGGGCCCTGGTGGCATCTTCATCGGCTCAGCCTGCTCTCAGATGACTTGCGCACAAAACCTCCCACACCCCTCAGTCCAGATGGGTCCTCCCCAGATGTCCCATAAAAACCCATGCCCTAGGGTCCAGCTACATAGGTACTCAAATTTGGCTTGTCTTTCTGGGAAAGGGTCTAGCTGACAGATAGAGAATCTTATAAGCTGCCCACTTATAACCCACACAGGTTTCTCACTCCTGACGACGGGTTTCACCAGACTGAACCTCTCCCACCTCAGGCCCACCCTGGCTTCGTCCAGTGGTTACTGCCTGCAAGAGCTTTCAGGCCTCATAGTCAGCAGCGGAGGGATGAAGAGGCAGGCATCCCTCAGAGTAGGATGAGATAGACAGGGCAGGGCGTTACCTCTGCCTGGAAGCCCTCCACGAGAATGGCGACAAGCAGGTTAAAGAGCACGTAGTTGCCAAAAGTCATGAGGGCGATGAAGTAAAGAGCAGCCCAGGATGATGTGGAGGCCATGCCGTTGTAGAGGACTTTGTTCCAGTCTTCCTGAGTCAGAATCTGCAGGCAGGGGACAGGAGTCAGGACATGACTGGATACCCAACTTCCCCGACTCACCCTTGCCCTGTGACCCTCGAACCTGAAAGACAGTGACGATGGCCCAGAGCAGGGAGTCAAAATTCTTCCGGTCTGGCAACGTGTCCCCATCCCGTTCGGATGCAAACTTGCACCCAAAGAGATGCATGCCCAGGATGCTGGAGACACAGGGAGGCCCAGACAGGGTCAGGGTCCTGGGATCCTGCCCCCAGCCCCACCCACTCCTGGCTAGCCGTGTGCTCACCTGAAGATGAAGATGAAGAGCATGAGAAGCATGCAGAAGGTGGCCACGTTGTCCATGGTCTTCATGAGCACCACGAGCTGCCGCTGCAGCGCCGGCAGGAAGCGAACCAGCTTCAGAACCCGCATCAGGCGGAAGGTCCGCAGCACCGACAGGCCACCTCCCTGCTGGCCCACGATCTCCCACACACTGTGGGAGGCAGGCAGCCTGAGTCCCTGCACCCGTTATCCCCGACTTCCCTTTCTGAGGACCCACTGGCGACATCTGAGACCCAGCTGCCCAGCCCAGCTCAGAGAAGGGTCATGCACAGCCCTTCTGGCTTCAAAGGGGCTGAGAATCCAGGTGACAGACAGCTCCAAGTCGCTTGACCAGAGATCATCACATGCTGGCAGCAGGCAGCCCTCTCCCTAAATCCTGCCATAGCTAGAGCATCAAGTTATGGAATATTTGCTTTGTTCTCTTCTAATGAAATCTAAAGCCAATTCTAGAAACCAATAAAGGAGTTCTGGCCCTGGGCCGGGGTGGGGTGGGGGATGGAATTCTTTCCAGGTCTTGGAAACCCTAAAGTTAGTTGCTGGGCGTCTGAGTCAGTTTCCAAGCACTTTGCAAGAGGGGAAGCTGTCTGTACCTCTTCCTCTAACTTCACCTGAGAGCCAGCTCTCCAACCCTCATCCACCCCAGACCTGGGTAGGGTTGAGGACGAGAGGCAGATGCAGGGAAAGCAGGTGGAAAGGGGGCCCAGGCTCCAGGAGAGCAAGGTGAGGCCCAACGAGAAGATAAAGGGATGGAAGCCATATCTTTGACTCAAAGCCATCCCTGCCGGCACTCTTTCAGCCAGAAGCAGAAAGGGGTAGTCATACCTGATAACCACAATGACACCGTCAAAGATGTTGTAGGGATTCTTAATGTAGCCAAAGGGACCGTATACGAGCAGCTTTAGCAGCATCTCCAAGGCAAAGAGGCTGGTGAAGACGATGTTGCTGATTTCCAGAGCATTGGTGAGCTCCTCGGGCTGGAGGGCAGCGGGGTATGTAGCAGCAGACTCACCCCCAAGCCCCACATCCCAGTCATCCTGAACATGGGGCCCCAGGGACAGGAGGTACAGAAATGGCAACCTTAGGGAGTATCTAGGAAGAAAGGCACTCAAAGACAGCCATCCTGGGAAAGGGCTGGATCTCAGGTCCCGAGACTACAGATTTCTTTAGGGGCTGCTGTGTAAAGTCTGCTGTTTCTCCTTTGAGGTCTAAGACGTTTCAGTCCCCGTACTGAGGCTCAGGCCACCAAGGTAACGCTAAATGACATCAGACGGCTATGGCTTTACGTGCACACCCAGCCCTGTAGCCCCACATAGCCATACGGATACTACAGTTACTCCATGAGCTCCACAGCTACTCCATGCACCTGACAGCCCGCTTGAAATATCAAAGGCTACGCTTGTTTCCTCCCAGACACATTGCAAATGTGCACGCTCCTGGGCACATATGTGTTAATAAGCAGGAGGGCGAGACCCAGATTGAGGGTGCATCTGCAGCTTGTGCCTGGTGGTATCTGGACCAATCCTCAGCCCGTCCTGCCACTCTGCCAGTCTGTGACCTTCAAGATTCCCAACTTCTCTGGCCAACTGTAAAACACCGGAGGTAATTCCTTTTATGTTCCTACCCAAGGTCTGGGATGGGAGCAGGGATGCATCCTAGCGAGGCCCTCAGAAGAACAGATGACAAAAGCCATCTCATCTGTTTGTTCCAGCTCACTAGTCTCCTCCCTCCAATACGAAATGCCTGCTGTATGCCTAGCAATGTACCAGGCATTGAAAGAGCTGTAAAAACACGCATCCCAAGAGCCCTGTGTCTAGCTAGAAACAAGTTGTATACTCACTAAACAGTTGAATAACCACAAGGGACCTTAGAACCTGCCTTGGTGCCAAAATAAATGATCCAGACAGAAAATGTGGAAGTTCAGGACAAGAAGATGGGGGTGGGGGACGATGCAGAGAAAGGCTCTAGAGAGAGAGAGAGAGAGAGAGAGAGAGAGAGAGAGAGAGAGTACTTGTAATGAACTCTGAAGGGTGAGTGGGTCTCCCAGGAGAGCCTTGGGGGAAGGAGGGACAGATAAGAAAGAGGAGTTATGATTCTAGCTGGGGGAGAAGGGAGATGCGTGACCTGGCTGAGGGCTGGAGTGCAGGTAGGGATGTGATTAGCTCAATGGAGTCACTGCCCACCTGACAGGTGAACTACAACCCGGAAGCCCAAGGTGCATAGCAGCTGCCCAAGAAGCTGAGTTAAAAGAAACAGCCGAATGAGCTTCTTGTTCTATTAGACTGACACCTCCTCCTGTTTACCCAGATGACTCGTCTGGCTGTCCAAGCATGGAGCCAGGTCTGGGAAGCAACCAAATGTATCTTAATGGCTCTGATCTGTGTGACCAGGTGGGGGGAGGAGGGAGGGGGAGGTTAGAGATCTGGAAGGAAAGGGCCTCTCCCTAGTGGGCTGGGACACTGGGAGTGGGGGAATCACAGTAGATACACTGTCAGCTCATGATGGGGTTCTTCCTAAAGGTGGGTCTGAGGGTCTGAGAGCCAGCTAAGCAGCTACTGGGGGAACTCTTCTGGCCCTCCATTGCTCTGGCAGATCTTGAGCAAGTATTTGATTCACAAGCTCTGAGTGGAGGCACCAGAGGATGCTACTCCCAGATCTAGTTAAGAGGGCCACACCGAGACAGCCTTTAGCCCCTCCAGTATTGGCACAGTGCAAAAGGCAGGGAAGAGGCCGTTGTAAGTGCAGATAAAGCCCAGGGCTCAGACCTCCTCTGACCCTACTCTGCACTCCAAAATCCAGTTACCAAGGAGCCATTGTCAGTGAGCCTGCCCCACTTACACAGCTCCTTTACCAAGGCTTCCACCCTGGGCTCTGAACACAGCTACTGTGCCTCACAGGTCACTGGCTCTTGGTAGGATTCTCCTGCCATTCACCTAAAAACCTTCCTCTCCCTATGCTACAGGGGAGCAGAAAAAGCTAAGAGATGATAAGAATGTGTTCTAAGAGGGCAGGAAGGTCAGAGAAGGAGCCCAATTTCACATCACCGCGATCCCAATAACACTAAGCAATGAGGACTCAGATCAAAGCCATCAAGACAGAAAGGGACCCGTGAATCCAGACGTCTGATGGACAGATCATGTGACACATCTCCTAGAGACTTACGGACGTGTGTGTAAACAGAAGCCGGCATGAAAACAACGTGAGGCGCACTTACAATGGGTGAATTATACATCACAGTAAGTATACAAATTGGGTATCTCCAATTGAAAACCCCAAATCCAAAATCTGCAGCTTCCTGAGGAGCAACTTGATACCCAGAGTGGGCATTCCCGCCTGACCCATGTGATAGGTCATGGTCAAAACAAGTGTACTAGCTAGGCATGGTGGTATATGCCTTCAATCCTAGTACGCAGAGGCAGAGGCAGAGGCAGAGGCAGAGGCAGAGGCAGAGGCAGAGGCAGAGGCAGGTAGATTCAAGGCCAGCCTAGTCTACGTTGTCTGTTTCAGGCTAGCCAGGGCTGCATCATAAGCCCCTGTTACAAAAACAAAACCACAAAATGAGACAAAACCAAAGCATAAGTATAACTAAAAATGTTACATAATTTCTAAACCAGGCAGTGTGTATAAGGAATATATATGAACCATCAATGAACTCAAACATAGACCCCTGCCTAAAGTATCTTATTATGTACATAGAAATACTCCCAAATCTAAAACATTTCTTGTCTCAAACACTTTAAGTGAATATAAGACAATTCAATCTGTACTTCAAAATATAAAGATAATTCAATTTGTAATACTAAGAATCTAAATGTACAAACCTTTTTTGCAAGCAGTCAAAAGCATAGTAGCTTTCAAGAGCTTTTTTGAGAATTAACAAAAAAATGGGGGGAGGTCTCCGTATGTAGCCTAGGTTGACCTTGAACTGACAAACCTGGCCCACCGGGCCCTACTAGCAACACATCATTGATATGGATTTGCATCAACAGTGGTCCCTAACAGAACAGCTATTGTGTGTACACAGGTTTCATTCGGCCTGAAGTAATCCTCGGAGCCTTAGTCAATCTGCATAGGCAATAGCCTAGGGGCACATACAAACAGCAGCTTATCAGTACATCGCAAAGGGCTCAGGGAGAAGGCAGGTGCAGGGGACCCCTGGAGGGCCGTACCACTGATCTCAGCCAGAGGGAGAAGCAGAAAAGGTTGAAGACCCCACCCCACTCTGCCCAGAAGCTTTGGAGAAGCTAGGGTGCCTGGTGTAGGGAGACTGTGGACTAAGCACTTTGTCTCAGCCTTGTCATTCTCCTGCCCACACATAAGGTCAAGGCCTCTGTTTCTTCCAGAACCCAATATTCCATAACCTGGTGACCCATGGAAGAAGAAGAAGAAGAAGAAGAAGAAGAAGAAGAAGAAGAAGAAGAAGGAGAAGGAGGAGGAGGAGGAGGAGGAGGAGGAGGAGGAGGAGGAGGAGGAGAAGGAGAAGGAGAAGGAGAAGGAGAAGGAGAAGGAGAAGGAGAAGGAGAAGGAGAAGGAGAAGGAGAAGAAGAAGAAGAAGAAGAAGAAGAAGAAGAAGAAGAAGAAGAAGAAGAAGAAGAAGAAGAAGAAGAAGAAATAGCGTCTTTTTTTTTCTCCAGAAAGCCAGATCTGTCCAAGTTACTAAATCAGATGCTGGGAATGTTTTGCCAACACAGGACAACACACGGACACAATCTTAGCAACAAGGTTGCCCCAGGGACTGCAGCCGCAATTCTGACCACTCAAATGGGCAGAGGTGGAGACACGTTCTACTATAACCCAGCACTGTGCCAGTGGACTAAGGACCTCCCAGAGGTCATTTCTCTACTCAAAGCTTCTCTACTCAACCCTTGTTCAACCAAACAAGGGATGGAGGGACAGGAGATGGCCTGGAGAAACTGAGGCTTAGAGATGTGTGGGAACTTGATGGAGGGTACATGGCTTCTTTGGAGAAGGTTTTGAGCACATTTTTCATGATACCATTCCCGCTACACTCTGAGAGAAAGCCCACACAGAGCACACACAGCCCCTGTGGCAGGGTTCACGTGGCAGATGCCACCCCCCCCATTGACTTCCTGGCTTCAAATCCCTTTTCTCAGGTCTCTAGCTAGGCACTCATTGCCACTCCTAGATGTCAGGACCCAGTAGATACATGTGTAAGAGGCAGTTGACAGCCTGAGCCTCTGCCCCTGAGGCCCAGGCCTCTCCTCTGTGCTGACATTAGCTGTAATCCTTCCTTCCTCATCTCCCAACCTGCCCTCCTCTTGATCATCTCTTTGTAGCAACTATAACTCTAGGTTAGCTGTTTACTACTATAGCATCTCCCTTGTCTGCCTTAAAGTGCCCTCTGTGGTCAGAACACTCTTGATACAAAAGTGGGACGCAACCTGAAGACAGGAGGCCTGCCAACTCTGAGTCTGTCTATCTATGTGACCTTGGGCATGTCCCTCAGCAGCTTGGACTACTTGGGACCTCTTGTGTCAGACAGAGCTACCACTCCATGATGAGACGACTCTACAGAACCAGTGAGTTCAAGCCCGTGAAGACTGGAAGTTCAGGCCCAGGCTCAGGTGGCCCTGTGGGTGCAGACAGCTCTCGAAACGTGACAGGGCAGACCATCTGCAAGCCACAGCTCAGCAGGAGAAAAGGCTAGGATCAACATGGAGCTCCAAGTCGGCTTCAGTCAATGGGCCGGGCGCAGGTGGGGGCATTGGGAAGAGTAGCCGTGGAAAACACCCCCATCTGTGTGCAGCTGTAGCATAAGGGGCAGAAGGAGTGTGTGTGTGTGTGTGTGTGTGTGTGTGTGTGTGTGTGTGTGTGTGTGTGAGACCATACTCAAGACCCAACACCTAGTGAGTGAGATAGTAAAGGATGAGGCTGTGAGGCCCCCAGGGAGAGTGGCCTCCAGCCACAACCCAAGCTGGACCAGCCTTGGCCCACAACATTGCCATTGATGCTTCTGAGGGGAGGGAGATGTGCAGGGCTGTGTATTAAGGAGATTAATCTGGCTGCAGGGGTGGCAGCATGCAGATGGCTTGGAGGGGAGATGCAGACCAATTAAGAGATACTGCAGCTGTCCCGGCAGGAGGCCCAAGAGCCGGTTCTGACAGACAGTGATGTGCTTTTCCCAGGGAAAGGTGGAGAAGCCAGAGCAGAGCTAAGAGGAGGCTGGGTCAGGCCACTCTAGGCTTCCTGTGTCTCATGCCCCATCTCCTCGGCACTTGGCAGCTCCACCAATCCTAACCGATTCCGCTCACCAATCTGGACTCCTCCGCTAACCTCAACGCTGCGTTGGCTGTTCCCAGCTCCCGCTCCCAGGAGCTGGGGTCTAAGCAGGCTGCAGGAGTGGATGAGGGTACCTGAGTTAGGAGAAGGCAAGTATTCGGGAGGCTGTGAGAAGCCAGGGAGACAGTAGAGCGACAGGGAATTCTCAAGCAATCTCGCTGGCCACATACAGATTATGGCTTGGCCTCTCCCTTCTCAGTCTCTCTGATAGCACCTCTCTGCACTCCTCACCCCAATCACCCTCACTGTATTTCCCCCTGTGCCCCTTAACTATCAATGGAGCCAGCAACTAGCCTTATCCTATCTACTGTCTCTCCAGCTACTAGAAGCTTCCCAAGAGAATACAAGTCAGGTAGGCTTAGCCTTGCCAGTGCTGGCTTAGTTTCAAGACAGACAGCCCAGGCCCCTGTCACTTAAAATTCTGGAGCCTTGAGCCTGGCATGCTGGCACACGCCTGTAATCTCAGTACTTAGGAAGCAGAGGGATAAAGGGCTCAAGGGCATGTTCAGCGACAGCTACATGTCCAGTTCTATGCCAGTCCAGGCTACAAAAAACCCCCCACATTTTACCAAAAAAGAAAGATTGAAAAAATGGGGGGGGAGGAGCTGAGAGTGGAGAGGGCCTGCCCAGCATGTGTGGAACGTGGGTTTGATCCCCAGCACACAACACATGGCAATATACACTTGTAACCCCAGTCCTCAAGAGGCCGAGGCAGGAGTATTGCCACAAATTTGCGGCCAGCCTGAGTTAGTTATACAGTGAGTTTAGGCCAGCCTGGGCTACATCGTGAGATTCTCAACAAGAAGGGGAAAGGGATGGGAAGGAAGAAAGCAGGGAATGAGGGGGGAGGGAGGGAGGGGGACTCTGTTCTGCTTCTCATCCTCCTGGCCTAACTCTGGCCTGGAGCCCATGGTAGGCTATTGAAGGCCACTCTCATGCTATGGACTTCAGAAGACTCCCACTGGTGAGGTCCCTGGTTCGGGTGAGTCAAGGTGTTCCTGCCTCTCTGCCGTATCCTGAGTGGAGTAGTCAGAGTCATGAACAAGGCTGTGCCGAACAAACACTCCACGCCTGCTGGGCGGCCCCAGGGTTGTGTTATGCCTGATCCACACTTTCCTGTTCCCATGTGGATCTTCATTTCTGTCCCAAACTTGGCCACCCTTCAGTTCCTTCCTACCCTCAGACTGCACCTTCATCTCCCTCTCTCCTCTGCCTGCACTAGGATTGCCTCTATGGCCCCATCATTTCTCACAAGTCTCTCTCTTGCTCTGCCCACGTACAGGAGCTCTCTGCACATTCACCTACAAGCCCTGGCCCCATCTCTCAAGGATCTTTCTAGTCCTTCTGGTAGTAATTGCCTCAGCAGCACCCAGCCAGGACTGGCCCCTCTTGCCCTGCACCTAGCTTCCTTGGCCTTAGGTAGCCATCTCCTGTCCATCAAGGGGGCCCCCTTTCCATCAGTCTCCTTCCCCTCAGCTAAAGTATTATAGAGTTCATTTTAGGCCCACGCCCTCCCCTTGCCATGCCCCCTCCACCATCACCTCACTCCCCACCCTCCAGCTGTCACCAGAGTGTAGAGGACACTAACCAAGTGCCCTCCAACTCCCGGCTCCTCGTGCAGACGGCCAGCGCCGGCCTGATATCCCTGTCCGCATGGTCCACAGCCATCTCAAACTCAACACATCCAAAACAAACCCTTCACCTTCTCCTCGAACATGCTCCTTCCCCCTCTCACACTCCACCACGCCTGGAGACTCTGTTTTGGAACCTCAGAGTTATCTGGGAGTCGTGCTTGCCTGTCATCCATCCCGACAGTCAGGTGCCAGGGCTGAAGACCCGGCCAGCAGGATTGCAGACCTGCCCATCTTTGTTCTCTTTCACCCAGGCCCTTGGCATGAGGCTCTCCTTACCCGTCATCTGGGTGATAGAGAGCTCCCTCCCCCCTCCCCCACCAGGCTGGCACCTACTGGCAGCTCAGGCTCCCTTGGAGTCCTTCTCACCTTGATCACCTTGTGCCTATATGCCACCTAGTACATTTCCAAGCTAGACCGGCTGGATGGCCCCTCATCCTGCCCCTTTCTGATACCACCTCCCTCACCTGTTGTGAAGGTGCGAGCTCTTCTCCTTTGTCCCCTGGAGTTCAGCTCCTGGTATTGGGCATGAACTAACATTAAAACAGAACAAGGGCATACTCTGCCTGCATGTTCTGGCTCTGTCCCACCCTCTGACATTCTAGAACTCTCCCAGTAGGCTGTGCCCAAGATGTGCACTCATGAGGAACTGGGGAGGCCTAGAGCTAGGGGATCCCTGAAAAGACACAAACACCCCTCAGCCTAGCAGCTCCAGAATGGTACTTTCTTACTCCCTTCATCCAAGACCCCTTGTAAATATGGGAGCAGGTTAGCCATCAAAAATTTTTCACCCAACATCTTGCTAGGCTGACAGTCCCTAGCCCACTATCTGGAGACCAAAGGCCAGGTTCAAGTAGAAGGCATCCACGAAGCTTTGCCCTCAGATGCCACATTTGGACTAACTATGTGGCATGTCTGTATCTGAAGAGAGAGTGTTCCCCCCACCCCCTCGCTTTCAACAGAGCTGAAAAGGAGCGTGTGACCCCCTTCAAAAGTCCAGGAATGCCACGTGTGGGCCCCACCCCCATCTCACCGTCACTTCCCTTACTGTGAGCCAACCTCCATCACTTATAAATAGAAACCTTCTCTGGACATACATCTTCAGTGACAAGATGGGTCCAGACACTGGTGACAAGCAGGATTGTTCCTATCCTGTCCTCTCTTGGCCTAAAAGGCCAACTATCCCAGACTTCTGTTCTTCAACTTCTCCAGCCGAATGTGCTGCCATCTTGCTCCTTAAACAAAACAGTAGCACCTGCCCTTACTGGGACTCATAACCAAGACGAAACAATTAATCTGACTCTAAGACCCCAACTCATAGAGAGGCCCCAGGTGGGACAACAGGGCACAGAGCCACATTTGGAATAACTATGTGGCATTTCTTTTTAGAAAGATAAGAGTGGCCCCCAGGTATATCTTCTCAAGGTCCTGCTCCCCCTCAGAAGCCTGGGGTTATCCTTGCTCTCCCCTCTCCTATTAGCACCCTGGGATGGAGTCTGAAGATTCAGAGATCTGTGAGCTCTCCCCAGACCCTTCCTCTCTCTCCAGGAACAAAAAGAGAGCACGGAGCAGCCCCTCCTGTCTTTTTCACCTTTTCTCCATCAGATGACTTCCGGGAAGCTTTTGATGAAACACAAACTTGCTTTTAAAAAAAAAATCTTTGCTAAGAACTTATCAACATAAGCCAACCTCCTTCCCATGCCCCTTGGGATCGGCCTGAGTTTTTTCGACCCAATGTCTTGCCACTTTTTCATCCAATCCGTATCTAGTGACTCGCTCATTCTGAACGCCTGCATTTAGTGTCTGGTACCTCTGTCCCTCACCCTCGATGCGGCTTTAGATGACTACACTGGGCACCCACACTCAGCTCAGAGTTCATCCCTTCCCTACTGCACATGGCTGTGGGAGCATTTACCCCATGGAAACGGGCCAACCAGGCTGGACTTGTTTCTGTAGTGCCAGAGTTCCAACCTAGGATCTAGGGCATGCTAGGCGAGCACTCAACTCTGGAGTTATAGTCTCAGCTCTCCTTTACTTTAAAAAAAAATTGTTTGTTTGTTTGTTTGTTTTTGAAGACTAGAGAGACATCTCAGCAGTTAAGAGCACTTACTGCTCGTGCAAAGGCACAAGTTTGGTTCCTAGCCCCCACATGGCAGCTCAAAATCATCTGTAACTCCAGTCCCAAGGGATCTTCTGACCTCCATGAGCTTCTGAACAAACATGGTGCACAAACAGCCACCCAACTGCACACATATAAATAATAATATAAAATAACCAAATGTTTAATTTTGTTGTTGATGATGTTGTTGTTGTTGTTATTGCAGAATCTCAGAAAATAGACCAGGCTAGTTTTGAACTTTCAATCTTCCTGCTTCAGCAGGGCTGGCCAGCACCATTAGGCCTGGTTTATTTTGCTTTATTGAGGTCAACTTGTTAAACATTTATTAGCACCACTGTGTAAACCTAACTCTGACACAAAGGATATGAGTGTGGGATGAATGGATGGATGGATGGATGGATGGATGGATGGATGGATGGATGGATAGGTGGATAGGTGTGTGGGTGGATGGATGGATAGGTGGATAGGTGTGTGGGTGGATGGATGGATAGGGGTTTAATGGGTGGATGGATGGATGGATAGTGGGAGGATGGATGGATAGGGGTTTAATGGGTGGATGAATGGATGAGTGAGTTGGTAGATGGGTAGATAGATGGATGGATGGGGGTTTAGTGTGGATAGATGGTTGGATGGATGTATGAGTGAGTTGGTGGATGAATGGATGAATGGATGGATGGGTGGGTAGATGGATGGATAGATGGATGGGCAGGTGGGAGGATAGATGTTTAGATGGATGGATGAATGAGTGAGTTGGTGGATGGATGAATGGATGGATGAGTGGGTGGGAGGATGGATGGATGGGTGGATGGATGGGTGGGTGGGGGTGGATGGATGGCTAGATGGATGGATGAATGGGCAGGTGGGAGGATGGATGGTTGTATGGGTGGATGGATGAGTGAGTTGGTGGATGGATGAATGGATAGAATAGAATGGGAGGGATGGATGAATAATTCACCATTCTGTACTCCCTCTGCCACCTCTCTGGTAGTGAGAACAGAGTCCTTTGCTCATCCTATAGTCACACTGTCATTTTCTTGCTCAGGGCCTCCTCTTGTGTCCTTGTCCCTCTCACTAATCTTTCTGGCTTTTGCACCAGTCCTGCTGGCTAGTGGTTAAGGGCTAGGGGGAATCAGAAGAGAGTGGCGAAGTGAGCCTTGAGGGTCTGAGGGTATAACAAGATGACGTTCCCTCACTGAGAGGTAGGTGGAGGGGAAAGGCACTATCTCCAGCAACAAAACTGAACCACAAGCAGAGTTGACGGCAGTAGGAGCCTGGGGAGGGGGAGGACTGGGACTGAGCTCACCAACCCCTTCTCCAGGGCTCCCCAGGCTGATCAATACCAGAATTGATGGATACAATCGCTTCATTAAGAGCACCCCCCTGGGGGGGGGGAAGCAGGAGCCTGGGGCCCATGAGCCACCACAGTAGCATCTGCGGAGCCTTCCTTCCAATCAGCTCCACTTCCTCTGCAGTCCATCCTACGCTCCCCTCCCTGCCCCTGTCCTCCTTTGCATCTGGACCTCGGTCTCTGTCTTCAGTGTCCTTCCTCTCTGCCTTCCTCTGTCTCTCTGTCCTTCCACACCTGTCCCCTTCTCCCTGGGTCTCCAGCGTGCCCTCTCTGCATCTGCCCCATTCCTGTTTCCCCTCTAAGCCCCTCTGCATCTCTCAGTCCTGCATCCATCCTCACCCTCCTTCCCACACCCCCTTCAGCCTGCTCAGGGGGCCCAGATGGCGGGACATTCACGCCACAGTGCCTGCAAGCACAGGACCATGGCAGCTTCTGGAGTTTTATGACACCCTCCCTATCCTCTGAGCTTGCCAGGAGGCAACCAGTCATCTGCCCAGCCTGCTGGGGACTCCCACTCACCCCCATGGGGCCTTCAGCAACCAGGTTCTAGGACAAACTTATCCCCTACAGCAGATGCTGCCAGCTTAGAAGGAGGGCTTGAGAGCTAAGGGGGAGCTAGGGTTGTCTCCTCTTTCCTCGGGAACGTGGCTAAGGAGATGCTGGAAGCACTTCAACTAATGGCTTTTCTTTCCATTCCAAAGGGGCATCCTTCTTGACATCTAACTGAAAGCCCTCTTGCTGCAGCTTCATCTCTGCCTTTAGCCTGTCTGACTCAGCTTCTTCCCAGCGCAATCAAAGCCTCCACCAGCAGCATCTGGCCAGGCAGGGACTGCTGGATGCATCCCCTCCAGGGGGAGGGGAGGGCATCAAAAATGTGTTCCCTTGGGAGAGAGGGACTTAACCAAAACTGGTGCGG
The DNA here is from genome assembly GCA_036184795.1 of Tokudaia tokunoshimensis. Lineage (NCBI taxonomy): Eukaryota > Metazoa > Chordata > Mammalia > Rodentia > Muridae > Tokudaia > Tokudaia tokunoshimensis. The sequence goes on along the minus strand of BTHU01000010.1, from coordinate 27,353,627 downwards.
AGTGAAACAGAGGAGGAAGCAGTTCAAGCTAGGGGATTCAAGGAGACAGAGGTTAGGGCTTCCCATCTCTTGAGTCACAGAAGGGGAAAATGCTGTCCCCCACCCTCCCCCAGCCACCTGGCAGAGTAGAGCGCCTCTCTGCGGGAGGCTGGCAGAGCCTGCATGTGCATACATGCCCACGCCCCACGCGGCCCAGACACAACACGCCCACCCAGTGCCATGCGTGGCCACCCGTTGGCACTGCAGCCGGTGTGTGGTTCCACACACACCTCGCTGACACTGGGGGAGAACAGTGCAAGGCATAGCTGTTCCACAGTGGGTTATTCAACTTGTCACAAGCTCTCAATGCCTCTGGGGATCTGGCAGGAGGGGTTGCACAGGCTTACTTCCAAACCAGAAAAGGTGAGATTCTTATGGTCAGCGCCCTCCCTGCTATCTCAGGGTGGCAAGACTTCCCAGATAAAACAGCCTAAGAGACAATAACACAGAAGGACCCGCATGCAGCACTACTGGTCAACTTCTCCAGACAGCCCCGCGTATGTGCACAGCCTGGCAGGGTCCCCCTGACTTGACCACACATTCCACCTGTGCAGCTTAGAGGTAGCTCCTTCCCTCAGCCCAGGCTGTGAGGCTGGCAGCCATCAACCCCCAGAACAAGCTTCCCTCTTCCACATGACAGTCCTCCAAATATTTGAAGACAGCTCGCCGTCCCTGCTGAGTCTCCTCTTCTGACTAAACACCCTCTTCCTTGGAGCGGCTCCTCAAACTCACTGATTTCAAGCTGCCTGGCTGGAGCCGCCCTGGTTTACAGCAAGGTTAAAAACCTGAGGCCAAGCCACGACGGCCTGTCCTGCTGCACTCTGATGATGTTCCTCTCCTAAGCACAGCTACTCAACACTATCCATTCCTCACGTCTACCTGCATGGCTCACCTGCCTGTCAGTCCCCCTCTACTTACTGAGATAACACGTCCCTTGCCTGCCTTGTCTTGTCCAAGAGAAGAGAACAAGAAAGCCAAGTCTTCTGGCGGCTTGTTACCCCATGTGCTCAGTAAATATACACATAAAGCTTCCCTCTTCTGAGAAGCCTTTCCCAGACAGGACATACCTGGGCCTGCCTGGGTAACCTCCACATTCAGAAAGCAAGTAACCATTATTGGGCTTACCCTCTAGAGACCCCACCCATCACTTTGTCTCTCCATTCCCTTCTCCCAGTCACAGAGAGGAACCAACCCTAGGGAAGAAGCAGTTGTTCAGAGCCAGCCTGGGCTGCATCCCTACCTGCTCGTGGTATTCGATGCCCATGCTGAGTGTATTGACCAGGATAGCGATCATGATTCCCCGGCCAAAGTATTTGCTATCTACGATCTTCCGGAATGTGTCACAGATCAGCCTCCAGAAGGCCAGCACAGAACTAGGCTCTGCATCTGGGCCCAGGCTCCGCCGTCGCCGCCGGCTGTGGGGATCCCGGAGGTCACTGTGCTGAGCGTCCTGCGTGAACTCATACACAGCCTCACTGTCTGAGTCAGGCATTTCGTGGTCAGCGGACTCCGGTTCCCCTGCTCCTGTCCGGGCACAGTAGGGACAACTGTCCGGTCCACAGGCTCCACTGTCTGCCTTGGAGCAAGGACTGGAGATTTTGCAGGAGCTATGACAGGCTCCTGGAACAAAAGAGTAGATGTTAGAGGTTCATTGGGAGCTCCCTGTCCTAGGAGGATGTAGACCCTGCAGGAGGGAGGCTGGGGTTCCAGAGATAGGTGTGCTGAGCACTTAATGAATGGGGCATTTCTGAGTAACAAAATAACCCAATGTCAATAGCACCCTATGGATGGTCACTTCTAAGGATCCTAGGATTGAGATAGAGAAGTAGCCACCATGTCCTCTGTGGTCCTGTCCAGCTCCTGTGTCTTAGGAGCTTTCTGCCAGGAACCTAGACCATCTCCCCTTCCCTGCATTGTAGGTCTACACCCACACAGCGCTGAGTAGCATTTCCCAGGGGATCTTTGGGACCCACCCACACATGCACACATCTTATCATACATACCAGATACACACACGCACAACTGAGTGCACATACTGTGCACACATATAGTGGGCACATGCTTTTTCTACACCACAATAAACATACACCAAACATGTGTACCCAAACACATTTGTGCCATCCAATGTTATTATACCAGACCCACGCACATATGGGTATGTGCGCACACCAGGAAGGAGCACCCAGATGCATGTAAATCAGACACTTGTACCCTCATATACACATACACACGTGGAGTCCCCCCCTTCCCTCCTTCATGCACATTAGCACACATACATATACCAAGTGTGTTCTGAATACACTCAGGGACATGCCCCCAGGCATTCCCTGTCCATCTAAATCTTCTTTTGGTCACAGAATGTAAGAAATGAGTGGCACCTCTGAGACCACATCATTAAAGTAAGGGTGCGGAGGTCCTTGGCTCAAGGTCCGACCCCTAGTAGGCACACAATGACACGTTCCTCCCCACACCCCCAGAATGCATCTGTATAGCACAGGACATCAGTAAGCTCCCACGGTAGTGATGGTCTAAATCCCACCTACTACACAGTGGAAAGTGGAAACCTGTGTGTGGGAGTGTGGGATGTGACCGGCCCACGACCCAGGGCAGGGCAGCAGTGGGAGAGAACCTTTCCCTCTGTGTTCTGCGGTGACATTTTCTGGTCCCAGGGGACATCTCACTTATCCCATTGCTTTCTGTCACCACATCCTCCCTGAAACCCAAGGCCCCAGGCTGTGTCTGCATGGGTAGCCCGCCCACAAGCTGGCGAGCATTAGCACTCCCTCAGGTCGCAGAAGTTCTACCCACAGGCCGGCTGCTTTCAGCATTGGCTGCTCCTCCTGTTCCAGGTCTCTCTGTTTACAGCAGTCACCTTGTGTGGCACCAGAATGCCACAGTCACACACCATGTCCCACCCCCTGCTGAGCCTTGGGACAAAGGACAGAGTGGACTGCAGAGTCAGATGGTCTTGAGGTCACACTCGCCAACACTCCTAGCCACCTTGTGCCCCCTGTGCAAGGGCACCTGTAAGCTTATTACCAACCTGTCCAGAGGACTCAAGCAGATCGTGCCTGCAATGCATGTGACAGGCACTTCATCGGGCAGCAGTGGTTAAATGTTATGGCCAGAGGCATAGAGTGCAGCCCATGGTAGGTATGCATGTGTGACCGCTCTCATTATTCCTGATACATACAATAGTCACAGTTCCCATTTGAACGGATGAAATGAGCGGAGCTCAAAAGAAATAACAGGATTGGTCAAAAGATGTCAGGGCTACAAGAGGCCACGTGAGAACCTGGAAACTGCACCCTAGGCCCTGGGTCCTCAGACTCCTAGTCTTCTAAATCACCACCCAGCCTCCAACTGTGGGGTCCCAGCACACCCACCCACGCTCTCACCCGTACTCTGTGTCTCCAGGAGCTTGTGCATGGAGCTGAAGGGCCCAGGTGGGATGTTGAAGCTGGTGAGAGTGGGGGGCCCAGGGCTGGGGGCCACCTCCACTAGTGCCTTATCCTTCAGCATCTCTGGTGGAGGGCTCGTATGCACAGTGGGGTATACCTTCCCACTACCCACAGTCCTGCCAGATGCCTCCGATGGGGACCTGGGAGGGGGTGCCTGGCAACGGACTGGCTCCAAGTGGCAGTCAGCATGGTAGAAGCTGTGTACAGACTCCGCACCCCTCGGAGGGCCCCCAGAGGGAGTGGGGGTAGAGGGTGGTGGTAGCATGAGCCGGCGAGACCCATTGGCATCCCTGTCCTGGATCTCTGGGCTGGCCCGGGGAACTCTGAGCGTCCCATTACCCAGGTGGTAGTGGTGATGGTGGTGGTGATGGTGGTGTACCAGGTGGTGGACAGACAGACGACGGTGTGAACGAGAGCAGCTGCCACTGGGCTGGGACTCCTGCCCACCATGGGCCACTGGGCTGCTGAGCAGCCCCGCCCGCACGCCTACAGCCCTAGAGACCTGGGCCAGCCTGCGGGCTGCTTTGCGGAGGATGTACACCAGGTACTTGAGAAGCTCCTCATAGCAGCTGCCGGGCTCGGAGAAGCTTGCCAGGGTGCTAGCGTTGGACAGGAATCGTACACGCTGCTCCCGCATCAGTTGACTCTCTCGCTGCTTGGTCTCGGAGAACTGCGTGGCAATCACCACCAGGCACAGGTTGATCATGAAGAAGGAACCCACCTGCAGGGGTGGGGACAGAAAGAGGAGATGTCCTGAAGAAAAGCGAGACTCCAGGCCAGCTGCCACAATCAATGGAGTCCTTGGGGGCCAGGCATGGGGTTTGCAACGGTCCAGGCCTTATTCCACTATTGCTGATGATAGCATACTTTGCAGATATCCTCCAGTTCCCTGCCTTTAAATATGTACTCGTGGAGATCCTGAGGCATCTCCCCAGTTTCTATTAGGAGAGAACGCTGTAGAAATGAATGCAATACTGAGAACACATAACCTTCGACTAGGATTAACCCTTTGAGATTTACTTAGAATCCTCCCACTTGTATCCGTTCTTGCTTCACGACCGTGTAAGACTCTTAACCATAGGACGTCAATATCCCCATCTGAAAAGAGGGACCTTCCCCAGACTAACAAACCTGTCGTTCTGACTTGCCCATTCTTCCCCAGTCTCCATCCCTATGCCTCAGTTTCCCCAGGACCCCGGGTAACCTATTGTTTAGACAGCAAGCCTAAATGATGGAAATAAATATTTGTGCTAACGAAGTGGACTTTTCCCCCTCTAGCCCATGTCCTAGTAATTATGATAATTAGCTTCACTAGTGTGATTCCAGAGAGCTGTTTGGGAAGAATTTTCAGGAGGTGTGTGGGAGGGTGGAAACTAGGCCCCTGATGTTCCTGTCTACCCCTCCCCCACCCAAGCACTCCTGAGGACGGCAACAATTTATCAGATGAAGAACAATTTACTGGCTTGAAGTACCTGCTTCACCCTGGTGGTAATGGTCAGGGACCATACAGGTCCCCAGCCAAGCTTTGCTCCAAGCCTGGCCATTCTTTCATCCCAGGGAGAGTTGTGGTAGCTTAGGGAATTGCCCTTTCTCAGAGCCTACAGGCTGTTGCTGTCCCCAGAAGTAACCCTACTCTGTCCTCAGCCCTCTGAAGCTTGTCCCAGGTCCTGCATGATCTTAATTTCATTTTTAATCTCTTTCTCTCAGTATCTGACCTTCTACCTGGCTCTGCACTGGCCTCTTGGTGACATGGATTTGGAGTTGGTAACCTGGAGCTGACATCTCAACTCTAGCCCCGACTTCCTACGTAATCTCGGACCAGTGGTCAACTCGCTAGAGGTCTGAGTTCTCACTTAGCAGCCAGAGTCCTTGAAGCCCCCACCTCACAGGAGTGTATAAGGAGGAACAGTGACACCAGCGTTGACAACCCTTCCTGGCAAGACTGATCCACAGCTTAGACAAGCACATGGTGGGGGTAGATGAATGAGGGAAATGCTTTTCCTCGCTTGAGTAAGCAAAGGTGGCAACAAGATCATGGTGAGGATGAAATGCCCCGCCCCCAGGAAGTGCAGAGGCCAGCAGCTGGTACACAGTAAGTGCTCAATAAATATCAGCTGTAAGTGGTAGCCATGAAAGCATCTACTATGACTGGTAGTGATTAAAATGATTAAACGATGCTGCTTTGGCCCGTCTTCTGCCTTCACAAAGCCCTGGAATTTCAGAGCTGGAAGGAATGAGCGATCTCTCAGTATTTCTCAATACTGATTGGAATTTGGGGGTGCATGATTCTTTGCTTGTAAGCATTTCAGGATGTCGAACATCTTTCTCTGTTCCAACCAACGGCTGGTAGTGCTCCCCTGGGGCTCACAAAGGCAGAACTATACTTGGCCATTTCCGAGCACCCCTTAGGGAAGGTAAGGATAACATTGTGGGTTCAGAACCCCTCGCCACTTTAACAGTGAAGAATCTGAGGCCGAGAGTGGGAATGGGGCCTCAAAGAGGATGGCTTGCAAAAGGTCCTAACAGTAGCAGGTGGTGGAGTCTGGCGTTTGGTCTTGGATTTGTCCTGACTCACTCGTTATCCTTCCCACAGTATGGCAGATGCAGCTACCCCTATGGGACTTGCGAGCTAGGAACTTCCCATCTATTCTCTGCCTCCACCCATGTCCCCATGAAGGCTGGAGGAGTCACTCACGATGATGAGAAGAATGAAGTAGATGAAGTTGTAGAAGGAATGAGCATCCATCACAAAGTACATGATGTCGACCCAGCCCTCCAGTGTGATGACCTGTGGAGGCGAGAGAGACGGCTGACTCTGGCTGGCATCACTAAAGCCTCCCCTCACCCCCGACTGTTCCACTACCCTACTAACCACCCTAACCCCGAGGATGAGCACTCCCAAGTTGTGCAGTGTCCTGTGACTGTTCTGGGCAACGTCCCAGGGCCCATGTGGCCCCACCTGGAAGATGGCGATCCAGGCATAGCCAATGTTGTCAAAGTTGATGGCGCCTTTGAAGGGGTTGTGCTCGCCTGCAGAGCAGTTGGTATAGTACTGGTTCCAGTTGACACAGGTGGTATTGCTTGAACTGTTATACGCCTCATAGTCCAGACCGCAGGGCGGGCCACCACCGCCTTCCCCACGCAGGGTGGGCACACTCCTGCAGGATCGCATGCCGTTCTCCCGAGGCTGAGAGCAGATGAAGGGGCTCTCATCCTCATTCTCTGTCTGGTAATAAGGCTCCAGGTCCACGCTCAGGGGGCTGCAGAGGGAGGGGGAGACAGAGATAAGGCTGGGGAAGTAGGAGCCTCCACCGTGAAGCCAAGGAAGAAAAAGCTGTTGTGGGTGCACCAAGGCACATGGAGGATAATAGACCAGACCTACCAAGGGAGAGGGGATTGGGCAGAGCAGGGGTTTGTGGGTAGGGATAGGAGCCCTGGGAGGATATGAGGGCTTGCTCAGGGACTCCAGAGTATAAAGGTCCACAATTCTAGGGAGGTAGTTTTCCAACTTTGTTGCAAGTCAAAATCACAGGGGAGTTAATTTTTCCATCTACCCCTTTCATCTTCATCAGGTAGTCTCATGTATTTCCAGGCTGGCCTCAAACTCTATACAACCAAATGGTTGTGAAATTCTGGTCCTTCTATCTTTGCCTTCTGGGACTACAGAACCACAATGCCCAGTTCATGTAGTGCAGGTGATCAAACTCAGGGCTTCATGTGTACTAGGTAAGCACCTTACCAACTGAGCTACATCCCCAGCCCTCAAGGAGTCTGATGCTCTCTCTCTCTCTCTCTCTCTCTCTCTCTCCCTCCTTCCTTCCTCACTCCATCCTTCCTTCCTCCCTTCCTCCCTCCCTCCCTTCCTCTACCTCCCCTTTTCCCTCCCTCTCAAGGCAAGGTCTCACTATATATCCTTAGCTGGCCCTGACCTATGTAAACTAAGCCAGTCTGAAACCCACAGAGATCCACCCAACTCTGTCTCCAGAGTTCTGAGATGAAAACCGTATACCTTGTGACTGGCTTCTGGGAGGGCTTTTTAAATGCCTAAATCTGAGTTGAACCCCAGGTCAATGCAATGGGAATCTCTGGAAGGGGTACCTGGGCACCAGGGCTTGAAAATGCCCCAAGTTGTTCCAATGTGCAACTAGGATGACCCCACCTATATCCATGGCAACAGGAAGCCAGGGACTAAGAGAAGTCCGCAGCTCCCCGATCGCTCCCCCACCGGCTCCACCACTCACAGGCTGAAATTCTCAGGGAGGAAGCATCGGTTTCGGAGCAGCCCTGCCCACAGCTGGACACCGACAATGCCAAAGATGAAAAAGACGAAGAAGCAGAGTAACAGGACATTGCCCAGCATAGGCAAGGTATCCAGCAGTAATGTGACGAGGATGCGCATGCCTGTGGGGTAGAAGAGCCATGCTGGGGCTTCCAGTGTGTCCCAGCCGAGGGATACAAGCTGGCAGTCTTCCCCAGAGGGCCCACTGCGGATGATGTGAAGGACCAATTCAAGCTGGAGGGGAGACTGGCAGACACCCCTAACTCCCCCAGGCAGTCCTTGAAGGCCCATTGTTCTATCCATACTAACTGTTGTGTGGTACCACCACCTATCTGGAGAAACTGTGGTTTCCAAAGCCCTCTAAGTTCTGAGTCCCGTCTCACATCTCAGCACCACGGAGCTGATGATATCACCCCCAATTTACAGATGAGAAGTCTGAGGCTCACAGAGGTGACGTGAGTTGCTCAGGATGGGAGCTGCTAAATGTAGGCGACAGGACTTAAATTTAGGTTTTTGTGCTTCCAAATCCTGCTCCCCAAGGCACTGGCACACACACACATACACACACCTCCCACTTCCTTCTCTCACCAGACACAGTCACCTGACCTTCCTAAATGATGGCCTCAGAGGGTCACCGGGGGAACTAAGCCAGACCTAGAGACAGGCTTGAGGCAGACAAGATGACCAGCACTTAACCAGGTCTCTGAGCCCACCCAGCCCCTAGTTCTGCATCTGTGTTCTCTGTGTCTCTTTTCCTGCTGGGTCCTGATCTTGAAATCAGGGTCTGCAGAGACATAACTCTATCTTTTTGGGAGTATTTCCTCCCTCCAGGGTCAAGATCACTACACACCCCCAACCCCAAATAAAAGTTCTGTTAAAGACCCGTTCACCTTCCTCACTCCAGTCTAGGACTCAATAACCCTAAGACTTGAACTAGCCTTCAGAAGAATCAGAACTCCTAAGCCCTTGTCAAACTGATGGATCTCTAGTGGCCCATTTGACCCCCAGGGTGCCCTGGGTGGACCCTGCTCTCTCCAGGGCAAAGGTTCTAAGCAACAGCAAACCAGCAACTGATTAACCTTCCTGATGGCTACAGCCACCTTGCTGTAGTTGGTCCTCATCCCCCTCGGTTCTCCACCCCCACCCCTCCCCCATCGCATCAGCTCTTCAGAGCTCCAACTGAGATCAAGTCCTCAGGGCTTGCATTAAGGGAATTACAGCAGTGGTTAGTCTGAGGTCTATAAATCTGTAGCTGTCACCTGGGAGAGGAGGCCAGCCACACCCCTCACACCCCTCTTCTGGATAGCTGTTAGCACCAAGCATCATGCCCCACCCCAGACTCACTCAGCAGTTCTGCCCTCCCAGAGATAACTGCAACACACACACACACACACACACACACACACACACACACACACACACGGCTACTGCAGCATCAGGCATAAAGTCAGGCACAGTGTCCCCTCCTGAGGCCCAGTGGGGACCATCTGCATCATGTATAGGTTGAGGAATTGCAAAGGGGGCCTGCAAAGGAGGAGGGGCAGATCGGCAAGGGAGCTGGAGCTGCCAAACCTTTGCTGGCTCCAGAAACCAATGCGGTTTAATTTAGATAATGGTCCCAGCAGTCACTGCAAGAGTTGGAAAGGGGTAGGGGGTGGGGGTGGGGGAATGCAACCAGGGCTGGAGGGTAAGCCATGGAGTGGCCTTGTCTTGAGAGAAGGCCACTAGCACTTTGTGTCCCCTCCTGCGGGTCTGACAGTCACTCCACTGGTCCCCATCCTCCTTTATTCTCCTAGAAAGGGGTCATCTGAGGTGTGTCTAAGATTCTGTCTAAAGCCTGACTGAAATGAGTGGGATGGAGATTTTTTTCCCCAGGTAGCTTTGCAAGTGATACCACCAGGGCAAGGGGCTCTGACTGGGTCCCTACTGAGCCCTTCTGTCTCAGTTTCAAATGGTCAGGTCATGATGCCTGTGCCACATTTCCTCTGAGGGCCCTCTGTCCAGGGGTGAGGGCTAAGGGGTCACTCACTGGGCACCCGGTTAATGGCCCTGAGCGGTCGCAGCACACGGACTGTCCTGACTGCGGAGAAGCTGACGTTCTGCAGGTCCAGCGAATACTCCAACATCCTGTGGGGAGGGGCCGGGAAGGAGGCCCTTTGAGTTTGAAGCCAACTCCATGTGAAAGGCGCCAGTGAGGAATCCTACTGTGAGGTGACAGAAGGACCTAGGGCTCTCCCCTCTCCTCTACCAAGGGAGGCTGAAGATCAGCTCTCTGTCTAGGGGGCAGGGACACCCCCCACCAAGCAATGACAGTCTCCTCTGACCCAAAAGGAAGACCGTGAGATTCAGAGGACAGGCCAGAGCACAGGAAGTCGGCAGCCTTGGCTGAGTGGACAGCCAGAGAGGCAGGAGATCTGCCCATTCCTCTCCCGCCCTAGCCCACGCCCTCACCCTGCAATAACGATGAAAAAGTCAAGCCGGTTCCAAGTGTCTCCCAGGTAACATTTCTTCCCAAAGATGCCCAAGGCCACCATCTTCACCACCATTTCCACAGCAAAGAAGGCAAAGATGAAGTCATCGAAGGCCTAAAGTGGAAAGGAGGGGCTGAAGAAACGGAGGAGATTGGGCGACACACCCACCCCACCTAGAGCCCACCAGTCGGATCTGGGTAGAACAGAATTCAGGATATTCAAGATACAAAGACCACTAACACACACACTCACCTGCAGGATCCGGCAGCGTTGGGAGTCACAGGCAATGTCTTCACAAGGCCTGAACATACCCAGAGTCACACAGTTGAGAAGAATGACCAGCATACTGACCCGCTCGAACCACGTATCAGGTGTCAAGGAAACAGCTATCCAGAGCTGATGGGAGCCTCCCGCGGCATACCTAATGCTTGCTACCTGCCAAATTAATGCCCCCAGAGACTTTGGAAACACAAGAGGTGAGATGGAAGGTCTTTTATCTCTCCGATCCTGTCTTCCTCATTTGTAAGGTAGAGAAGGCCATGACTACCCTGGCTATTTGCACAAGCTGTGTAGGGAACAGCATTGATTGTGCGTGTGGAAATGCCAGGCTCCGTGAGTTTGCTGTGAATCTCATCCTCCTCACTCACCGGATAGATGTGAGAAGCAAGTGAGATAATGTATGCGAATGTGTTACACAAACCTACAGTCGGATTAAGCCTGCCTTACAGTTTACCACGCACTTTCGCACAATGCCACGCCGCCGCCGAAGGCTGCTCACAACAGCCCCGTGAAGCATCCACGGTGGATCGTTCTCTTCCCCGCAACCCAAGGACAGCAAGACCCAGAGAGCTGAAGCCAAGTCATGTGCCAGAGTTGCTCAAGACGCCAGGATGAGACCGAGGCTTCCAAGCTCGTGGCCTACTCTGTCGCCTTCCCTGCACTACAAATACTCAGGCAGGCAGGGACTCAAGAGAGAGCCTTGGTACCAGACGAGAAAACCTACATCTTCAACCCCCCCTCCCCACCCCCGAAACTTTAGAGGAGCCCAGGCTCTCTCTCCAACAGCCAGCTCCCTGGCTTCTCAAAGTCCTCAGCCTGTAGTTACATCCATGCCTTTTGGATCAAAACTACTCCCCATGCCAGGGCCTGTGCTGGGTACAAACTTCAGCTATGCAGAGTGGGCAGTAGTGCCATACATGAGGCCAGGCTGCCACCACATCTCTTGTACCTTCTAGACCCAAGCAGCTAGGAGCTGAGGGAACTCTTTCTAAATCCCAAGCCTCTCTTCATGAGTTCTGTTGAGTGGTTGAACTTCAGCCCATTGGCATGAGCATATACAAGATCCTCTCTGGATAAAGAAGGTTCTGGGCCCTGGACCCCACAGATATACAACCAGACAGCCTAGTTTCCTCAGGGGGAAGAAAATAAAAGTGAGGCAGAAAGAGTAAAGAAAGCAGAGACCAACAGAGTCTAGAACAGAAGGAGGAAGGGGTTGTGTCTGCCTGAGGCCTGCCCTGCTGGTACACTCAGGACCTGGGGCCCGTGGGCCCTTCCTGTCCTCGCCTTGCTTCTGGAGGGGGAATGCTTTCACCACGCCTGAGGAGGTGATCAGTGAGGGTCAGAGGACCAAACTCAGCCTTCCAGCTGGCCTTCACCCTGACTTCTCCCTCAGTCTTCCCTATTTTTTCTAGCCAGGCTCTTTTCTCTTGGGTGCACATCCCTGTCACCACCCATGCCTAGCACCCTAGAAGTCCTAAGATGGTTCAGTTTTCCTAATATCCATCCCTTAAAAGAGAGTATGGTACACGCCTTTAATCCCAGCACCTGAGAGGTAGGTGGATCTCAGAGTTCGAAGCCAGCCTGGTCTACAGAGCAAGTTCCAGGACAGCCAGGGCTGCACCCTGTCTCGAAAAAAAAAAAAGGAAAAAAAAAGAGTGAAAAAATAAAATAAAATCAATCAAAATCCTAAGTTTAAAGTGGCTTAGTAGGTGAGAGGGGTAAATGAAAGTGTTTCTACAGGCTGTTTTCCTGACTGTAGCCCTGACCATAGCGGATGGATCTCTCTCCAGAATGGGGGTCAGCCAGGGGTCACTCTGGAAAAGGGGGAAAGGGAGGAAGCCACCACTTGGAAAGGAAAGGACACAATTACCCTTAATAACTGGTATGTTTTCCCCCAAGCTAGCTCATTCTCCTCTGCAGGAGAGACAGGGCTTAGGAGGGGCCCTTGAGAACAGTGGGGGGGTGGGGCGGGAAAAGGGCTCCAGGTATCTATTTGGACATCCAATGACAGTGACCCTATCTAGTTAAGTCATCCATGTGCTTGACTCTGCTACATCCTTAAAAGCAGCCACACCACAAAACCCAGTGTGATATGCAGTCAGAGCAAATGATCAGCGCACAGCAAGAATGAATGAATGAGCCACTGCGTCTATCAGTCAGTCATCTGCCTATCTAGAAGCCAGATGTGCCTCCCCATTCATGGTTTCCTGATGTTTCCCTGAACAGTGACAAACCCATGACAGGGAGGTAAGGAGGAACAGACGACCTTTGGAGGAATGGGTTCCCCTTCTGTCCCAGACAGACTCAGTCTGGGGTCTCTGATAGTCAGAACCTGCCCCCAGACAACCCCATATCAGGCTCTTAACCAAAATCCCCTTCTCCGGGCCCCTTGGCAATCCAGCCTGCATCCAGGCACATCCCTTGCACTCTGGCTTCCCCTTCACTGTAGATAAATATAAAAAGACAGGCAAATCTAGAACAATCTGAGTAGAGGAATATCCAAGGGAGGGGGGTCTTTCACCCTTCTCAGGGTGGGGCTTGTTTCCTTGGCAACATGGCAGTATGTCACTGTGTGATGTTCTTCTGTTGCCATAACAACAGGAGAATGTGTCACCAGGTGGTGTGGATTTGTTGCCATGGTAATTGAAGAGACACCCCCCACCCCCTTACACATTCTCTCCCCTTGCCCAGACTGCTCTCTTGTCCTTGTGCAAGGAAAAAGAAGCAGGGAGACCCACAGGTTATCAGGTTGGGGGGGGGGAACCATGTGACAGATCTCCATGGTAACCAAGGGAACGGGGGACACTGGTTGCCATAGTGACTATGAGAGACCTGTGCGGTCACATGTCTACTGTTGCTATGGTGACTGTCCGGGCTGGAGTGGATCCCAAAGGGTGGGAGCAGGAGAGGGGAGGATCTTTCTCCTCCCCACAACCCACCATCAAAAGCAGAGAAAAAGAGAATGGCAGAAGCAGACCTCCCTACCATCCCTCCCCCTCCTCTCTTTCCTGGGAGAGGGAAATAGAGCATGCTATATCCACAAATGAGTGCTCTCCATAGGTTTTTATCTAGATAGGGCTTTTGCCTAGATTATTGGCAACTAGAGATCTAAGGCCCTGGGCCCAGGGTGTGAACCCAGACAGCAAGCAAGCCTTCTAGCTGCCTCTCTCCCTCCCAAAAGTCTGGAAATGTGAGACTAAGGAACACTGAGGAGGAAATTGGCCTGGAACCAGGAATTCTGGCCTTCTAGTAAGAGTTGGGGGATGGGACACAGGTTCTTGCTTCACCCATCCCACCGAGAGGTTGGCAGTCTATGGGATCCAATGCTTCCTACGGTGGAAGAAGATTCAGGGATTCAGTTTGATGGCACGTGCTCATTTATTTTTCTTCAGAAAAGGGGAATCCCCAACAATGGCCCCATCCTGCTAACTACCCTGTTTCCCCATGCGCCCCCAGCTCCGGTGTGTGGGTGTGTGGGGAGAGAGGTTTCCAACTAAACTGAAAACTGAAGCCTGCCCAAAAGGCAGCCAGCCCCACCCAGAGACAGAGACAGGAGACACAGAGACACATGAGAGAGGGTCACTGGAATCTTTGGGAGGGGAAATAGGCCAGAAATCTGATTCAAACTCCGTGACTGGTGTGTGTGTGTGTGTGTGTGTGTGTGTGTGTGTATGCGCGCGCACTTGCTCGAGCGTGCAAGTGTGTGTGAGCAGTGTGTCTGTCGCCATCCAGCTAAGGCAGGCTGGGCGGGGTGAGAGCCGGGGCGGGAGCAGCAGAAGGGGGGCCAGGGTGGAGGGGTAATCCCAGGAATGACTCCAACTGGCACTAGGGGTGATGGGGAGTCCCCCAGCAGTGGAACAGAGTACGTGCAGAGGAGTCTATATGACCCAGAAGAAAGGAGAATCTGGGACAGATTACCCAAGATCCTCTGCCCCCACCCCAGTTCCACTCAATTCTCTGCCTCAGCTCTTCTCCCCAGAATCTTCTCTGGATGGTCTAGGATTTGGAAATGGGACAAGGGAGCATATGAGATTCAAGCAACCCCCTTATGTGCTCTGTGTCTCTGTCTGTCTCTGTCTCTCTCTCTCTCTCTCTCTCTCTGTCTCTCTCTGTCTCTCTCTCTCTCTCTCTCTCTCTCTCTCTCTCTCTCTCTCTCTCTCTCTCTCTCTCTCTCTCTGTCTCTCTCTCTCCCTCCCCTGAGGACCCAATGGAGAATCCTCCCTTGGGAAGAATCGGAAGCCTTGGGGCACTGGGACAATGGCAAGGAAGACTACAGAAATTCCTAGGGCCTCCTCCCTTCTAGAGACACACACTTGGACACACACAGTGACGCACAGTTCCACACTCACATTCACTTCTGGAAGCCATTAGGACTCCTGTCTCTCAGGCCTAGCCCTCCCCTCCCCTCAACTCCTGGCAGGCTCCCCTCTCCTTCTCTGGCCCCCCTCCCACTCCTCCATCCCAAATGCCAGCCTGTGATTTCCAAATGAGAAAAAGCTGTGCTGGGCTCTGAGCTTGGAGAAACTCCTACACAAACTTCCAGATGTGACACAACAACCCGAGAGGGAATGCTCAGGAACTCCTTCCCGGGAGGGGAAATGCACGCCCTCACACTGTAAGAAACACACTGCAAAGGCCAGTGTTCCCCTGTAACCTGGGAAGCAGTGGCCTGCCAGGGAGCTGGTTGGGCCCATGTCCCTGATCTCCCCAGTACAGGAACATATACTTTTGTGTCCTTCCTCCTTCTTCCCTCCACAACACACACACACACACACACACACACACACACACACACACACACACACACTTCCTACCTACACCTAGATCTCCACTCTTAGGAAATCTGGCCTTTTAATGAGGCCGCAAGAGGAAGGGACCAAGAAAAGTATGTCGAGAAAAAGGCTAACGTGCTTCAGTTCATTGGGGAGGGGAAGCCTGTCAGGCCCCTCAGGACCAATGTCTTCATGACCTACATTGGGGACACCCGAAGCCAACAGAAGCTTTGCAGATACCAAAAAGAGAGAAAGGAGAGGGTTAAGGCTCAGGGTTCAGAGTCCTTCTCTAGCCATGGAAATACACTTGTCCTTGTGACTTGGGTCAAATGGGAAAATGGGGGTAAAAGTCCAGGCAGCCCCTTTAACAAGAAATTGTTCTCAGCATATTCAGCGAGCTAGTCTAGATCTAGGGACATAGGCGCTACACACCAAGACCACACATGACTCCCCAGACTGGGCCTGCTCCCCTAATCTCAAGATTAACACTAGACTCACCTCTTTCCCCTCTTGCAAGCCTGGTCACTTATTTCCTTCCAGGAAAGTATTTACCTCCAGATCCTCCACCTGGAGATAGGGCAAGTAGACAGAGATGCTTGCCAAAAAAGTCTGTTTTTAGGGGGTATTTGAAGGGAGAGGTGACAAGATGTTCCAGTCACCCCTAGTACTCCTGAGAAAGAGAAGATAGGAACTTCTGGGGGTTTCCCATTCATAATGTGGTTAGGAGTGGGGATGAGGGTTTCTTTTCTCCATCTCTACCACAGAGAAGGAGACCTTGGAATGGAGGTTCATAATTCGAGATAGCAGTTAGGGAGCCCACAGTCCTCAGAACCCCTACTCTCCTTTCTTCGGTTCAGAGAGACAGGAAGGAAGGGGCAAGGGATTGAGAGGGCTGTGAGGGGAGCTTCTCAAGACTCTCGGAGTATAGAGCGGGGTGGGGGGACTCAGCTTATATCCTGCTTTGCGCACTAGGGGCAGCGGCTGCAGAGGGCGGCATCACGCTTTCTGCTGCCCCTGTGCTCCAAAACAGAGCCAGACTTGGGCTCTCAGGGGCTACAGGGTAAACCTGGGGTCTCCCAGTCTGACTCCCAGAGAATCTCTGGGCTAGAAGAAGAGAATCAGAAGAGGCTATCCGTTACTGGGTGAGCCATACAGCCAGCCCCCACCTTTGCGGTACCCCAGAGATGGGCGTCAGTCAAACCAATGAGTGCTTTGTGCTAAGGGGTTTAGAGGACCAGGGGTTCCCTGACCACGCCAGGCTTAAGCAGAGGTGAGGGTGAGGAACAAAATTCATCTGCCTGGAATGTTGGGCATGCGCTCCCAAAACCCATCCACAGAGTAGGCTTGGGGAGCTCGACCTCAGTCCTCTTTAATGAACACACTGGCAGTCTCCCGATCCCCCCAACACTTTCAGATGACTGCGGTTTCCCATACCTGGTCTGCCATCAGTCGGAACACTCTGATTTGTGAAAGGGGAGGCGTAGTGTGGACAAGCTTAATCCCATCCCCCACTTGCCGGAGCTTTTGTCAGTCTCCCCCCCCCCATTAGGAAAAAAAAAAACCAGCACAAAACTCCCCAATCCAACCTTAGCACTCAACATCAGATAAAGAATTGAGGTGGGGAGGGCGCTGGCCGCATTGGGCTCTCTCTGAAAGGGGCTCCAGTCCAGCTCTGGGGGCAGACAGCTCCCCCTTCACCACATCTTGTTCTCATTCTGCACCCCTGACATCAGCCGCCGCCGAAATCTCCTTGTTGTGCCTCCAACCCGCGGATTGGGAGGGTGTTGGGGGGACAGGACCTGCCCCCACCCCCGTTTCCCGCTAGGTCAGTAAAAACCTCAGCCTTAAGGACTAGGTCGGGGGACTGGACCCTAGAATCCGCCGCAAACTTTGGGGCGGGGGCATAAGGAAACCCCAGGAGATTGCGGTCTCCCCTCCTCCGTCCCCGCAGCTTCCTCTCCACCCCTGCCCCCAAACTCGAAAACCAAACCCAGCTCGCTAACCCGCGGCGGGCGGGCTGGCGGAGTAGAAAGCCCAGGCTCCTGAAGCTGCACACATCTGGAGGATGACGACCCTCCTCTGCCCACATCTGTAGAGCATCCAGCTGCTTACCAGAGGGTCACCTCTCCTCTTTTCCTGGCTTGCATTTCAACCCTCCACCCCTCACCCCCGCCCAAGGAAGACTGAGGTGTGTGTATTCGGAGGTGGGGCTCATCTGGGGTACCCACCAGTCTCCGCTTCTACTCGGACGCCCCCTCCCCTCCTTAACAGTCACCCACTCAACTGTTCACAGTCCAGGCTCACTTCTCCAACTCACCTGGCTTTCGATCCCCTCTGACAACACGGTCCGCCCCCCTGTGGACCCCCCTAGTCCGGCCCATCGCGGTGCCCCGAAGGATATGGGTTACAGACCGTGCGGAGACACCAGCTCCGCGGGCGGCTGTCCTGGCTCAAGTAGAAGAAAACCACCGGGGCCAGCGCCGGGTATGGCAGCCCCTCCGCTTCGGAGTCCGCGCTGCCCGGGTCCTTTTCCGTCGACCCCGGCCCCTGCTGGCCCCCGGCCCCGGACAGGTCGTTGAGCCGCGTGAAGCTCCGGGGCTGTCCCGACTCCTCGGCGCCCGCTCCATCCTCCTCCTCGTCCATCCTCTGGCCAGCCGGGGCCCCGGGGGGTCCGAAGAGGGGCGAGCGGAGCCCCTCAGAGGAGGTGTCCTCACGCAACCGGGGGACCCCGGTGGGGGAGCATGTGGGGAGCTCTAGAGAGCTTGCTGAGCCCCCAGGAGGGCCAGTTCAGCTCAGCTCCCCCTGCCCTCAGGGGCATGCTGCCCGCGGGGCTCCGGGTCGCAGGGAAGCCCCGCCTGGCGAGAGTCCCGCTTCCCCTGGGTTCCCGGGGGCTCCCCGACTAGCCGGCTGGCTTCCCCTCACTTTGTTCCGGCTTCTTCGCTTCGCGCCCAGGCTCCGGTTGCCCGAATAGGCGCTACCTTCGGTGAAGCAGCCCCCGAGAGGAGGAGGAAAAAAGGGGCCACCCGGTGGAGGGCGGGGGTCCGGGGAGGGACGCCCCCTCTTCCCTCGGCGCAGCTGGAGCAGGATCTAAGGGGTCAGCATCGTCCCGGCTCCGCGCCAGAGACGGCGGGGGGCGGGGGGGGAGGGGAGGAGGGATCTCTTTGGGAGTGGGTTTGGAGGGGGTGGGGGCCGGCTCCTTCCTCCGCCCCGCGGCGAGCTAGAGGACCGGGAGGGGCGGGGAGACCGTGGGGGGCCGTCCCGGGCGGGGGTGGAGGCGGAGATGTTGCCGCCGCCGCCGCCGTGGCTGCCGTTGCCGTAGCTGTCGCCGGCGCCACAGCCTCCTCCTCCGGCCGAGACGCGGAGCGAGAGAACGAGCGAAAGCGGCGGCGAGGAGCCCGGCGCACACCACAGCTGGATCCCTCACTCCAACTTCAAGCCTCGGCCCCGCCTTTCCCCAGCCAATCTCACAGCCAATCGCCGTGCGTCACCGGTCCAGAGTCGCCCTTCCATTGGTCGGCCGCCGTGCCAGTGCGGGAGGGGGTACCGGGGAGAGAACCACAGCTGGAATCCGGTTCCCACCCCAAAACCAGGACCGCCTTTCTACCCTCCTCTTGCCCCTGGGTTTGCTCCCGAAGGCTGGGGCCAATCAGACGACTGTCCAGACCGAACCCACTTTCCTATTGGCCTCTTGGGTCTTTGGGACTCCCCTGGGAAGGAGCCTCGAGAAATCAAAGTATTTGGCATCGAGTCCTGAGGTAGCCCTATGGGCCTCTGACATCTTTTGTCCAGGACCCCCAAATTGGACAGCAGCCAGAAGTCAGAACTTAGGTCTAAGCAGGACTGAAAAAGAAGGGAGACAGGAATCACAGGAGTTAGGGGTGTTACCGGGATCCCACAGCTACATCCGACTCTTCATCAGGTTAATAACCCACCCTCTGCTTGAACCTGAGAGTCAGACTGGGGAAAGGGAAGAAGAGTCCGTTGTTTCAGACTGGAAGGGGTCTGTTTGGGGGAAAAAAAAATAGGCGTAGCTAGAAAGGTAGAAGTGGGCGTGGTCTGGAAATGTTTCCCACCAACCTCTTACATTTGCTGGTCCAGATCCCCGGTCCACTTCTAAGATGTTGACCCTGGCCTAACCCTAACCCACAGGTCTTCTCACTGATGCTCTGAGTGTCATCTCCTGCTTCTAGAGATCTCTGAAGGTTGGAGACTCCTTTCAGGGGCTTCATGTTGGAAAAGCATAGCCTCCAGGAGTGGCACCAGACTGCAGAGCCTGGATCACCTGCAGCCCCAAAGTGGCAACAGCCTGCGAAGGCCACCGTGGGTCTCGAATGTTCTTTGTAAGGAATGACACCTAGAGCTGAGCTTTACCAACTTCATCCTGCAAAACTCCACTCCGTGCCTCAGTTTCTCCCCCTTGGTTCCCAATATGGCTTAAGAGAAGTCTCTGAGAGATAAATGCTTCCTGGAGTTACTCTTCCCCACCACTGTACTGGGAGTGGTGCTAGCGCTTGTGTGTCTCCCAGGCACGTACACACAAACGGAGACCCCGGCTTTCGCCCAGCCTCCTCTCCCTATGTTCAGGGGCTCAGTCGATTCTATCTATCTCACAGCCTCCAAAAGGCTGTGGGTGCCAAAGAACCAAGCACCACCCGAATTCTGAATGTGATGAGGAGGGGAGGGGGAAGCATTTATGTTAGACGCAGGGAAAACGTCTCTACAACCTGCGTAGGATGTATACGATGGAACGACAGATTCCGTAGTCCTGGTAGACTCAGGAATGGCACAAGCCACTGCGGGAAAGCTGAGGAATGGACTGGATCACCTCCTGCAGCCCCTGATTCCCAGGCGTTCTTCCCTGACAAAATTGCACCACCCACACATCCTCCAGAGGCCTCCTGGCACCCTGACATGAGTTTGGGGCCGTGTCAGCTCTCACTCCGGCCAGTTGCCAAGATGGGGTGAAGAGGTCAGAGCTGCTGCTGCGCTGTCACCTTCTTGGTTGCCCTTTTGCCAAATCCCAGCATTGAGTTGTGCAAATGAGGCCAGGCCTATTTGCATTTCATGCTAATGAGCATATCCCCTAAGAGCCTGTTTCTCCTGGAGGGAGTCTCTGCTCTCATTCTGAGTGTGAGGCGCCAATCTTGAACTCGGGGCCCTCTTCTGGGATAGAGGAACTATTTATGGCTTGCTTTTAGAGTCTGACTGACATCATTCCTCCCTCCTGCGTATCCTCAGTCTAGCAGATTGGCTTGCCCTTCTCACCACCATCTTGAAGCCTTCGGATTGGCCTCCGGAGGTGGGGACTCTCATAACCTGGTCTCTGAAGCAGAGCACAATATGAGGCCAGAGGCTTAGCCGGTCTCACAGTTCTCCAGTGGTCAGAGGCTCTGCCGCTTCATCGCGGGGCTGCCCTGTTCTGGAACATACCAAGAAAAAAGACAAGCAGGCACCAGCTAGAGAAATCGAGACCTACTTCCCTGGGTTTGCAACCTGAGGAAGATCTGCCATCTAGGACAGCCTAGGGCATCAGGGGACCCTCTCTGCTACCTGAGTGGGGGAAGGGGGGACAAAGGCAGAGGACAGGCAGCTTTGCGCTCCATGGCTCAGTTCTGCCACCACCGCTTCTTACTGCCTTCCTTTCTGGAGGTCTTTAGTCAAAGACCAGTCAAAGGTGGGAAACCTCACAGTACAAAACCTGGGCAGGGACGATGGGTAGGTGGAGAGTTCTCTCTCTCCCTAGGCTGTGTTCGCTGCCACATGTCCTAGCCTAGTGTTTGATACCTAGTGGGTACTTAATTAAAAAAAAAATCTTAGATGATTTCAGACCAGTAAGTGGGAGATGAAGGAAAAAATCCTTTATTTGTGCCCCTGTTTATCCATCAAGTTAGACCTATATGGTCCAAACTTTCTTCTGAGTTTGCTAGAGTATCTCCTATGTGCCTTGGTCAGCAAACCCCTCCAGGCCCCTGTAGCTTTCTGGCCTTTTCCCCCTCCCATACTGGTTCCCTTGAGAACAAAATAAATCACCCATCTGTGATACTCTTTACTTGGGGTGCTGCAACCATTCCATTTGGTCGCCCCATATCTCTGGGAATCGAAACTGCCATTTCTCAGTTAAAGAGTCTGGGGCTCAGGAAAATGAAATGATAAATAATTCCCAAGTCAAGAAGCCATGAGTACTGTGACCCTAGGCCCTAGCTGCCCCGATATGGTCCTGCTGACAGAAGGACATAGAGGAGGATTGTAAGGTGACACTTGCCAAGAGGAAGAGATGTTGTGGGACTTTTAAATCAGCTCCATATCCAGTGAGGGTCATGTTCAGCCTGTATGTTGGAAAGCCCAGCTTTCCTGGGAGAATTCCTTCCTCTGAATCTATTTACAAGATGCCACAGCCCTATTCCTGCCTGATAGCAGAGGGGAAATGAGAGACGCAAAGGCAGGCAGGTGGAGGAAAACACCAACTGCACACTCCTCCATAGCTGTGTCTCCACCTCCTGGCAAGCAGCAGTCTCAGTGGTCTTTGCTGTCATTCTGGAAACCCCAGGGTGAAGTTGGTATGCTCAGGGGTGTCAGACTAGAGTCCTACCAATTCTGGCCCTTCAACAGCCATCCCTAGAAGGCTAAAGGTCCCTGCTTCAGCATTTCATTCATGAGGGTCAGTGGGACCACAGAGGCAAGCGGGCTAGACGAACTGCCTAGACTGTTCCAAATCCAGTGTGGGGGTTGCCAAAAAGGCCACCTGTGTCTCACCATGTCGTACTTTTCCTTCCTGCTTCCCTCAAGCCAGGCTCCACGTGTCCAGTCTTTGACTTGCTGGCAAGGCTGAGTGGGCTCCAGTAAGAAAGACGCCAGCTGACCTCATTGGCCAGAGTACTAATCCCCTCCAGATGGGCTGGTGGCTTGCACCAAGGGCCCGCTGCCCAGACTGAGACAACTCTAGTCCCAGTGACCATGGGTAGGTGTGCATGTGTGACAATCTCCTGTCTCTAGCTTCTTACCTGCTCCCTTCCTCCCTGCTAGTGACAACTCCCTAGCAGCCTCCCTCCCCCATCCATTCTTCTTAGTCTCTCTGGCAGCTTCTTCTGGCTATCTGTGATGTTTGGCTTGGAGGTTAGGACGATGCATACTCAAGCTCAGTAGACCTCAAAAGGACAGTTTCTAAGCAATCTCACAACCCTATTATTGGTCTACACCTTCTCGTTCCGAGTGCGTCTCCACGCCGCCTGCCTGGATGGCAGTTATGTGGGGTCTTCTGTGAAGATTTATTTGCCAAGGGTGAGATTTAAGATCATTTCCTGACATTCAGAGGACAGGTGCCAGCTTCCTCTGTAGCAGGAGTCAGATCGAATTGGGGAAGGGCTTCCAACACAATGGATGTTGCACGTGCAAGAGAGCCCTTTCCCAGGGCATCCTGCAGGAAGAGGCAGAACAGGGCCTCCTGCAATAATGCAGGGGTTGGATGGATTCCCTCAAAGAAAAGTCTTAGCCCTGCAACTTGCAGTTTCCACAGCACACTACATTGCATGGAAATGTCAGTTAATGTTAATTAAATATCTTTCTGTTAAATATTAAGGTCTATAGTGAGCCCTAGTCCTTTCCCTAGCTTTAAATAAAGGGACAAGGAGAAAGATGGCAGGCCATTTCCTGGCAGGGGCTTTCCATTCCTGAGCTAATACACACCTTGTCCTCACCCTGGTTCTTACATTTGGTTTTGGTCCACTGACTCTGTTTCATTCAAGTTTGCTAATTGTGGACAGAGGCAAGATCAGTCTAGTGACCCGATCGATGGAAGGTGCCAGAGCAAGAAGAGAAAAGAGTCATCTGCGGACTCTCAGGGGAAAGGCTGCTCTCAGGCTGCTGTTTCCAGGTTAGAACCAGGCCCTCCCTCACAAAAGAGGCTAAGATCCCAGAGTCACCACGGGACACTGTTAGGTTTATTTCATGGTGAGTAGGTGCCCATGGGGGGAGCCACAAGGAAGGCTGTGATCACCTGGAGGTAGGGTACCCAGGGGTGGCTACAGGTTTGGCACTAGCCTCTCAAGGCCTGAGTCTCTGGTCAGTTGGAAAATTCTGCCTTCTGGCCCAGCTCAAAGGGTCCTGGGCAGTCATTGGTGTAGTAGCTTTCGTAATTCACAGGGATCAGTGATAGGCATGGAGCAGGCTTGGTTCTCAAATATGTAGACTGTAGCCCGGTCTTCTACTCGTCGAAGGTTGCTCAGGAAGGGAAGCTGACGGGACACGAAGCTCGATGGGTCTCCATCAGCCAGAATGAGCACCTGGGATTGTGGCAGAGCACAAAGTGTCACCTGGGAGAGGGCACTGGTCATGGCAGAGCCCAGTGGGAAATGACCTCTCCCCCAAATTTCCAAAAGGAAAGATGCTGGGAGCTGAGCAGGGAGATGCAATGAGGGAGGTAGAGAGTGAACGCAAGTCTGCAGGGATGTGCACCTTGTTAGGGACGTAGACGGAGTGGACACATTGCAGCAGGGCCTTGGTGTCCTTAGCCTGGGAGTCTCCACAGACTATGATCTGGCCAGTACAGAAAAACCATCCAGTGTCAGGAAGGGAGAAGCTAGGCCCCAAACCTGCCAGAGCTTCCCCATCCTCCCTCTGCCCACCCAGAATTCCTGAAAAGGGAAGGGACTCACCTCATCCATCAGGAGGAATCATCAGACTTAATGTTCCACAAGTGCGAACACACACACACACACCACACACACACAACACATACCACACACACACACAACACAACACACACACAACACAGACACACAGACACACACGCACACCAGGAATGCACATTAGTGGCAATGTCATACATTGTGGTGGACATACAAATACAGGGCGGGATGTCCAGAAGACTTGATACACTGGATGGCACACAACACACAAAGAAGCATAATTACATACACACATAGTAGATGCCTATAGAAGTAGATGACACACATAAATACACACAAACATATACCCATAGAGGCACACATGAATATTCACAGGCAAACCCTGAGGCAAATACTCCAGCCCACACCAGCATACAAACCAGAAAAATTGTGTGTGTGTGTGTGTATACTCAAAAGAGTTAACATAGCAATAAAGCACAAAGGAACAGACATAATCAGATTGACATGCAGAACCTTAGAGAAATACTTCACCAGCTATCAGACCACCAGGAACCCATTTTTAACCTCTTCATTTTGCATTTATATGCAAACAGCCCAGTGACAAGCCCTCACAGGCTATCTCCTCTGACACCACCTTCATTCACACAGACACCTCCATTCCATAGAGCAGAGACCCCTGCATATGTTTAAGTGAGCATTGGTGGCACCCCTGGAACTCCATTCACATCTACTATACCCTGATACATCACCAGCTTCCCTCCCGGCCTAGGTCTCAGTCCACATATCACCACCTCCCTACCTGCTTCAGAGTCTGCTGTTGAGCTGAGAGGGTGCGGACCATCTCAGGCAAGGCCACTGGGACACGGCGCATGCGCTCGGAGAAGGCTGTCAACAGGCACACACACTTGTCCATCCAATCCTTGTGGCCAGTGAAGCCGTGCAACCGAAGGAGGTTGTGGGCTGACACAGAGTTGGCACTGGGCTCTGCACCATCCTGGTCTGCAAGGGCCAGGAGGAGGTATGAGACGGCTGGTCAATGGGTTTCAGGGCCCTGCTCTGAGATTCAATCTGGGTTATGGGATCCAGGAATAAGAGGAAGTTCATGTGGTGCTGGTCTGAATATTTTTATAAGCCCCCCTCTCCTGCTGTGGGTATCCAGGTTCCCTGCCTCACTGCAGATGCCTTTGTCTAGCTACTGACTGCCATGGCCAGAGAGGCATCATCCAAGTCCTTCGCCTCTTCTAATTCATCTACACATCCTGCTGGCCTACTGCCTGAACAGCCCCCCAATCCTTCCCTGTTCCCCATCTCATGGGCTACCCACCCCTGGCTGCTTTCAACAGTACCTCCAAGACTAAAATCCAGTGTCCTCTTAATGGGTCACCCTGATTTCCCCGTTTCCACTCGTCTCTACGACAGTCAGAATGTCTGCTTTACATTCAAGCCAGAGCAGGTCAGACCCTCTCAGCACCCTGGGCCCTCACTTCCTTATCCCAGCATCCGCACCTCGTCTCACGCCACTCCTGGTCTCTGTCATCCACACTCAGCCTAATCCCTAGGGCTCTCTCATCAAACTGTCTCCTCTGCCTAAATCCTCTCTCAAGTGCCTCCCTGACGACTCAGATCTTCTTGGTTGACACCTGTCACAGGTTGAAATTAGTGGGTTCCAGATGCCCCTGCGTGCGCATGGGAAAGCTAGAACGACCTCTCCATCGACTCTGAGGAACTATGGGTGC
Source organism: Tokudaia tokunoshimensis (assembly GCA_036184795.1). Taxonomy (NCBI): domain Eukaryota; kingdom Metazoa; phylum Chordata; class Mammalia; order Rodentia; family Muridae; genus Tokudaia; species Tokudaia tokunoshimensis. The sequence continues at coordinate 27,327,966 of BTHU01000010.1, read as the reverse complement.
TACTAGCACGCATGTGTAGTAAGAAGCAGGTTCAGGAATATCAGGAGACCTCCAAAGTCACATAGAGTAAAGACATGAAGCCAGCAGCCCCACACGAGCTGTTTACTGAGAAAGCACACAAGTAGATTCCTCTGGAATACCCTGCCCTGCCTGAACCCAGGGTCTGGGCCAGCACTGACCATCCTTCAGGCGAAGAGGCAGGTCTGTCCCCAGCTCAGCCTCACTGCAGAAGTAGCCACCACCACGAGGGTCCCAGAAGAGCTTGTCCTGTATGTCCTGCAGGCGCAGAGCCCACTCAAGCCAAGAGCTCTCCTGTGAGGCCTCATACAGGTCCAGCAGGCCCCTCACCACGAAGGCATAGTCTTCCAGGAAACCCCAGCATGGCGGGTTGCTAAGGGTACAGGAGAGAAGGAAGTCTGAGGACAGGCCCCGGAATGGAGAGAGGAAATTTCCCCGTGCTTCCTCGTGGTTAATCCTCCATACCCACATCTCTTGTGGCTACATTAGCCCATTTCCCAAAAGAGCCAATGGACCCAAGAGTGTCGAGTGTGTAGGGTAGTGACTGATCAGTCACCTGAAGGGACAGAACAGGGCTAGAATCACCCAAGGAAATGGCCTCTTGGTCTGCCCAGGCCTCCCCACCCCCACCTTTGCTCCACAGTTCCTCCGGTGCCGGCATAGCACGTCCTCTTCAGGCGGCCGCTGGACACATCAAACATGTGCCGCTTAAGGAATTTGGCACCGTTGGTGGCCTGGGCGACTAACTTTTCCATACCAAGGACAGCCCCCGTCACAGCAAAGCCAGACACCATCAAGCCTGGAGCAAAGAGAGGTCAGAGGTGGTAAGAGGTCAACCAGAGCTCTCCTGGAACAACCCCACCCCACCCCACCCCACCACACCACATCACCCCCAGCCACACCCCGAGGCTCCAAGTGCCCAGTCCAGGCAGATTACTTAGACTCTCTAAATCTCCATTGATTCATTTCTAAATCAAAAATTTAAAAGGTCTATGAAAAGAGAATGGGTAGTCAGAAGGGGCCTGGCAAGTGGAACTGATGTTCAGAGAGGGTCGCCCCACCGTTCCAGGAGGCCAGCATCTTGTTGTCCAGGTGTGCTTTCGGCCGGTGTTTCCGGGCCTGGAAGAGCTTCTCCAGCCCCGTGTTGAGCAATGCCCTCACAGCCTCCACCTCCAGGCCGTAGCGGGCTGCGGTCAGCTCTAGTGAGTACCGCACTATCAGGACATTCTGGCCATGCAGTTCCCCATTGACATCCTGAGGAAAACAGTCTTGGTCGGAAGGAGCCCATGTACTTGGTGGGCCTGGGGTCCTTCTCTGTGTCTGCGAAAGTCCTCACCTGAGTGGAGTTGATATTGCCTGCCTCACTGAGTCCATAATGCTTCATGAGGAGCTGGCCTGAGGTCAGCGGCTCACTGGCGCCTCCCACGGGCTCTGGGAGCAGCTGTTGGACCTCTTTGACTGTCCACACATAGAAAGCACCCTCTTGGGGCTTCATGCCTCGCTCTGGGGGAGAATCAGCATCCTCTGCACTGTAGAAGCCTCCAGACTGTGAGGATAGGAGAGTTGGCTGCTCACCATCCAAAAGGCAATGGAGACCTCAAACCCTTCTGCCCATACCAGGTATGCCTGCCTCAGTGGACACACACCCGATGGCTCAGACTCCGGGTCACATACTGCAGGATGCCTTTGGCGACATCAGAGTAGAATTCATCGCCAGAGATCTGCGGGGGATGGAGGTTGTAAATAAAGATCACTGGGGAGGTGGGGGGCAGCGGCTCAGGCTCCTAAAGGATATTCTCCCAGGAAAGCGGGTGGGGTGTAGGGGAAGCCCAGGTGTCTAGAGTGTGAGGAGGAATTATAGGTTGAAATTAAGAGGAAGCCACAATTACCTGGAAGGCCTTGGGCTTTGCAGCCAGGGTTGGGGTAAGGGGCAAAAGTTACCTGGAAGGCCTGGCAGTAGACAACTGAGAGTTGGGCCTGGTCATACAGCATCTTCTCAAAGTGAGGAATATGCCACTGTCGGTCCGTGGAGTAGCGATGAAAGCCCTGTGCCAGGCAGGGCGTTAGGCTAGACTGATCTCAGCCTCTGTCACTAGGCCTGCTGCCCCTCCAGGGAGCCTGGCCTGCCCTCACCTGCCCCACATGATCCCGGATGCCGCCGTTGGCCATCATCTTCAGGGTGTGCAAAGCCATCTGCTGAGCTCGGGAGCCATCCTGGGTGAGCCGGTGACTGAGCCAATAGGAGAACAGGAAGTTCAGGATCACTGTGGAGCAGGAAGGAGAGGGTGAGGGGGCCAGGCAGTCTCTGCCCAGTCAGTCGCTGTCTGTCAGGCTGGAAGATGGGAACTTTTACCATCCACTTAGAGGACACAGGCCATTGCCCGAGCCGGAGGTTAGAATATCATTAGCCCACAGGGGACCAGAACGCTACACAGCTGCACAGGAGAGGCTAAAGACACTGGATTGCTTAACTAAGATAGATGGTCATTATATAGGTCAGGGTCAGAGGTCACTGACCAGGTGTGGGAAACTTGGGAGCCTCAGCGAAGCCACCGTATTCCTCATCATAGCCCTCATCCAACTGCTGGAAGCAGCGGCTGTTCATGGTGGCAGCGGAGGGTGGGAGCTGTCTGTCACCCACACTGATCTCAGATCGGGCCAGTAGGGCTGTGGTGACACGCTGACTGTTTTCCAGAAGGGTGTTCTTGTTCTGTTTCCACTACAGGAGGTGAGCACACACATGGAAGTCAGTATACACAGGTGGGGAGCATGGGGGTGGGGTGGGTCCCTCAGCCTACACTTTCCCTCCCTGACATCCACCCACCTGATCACAGATTCTTGTCAACACTGTTCGGAAGCCAACTCGAGTCAAACCATCCTCCGGCGGGAAGTAGGTGCCCCCAACAAATGGCTGGAGGCTGGGGGTCAGCCACACATTCATTGGCCAGCCTCCTCCACTACTGGTGGCCTGAAAGAGGGCAGGCCAGGGTCAGGGGAACTGCCATGCGCAGGTGTGACAAGATTGCCATAGAGATGGCTCACCTGCACAAAAGTCATGTACACTTTGTCCACGTCTGGCCGCTCCTCTCTGTCCACCATCACACAGACAAAGTTCTCGTTGAGTAAGTGGCCTATCTCTTCATTCTGGAAGGATTCCTCCTCCATCATGTGGCACCAGTGACAGGTAGAGTACCCCACTAGGAGAGAAGAGGGACAGGAGGACAGAGAGGTCCCTGGGACCCCGCCCCAACCCTCTGCCTGTCACTGAACCCCATTCTGGGAACCATGGGTGTATACCTGAGAGGAAAATCGGCTTGTTTTCTTTTTTGGCCTTGTCAAAGGCTTCCTGTCCCCAGGGGTACCTAGACCCAACAAGAAGAGACATCACTCAGTAGCCTAGAGAGTCTCGGAGGATCAGGGACCCCAGATGCTTCCAAGGGAAACCCTGGGACGACGCTCACCAATCCACCGGGTTGTAGGCATGCTGTAAGAGGTATGGAGACTTCTCATTGATCAGGCGATTGGCAGTCTTCTGCGGTGCAGGTGGAGGACAGTTAGTCCGGCTTGACTTGCCTCCAGCAGGCATGGGCACTGAACTACTACTAACCGTAGTACTTCGGTCCTTGTCCCGGGAGGAGCTGCCCCTGATGTGGGCAGATGGGTCACACCAATGAAGACCACTTCCCCTTCGCCCACCCAAATCAGCTCAACAGTCACCCAGCCTCAGACTCCCAACTCCCAGTCCAGCCCACCTTTCTGAACCACGGGGGAGACCGTGGCCTTTGCGCTCCCCCTTGTGTTTTGGGGGTGGTGAGGAATGGTGGCTCATTGGGGGCTCCCTGCCAGGTTAGTCTCCCCCAGCTTCTCGGGCCTGGTGGTAGGAAGGGTATCTGTGAGGTCAGAGAGGGTCATAATGAGTGGAATGGTCCATCCTGCTCTGTTCTATCGCCCACGGAGGGCCCCCTCCCTGGGTGCTTGCACTGCAGGCATCCCTAGCAGGCATGTGGGTGACCTAGAAAGGGAGTGGCTACTACCGGTGTCTAGACAGGTCAAGTGGAATTGGGTCTGGGATGGACCAGGTGAGGGACGGCCAGAAGTAGGCAGGAACTACTTAGCCAAGAGCTTCAGACAGAGCGCTCTGAAGGGCCAAGTCTTGCACTAGACACACACACCACACACACACACACACACACACACACACACACACACACACGGAGCGGGAAGAGAGAGGGAGGGAGAGAGAAAGAGGGGAAGAGAGAGGAGAAAGAAGGAGAGGGAGAGGGAGAGAGGAACCACTCAGGGAATCAAATAGGCCTATCTTAGGGAGTTCAACCTGGGAACACAGCTAAATAACAAGCCAGTGCAGCAACATGAGTCTGTGACAGGATGCAGGGTGCTTCAAGAAAGGGATTTGTGGACAGCACATCATTCTAGAAAGGCTTCCTGGAGGCCGTATTAAGGTAGTCAAAGAGCTAGCCTGAGCTAACCCTGCAGCAGATAAGAAGGGAGGGGGTAGAAAAGGAGCCCTCATACAGGGGAGACTGAGGGGCACCCCGGCAGGCGCCTGCGGCTAGTGGTAAGGCCCAGCTCCACAGTGGGGCGACCGGAAGTTGGGGTCCAGACAGTCCCACACTCTCAGTATAGCTGCTCCAATTCGGGCGGCAGGCTGCGGAAGGGCGGACCCGGAGCCCGGTCCTCGCCAAGTCTCTGGCCCTGTGACTGGTCTCCGAGCGCCGCTCGGCGGTAGAGCGCGGAAATACAGACCTGCCGTGCCTTTGAAGATCCAACCGTCTCAGCGCCTAAAATTCGAGTAAAATAAGCTGGGTTCCATTTAAAGTGCTGGCAGGAGGAGTGACTCTCAGAGCACCCAATACCTTTGTCTAGCTCTTTCCCCTTTTACGAGCAAGAGATAAGGCTCCCGTCGAAGGATTTGCTCGGCCAGCAAAATTTGCTTGACTCAGCCTACCCATCCTCCTTAGAACCCACCCACTCCAGGAGGCCTTCCCTGAATAATGACACTGAACCAATGTGTCCTTACTGCATGCTCTATTTGCTTGATTCATTCACTTTATTCAGTCAATGACAAGTGTTCTCTGCTGTCTACTACTGTGCCAGGCATTGAACACCCATGTGCTCCTCCCTACCCTTTATTCACAGACTGTAGCTAGTGAATAGTCAGCTACTTGATCCAGTAGAAGGGATACGGAGGAAAGCTCTGCTGAGGAAATTCTACTTGAGCTGTAGCTATAAAGAATGAGAGAGAATGCAGGGAGTGAGAGAAGTAGCAGCAGGAACAGCATGTGTAAAGGTCCTGTGGCAGGTGAGGGTGTTGGGACTGAAGACCAGCAAGCAGAAGGCTAGCACAGCTGGAGGGCAGAGAAAAAGGACAGGATAGGAGCTGGCTTAGTTAGCTTGCCATTGTCGGGACGAAACACCATGACCAAAAGCAACTTGAGGAGAAAGGGGTTTATTTCATCTTATACTTCCACATCACAGTCCTGTGTCCATCATCAAAGGGAAGTCAGAGCTAGAATTCAAGGCAGGAATCTGGAGACAGGAACGGGCTCGCTCTCCATGGCTCGCTCAGCCTGCCTCTTCCTCGTACAACCCAGGGGTGGCAGGCGCTGCTCACAACAGTGAACTGGGCCCTCAGACATCAACCATCAATGAAGAAAATGCACCACAGGCTCGTCCACAAGCCCGTCTAGCGGGGGCACATCTCCTCAGTTGAGATTCCTGCTTCCAAATCAGTTTAGCTTGGGTCCAGTTGACAAAAAACTAGCCAGCAAGGGAAGTTAGGGGAGTGAGCAGGACGAGGTCTGGGGCAGGAGGTGAACTCTGAGGAGGAGGCATTGCTGGGGATAGAACCCAGGGCCTTATACATGCTACACATGCCTTCATCAGGGAAAGGGGGTTCCTAATAACGTAAGAAGAAAGCTCCTGGAGACTTGCTTGCCTTATTCTTTGTTTGTTTGTTTGTTTGATAGTTATTACTTTGGCTTCCCAACCCCATCCCCAAGACACAATTTCTCTGTGTAGCCCTGGCTCTCCTGGAACCTGCTCTATAGACCAGGTTGGTCTTGAACTCACAGAGATCCACTGTTTCTGTCTCCCGAGTGCTAGGATTAAAGGCATGAGACACCACTGCCCAGCCAGTTTTAATCAGGACAGCGGCCTCTTAGGTCTGGAAAGGGGGAAAGAATGGAGGTAGGGTTAATGAGGGGGTTACTGCAACACACAGGGGAGCCAGGAGGATTACCAGGGGCTGGGGGGAAGCTGCAGAGGAAGGGACTTTGAGGAGAGGGGTGTCAGATCAACATAAAAGAGGTAAGCCCTTACACTGAAGAAGGTGGAGCCATAGGAGGTTAAGAGGTCTTTTTTGAACCTGCTGGTCTGAATACCTTTGAGATGTGCATGTAGAGTGGAGGGAGTAAGGGCTATTTTTCCCAACAGAAGGAAGGCTTGAGGAAAAAGGAAAGGATTTTCTGTGTGGAGAGCTTTTGAGAAAATAGCACATTGAGAGCAGAGAGCTCAGGCCCATACACCCTGAATCTTGACAACATAGGCAAGCAGGACCCATACATAAATTCAGACTTTGTAGCATCCTGGAAGCAGAGCCTCAGGGATCTTAAGAGCAGCTAGGCATGGCGAGACACACCTGAACATCTCAGTGCATAGGAAGCTAAGGAGAGATGAGGCTGGCGGCTGAGACTGAAAGAGCATGGGTTCAAGGCCAACTTGAGCTGCAAAGAAAGACCTCATCTAAAATAAGGTGGGGGAGGGGCAGGAGGCTAGCTCAGTCAATAAAAGTGCTCATTTCACAGAAAACAAAAGCAACAGCATGACCTCAGAAATGATGAGACAGGAGGCAGACGTAGACCAGATGCCTGGAGTTCAGTGGCCTTCTAGCTTGGTCTACTTGGCAAAGTTCCAGGCCAAGAGGAAGCCCTGTCCATGGCTACAGAGATGGCCTGCTGGTTGAGAGCACTGACTGTTCTTCTAGAGGACTCATTAAATCCCCCTCCCTCCTGCCGATGGCGGCTCACAACTGTAACTAGTGCATGTGGTGCACAAACATATGCAGGCACAACACTAATGCACATAAAATAAAACTTTAAGACAAAAAACGGAACCCTGTCTCAAAATGTGAAAGGTTCCTGAGGAATGATATGTGAAGTTATCCTTTGAACTCCACCCACAGAGACACACACACACACACACACACACACACACACACACACACACACAGAGAGAGAGAGAGAGACAGAGAGACAGAGAGACAGAGACAGAGAGAGAGACAGAGATAGAGGGAGGGAGGAGGGAGGGATGGGGGGATGAGAGAGAGAGAGAGAGAGCAGAAAAACAGAATGACGTGCCTACAGAAGAGTCAACTGTCCTTTGGCTTTAGCAAGCTGGACCTTGGGCTGGACCTGGTGAGTGCAGTCCTAGTGACATCAGGCTGAGAGCAGGCAGCCCACCAGCTAAAAATGGGAAAGAAGGTAACAGTGGCTTTGATTTCAAGACAGAGGAAGCTAAGGAGGCTGTACATTGGTGGGCAGGGACTGTCTGGAAGAAAGCGAATTGAAGGTCTAGAGGAGAGATGGGATTCCTGACCCTGAGTCTGAGGATGGGGGTAACAGGGCTGGGGGGGGTGGGGGGGTTGCCCTCTAAGACATGCTCCAGTGTCCGGAGAGCAGTTCCCAGGGGAGACCGAGAGCCCTGTCATGAGTGCCAAGGATTTGGGGCGATGGCAGAGACATGGATGAAGATGGATGAGAGGGCTGGGATCAGGGAGTTAATATGGAACTGGGGTGTGAGCTGAGCCATGAGGAAGGCATGCTGGGAATGAGGAAGGCATGCTGGGAATGGGTGTGGTTGCCCCAGACAGGGCAGAGCACAGTGCCAGCCTTGGGGAGGAAGGTGAGCCTCCTCGTAACTCCAGGAAGCAAGGCCACCAACCTGTTCTTCGGGGCTCGGGGGAGGAGGGGCAGAGGTATGGGCAGCAGAGCCCGGGGACCAAGGAGCATTGAACCTTCTGGGTTTCGGTGAAGCAGGAGACAGACAGGGACGAATGGTCGACTGCCATGGGGGCATCTACATAGCAACCCCACAAGGAAGGAGCTCTTGCAAAGAAGGAAACAGAGGCATAGACACAGAGAGGTGAAGTCATTTACTCGGGAGCCGCTAACCACTCATTACCAAGCGATTATCATTAAGTTCAGCCCTGGAGCAGTTTGCCAGGCTCGGTTTTTAAGCAGCTGCTCTCGCCCCTCCTGCCTGCAGCAGCCCTGTGGTGGTGGCTGCCCTCTCTTACAACCAGAACAGCTCCTGCCCACCTCTAACTATGGTGCTTCAGGCTGAGGAAGTCCACGTGCCCTTGGTGACCCCAAAGAGAGCAAAGCCAGACCCAGACTGCCTGCCAGGTCAGACCCTGGGTCCTGAGCGCACATGGGTAACCATGGTAACCCTCAAGGCAGAAGTCCAGGTGCTGTCTGTGACAACTCTCCAGAGGTCCAGACCTCCGATGGTCAAGGTGGCTCTCTTCAGCCCTGGTGAAAGGGGCTGGGGCAGAGTTGGATTTAAGATGGTTAAGTCAGACATAAGAGAAGATGTTTCCTGTGGCTGGCTGGGCTGCAGCTGTATCCGGGGCTCCTGGCTTGTCTACTACCGTTCTCTTCTCCTAGCTCCTGGAAGATGTGGGTTCAGCCATCCTGACTTCCTCTTGGGCGAGCCCAGCATTTTGTCCAAGACAGTCAGTCAGTGTTTGCTGAATTAAACCTGATCCTCCCCAGGGAGCCAGACTGTCTGACTCTGAATCCCAGCCCCATGTTACTCCAGCCTTGTGATTTAGAACATGTCACTGTACCTCGAGAAAGCCTCTATTGGCTATTAAAAAGGAGTAGTAAGGAAGGCCTATGCTACCTCCCATGGATGGTTTGGACCTTTAGTTTATTGTTCCCCTGCCTTGTCTTTAAAAAAAAAAAAAGTTGAGCCTAGGCTGGCCTTGAACTCAGGATCCTCTTACCTCCACCCCATTAAGTGCTGGGATTACTCGTATGCATCACCCTGGTCATCAACTCTGTTTTGAAATTCTTAACCCAGTTTTGGACAGAGCGCACTGCATATTCAGCTTCGGTAGGGCCTTACAAACTCTGAAGCAACGCCAAGGCTCCTTGCAATATGATTAAATGAAATTCTCTGCCTAAGGTGCATAGCGCATCAAAGAATGAGCAAATGCTGTCATTCTTGCTCCCTTCCTTTAGGAGTATCCTGTGTGTGATGGACGCATGTATGAATGGATGAGAGAGCATGGAAGAGAGGCACCAGGCCGAAAGGAAAGGATGGATGGGGATTGAGAGGGCTATGAGGGAATTCAGATTGTCAAGGAGTTTCAGCCTCAGCAGGTAATAGGTGCTGGGGTCCTGATTCAGCTGCCACACCCCTCAAAAAGTCCACTTGGTAAGAGCTGAGGACGTAGATTCCAGTCTTTATTAGGCGGGTGTTGTCTTCGTCCCCAAGATGTGATCAGTCCCTAACTCGGTTTCAGGATGTGTCAGGGGTCCGGATCAATTCTCAACCTGCAGGATCCGCCCTCGAGGAGGTGGGGCCTCGCGCGCAGGCGCCGAAGCGTCTCAGAGGAAGGGATTAGTGCCAGCCTGCGGGGGCAGCGGCCCTATTGGGCCGGACGTGGGCAACAGTGGCTGAGGCAGGCTCGCTGGCGGCGGGGCAAAGGCTCCCGCTTGCGGGAAGACGCTGACCGAGGCGGGGAGGGTCGCGCCGACCGGCACGCTGCTGAGCGGGAGGGGCAGGGAGGCGCTGTAGGTCATAGAGCCCAAGGGCGCCCCGACAGGTGCCCCGGACGGCAGGCCCAGCGCAGGGGAACCGGTGCGCATCTGGTTCAGGGTCGGCCTGCCCTGCTCGCCAGCGCCAAACGGGTTAGTGGGGGACGGAGCACCCAGACCTGCGTACGAGAGGATAGAGGATCGGGACTTGGCAATGGCGGGAGAGGGGCGGCCCATGGGGTCCCAGACACCAGGCCAGGGAGTTCTACCTGTCAGGAAGGGATTCCGGGTCCTTGCAGCCAGGGGTGCCTTGACTAGTGAGTCTAAGTTGACCAAAGAAGAGGCAGAGGGACCCAGGAAGGACTCCGGAGTCCGGCAGGGGCGCGCTTCCTTTCCTGGCTGTGGTGTTAGCGCCTCTCCTAGCACACCCAGGTCAAGGGCTTCGGGCTCCTTCATGCCATTTTGCTTGCAACTGGGGCTGGGGTCTCCAAATGGGTCTAGCTCTAGAAGAGAGGTGATCAGTTCAGTGGTGGGGAAGGAAGAGGGCAGAGGCGCCCCTGGAGTCTCTCCAAGACCAATCAGCTGTATCCCCTGGCCTCTTGCTCACCCACAGGGCTGGGGGACTTCCCCGTGGGCAGGGCCTGGGCACTGTCCCGGCTCTCCTTGGGTTCTGTGGATTCTAGAGGTTTGGCAAATGGGTCGAAGGGCGAGGCACCACCTAGAGCTAGCCAGAGGAAAGAGGGAAATGGAGTGAGCTAGAAGAAAGGGTAAAGATGGGTGTGGGAAATGGTCTCTCCATAGACTGTTGTTGGGTTGAAGGGAAAGGGACCTAGAAGTCCCCAGCTTCTTACCCCTATGCCCTCCACTTACCAGAGGTGTCAGAGGTCTCCACAGAGGCCCCCCAAGCGTCTGCTCCAGTGCTGGGGAGTTTTTGGGTAGGGGAGCTTGGTGCCCAGGGGTCTGCGAGGGGGGGTCCAGAAGGCAGCACTGGGGTCCTGCCCCAGGGCTCAGAGGAAGAAAGAGTAGGAAGCAAATCCCAAGGCTGGCTTCGGGACAGAGCATTTCCAGAGGGAACTGGAGACCACGGGTCTGCAGAAGGTCCCCAAGAGGAGCCACTTGGCTCTGTGTTCGGCCTGAGACCTGGAAAGGAGAGGGAGATAGCAAACGTGTTATCCCAACACTCTCCACCCTTTGTTCAAAGTTCTTCCCAGTTGCCCAGCCCAGGTTGGGTGATGTGGTACCCACTTCACAAGTGGGATGCTGACTTGGAGCAGGCAGCGCTCTCAAGCCCATGTTTAACAAGCCCAGGAGCCTGGATCTACAATCCTGGTAATGTAGGCTTCAGGCAGGGCTTGTGTACCCAGTGAGGGCAGCTAGGCCTTCTGCTGAGCTGCCCATGAGCTAAGATCTGCAGGCGTGCTCCCCTGGCCCTTACTCCAAAAGTCCCATCCGAGAGGCAGTACAGTGGTCCTCAGTTATGGAAAGGAGCTATTTTGCCAGCAAGTGGCTGGAAGGAAGCAGACCTCTTAGGGGTCAATCTGGGAGCCTCTTGAAACCCTGCATGCCCACCTGGGATGTCCCATGGGTCAGCAGAGCAGTGTGTGGAAGGCAGGGCCGGGGCAGGTGCGAAGATGTCAGCCAAGTCCAGGATGGAGGACTGTGGAGGGGAGAGGCAGCCGTGGCTCAGAAGTGGGTGGGGCCCAGAGGGAGGGGAGGCCTGACCCGTGGCCAGAAGCCAACTCATTCCCCTCCTTTCTTCATTCCACAAGCATCTTTTAATGACCCCTCACCTCTGATCAGCATTTCCTATTTATAAAACGTTTCCTCATCTGTCTGGTGCCCCATTTCATAACATCTCTATGAGGTAGGTAATGTACCTATTTTACAGATGAACCAACTAGTTGAAGCCCAGATAGGGGAGGCCATTTGCCTGAAGTTATATAGCCAGGAAAAGACAGAGCTGGGATAGAACCCAGGCCAACAGAAAGGGGTAATCAAGACAGATTTTTTTTCAATGACTCTACTTCCCTAGCTAGTACCCAAGAGAAAATGGCCACCACAGACACCGAGAGGAAGGATGGAGAAGTGCCCCAGAGGCGGTATGAATAGCCTGCAAGGTTATCTTATTTTCAGTAGCCACCTGCTCCCCTTCCGAGGGAACTCGAGATATTTTCAGCACTGTGTGCTTGAACCAGCTCCTAGACCAGACCTACAGCATCACATGATTCTACACGGTGAGAGCTGGAACTGTCCAAAACACCTACTGTGCAGAAAGGGAAACCGAGGCCAGTAGTGTACCAAGTCACTAAGTGGCAGGAGGACCAAGGAGTCCCCATTGTGACTTAGCTTCAGCTCAGTCCCCAGCCCCTGCTGTGCTCCGCCACCTTCATTTCCCATTTAGTGCTTGTAGGGAGCTCTGCTCTGCACACAGCAGATGCCAACTCAGTTCCGCCCAATCCCGGTCAGCCCGCACTCCCCAGCCCACTCTCTACCTGACTGGTTTTCAGCTTCTCCTCGTCCTTTCTCTCTTCTCTCTCGGGCTCTCTGTCCCGTCGACGTTGGCCAGCAGATTCTGCGTCATTGGCCACTGGAGAGTCATCTCCCTTCCAGGATCTCACGCCCTGCAGAATAACAGGTAGGGCATGAGCGGCTGACTGGGGTCGGCAGAGAGCAGGTGGGAGGCACCCAGGTTAGTGCAGCAGAGAAGCGATTAATGCCCCCCTAGAACTGCCACCAATGCCTTCACCAGCACCAAATCGCAGTCAGCATCTATGGCCTAGGTGGACGCGGCCCCTATACTACCTTCTCATGCTCTTGCCGGCTCAGGCTCAGAGCCAGCTGCAGCTGCAGGTCCTCGTCCCTGTGGGAGGCTGGGGGGACTGGCTGCGAGGGAGGAAGAGAGGCGTGAACTTGGCCCGGTGATCTCACCCGAGGGCCAGAGGGCCAGCACAGTCCTGCCCAGACATGGCATGGCGATGCCCCTTGCTCAAGGGGATGGGCTTTGAAAAGGTGGCTGTCTCCCTGCCTGGGTCTGAAATGCAGCTTAAGAATCAACCTCCCTAGTGGAGCTAGTGAGCACCAAAGCCCTTTCCTTTCCTTCCTCCAACAGCCACGCTGTACAGTCTCAGGTCTCACCTATCGTTTTCTTCTGGATATCCTGAGAACTTCCATAGGCCATCCACGTAAGAGGCATAAATGATTCCTGCCTGCTCTATCTGGATCCATAGAGGTAATTACAACGATGATGAGGTATCAGAGGTGTTGTAGGGAGCAATAGACCCAGTGTTTTCTGTCAGCCTGCATCTCTCCCTAACCAAGACATAGCAGGCCCCTAAGATACACCACACACCCCAACTACACACCGCCCTTCCTGGAACCTGCTTGAGAACACCAAAGGTTGGGGATCCATGATTGGGACTGACCAGGAACACTAAAAGGCTCTGTGCTGTTTTGGGAGTTAGAGTAGGTCTCCAGGTCCAGGGTGGAAGGCCCAAATGGAGGCTGGTGGACACCAGACCACTTTCCTTCCTCCATAGGTGCCCTGTACAGCCTCAGGTCTCACCTTTTCAGCCTCTTCTCGGCTCATGGCCAAGGCCAGCTGCAACTGCAGCTCTTCTTCTCCGGAAGTCTGGGGTCGTGCCTGCTCCAAGTCTGAGGCATAGCGCGGGGACGAAGATGCAGCTGCAAGAAGCGTGGAGTCCGTGAGCACAGCAGTACCCATGGTCCCCCATTCCTCTGCCTACCAGAAGCTGGGGCCCACAGAGTGAGCCCGAGGACGTTGGCTCTTCAGGCACTTGTGAACCAGGCAGTACACTGGAGACACCCCTTTGTGGATTTTCCACTGCACTGCCAGATGCCGGGGCCACCTTGACAAGGAGTAGACATCGTCGAAGGGGGGGCCTGGCAACAATCCTAAGTCAGGACTTAACGCAGGCCCCTGACTTCAGCTTTTGTACTCTCCCAATAGGACCCTAGCCTGTTTGGGACCATTAGGAGGAAGGGATCTACCAATCAAACAAAATCACAGCCTCGGAGCCCCAAGCAGGCCATCACGGGCTTTATGGAAGTTCCTCCGGTCACAAAGGCCACTTAGGGGAGGCATCAGGACGGATGTTACGACATCAGCCACCCTTGATTTCAAGGACACTACTCTTGAGTAGCAGGGGTTTACAGAATGTCAGGTGTCTGGGTAAAAAGGTCAAGGGCACCCAGGCGGTCTCTCATTCATTCCTCAGATCAAACAATATAGGGAGGGAGCTGTACCTCTGTTTTACAGAGCTGGTTGCCCAAGCCACTCGGCTTGAAAGGAACAGAATGAATGGTATGCAACCCCAGAGCCTGCATTTTGACCTCCAAGCCACCCCTCTCAAGAGCTTAACTAATAACAAGGACAAGCAATCGATGACATCATCATTTCACCTCAATCGAGCTGAGTACCTACTACATGCAGGCATTGTGCTTTTCATATCACATTGTTTATCTGAATAGATCTTTTGAGGTAGGAGCTATCTCATGGTTCCTGGTTGCAGAGCCTTGACTGCAGCTGGCCTACCACCACCCCTCCACCCCCTCTCCAAGCCGTACCGTCAGGGCCTACTCACACGTATAAGAAGAGGGGGATCCCCGAGATCTTCGACTGAAGCCCAGCTGCCCGCTGCCAATGCCCATGCCTTCCAGGGCCATTCGCTCTTTGGTCTTGAGAGCATGGGTTCGCTCTTGCCGCAGGCGCTCCTCGTCCTTGAGAAGGGCCATCACCTGCTTGACCTTCTCACGAACGTTGACACCCTGGTCCTTGCCGTCTCGGTCAATGTACTGGAAGTCCTTGAGAGTCTGGATGGTGTAGAGGTTCTCACGGCACTGATGGGCCACGCGCTCCGAGCCCGTCTTGAGCAGGTAGTCCAACAGTGTCAGAGCCTTGTATACGTGTCGCCAGTTCTTACCGCTGTCATTGAGCCGCCGCCACACCATACCCATAACCTCAGCAAAGGCCACTGTGTTGAAGGTCAGGTCAGCAATCTCTGACATGAGTGAACTGGGTGGACCCCAGGGGTCATTGCTGGTGGCCTCACGCACCTTGATCTCGGCCTCAGAGTAGTTGTGAACAATGTTCTTTACCTGGCGTCGGAGCGCAGAGGTGGTCATAGTTGGGGACTTGGAGGTGGGCGGCCCCCGCCCCCGTCGGAGGTAGAGGGCCGAGCGCCACCGTCTTGAGGTCACGGTCTCGAAGGATGGGCCGCCTTGCTTTCAGCAGGGCGGCTGTGTCCTCGGGTTCCACATGGGGCTGTGAAAAAGAGGATCTGGAATTCAGAAACAGTGGCCTCCTCACTATCCACTCAGTCAAGAATGGCATGACCAGAGTGTCCCTGCTACCGGGGGACAGCTCTTGGCCAACACTTGTTTCTCTTATTGCGCTCACTATCCAATGAACACTATCCAATGAACACTGCTTGCCACGCTCATTGTATACAACCACCAGACCAAGACGCCGAAATCCCTCTCTTTAGTCACATATAGGGACAGTGGGACTCACAGTGCTGCTAAGTGGGGGTATTCCTCCCCACCTGAATGTGTGGCTTCGAGGACCATGGAGTGACCATCAGGACTGTCCCTGTCCCTCCCTCTCATGCTTGTCTCCCCCTCTACGTGTGCTGCAGCCTTTCCAGTTTAGCCCTTTGTCCTTTTTACTCAGATAGCCAACTTTCATAATAGAATTCAGCACCCATTTCCTTGGAGTCCTTTCTGACCCCCACAATCTGCTTGAGGAGTACCCACATGCAAGAGAAAAGACATAGACACTCGGGAGTAATGAACACACACAAGGAACATACTGGGAGACCTCTTAAAGGAGGTGGCATTCGGGAAGGCACGATGGGGAAAATCAAGAAGATGGAGGGGACCAGCAAGGCCAGGAATCTGTTGCCTGATCAGCCAGCCAGGGTAAGGAGCGTGCCTGGAAGGCTGCTTCCAGAGACTCAGCCACCACCCCGCTGGCATACACAGGACTGTTGTGACCCACCTACGTCACAGGCCATGTAGGTGGCAGGGCTGAGACTTGACAACACCTAGGTCTCTTTGAGACTAATTCAATACTTATTGTCAGTGTCACCTAGTTTCCTAATTAATTAATCTAATTGCTTGTCTCAGAGCCACCTTTTCAGGCAGAATGGAAGTTCCCTGAGGGCAGAGGCAGTCCAAACAAACTACCAAGACCTTAGGCATACAGAAGACCTCTGATAGCCTAACAGAGGCGGACACAGAAGAAGAACCAGCCACATGTCTTTCCACAGCCTCAGAAAGAAGAGTACCCCCCCGAGGTGGGGGCTTATCAGAAACCCAAAGTGGGAGCCTTCTGCCATCACGTGGCACTAATTTAGTTTTGCACATGAATACATGTGTACACACACACGCACACGCACATACCGAAGTTGGATCAGCAAAGACTCCCCATTCTCTGTGACCTCCTCACTTCCAGTCAGTCACAGATATCATACTCTCCCCAGAGCACCCTCCAGTCCCTACCCTGTTGGACCTTAGCTGTCCCAGCCTCCTGAGCAGAGGGGTGGGGGGGATGTTGGAAGTTTGCCCTTACAGCACCCATAAGTGAAAGATCAACTCAGTTCAAAGTACCCACAAGTCTTCACAGGTCCTAATCTTGAGCCGAAGGATAGATTGTGTGGAAATCAGATCCCCACTGGCCCATAGTGTCGCCTACCTTGCGTCCTTCTGTCCAGCTGGCCTTCTGTGGGAATGCCAAAGCCACAACTTGTTAAACTCCTGCCCTCCCCCTCGCTAATGACTCAGGCCTGTGCTCACCTCCCCAGTGGGAGGGCGGGCTGGCAGTGGCAGAGTCAAGATGGGGAATAATTGTGCATGAAGCCCGCCCTGGTTACACGCTCCTCCCTGCTGGCCGCTGGAATTGGCAGAACCAGTCAGATCAGACATCCTGACTCCACCAGAGCCCTACCTGGGCTTGGCTTCCTAGGCCTTCCTTTGCCAGGGAGGATACAACCAGCCTCCACGGAAAAGAGACCCTTTGTGTAGGCTCCATGGTGCTACCTGGGTTTTTCTCCTAGGAGCAAGGTGGACATTGTGGGCACACCTTTGCTGGAACTGGGGGAAGAAAGGGATCAGAGACACAAGGTGATGCCTGAGCCTCCACCCTAGCATTTCATAGACTCTCATGGTGCTTAACCCAGTAGGGACACAGTCAGGAGGAAGAAAGCCAGGGTGAGGTCCCAGAGCATGCATGAAGCTGAAGTTGAGAGGGAAGGAAGGCGGGAGGCGCGGCTGGGAGCCCTGCCAGCGGTGTTACAAGCAGAAGGTTTTATTGAACACAATATGCCCAGGAATAAAAGGGAGTGAAACACAAACCCAGCTGCCGATAAGGCAGTGCGGCAGCGGCAGCCCTGGGCAGCCGGTATGGAATTACTGCAGTGACCTTGAGCCAGACCCTGCCAGGTGGAGGGAAGGACGCCGAGAAGCCAGGACCTAGGGAGGCTACTTCAGAGATGGAAAGAAGGCAGGAGGGTACTAGCAGCAGAGTGCACAGGGCTGGCCTGGAAGTGGGGGTGGGGGGCTAGAGTATAGACTCCCACCTACACACAGGTTCCCAAAGAGATTCGGAGCAGAGGGATTTCTCAGGACACAAATCCAGAAGGGCGCCAGAGTGGGGGATGGAGAGATTCCTAAAAGTCAGCCCTGAGGAAGCAGATGGCATCCCCAGGGTGGAGGTTCAGAGAGATGGAAAGAACCAATCACATGCAGGAATTTGCCAAAGTATGTGTGCACCCCATCAGCCAGCACCCCTCCCCATCTTCTGTCCCCCATCAGGTCCAGAGTAAGCAATGGGGGAGTGGCATTGTCCTTCCTGCTGCTAGAGGGAATGGGGGACTGGATATTAGCTAGCTCTAGGCTGTCTGTCAGGCTTCATCAGATCTGAGTTGATCGTGTCCCGGGAGCAGCGGACTAAAGGGTCATTCTGAGGTTAAAGGTGCAAATACAGAGATGTGCCAGAATCTGGGAGAAACGCTACCAGGAATCTCCCAGATGGCCCTGCGTCCCTTTTCTGGGGGTAACAGGAAGGTAGAGAAGTTGCAGGTTAGAAGCCTCCGGGTTCAGCCCTGCTTAAGTCTCTCTAGAGGTTGGGAAAGAGACTAAGACCTGAGCCCACTCGAGCCCCCCCCCCCTCCCCGCCTTCATGCAGGGCGCCACCGCGGCGCGGGAGGGAGCTTACCTCCAGAGTGGGCTCCCTCGCCCCAGCCCCCGCAGCCTCAGAAGTGACCCTCTGACTTGTAGGGGGATGGCACAGCTTCAGGAACAGCTCCAGAGCCATCCACCAGAGACTCTGGTCGCGTGAGCCCCACCCTCGACCGAGAGGCTCAGAGCTCTCTGAAGGACCGCAGGGTCCCCCAGCGGGTTGCAGCTCAGCCTCGAGCGGCTGCCTCCTCCTCTCCTGCCGGCCGGCACTCTTCGGAGGAAAGTTGCTCAGCTGGCCAGGCAGGTCTGCCTCAGCAGTAACAGGACACAGGATGACGGGCGCCCGGGCGGGCGTGTTTAACCCCTTCCTGCCGTCTGCCGGGCGGTGCCTTCAGGGGAGGAGGCTGGCCTGTTTGTCGCCAGGCGACCCCAGGGGTTACAGAGCTGGAACTCATCCACTCCCACCCTGCAGTGAGTTAACCTTTCCTCTACCTCTTCCGCTAGAAGTGGATGAGGGTGGGAATGCAGACCACTCCAGTACCCCATCCCATGCCCTGACCCTCCTAGCCAGGAGGACATTAAAGCAGAAGACAGAACATTCCCTGGGGCTGGTCTCTACCTGCTCCCAGCTGACTTCCACAGCCTCTCCAAGGGACCTGAGTACTCTGCCTCTCCAACTTTGGGAGGATCCTGCCTGCCCTGAACCTCTTTCCATAGTTTACCTGCAAAGTGCTGAAGACTCAGGAACTCTGTATAAATTCTAGCTTCTGCCTACTCCCAAGCTACTGGTTGCCCTTACTCTTCCATCGCTCCCAGAGACCCCTAGCCTACCAGTTGTTTCCAGTCGTTACAACAGAAAGCCCAGGGTGATCTGAGCAGGCAGTGCGTTCCTTCCCAGCTGTTACCCTTCACCTACTCCACAGTCCCACATTCCTTTGATCCAGGAAGGAGTAGGAATTCAAGCTGTTTTGGTTGTTTTAAAACGTTGTGGTTCCCCCACCACCACCACCACCCTTCCCATTGCACAGGCTGGCCTCAAAGTCATTATTCAAAGTCAGGTTGATTTTGAATCCACAACCTTGCTGCTTCAGAGCTTCATAGCAGAAAAATGGCTCAGGGCTGGGCCAGATGATTTGACTGGAGGAAAGGATCTAGCAGATCAGAGCCTCAAATATTAACTTCTGGCTTAGGACAAGGGTCCTAAAAGGGAATGAATGGGGAGAGGGAAATTGTACTTTGTGAGAGTTTCTTGGAACGTTGCAAATAGTTGTTTCGGTTTATTTTTCTTTGGACCTGGGGTGAGTGTGAGCTCAGTCCCAGTTCCTGCTGGGTTTAAAAAGCTTGGCAAGTGCCATCTTGACCAACCTGCAGGATAAGGAAAGTGCTGAAGGAGAAGGCCTCAGACAGCCAGGTCCCCCCAGATCTGCTTCTCTCCCTAGTCTCTCGCTTTGAGTTGGCTCAAGGACGCTCGACCCTGAAAGTGTAGGCCTGAGGCGGGGAACTGCTACAAAGGCCATCTGTCCTGTCACCTGACTTCATTCCTTGCTCCGCCACCCACTTGCTCTCCTGCTTGTCCCTTAATCATCACCTCTCTAGTGTGGGTGGCTCCGAGAACCATACGCATGGGCAGGTGGGATACAGGAGGACCTAGACTGTCACCTGATGCAGATTCAGCATTCCCAGAGGCACAACGGAAATGGTAGGAACCTAAAGATTCTTTATTGACTTTTTTTTTTCCAAACTGCCTCTCCAGGGGGAAGCTTGGGTCCAAGACTCAACTGCAAAAACGTAAAGGATCTTCCACATTCTTTAAGGAGCCGAGCTCATCAGACAGGGCCATCACATCTGTCACCAGGTTGTCCAGTAACCCATAGACCTGGAAGAGCAGGATGGACATCAGAGGTCAAGGTTCACTCTGTAGCAGGCACCAATGCATCAGTCTTGCTAAGAGAGAAGAGATGGAGAGAGAAGCGCCAAAGTTGTTCCGTGTCCTGCTGCCTGTAACTGTTTTCAGGTCTGGAGTGGGCCTGGGCTCAGTCCCAGTTCTGTATTGGTTTTTCCGGAAGCCAACCCTCCTTCCTGTAAGATCATAGATCAACATACTGAAGCTTCCAAGACTGAGCCCTCTACTGCAGCTAGACCACACAGCCTAAGAAAATTGACTCTTAGTATCATAGACTGAAAGAGGGATTTATACTCCGGAGTCCCCAGAGCCCTATAATTACTTTCGGGGCCCTCTCAGCCATCAGAAAGCTCAATGATGTCACCAGCAGCATCAAACAGAACTTCTGGTCAAATGCGACCTGGGGGTATGGCGGTCCCACAATGTACAGTAATGTAAGCCCAGACCACAAATGCCTTATCAGGAAAAGATGGAACATCTCTGTTAGATATGCTGACATACTGAACATGCTTTTGTTAGACCTCCCACACACCTCAAAAACAAAAAACAAAACATAGTAACAAAAGACCAAGATGGCCTGCGGGCGTCTCTAAGGGACCCATTGCTTAAGAGCAGATCTCAACTATGTATGTCTTCTCAGCAGATTCAGACTTGCTATCCTCTGGAAGCTTCCAGAGCTCATGGCAAAATCTGCTCCCAGGGTGAGTGTTGACAGGTTTGGGGACCTTCGAGAGGTGTTTGAATGATGAGGGCCCCACCCTCACAGATCACTTAACGTCTAGTCCTAGCACTCGTCAGAAATCATGACTCTTCCTTGCTCGCACCTTCCACACATGCCCAGTTGCCCTTCAGCATCTTTCTACCATGAGTTGAGGCAACAACACAAGGCTCTCCCTGAAGCCCCACTCCAGGGCTTTCTGGCTTGCAGAACCGTGAGCCAAAATAAACTTTTCTTACAAATCACCTGGTCTGTTGTATTTTGTTATAGCGACAGAAAGAGGACTAAGGTGATTAATCCTCCTTGGCATTCTCCCAAAATTACATCTGCCAGCATGTACCCGAGGGGAGGTACAAGCAGCTTTAGAAAGGGAAGGACTTTACCCCTGTTCTCTTCCCAGGAGTCTGTTTTCCGAAGGGCAGCTAGAACCACCCTCAAGAGCCTAAGTCAGACCCTATCGCCCTCAATGCAGAATTCTGTGTGACTTCTGGGGTCACTCAGAAAAAATTCCATAGGCCAGAAAAATCTCCCTTGACCACTCACTCGCATGTCCTTTCTGCTGCTTCTCTTCCTTGCCACTCTGCTGGCCCCACCCCCTCTTCCGCCTCAGCTGCTTCCGCTGTTTAAGACTTAAGGGGCCCTTCTTTGGCCAACTCTTCTCTCTCTCTCTCTCTCTCTCTCTCTCTCTCTCTCTCTCAAAAGCAGGTACTCTTTGGCGGAATATAGAGGAATGATCAATGCAGGCATGAGAGAGGAGAAGTATGGCTGCCCCCCCTTCCTTTCACCTCAGCGTGCAACCTCTGGGTATATTTCTCCATGACCAGGGGGTCTGTGGGCTCCTGTGAGGGTGTCACGCTATCAGGGGGAGGATCTTCTGAGAGCGGTCTGTCCCGGCTTGCAGACTTCACCACTTTTTTGTCATCTTTTGTCTTCTGTTTTTTGCTATTCAGCCGGTCCTGCTTGGAGAAATGGAGACACACATGACCTCACTGACTCCTAAGGGAGGTCTGACCTTCTCTCCCCAGTGGTTCTCCTGGAGAGCTAGCTATGTGTTGTGCTGGAGCAACCGCCCCCTTCCCATGACTCTTCCCCCAGACCCATGCAGGGTGCAGACCACACCCCTACATAACCTCTTTCCCTGGTGTCTTGGAACCCTTTTTATCATCTCGGGTACCCAGTTGTCTCTTCTCCTGGGCGGTCCCTTTCCGGTCCTCCTTCCCAACTTTTCCTCCTGTCACTTTCGCCTCTGTGACTGGAGGGGATTTTTGACCTAAGGGGGGAAAAGTGGAAGACATGTACAAGGCCTATGGCCTGGCCTATACCACAGACCTAAGGCCTATGGCCTGGCCTACACCACAGGCCTACGCAAAGGTTAGCTGGGGACAAGAAGTGAGACAAGGGTCTGAGACAGCCCAGTCCCAGCTCCACTATATTTAAAGTCTCTGGGACTCAACATGCTAACCAAGGGGACTGCACCAAGGTCCAATCCGAGTCTCCAATCCCAGCCACACAGAAGGATGAGCTCACCATGAGCCACCATGAGCTCAATCAAGACCCTATCCTAAGCAGACAAACAGCCAAAGTACTACTGCCACCAGGGCAGAGCCTGGGAAAGGCCACACAGAGGTGAGACCTCCCAATGTCTGACCTTGTTCGTCTGGAAGATCCAAATAAACCGTCTCCTTCTCAGGCAGGCCCAGAAGATTTCTTAGCCACAGGGACTGGCTTACGAGGCTGTCAATCACGTCTCGCCACAGCTGCAAACTAGAGGAAAAGACACACTGGAGAAAAGCTGTTACTCTTCCTTTGTCCTTGAACCTTCAGAGGCTTGGATGCCTCCCTTTAAAAACTCTAGTGCCAGGAACTACGACGAGAATGCCATGTCACGGGCAGTCAGCACTCCCCAGTGCTATACAAGCATTTGAGTTGGAATCTGGTTTCCCTGTGGTGAAAAGACAAGATCTAGGACTATGGTAAAGAGGCCAGGATGAACTCGGTCTTGCTTAGAGTGATGGTTAGACTTGGGTCCAGCTTCCATGGGGAAAGGCGGAACCTTCCACATGATTCCTGACACACGGCTGCTGAGACCGTGCTCTGGGCCTTGTGAAAATGTATCTACACAAGTCCCAAACAGGCAATGGGCAGGTGACAACAGAGAAGTGAAACTTTTTGTGAGATCCCTCTCTCCTCAAGTGTCCTGCTTTCTGCCCCCCGCCACCCCCATTCTTCTGCTCATTGAGAAGGAACAAGACCAGGGGAAGAGGTGAAAAAATAGACAAACTATCTGTACTGTTGTGGCTGCCTTCCCAGAGAAGCAACTGGCAGCTAGCTGTGGCAGCTTCTAGAGTATGAGATGTTTACAAGGTTTCTTAGCATCCTGAGCTCAAGGGTTGCAGAGCCTCAGGAGTCCTGGAACCCCCTGGCCGGGTGCTTACCGAGGGAAGGCGATCTGGGGTGGTCTCCTAGAAGGTACCTACCACATCTGGTATAGGAGGTCGGACTGCAGTGGCTTCTGCCCCTGGCACAGCTCCTTCGCTGCCTTGTTGAGCTGGATGAGGGCATCCTCTCTCTGGGGCTCCTCAGGGAAGGTCATCACTGCCTAGTTAGGGGTCATGGGACACCATGGTCAACCATTCTGCACCAGAACTCCAAGGGTCCCCGTGTTCTCTAAGCAATCAGTGGGCCTGGTTATGTGGCACAGGGCCTGGAACCAGAAGCAATGGAATCTACAGCTGATGCCTTCTATGGGAGCCTGTGAAATCTATTTCTCTCAGAAATCTATTCCCACGAACCTCTTTCTTCAAGGTTTTCACAGAAGCCCTTTGTTTAAAACAAAAATTAAAAAGGTTATGACTCAAGAGACTGCTTTTTCTGGGCCCTCAGGTTTTATCTATATGCCCACGGGACAAGGAGGTAAGTTGCTAAAGCCTCCCCGACTGCTCCGGGCAGAAGCAGCATGCTTGGGAACCTCCTCTACCAACCCCTTAAGGGTAGCAGGGCACCTGTCTGAAGTCCTCTAGGCACAGGTTCCATTTAGGCGGAAGGCTTTCCAGATCCCAGGGGCTCCTGGTATTCTTCCTGTCCGGAGCTGCCTCCACCAGGAGCTCCTCCATGATGTTCTTCCGTGACACACTCTTGATGCCAGTCTTCTGAGACAGGAAGGAGTCCCGAGGATCCTTGAGGGTGTCCATCTCCTGATGAGGTTGCAGTTGTGGGTACTCCGGGACCAGGGTCCTGGGGCTCATCAGATCTGGGGCCTTCTCAACGAACAGTAACGGCACTGGAGTGGTTCTGAGGTTGAGGGCCTCCTCCTGGGCCGCCCTGGCCTCCGTGTACTGTTGCCACAGCTGGTGCAAGTTTCGCACTACTTGATGCTGGTAATGCAACTGCAGCCAAGGTGAGGGAGATACGAGTGAGAGGGAGCATCCCAAACCCTATGCCAGTCACTGTGATTTCTCCCTTTACTTGAGGACACTAAGAGGCAGAGGAGAAGCCACCAGTGGAGGACAGAGGAGCTCCTACTTCCTCTTCAACCTGCATCTTCAATATAAAGCTCTCTCTAGCTCTCTCTCTCTCTCTCTCTCTCTCTCTCTCTCTCTCTCTCTCTCTCTCCCTCCCTCCCTCCCTCTGCCCCCTCTGTGTGTACACAAGTGTGTGTGTGTGTGTGTGTGTGTGTGTGTGTGTTCATCAGCGTGCCTGCATGTGTGTCTGGGCCTTCTAAGAAAGGCTAGGTTTAAATGAAGAAGTAAGTGGTACTCTGGTTCCACTAAGCAACCACCCACTTATAAACTATCTTGGGCACGTTCCTTAACTTCTCTGGGCCTTTATTTGGAAATAAATATGGATGTAAATCACACTCTTTATCTCTTAGGGTGGCTGCGAGGAGGTGAACTACTCGTGGAAGATGCTCAGCACAGCCTCCGCAGAGTAAGGGTTTGTTACTACCAGGTACCTAGAGCGCATGCACGGTGGGGGGTGGGGTGGGGGTGGGGCATCCCATACCCTAGGATTCCTGTAGTGGAACAAGTCCTCCTCAGTGAGATAGGCATCCACCGGGGATGGCACGCGCTCTGGAGTGGAGATGCCCTTCAGTAACTCCTGCAGCACACTCTGAGCAATGCTGACAGCCTCGTGGGCAGCCAGCTTACTCTGGGGAAGGAAAGATGGGGCAAGATGGCAGCCTAGGCCCTCGACTGCCCGTGGATTCTCAAGGAGTCAGTCAGAACACTAGTGTGTAGGGTCTGGGTTCCTGCCTGGGCGTTAGTTCCTCTGCTTTACACAGACACCTAATATTTCAAGACTCAAAAACTCCAGGTCTCTCCAAACTTCTGTGTTCCCCTCAAAAAGGTAAAGGCAGCCAGCAGAGACCAGTCCCAGAGAAGAGCCAAACCTACACTGGATTGGGAGCCTCCACTACCCCCAACTGGAAGAAGGGAGGGAGACAGAGTACGGAGTTTGGGAACTGTTGAGAATTTTCTCCTGGCCAGGTCACACAGTGAGTGTCATAGAAACCCAGACCTTCCATACACGGGTCCTAGGGTCAGCAAATACAGTGAACCCCACCTTAATCAAAGTCACAATCTGAATTGGCACTGTCCAAGTCCCCAGCCTGAGACAGGCAGCTGTGTGTAGGGTACCACATAAAAACCTAGCTTTGCACACAGAGTCCCACAAAGCATGGTCCAAGAGGATCACACTGAGACTGAACAGGGACAAAGAGTCCCCCTCCCCCTGCCCCCAGCTCTCACCTCGCACTCTCCCAGAAGCTGCTTCTGGTGAAGGGTAGTGAGGCTGGTCAGTTAAATCATTGTCTCTGGCTTGGAAGTCTTGTCAGGTCAGCCCCACACCGCTGCACAGTAGCAGACAGCAGCGGAACAAGATCCAGCCCCACTGGAAAGTCTCTGGTTTCTCCCTGGGACTCCTAGCCCTGGAGTGAAAGCTCCACTTGGGACACCCAGGGCTTCATCCCCTTCCCTTCTAAATGGGGGCTGCTAGGTATGGTCACTTGCTGTCCTGCCCTCCCACCTTCTATATCATAAAGGCTTGGGTGGTATTTGCTAAGCAAGAGTAGTTATCTGTTTGTGTGGTGAGAAAAGTCACCTCTTGAGATAGGGGGTTCCACTCCAGAGCACACATCGTCCACCCCAGAAGAACCAGTGCGCTGGGTTCCTCTTTCCACATGGCGGAGGTTCTGAGTCTCTTACCTCCAACAACTTCCTCTCATCCATAAAAATGTCCTGGGCCAGTGAGATGGCATGGAGGGTGACCTGAAGGATGGCACCTCCCAGGAGCGTAGGATGGGTCCCAAACTCCCAAGATTCCCTGAAGATGCCAGCATTCAGAGACTTGAAGAAGAAGGTAAAGTGTTTGGTTTGCCCGGGCAAAATCACACCTGGGAGAGACAGAAGCAGAGGCTGCTGTGAAGCAGGAGCTGGCTGAGCTGCTGGTCTGGTCTGGTCTGGTTATAGAACGAGCACCGCAGTGGCCCACATCTGGCGACCCGGGTCCTGGTTTCTCGGGAATGTGTGACTTTTGAGTGCAGAGCTAGGGAGGCTCAGGTCAATCAAGGGATGGCTGGTCATCCTCACTCCAGGTCTGTGCTCCCTGAGGCTACTCCCTCCCGGCACTCTCAAGAGTTCAACAGACATAGTGGACCACATACATTATGACAGGAGGAGGGGATGGGTCTGAAGGTATTAACTAAACATGGGGGGTGTCCCAGTCACTGAGCCAGTGAGGAGGATAGCTTCAGGGTACCTTCCCGGTTGTTAAAGTAAAACCTCTGTGTCCTGTTCTGCTTTAAGTCTTGGAAAAAATCCTGCTGAGGCCGCCTTCGCCAGTCGTACCAAATGGCCACGGTGCCATTATTGACCACAGTCAGTTCCGAAGATGTTCTCTCTCCTTCAACGGTTTCAAATGTCAGGCGGACACCAATTCCAATGGTTTTCTGTGGGAGGAAGAGGGTCTAAGCAGTATCTTGGCTAGAGGTCTTGCCCTGGGGTGACCAACTCACCCCGTTTCCTGTGACTTCTTTGCAAGTCCACTGTTCACTCTGGTTCTCTGGGCTTAGCCACCTTGAGTAGTGTCAGACTCTCCTGATAATTGTCTCTGAGGTTATTGTCAATACTAAGAAGAGAAATATTTTACACCCGGTAGGCGTTTCTGCTCTTTAGCATCTGAAGAATGTTCTAGAACTGGTATTGGAGCAATGACTCAGAGGTTAGTTTTCGAGCCCAAAGACTGGATGGAGAGCTGATCTCCAGAAGCCAGTTGAGTGTGACAGCCTGCCTGTAACCCTGCACACGGGAGGTGGAGATAGCATCCTTGGAACAAGCTGGCTAGCTAGACTTGCCCAAACATTAGCTCTAGGTTCAGTAAAAGACCTACTCAGGTGGAAAGTGAAAGAGGAAGACACCCCATTCAACCTTAGGCCTGCACATACATGTTCACAGGAGTGCATGTGCACTGGTGCCCACACATGTGCTCACACATATTTGGACATGCCCACATATGACTGTACACATACGTATTACATACATATACATGGTTTTTCAAGATGGGGTGGGTGGGTTGTGTGTGTGGCCCTGGCTGTCCTGGAACTCACTCTGTAGATCAGGCTGGCTTCGAACTCACAGAGACCCTCCTGCCTCTGCCTCCCTAGTGTTGGGATTCAAGGTGTGCACCACTACTGCCCAGCCAATGAGCTTTTGAGCCTGGTGATCTCACTTCTGCTTGAACTGGCGCTGCAGTTATCATTTTCAGGCATGCGGAATGTGCAATCAGATAAAAACACAAATCAGAAGCCGTGGACTCCTTGTGACAATATCGGTCACCTTGGGGCCGCACCCATGCAAGTGCGTGAGGCTGAAAAGGCACTTTACCTTGTCCTCTGGGTTACTGCCTCTGATCCAGCAAGCTGGCTTCCCACAGAACAGCAGCGAAGGGCCGAGAATAGGCATAGGGACCATGTCGGAGAGATTGGTCAGCGAGTCTCTGTAAGAAAAGCCAGTTGTTTATTTTCCTGGAGGCTGAGCAGTCACACCTCTTGGGACGGTGGCCACAGAGACTCAATCAGACTTGCTGGGTCTCCTCAAAGTCTCCCTCCAGGGCAATTCTCTATATATAGCTGCGGAGGGCTCTAAGGGGGTGGGGACATTAAGAAGCATGGTAATGTCTGGGTAATCCCCACTAGGATCCACCTCTGGGGATGGAGACTATGGCAGCAGACAGCTGGCAGAAATGTAGGTATAGGCTAGAGGAAAGGGGGATAGCCGCTGGCCAGGCTGGGATGAAGCCACCTTGTTTTTGATTTCAGAGAGGAAAGGCTGCCCTCTGACATTAGTGGGTATAAGGGCAGCATGTTCTCCAGCCTCTCCCCCTGGGGCTCAGACTCACAGAAATACCGTGTCTTCCGAGGAGCTCTTCTGGCTCTTTTCAGGTGGCAAATGTTCTTCCACTGTGACAGATGAGAAGGGTTTCCCATGGCCCACCACCTCCAGGCCATCGATATCCTAAGAGGAGTAGAGAGAGGGAATATGAGCTGGCTGGCAGGTATCACCTAAGGCACCTCAGGAACAGGTATGAAGGCATTAGCAACCTGCTGGCTGAAATCCAGTTCCGCCATGATACTCCGTAGCTCCTTGCGTCGGTAGATCAGAAACAGGCTCCGGTCCCAGGTGTAGCGGTACCAAGCATCCTTCTGGGCTGGTAATCCTAGAGTGGAGTGAGACGGGCCTCAGCACAGGCTGCCATCATGCTTCTATACCTCCTTAGCAATGCTATATAGGAATCCCACAAAGTCAGCTACTAGACAGCCAGACTGACCTTCGGATTACAGTAACAACAGTGACTACCTTCTGTTGAGTCTTAGCGAGCAGTCAGAACCCCGCTCACCATGCTTATGCTACAAAATCAAGGGCAATAGGAGCCAAATACCTTATAGAAACTCAGAAAGCCGGACCGGCTGGGATGCGAATCCAAGCAGCAGACTGGCAGGCTCAAAAGTATGGCTACCCCATAGAAGTATAATATAAACCACAAATGCAAGCCACGTGTGTCCTTTCAAATTTTCCAGATGTATGTTGAAATGGTAGAACGGCTCTAGGTGAGATTCACTTTAGGATAGTTTATTGAACTCCACATATGAAGACTATTACTCCAATACGCAATCAACATAAAAATGACTACTAAAGTAAATTTTTCTCCCCAAACTAGTCTTATACTGTCAGCTCATTCCTATACAGACTCAGTCATGTTCTAGAGACTCAATAGGTGCATGGGGCTGGTAAACACTCTAAGCCCAGGATCCGGCCTCCCTTGTTACTTCTATCAGTTTTACTGAGGTACGAACTAGAACCAAGGTAAACTCTGAGACTTGTCCAAAGCCAAGTGAACCAGGATTTGGGCCAAAGTCATGCTGACCACCATACTACTCTACCTCCAGAACCAGGCACAAGAAGTTAATAGATTTGGGCCCTTGAAGTGGAAATTTCTAGTTTCTTTGGAGACACAGTTGTGTTGTATGATGCTTTTCTGGAAACTGTCTTCTGAGAGGATGTTTTTGCTGAAGCAGACACATGGGAGGATGTTTTGCTGAGAACAGACATGTAGTGTTTTTCTGGAAGCAGCCTGGGAAAAGGACATGTGATATTTTGCTAGAGCAGATGTTTGAGAGAATACTTGATGTTTGGAAAGGATATAAATATAGCCCAGGAGACAGTGGACGATGCTGTGTGGTATTGTTTCACTTTACCACTCTTTGCTGGTCATCGTTTGTCATGATTTCATAGAAATACCACCAAAGAACTTCTGGTGGTGTTCTAGTGGCTTCTTGCCGAAGAGCCTCGCCATTTCCTCTGGATTGAACTGTCATTGCTGACTTGTGAATGGTGTTTGTGAATGAAGCTACCACTGCTGATTTGTGGGAACTGAACTGCTGATGTCCTGACAAGGCCGATTGTATTCAATCCAAAGAACTATTTCCAAACAGGTCCACATCCTCCTTTGCCGTATTAATCTTTCCTTTCCTCTACCTCTGGTGGGTGGTGGGCTAGAAGGGAGGTTAAAGCATTTAAGCACACTTCTTAAAGTAGGTTTTGAAAAACGATAAGCCTACAGGCCCTGCTTCTCACCAGTCTCCACTTGGATGGAGAGGGGCTTCCTGATGTGTGTGATGGGCTCCACCAGACCACGCTGAGTTTTCTTTTTGGTCATGAGAAGACCTGTCACCTCATCACCCAGGTATTCCAGTGGACTCCAGAACCAACTGGTTGCCTTAAAGCCAAGACGAGGAAGGACAGAGCAGTGAGGTCACCCTCTCAGTATCACAGTCAGACACTCACTGGGGCATCCACTGGGACCCACTGACAGAAGAGTAGGCATTCGACAATGTGTTTATTCTCAAGATGCCAGAGAGATGGGGAAAGCCAGTCCCAGCCCAGACACTTACTGATGTACCAAAAAACAGCATAGTTCTTTGGCCTTGATTAGACCAAAGATTGGAGTGCAAGCCTTTAGGAGACAAACGTTAAGACTCTTATGATAAACTGACTACCAGAGACCACTACAGGCTGAATTATTAAAGTGAGCAGTCCTGGAACATGAAATAATAGTTAAGATCCCAGGGGCCTAACAATGCTTGGTAATGGACAAGCTATTTTCTCCCCAACTGTGTAACCGGAGACAAGCTGACACTGCTCACTGTGTGCATTCTGTGTGGTCCCCCCCACCCCCCACTCCTCTCTCCCTCTCTCCCTCTCTCTGTACTTGGGAACAGTGTCCTTACTTTTCCGTCATGCTGGGTAGGAAGTGCACGGTCAATGAGCTCACGCTCCTCCTGGATCTTCCTGTAGCTCTCCCCAGTGTGCATCAAGAGCTCACTTGCCGGCTTCTTCAGGTGCTCTAGAGAGGGAGAGAAGGAAGACTGATCGCTGCACCAAAAACAGAGCACAGGGCACTGGCACTCTGAATTGAGTGGCCCACTCCCTGGCTCATTTCAGAACCTACTGAGGCCTGAGAGCCCTGAAGCTTTCATGGTGCAAATGCTAGGCGGGTGAGAGAGGAGACAAGGAAGAGCCTCTGTGCCCAGATGGAGGGACCCTGGCAGGTCCCCGGTCAGCTCAGCTCACCGCTGAGAGCTTCCTGTTGCTTCTTCCGCAAGGCAATGTGCCGTCTCCAGTTCTTTAGGAAGTTGTGCTGAGGAGGTGGGGCCCACGGAGGTCTCTTCTCCTCCTTTGGGGTCTTAGGCTTTGGCTCCTCTTTAGCTGAGATGAGGGTCATAAGGCAGGGCTGGATGTGTATCAGCTTAGCCAGCTGGAAAGAGCAAGGCAGAGGAGGGGCTGCTGACCCAGGTCCTGGTTTCTGTCCTGCTCTTAGAAGCCCTCCTCTTCGGGACCATAGGGTGGCAAGTGACAGAAAACAAACCAGGGCCCGCAGAATGCTGACAGTCCCCTCTGCCCAGAAAGCGCAGCACCTTTTAGGGTAGCCTTCTTCTCCATAATTGATGGCTTCCTCCTGAGTAACTGAGCTGGGCCCTTAGTACCCTGCCTAACTGGTAGCACAGGGAACAGTGGGGGACATCTCCCTCCAGCCTGTACCTCAGCAATCCAGTCACCAAAAAAGGGGGAGTAAGGAGCTGAGGCCGGAACTCTGCTTCGTTGTGGAGCTCAGTCTACCCAAAGTTTCACAAGGCAGGCTCTGAGTTCCTTCTAGTAAATCCCTACTTCAGCTAAATCTGTCTATTAGCGACCTGCTTCTATGACTTGCAACTGCCTCCCAAAGGGCGCCTTATCATCTAGGCCCAGAAACAGACTTAGCTCTAGAACCCTATCCCTGTACCCCTATCTACACACACACACACACACACACACACACACACACACACACCTTTGACTCTACAGAGAGTAAATGGCTTCTCTCAGCCGCATAGCTCTGTACAAACAAACCTGGGTGTTCCCCCGAGCAACTGCAATTCTTTTAAAGTCCTGGAGACTCCCCAGGATCTGGTGAGGGAGGATCTGGTCACTGCTTAAGAAGCTGTCATGAGGACCTGGGTGGGCAGGGGGAAGAATGATGGAGAAACAGAAGCTGTGAGCCACGCCCAGAGCAAAAGTTTGATGGGCAGGGGGTTTTTCAAGACCCACCCAGGAATGCCAAGCCTACGACGGAACCTGTACCGGAGTAGTCCAGAGGCTTTGTGGAGGTATCAGGATTAGCAGGATGCGCTACCAAGTGGTGGACCCTTTTGCTGGAATCTTTCGGTTTGAGCTTACGGATGATAAATTTCTGTGTGACCACAGGCTTTTGTCCTGTTTCTTCAAACTGAGGAACATGTTGCTAAAATGAAACAAATCAGAGGAGAATGCTACCTGGAGGGAAGAGGAAGGACACACACACACACACACACACACACACACACACACACACACACATCTCTGTTCTTGGTAGGATTCCTGAGGGCTTGACTAGTCGGCTTCCCCAGATCCATCCACACATCCTGTCCTGGAAATGCCTGTGTGACAGGCCTGAGATTTAGGAGTAACCTGGAGGGGGGAAAATGACACCTGGCATGTCAGAGCGACAGGTAAGGGGAAGGGTCACAGTCAGCAGCTCGTGCTCATTTCTATTCATGATGCTTGAACTGATTTGCTCATCTGTGGAATGGGCCTGATGGCACTTGCCCCAAGGTATCTCACTATTTGGTGGCTCTCGTAGAATTTCAGAAATGTGAAAACCTAACTTCCCATAAATTTCTTCAGATGCTAAGGTGAAAGAATTTATATTTTGTGGATTTTGGGGGGGGGGAGGGCATGGTATTCGTGACTCTTTGGCATCAGGAAGCCAATGGAAGGGTGTACCGCAAACATGGCTGGATGCTCTAAGAGATCCTTGGCCCTTGGCCTTACCTTCTTCAAGTCTTCCTTTTTAATGGCCATGGCAAGAATGTCATCTCCTTGTAAGACATTGCTGACAGGCTCGGGCTCTTCCTGAATGGGGGGAGTGGGCTGTTCAGGTGCCTTTGTCCGCTTTTTTTCTGGAGAGAAGCAGAGAGATATGTCCCAAGAGCTCTCTGCATATCTTAACACATAAACAAGATAGATTGAGAGCTTGGGATGCAGCTCAGCAGTAGAGCACTTGCCTAGCAAGCACGTGCAGGTTAGTGACACCCTGGGTGCAATTCCTAACAACACAACGAACAATAGTGAGACCTTGGTTCAAGTAAATAACTCTAGATTAAACTGCATGGTGTGTGTGTGTGTGGGGGGGTGTCAAGACAGCTACCTGGACAGGACAGGACAGGACAGCAGAGGCTGTCGCAGTGGTCCAAAGTGATGGGAGTTCTCTCCTACCGACTGCCCCTGGATTTCCATAGTGATTGAATGTCTATAGTCTGAGCTGAAATAGAAATGTGGTCCATTTCAAGCCGCGGTTTTTTCAAGCAGAATGACCTTGTGTACATCGCTTCATGTCTCTGGCCCTGCCTTCCACTTAAAAGAAGAAGCTGGACTAAAAGAATTGCTCCCAACTGGTATGTCAATGCTGTCCAGTGTCTTTATTACTGAGTAGAACTAGGAAATGTATAAAGCAAACCAAACACCCAAGACCTGAGATTGTGGTGCCTGATGCATTGGGGCAACTAGATGGCACGTTTCCTTACCTTCCTGATGAAGACATCAGATTTCTTTCATCTAATTTTTACTTTTGTGGTTTTGGAGGGGGCAAGGGAATTGAGACAAAGCCTCCCACACTGTCCTGGCTAGCCTTGAACCCACAATGCAGACTATGCTCCCTTGAACTCATAGAGATCCACTTGCCTCTGAGTGTTAGACTTAAAGGTAT
The DNA here is from genome assembly GCA_036184795.1 of Tokudaia tokunoshimensis. Classification (NCBI taxonomy): domain Eukaryota; kingdom Metazoa; phylum Chordata; class Mammalia; order Rodentia; family Muridae; genus Tokudaia; species Tokudaia tokunoshimensis. The sequence goes on along the minus strand of BTHU01000010.1, from coordinate 27,294,512 downwards.
GCACCTCCATATACAGTTGCTTTATGTTGTTTTTTTCTAAAACAGGGTTTCTCTGTGTAGCCCAGGCTGTCCTGGGGCTCACTCTGTAGATTAGGCTATAGATCTGAAACTCAGAGATCTGCCTGCCTCTGCCTCCCAAGAGCTGGATTTAAAGTTGTGTGCCACCACCACCATCTGACTAATTTTGATTTTTTCCCCCCTGAGATAAAGGTTTCATGTAGTCCAGGCTGGCCTCAGATTCACTATGTGGCCCAGGATAACCTTGATGACCCTCCTAACTCCATCTCTCAAGTACTGAGGTTACAGGTCTGTGCCACTACACACAATGACTTGATATTGGGCTTTTTCTCTTTAATCTTTTTGAGACAGGGTCTCACTTTGTCATCCAGGTTCACCTAAAACTTGCTGTATAGACCAGGATGGCCTTGAACTCACGGAAATCCACCTGCCTCTGCCACCAGGCCAGTTTCAACCAATGCCTTAAAACCTGATTTTTGGCATTTGTTATTTTTTCAGAGGAGCCAGGTTTCAATTCCTAACACCTTCATGTCAGCTCAAAACCATTCATAACACTGATCCCAGGGGATCTGATACCCTCTACATTCATAACATAAATCTTTTTGAAAAGAAAGAAACCTTTAATCCTAACACTTGGGAAGCAGAGGCAGGAAAATATGTTTCAGGCCAGTCTGGTCTATATAATGAAATCAGGTCAACGGGGTCCCAAGTGAGGTCCTGAGACAACAGTCACAGGAGACCAAAAGGTCAGGCAGACTGAGTTTGGAACAATAGTTGTGCTAAGGGGTGATTGTGGGAGATTCCTTAAAGAGGTGATACTCCTGAGAGTGGAAGAGGAAGAGAGGCCCCACAAAGAACTTTCCAGAGGGAACAGCACGGAGAGGCCCTGGAGTCGTCAGAGAAGGGAGAACCTCTGGAACTCATGCACTGTGAGAAGCATGCACTGTGAAATCACTGGAGTGGAGTGAGGTGGGGGCGGGGAGCAGAAAGGCAGAAGGAAGGAGTCATGTCACCAAGGGAGAGCTTAGTGATCCATGCAAGAGGTTTCAGCCTATCCCTGGGGCATCATCAGGGCTGGGGGCGGGCAGCCTAGGGGGCCAAGATTGAGGACAAGATTATTTAAGGGTCTACTGCAGCCGGGGATGCCAGAAGTGACCTGTGCCTTGCAGAACAATGCAGGGATGAGAGTTTCTGCTCCGTAAGCGGCAGCCGTGGGCCCTGTCACCAGGACACAGTCTGTCTGCCTCCAGAGAGGTGGCCCAACTCTTTCAGATGTACACTTCATTTCTCCGGTTAGTAATCTCATCTTTTCCTCCTCAGGTTGAGAAGGGTTTGATGTAAACAGCTATACAAAACAATCAAAGGAGAATCTAATCACAGCCGCCAGGGTGCTTCGAACAACGTGCTGGTTTTATCTAGTGCTTGTCAAAGTACTATCATCTTTAAAGGAACACGCCACTGCAACATCAAGGCAGGGGCTTTGGTTTACACAATCAAACTGTATCTTTTTTTTTTTAAAGAAATGTCTACATTGCAGGTGGCTTAAAAAAGAAGAAGAATCGTTCCAAACATAACTCTAAATCCATCTCCCCCACAGAAGCAGCTCAGGGCGTCTCTGCACAAAGTGCACACACAGAGAGACACGCAGAGCTGAGTGGTCTGACCCCATTTCGGTCTGATCTGCTGCCACACCTGGCAGCCTTGGGTTTTGATTTAGCTTTCTTTCTTCCTATTGAAGCCCAGGCTGGCCTGGAATTTGCCATCCTCCTGCCTCAGCCTCTTGAGAGCTAACATTATTGGCCCCCATCTACATGGGCCTGGGTTCTGATTTTTATGTCTCTCCCCTCCTATACAAACATCAAAGCAGGTGGCAACCCAGATGAAGATCTGCTTTTAAAAATGTTTTCATGCAGGGTAGTGACGGTGCACGCCTTTAATCTCTGCACTCAGGAGACAGAGCCAGACAGATCTTTGTGAGTTTAAAGCCAGCCTAGTGTACAGAGCAAGTTCCAGGACAGCCACGGCGGCTGGAGAGAGGGAGGAAGGGAGGGAAAGAGAGAGAGAGAGGGAGGGAGGGAGGGGGGAGGGAGGGAGAGAGGGAGAGAGGGAGAGAGACAGAGAGAGAGAGAGAGTTTATTTATGCTTCCAGGACGCTCGTTTCTTCCACCCATCACCCTGGTTGGTCTACATCTTCCCTAGGGACTAAACAGTTCCAGATGTGCTTTTCACTGATGGGTACAGAATTACTGGAAGGTACATGTAAACACAAACATTCAACACTGCTGAAGATTCCTGGGGCCAAAGCTCCCACCACGCTCAGGGAGCAACACAGACCCTGATTGGCTGAGACTGAAGGAGCCCTTGATAGCTCTGGCCTCCAGTTTGAACTATCTTGAGCACGTCACTATAAATGTCGTCACTCTGCACAGTTGGGGGACGGTATGTGTTTGATTAACTAAATATCCATTAAACCAACACATGTGTTTTTAAAGTGAGGACCATCCTTGAGACTGTCCCCTCAAGTCCCTTCTTTTGTTCTTTTGCTTTATTTTCAGACAAGGCCTCCTTCCAGCCCAGGCTGCCTTGGAACTCACTGTCTAGACCAGTCTTGCCTCATACTCAAGGCAAGTCTCCTGCCTCAGTTTTCTCAGTGTTTCAGTTCTCTGGTTTTTCAGATGAGAGTGACTTAAGCCCGGCTCACCAAGCACCTTCTACAATGTTGTAAAAGACAGAGGAGATAGTACAGAAGGTTGCAATATGGTTCTTCTCAGAGGAAACACACACACAGTGTGTTTTGTTAATTACACACACAATGGTAATGTTAATACCATCTGGAAATCACACTTAATAGGTCAGATTGGACGTTCAAAGAACAACCATGCCAGGCAGCAGAGTTGAAGACCCTAGAGAAAGTTCTCAGAAGAGCTGCAGTGAGAGCTTCCCTGCCTGGGGGAGTTGGAAGGAGACAAATGCTTTGCAGACGTGGACCTGCCAACAGTGGTATTCCAGGTAAGGCTGTAGCATGAGCAAGACTGAATGTGGCCGGTGTGTAGGATAATGACCTGGAAAGCTTGCTGGGGACACAGGGCTGATGATCCAGATGAGGGAAAACAGAGCATGGTGCTTTTGTCCCCAAACAAAACTACAACAATAATAAAGTGTGTGTGTGTGTATGTGTGTCTATATATACATATATGTATTTTAATATATATATGTATATCTAAGTTTATGCCAGAGATAATTCCCTGAGCACCATCTTTGTGTGTGTGTGTGTGTGTGTGTGTGTGTATATATTTATATACAAAAAAGGTTTCATTTTCAAGCAATAAAAGTGTATATATATACATATTATTATAATGTATGTGTATATGTATATAATTGTTAAGTTTATGCCAGAGATGATAATTCACTGAGCACCATATATATGTATAATCTTCATAATAGATATGAAACGAAGTCCAGATCAGACATCTGACCCCTAGTACAGGAGAGTGGAGTGTTCACAGTGGCATTTCAGAATGACCTATCCAGTGACTGAGATAGACAGACTGGAGGCAGACCAGCCAGGAAGGACCAGTGCTCAGGCCAAGGGCAGTTCCAGTGTCCTGGGGGACTACACAGGGTAAAGGAGGGCCACACTGAACATGAGGCCCACGTGCTTTGTTCTGGAAACCCAAGCTGAGCGGAGCTGTTGAAGAACCACAGAGCTGGCATTTCTCTGTCCTGACAGCTGAGGGGGTCAGACACAGCCCCTTCAAATGAGACGGTAAGGGGGTCAGGAAGAGGGGGATCCACAGACAGGGTAGAAATGGGATCTGATTTTTTTTTCTACTTCTTACACAAATGTTCCTCAGTGTTGATGAAAATCTTTGGGAAACCAACTTCAGGGTTGAGCTGGGGGAATCAAGGTTGGAAGAGCAGAGCTGTCCTTGGAGTCTTGGGAGTCCAGGGGCATCTGATGTTACTAACAAGACCAAGGAGAGCCACAGGATTCAGTGGGGTGTTCAGGCCTCTTAAACAAGTTCCTAGACATGTCCGCTTGCCTTTATAAAGCTCACAGATCAAGAGACTCAGAGACACACAGCACAAGGCTACAAGATGACGTTTGTGGACTGGACACGTGACATTGGGGAGGCAGGTGCACTACACCAGAAGCTCCTAAAAAAGTTCAAGGAACCTTGCATGTTAAACATGTTAATTTCCCCCCCTCCTCCTCACTCTGGTGTAAGCTCTTAACTCAAAGCCTATTTAACAAACGGAATCCTTGCCTTATTAAAAACAAACACTCGGGGGAAAAATCCTTCCTTGATCTGTTTACAGCCGAAAGTTCAAATCTGATTAAGATCGCCCTGAAAGTAGGTGAGCACGCGGCAGTGGCCAGGAGAGCCCTTGGCTGCCCTTGGGAAAGGGAAGCGAGTTTTTTTTTTCTCTTTCTCTCTCCTTCTCTCTTAACTATTAAAAGTATGTCATGAAACAGCACCAGCTTTTTATACTATGAAGAAACATAAAAGAAAGACAAATCAAAAAAAAAAAAAAAAAAAAAAACAAAACCCACTAGAGTCTTGTTAGGTCTCTGGCCCTCCCAGGGGATTCTACTGACTCTATAGGCCTACCCTCTCTTCACAGTGTGCTACACCGGGCCTAGGAGGCTGGGTCCCCTCAGGGCCTGCAAGGTCACACAGCAAGACTTTCTGACTTTGCAGGGGAAGCCCTTTCATGGTCTGGCCTGCCCACCTGCACCAAGTTCTCTGGATCCTATGTTCATCGATCCGTGAATTCACACTGCTCTCTGAGCCCAGAGAAGCAAACCCTTTCTTTATCTTTTTCTTTAATGCCGTCTACTTCAGAAACCCCTTCCCTCTAAGTCTACCAACCAAGGTCTAACTCAGAAGCTCTGAGCGCCCATAACTTCCATAGGTGTCCATATTTGCTTTTCTAAGTTTTTTGGGGGGGGTATTCCTCTGGGCCTCAATTGTGTTTCTTGAGGACTGGAATCATGATACTGATTGATACCTTTGCGTCTACCAGTGTCCGCATATGACAGACCTCTGTAAATAAAATCAGCAAGGGGCAGCTCAGTACCAGAATGCTTGCTTAGCATACACAGGGCCCCTGGGTTCCATCCCCAGCAGGAAATTTTTTCAAAAGGGAGTGGTTGCCAATGGAAACAATCACTGTACTCGTTCATGTTAAACTGGATATCTGTCACGAGGCTGGAAAGGCCAAGTGGTAAGAAATAAATAGCACTCTGAAACAATGGAGTTAGAGTTTTTGGTGTTATTTTTACTTGTGGATTTCTCTCCCCTCCCCCCCCCACCCAAACAACTCCTAGGTGACCCCTGCTTCAGTTCCCAAGACCCTCACCAGCTGCTCCCTGGTTCTTGGGCATCTCATCCAGGGAGTCTGCCACCTGTACCACCCTAATATATGATTTGAGTTGGAGGTCTCTTACTCCTCCTGTCCGTCCAAGGCCGTCCCCTGCCACTGACCCCGGAAGCTCCTCTGTTAGTACCCAACTTGCCATATTACCAACACCAAAAACCAGGCAGGGCACTGTGCCTCTCTTCTGAAATTTCTGCCCATGTTTTGTACTCCAAGACTCCAGTGACCCTCCCCGGCATCTGTAGCCTCCTAATCCCAGCCCAAGCATCCCTGTAGCGTTTTTGTTTGTTTTTTTTTTTTTTTTCCTGAGCACCCAAGGCCTCCAGGGCCAACCTTTGACGTTCTCTGCGGCCTCCAATAACTTGCTGGTTGGCATTTTGACACGGGATTCCTTCTTGAGGGTCTTCATGGTGCCGCCCGGGTTACCAGCTTGGCCCTGCGCTCCCCGCCCCCAAGATGACTGCGCAGCGCGGCAGCCCCCCGCGATCCCGCGCTCAAGCGGCCGCCGTAGCGTCCATAGCAACCAACGCCCCGCGCGGGGCGGGGGGCGCGCACCCACCGAACAACTTGGGCGGGGACTGCCTGTCATTAGCCTTCTTCATCAGGACGCGCCCCGCACCGCACGCGGCTCCTTAGGCTTGTTTGCAGACCCGGAGAATGCACGGTCGGACTCTTGACGTCACAGGAGGCGCTAGAGAGCGCCAAGGCGTCATCAACTGGGTCTGACAAAGGGTAGTTGTAGGAGCTGGCCGAGGCTTAGTGACTACCTAGACTCCCCAGAAGTTTCTGCCCTGGGTCACCGCTTGCTGACCAGCCTTCAGGCTTCCGGCACCCTCATCTCACACCAGGCTGACCATGCATTGACCGCTTCTCCTAGTTTAAGTGCCCCAGACTTCGCCCCCACGAGCCTGCCATCTGCCCTGCCCCCTAATCAGTCACTGAGGTTTCACTTCCGAGGCCAGCCAAACTTTTCCCATATTTGGGGTCTTTGCATATACACGCTGCCTTTGGTTCTCCAGTGAAGATGTATTTTCCTGTTATCTCAAATGTCTTAGTCCTTCCACTTCATTCATTCTTTCTTTTACCCAGAGCCCTAAAGCATTCAGGAATTATCAAGTTTGTTTCTGAGGTTGGGGCCTCAGAAATTGAACTCAGGGCCTTGTACACACTAGGCAAGTGTTCTGTCCCTGAGCTATTCCCCAGCCCGTATGGTTTTTCAAGGGAAGGTATGTAGATACCAGGCAGGCCGTCACTTCAACTGTGCAATGTTTAAAAACAAAAATAGCCCTTCTGGAATGTGGTGGGTTCTACATCTTATCTCATGCTCAGGGCGGTCAGTGAGAGCTGTAGACAGTGTGGATCTAAAGAGGAACCTCCCACTTGGGAGGTAAACACAAGAGGATCAGAAGTTCAAGGTCATCTTCAGCTACACAGTGGATTTTAGACCAGCCTGGGCTATATAAAACCATGTCAAGAAAAAGAGAAAAAAAAAAGAAAAAGAAAAAGAAGAAAAGAGAGAAAAGAAGGCAAAAACAAGCGAAGTGTCTGGGTTGGTTAAAGTGACTGGTATATGGAGTTTGCTGTGGGCAGCACGTCTGGCAAACATTCATCCAAGTGTGTCTTTTTCTCATAACTTGGGACTAGGGAGTGCTCTAGAAGGGAGGATTTGTGCATTCCTAACTGTCTTCATTGTGCATGAATCTGTAAGAAACAGAGTGGACAGGAACCAACAGAAGTTTCTGAGAATGGGTCTCAGTGTTGGGGGCTCACATGCATTTTCAGTAAAGCTAATGAAGGATAAAAAGGGAGGGCATCAGAACATCATGTGTACCCTATAAACATGTGCAATCGTTACTTGTCAGTTAAAAAACAAACGTTAGCGGGACTGCCCGTGCGTGTCTGGAATAACACTGTCGAGCAAGAGGCAAAAGAGTATTGAGTTTGAGGCCACTCGAGGCTACAAAGTAAGTTCCAGGGCACCCTAGGTAACATAGTGTGACCCTATCTATCTCAAAAAGAATGAAATAACAAAAAAATGAATGTGTCAGCTAAGAGCACCTCAAACTCTTACAGATCTAACAGTCTAGGCCAACCCAGAATGTCCTCTGGATAAAAAATATTCTTCAGACACAGTCAGCAGGGTACCCTCCTTCCAAGTTCTTTCTTAAAGGGAGATAGGACCATTCTCTCCCAAGGAATATACCACAACCTCAGGAGCTCTATGCAAAATGGGGCAAGGTAAGGTGTGCCTCCTCCTGCTCTCAAAATGCTTGGGAGTCCGCAAGAGAAAGACAAACGTTCTTGTAACTCCAATCTTCACCTAGCTCCATGTGGAGTTACACAGCTGGTGGGTAGCCCAGCTGGGGCAGTTCAGATCAAAGGACAAGGGAAGGCAGGGTGTATGGTCAGGCAGGTAGGTGTTGCTATATTTTGTTGCTATATTTTTCCAACCCAATTACCTGGTAAAAGAAATCTCAATCAATAACAATACAAGCTCTAAGCCTAGATTGGGCGGATCTCCCACTACACTACTCTATTCCCATCTATGTTATTCCATATAACTGGCGGTTTCTCCAGGACACGAGTTTCTCTCCAGCTTCTCCGTCGATCCTCCGTAGCTCCTCCCCTTTCCCCCTGCCCAATCATTGGCTCAAGCCTTTATTTGAAAAGTTAAGGTGGGGAGAAGGTTCACAAGGCAACTCCTCGGCTGCAGCCTCTCCCAGGAGTGGAATTAGCATCAAAATACAAGCCCAGGGCTATCCACAAAAGGTAGGTAGGCAACCTGGCTGGCTTGGTCACCAGCCCAAGTGACCTCCCTTTGCCACGAGTCTCCCTGCCTCTGCCCCAGGAAAACTGTTGGACCAGACCAGGGCTTCTTAACTTTCTGAGAACCTGCTCAAAGTTAAAACTCTTCCCATTGGAAATATGCATTTGATTTTCTTTAAACACAATACAAACAGGGGTCACAATACAATTTGCCATTTTAACCTGCACATCTTGGCGGCATTTAAAATAAAAATAAAAAGAACCCAAGCCAACACACATAACATACATGTGGGGGACCTAGTACAGACCCATGCAGGCGCCATGATTTAAACCTACACGTCTTGGCTCTAAAATATTTACACTCTCCAGAAGAAAGTGCGTTCCCACCACCCATTCTCTTCTCCTCCAGGCCCCAGCAGAGACAGATTGACCACATGGTTGGCCTTTTCTGGCTATTGTGTGTAAACCACGGGCTCTTTTCTCCTTTTGATTAGCATATGGTTCCTTCGTTTTCATGTCTGAACAATGTTCTGTTCCATTAGATAGCACATCTTGATTATGCATTCATCTACATATTTATTTATTTAGATTAAACAGTCTCCCCCCACCCCTTTTTGGTTTATCAAGACAGGGTTTCTCTATGTAGCCCTGGCTGTTCTGGAATTCACTCTGTAGACCAGGTTGGCCTTGAACTCAGAAATCCCCCTGCCTTTGCCTCCCAAGTGCTGGGATTAAAGGCATGTGCCACCACTGCCTGGTGGATTAAATAGCTTTTAAGATTATTAGGTTAATTCTGATCTTGCTTTGTAGATTATCTTCTCTGATTTTTTTTTTATTCTTCTCTCATACCATACATCCCAACTGTATAGCTTCCCTTCCTTCCATTCCTTCCAGTTCCCCCCACCTCCCCTTTCCACCAGAACAACTTCTCCCCTCTCTTCTCCCCAGAAAGATCAGGCCCCCCAGGAACATCAACCAAACATGGCACAACAAGATACAATAATAATACCAGGCACAAACCCTCACATCAAGGCTAGGTGAAGCAATCCAGTAAGAAGAAAGGGGTCCCAAGAGCAAGCAAAGGAATCAGAGACACTCCCACTATCAAGAGCCCCCCCAACCCCGGCCACCAAAATAAAAAGAACCCAAGCCAACAAATAAAACATGTATGCAGGGGACCTAGCACATACCCACGAGGCTCCATGACTGCTGCTCCAGTCTTTGTGAAACCTTACGAGCCCTGCTTAGATGATTCTGAAGGTCACGACCTCCTGGTGTCCTCAACTCCCACAGTTCCTCCTTCCCCTCTTTCCCAGGTGTTCCCTGAGCTCTGAGGGGAGAGAGCTGATGGAGAGAGACCTCCAGCCTGACTCTCTCTCCTCTTAACGTTTGCCTGGGTGTCTCTGGCCTCACTCTCATCTGCTTTCAGAGGATGCCGCTCTAATGACAGATGGGGCTAAGTACCTAGCCATGAGTATAGCAGAACAGCATGGGGTACCATTTTCTTGGTTTTTTTTCTTTATTCATCTGCACGTTTATTTTTTTTAAAGATTTATTTATTTGTTATATGTAAGTACACTGTAGCTGTTTTCAGACACACCAGAAGAGGGCATCAGAACATATTATGGATGGTTGTGAGTCACCATGTGGTTGCTGGGATTTGAACTCAGGACCTTCAGAAGAGCAGTCAGTGTTCTTAACCACTGAGCCATCTCTCCAGCCAGCCCTGCACATTTATTTTTAAGTTTTGGGTTGGTTTGGTTTTTCAAGACAGGGTTTCACTGTGTAGCCCTGGCTGCCCTGGAACTCACTCTGTAGACCAGGCTGGCCTCAAACTAACAGAGATCCACCTGCCTCTACCTCCTGAGTGCTAGAATTAAAGATGTCCACCAACACTATCCAGCCTACAGCAGCTGAGTAGCAGCTGAGCCTTCGAGGACACAGAGTTTATTATTTTTAAATTTTTATCATGTCTGTTTATTTATTCGTATGGTTTTTCAAGACAGGGTTTCTCTGGGTGGCCCTTGTTGTTCTAGAACTCACTCTGTAGACCAGGCTGGCCTCAAACTAAAAATCCTGCTGCTAAGCCTTCTGTGTGGTGGGATTAGAGCAATGTGTCCACACCCCCCAGTTCATTTCTCCCTTGTGTGTGTGTACGTGTGTGCGTGTGCAAGTGTACCACAGCACATGTGTGGAGGTTCCGAGGACCCCTCGCAGGAGTCAGTGCTCTGCTTCCACCATGTGGGACCCAGGGACCAAACCCAGGCCATCAGGCACTGTGGCCGTGGCTCTCACCCCTCACAGCCATCCCATAGGCCTATATTTAATTTCGCACATTATTTCCCACTCAACCACAGGGATTCCCTGAAGCTCATTCCCGCACTCTTGGGTGGGAGGAGGACAAGGTCAGTGTGCCTTGGAGCTAGAACTGGGTGTCCTAAAAACAGGATGTGCAGGCCAGGATGTGCGGCAGACGTGACCAAGAGCATCTTCAGAACTGCAGGAGGAGAGCAGCTGAGCCTTCGAGGACAGTTTTCCAGTTTGAGGTGGGCCACCCAAGTAAGAGTGCAGTAGACGGGATTGGTGGCAGGCACTCCAGACAAGGACAGGTACCAAAAGCCCAGAAGGAGGAGGTGAGGCGGCGCCAGTTGATAGGCACGGCCTATCATTGAGCCAGGGAGGTTCCTTCAGCCTCCTCCCAGTGGAAGAGCAGCTGGTGGCTGGGCTTACAGAAGTTGTGATGTAAGGGTCTGCTTCGTGTCCCTATTTATTTCCACCCAGCAAAGCGGAAAGCATTTTGTCAGCTACTCTTTCCAGAGGTTAAACAGCCTCCCTGGATAAAAACCCACCCAGCTGTATCATGAATTTCTCAGGGGACAGTCACCTCCCAAAGCTGGAGACAGGGTCACCTGACCTCAAGCCTTTCACAGACGGCTCCTCCCTCTGGCTCCCCACTTCTTTTGCACCTCTAAAGACATCTGCCCCACCCCCTGGTTAGACCCATGCCTCCTTACATCTGGCCACCCACACACAAAGCTCATTTGTTCTCCACAGCTGGCCTCACATCTGGTTGCCACCCTTACTAAAGTTGACATCAGGCCACTGTCTCCTTACGGTATCCTTGCTTAGCTGACACTCAGAGGGACCTTACATTATTCTTAGCCCTGAAGACAGCTGGATATTGTTTCTAGAGTGGATTGACTTTGTCATCAGAGGCAATACAGAGACCATTTCTCCTAGCCTCAAAATCCCCCCCCCGCCCTTTTTTTAATTCCTTGAGTCAAGTTCTCACTATGTGGCTCTTCTGAACGTCCCTTGTAGCCCAGGCTAGCCTCAACCCACACTGTCTCTGGCTTAGGTACTTCAGGACTAGGATCACAGATGAATGCCACCATGCCCAGATTCCACTTGCATTCTCGAGCAGGAATCACCTAACGAATCCTTTTCACTTCTGCCCCAACCTGAGCTGTCACCTTTAGGGCAGGGACATTGTCTACCACAAGGCTGCTGTCACCTTCTGTCCCACCCTCACGGAGCAGTCCTGATCTCTTATCACATAGGTTCCATCTTTTTCCACAAGGAGGATGTGACAGAGTCCAGAGCCTTGCTTTCCGATCCAGTGTACTCCACTCTTGGAATAGGATGACACACAGGGCCATCATGGTGGGTGGGGTGGAGGAGGATGCTCAGAGAGGCATCAGCATCCTCTGTGGCAGCTCCCCGCCCCCGCCCCGTGCCCTCAGCAGCTGTGGGGCTGAGAGAGCTCTCCTCCTGAGCACTAGTGCCCAAGGCAAAACCATAAACCACACTGGAGTGATTATGAGAGATTCTTACTAAGACTTTTCTAAGAACAAGGGTGCTCCAGGCAAACAGAGCTCCAGCCTCCGCTGCCGTGGAGGACATGCCCCAGACGGACGGACACCAAGTTCTAGGACTCTGTGCCAAGGGAATCCACAACAAACAAACAAACAAACAAAACCAGCCTTTCCCACCTCCCACCCTCCGGGTTCTAGTCACAGGACCGCCTACTGAGGACACATCCAGGCCCAGGGAACAGGTTCATCTTGAGGAACTCCATCCTCTAGGTTATCAGGTACCTGAGGAGACACCTGAGGAGACACCTAGATGCACCAGGAGCACCTTGTTCTGGAAGGGAAGAACTGGGTACTGTGGGAGAAGGAAATGATGAAACCCTCTGAAATCCTGCTAGGTTAGAGTGTTTGCCTAGCATGCACTAGGCTCTAAGTTCTATCTCCAATACCAAAAGGAAAAACAAAGGAGGCATCACGAGGTTGGGGGCTGAGGGCGAGGCTCGGCTAGTGAAATGCTTGCCCAGCAAGCATGAAGTCCTGGCTTCTCTTCCAACACCTCAGAAAACTGGTGTGCCTGTAATCTCAGCATCGTCATTCTCTGCTATGTAGTGAGTTTGAGACTAACCTGGACTACATGAGACCCTGTCTCAAAAGTGAACAAATAAAAAAAGAAAAAAGTGAGATGGCTCAGTGAGTAAATGCACGTGCTACCAAGCCGGAAGGCCTAAGCTCATTCCTCGGATCCACATGGTGAAAGGAGAGACTGGCTACTGAAGACTGCCCTCTGGTCTCCTGATGTGTAAGTGTGCACATGCATGCACACGCACACACACACACATGTAAATAAATAAATAAATAAATACATGTAATTTATAAAATGTATTTTTCAGAAATAAAAAAAATTAGCCAGGCATGAAGCCATATACCTTTAATCCCAGTACTTGGAAGGTAGAGGCAGGTGAATCTCTGTGAGTTCCAGGCCAGCCTGACCTACATAGTGAGACCCTGTTTCAAAATAAATAAGTAAATATTTAAAAGAAAAACAAAACAAAAACAAAAACAAAATAATAGAAGCTCCGGACCTTCGTCTCTTCGTGCCTGTGCGACCTGGCTCAGTGCCTCTTCTGAGTGCTACATTCTCTCTTACAGTGTGGGCTCAGTACTTACTACATCGATTTTCCAGGATCAATTCAAGGAGAAAAAAAGTGTCATACAGAAGGATTCTAAACCCTGTACAGATGAAAGGGATTACAGTTAAGGCCCAGAACACTCAAATCCACTAGATAACTTCTCTTTTAAGCAGCTTGGTAGACTTCCCAGAGATGTGTCCCTGGTAATTACAGGAAGCTGTGAAATGTGTTCCCTTATATGGCAAAAGGGACTTGTCGGACGTGATTAAGAATCTTGAGATCTGAAGATTATCTCATATTATCCATTGACCCCTTTAATCAGAAACTCACTAAAGAGAGAGGGGAAGAGCCAGGGTCAGAGGGGGCTGTGACAGGGCCGGCACACGATGACAGCCCAGAGCCAGGAACAGCCACAGATTGACGCTGAAATAGACCAGAACAGGCTCTCCTAGAGCCCCTGGAATACAGAGGAACACAACTCTGTGACAATTTGAGTTCACCACTCCAGACCTCTGACCTCTGGTTGTTAGAATGAGGCATCGTGTGGTAGTTTGTTATGGCAGTAACAAGAACTATCACAAGAGGCCAGGCACGGAGCTGCCGGCCTGTGGTCTCCGAATTGGAAGGAGTCGACGGAAGATTTCACGGTCATTCTTAACTATACAACCAGTTCGAGGTCAGCTTGGACCACATGGCTCCCTGTCTCAAAATAAATAAGATAAAATAATCTTAGGCCTGGAGAGATGGTTCAGCATTTAAGAACACATACTGGCATTGCAGAGGACCTGGTCCCTGGCATCCACAAGGCAGCTCAGCACAGACTGTAACCTCACTTCCAGGGCATCTGAGTCCCTCCTCTGGCTTCCGCCGGATCCTACACACACATAGCACACCAACTCATGAAGGCTCACACATGCACACAAAAATAAAAAGTAAATAAGTCTTTAAAATAATAATAAGAAGAAGCTGGAGAGATGGCTCAGCAGTTAAGAGCACTGGCTGCTCTTCCAGAGGACCCAGGTTCAATTCCTGGCACCCATGTGGCAGCTCACACCATCTTTAACTCCTGTTCCGGGGAATCTGACACTCTCTTCTGGATTCTAAGGGCACCAGGCGCATATGGAGCGTAGACATATATGCAGGCAAAACACCCATACACATAAAGCATATAAATAAAAAGTTTAAAAATAAAATATCTCAGGGCCACACCCTGTTAGAATGATGTTTTCCTTCTCTATGACATAGAACTCATTTTTGAGCGTATAGTTCAGTGTTTTTTAGATCGTTCACAAGGCTGTACAATCCTTACCACTATCCAATTTTAGAACATTCCCATCACCTTAGAAGAAACCTTATACCTGTTAGTCATTCCCTATTCCCACCTCCATCCTTCTACCCACAAACCACCAATCTTTTTATCTCTGAAAATATGCCTATTCTGGACATATATGTATATGTATCTCATATACGTATATGAGATCATTAAATATGTAACCTTTTTTGTCTTTATAATGGGCTCAAGGTCCTTCCACAAAGTATGTACCTCATGTATCTCTTTTAAAAATTGCATTGTGTGTGTGTGTGTGTGTGTGTGTGTGTGTGTGTGTGTGTGTATTCCATAGCCACATGAGGAGGTCAAAGGACAACTCCCAGGAGTTAGTTTTCTCTTCTACCAGGACTTGAACTCAGGTCATCGGGCTTGGCAGCAAGTGCCTCTCCTGGCTGACCCATCTCAATACCCCCCCTTTTCTATCTCTTTATAATCTTGAATGGTATTCCACTGTGTGCATACACTACATTTTATTATTTATTCATTCATCCACTGATGGGCGTGGCTACTACACTAATACTGCCGTGAACATTTGTGCACAAACCGTTGTGTGACCATATGTTTTCAACCTCTCTGGTATACAACCAGAAATAAAATTGCTAGTTTGTATGGTACAAGTTTAACTTCACTCATTCATTCATTCATTCATTTTGAGGTAAGTTCTCAAATGTAGCATAGACTGACCTTGAACTCATTATGTGGCTATGAATGACCGTGAACATCTGCTCCTCCTGTCTACATCTCTCCAGAGCTTGGATTACAGGTGCTGGGGTTTGAACCCAGGCTCCAGGCATAACAGGTCTGTACTCGGTGGACTGAGCCACATTCCCAGCCCTACACTTAACTCTCCAAGGAGCTGCAAGACTGCTACCCACAGCCGCCACTCCATTGTGCCTTCTCCGTCACATGTTGCTGTGTGTCAAGTCTGGTGTCCTCATGTCCCCTGGGGCATTTATTTTCTGTTTCCATATGTGGATGTGTTCTAAAACTAAGTTATAACCTCAGCCTTTGCTTTTTGTTTTTGTTTTCGAGACAAGGTTTCTCTGTGTTGCCCTGGCTGTCCTGATATTCTCCATATAGTCCAGGCTGCCTCAAACTCCTGTCTTGGCTACCTATCTTTTTGTTTGTTTGTTTGTTTTAAATTATGTTTGGAGTGGGGTGTGTGCGTGTAAGTGCAGGTACCTGTCGAGTCCAGGAGAGCGTGTCAGATTTCCCGGGAGCTGGAGTTATAGGCAGTTGTGAGTTACCTGATGTAGGTGCTGGGAATGGAACTCTGGCCCTCTGGAAGAACAGTATGTACTTGTAACCTATGAGCCGTCTCTCTGGTCCCTACTGTTCATTATTATTAATCTGAAGGAGGCTGGAAGAAGGGGAGTTTCCATGGTGACTTCCTTAATGACCAAAAGCTGAAACCACGCCTACCTTTAAGCTCTCTTCCTGGCAGCCTCAGGAAAGTTCAGCAAAGCACTCGAGGCCTGTGTAAGTTGGTCAGGTTTGAGGGCAGCCCCAGGCTAAATTAGGATGACCTGAAGTCTCTAGAAGGGAACCAGATGAGAGAAAATCCAGAGATTCGGGTAAAGGAAAGGCATGTCCTGGGGCACCTTAGGTATTGGGGTCTGGAAGGCAGATGGGGTTGGTCTCTGCCTGGATAGATCTGCCGCCTGAGAAATCGGCCCATTCCTGTCAAACCTGTTGGGGGAAGGGAAGGAACACGCATATGAGGAGTCACATAGGTGGGTGCACAGGTACCCGAGGCCTGGAGGCTGCAGGTCACCTGGTGGCACACGCCCTCTCGGCTACCCAGCAGACAACAAGTTCTCCACTGAGCCAGGAAGAAAAAATTTTCCAGGAGCCCTGAGCTCCCTGGTGACAGGGAAATGTGTGTTGTCAGATCCGTGTGCTGTCAGATGCCAGGAATTCGAGCCGTAGGGCTGCATTCCCTAGGGCTAGCATGCTCAGTGTACAGTGAATGAGTTATTAACATGCTGACCCTAAATCTACTGCTCTGGCATCTTGACTATTTCCATCTAAAGGCCTTCGGAAAACAGCAGGTGAGAGGAGAGCACTTTGACCTTCCTTGTTCTTAAAAGTAGCATGTGAGGGATTCGGGGTGATAGCGCAGTCGTAGAATGTTTGTCTAGCTAGCATGCATGAGTCCTGGCGTTCGGCCTCAGCACGTGTGAACCTGTGTGAGCCAGGCATAGAGACGTACACCTGCAATCCCAACACTCTAGAGTCTGAGGCAGGGGGATTGATCCTTCAAGGCTGTATAATGAAACCTTGTCTTTAAAGGATAATCTTATTTGAAAAAATGTCCCCTTTGTCCCAAAAGGGCAGCACCATTCTCACTGTCTATGATGGGACTGTGAAGCCCAGGGAAACCTACACAAACCTCCTCCAGCTCTCCGTTACCTAATCCCACCCAGCTCACCCTTCCAACCCATGCTCCTTTGCCTTACGACGTTTTCTTAATTTACCACTTTTGTCCCATTCAATGCCGTGTCTCCTGTGCTACACTCAGCTGGCATTATTTTGTATGCCTTCTCCTAAGAATCTGCCTTATGTCAGTTTAATTCTCAGTCCCAGCCCACAAACCTCAGGACAGCAGAGGTAAAGCCTTTTCTCCCCTACAGCTGTAATGACAACGGAGACACTGCTGGCGATGTCATCCGCACGTGAGCCGTGCCCACTGACACAAGGAACAGCTCTGTGCTCTTTTGCAACCACGCATCCGTCATTGTCATCCTTACAACAGCTTCGTAGGAAGGCCCCACCGCTGCTCTCAGCAGCGAGCGCATCCAGACTCACAGGAAGAGAGGCTTCACTGAGAGGACCCACCCAGCTGCTAAGTAACTGGCCTCCTCCCAGGAGGGTGGCTGTGGCCCTCACCAGAACCTGGAGTGCTTCTCCATCCAAAGGAGGGGCTCTAACCAAGGAGAAAAAGAGACAGGGCTATGAGAGACAAGGCTGCAAACTCCTGGAGTCCAGCAGTCACAGCTGCTGACCGACCTCACTACTGACTATTCCTAGCCTGGTTCTGAGAGCCACTTAAGATCTTGGTGGCTTCCTGTGACTCTAAAGCATATCTGAGCAGGAGCTTTCAGGGCCTAGGGGTGGGGGTGGGGGTGGGGGAAGGGGGCAGAGAACCATGTTCCTAGATTTGGAAAGCTGGAGTCTTGCGGTCTGATGGAAAAGACAGGGAAGTGCATCTTATGGTGCCCTATGCATAGGCAGATTGGAGGTCCTGGGGCTGCTCCAACTCCTTCACCAGCTAGGGAACCCAGAACTCAGAGAGTGCAGAGTCCTTCCTAGTCAAAAAAGTGGGAAACAGGAGGGCATTCAGACCCAAGGGGAGCCTACCCATCAACGGTAGCCTTTCCTGGGAGGACAGAGCCAGCTTATATACTGCTGTACCTCGGGAGTTGGAATGGACATATGAGCCTGAGATGAGCAGAAAAAGTCACAAGGAAACAACAGATGGACTCAAATATATAAATATAGTTGAAATTTCTAGAAAACTCCCTTCCAAAAGAGTAAAAACGTATGAGGGATAAAAGGGTGGCATCGAGACAAGCAGGACTATAAATTCCAGCCCATGGGAGGCAGAAGCTGGAGGATTTTGAGTTTAATGTCAGCCTAGGCAACACAGTGAGGCACTGCCTCCAAACAAACAAACAAAACAATGTTGGTAGCATATTGGAAGCGCTATTTCCAACGAGTAAGGCAGAGTCAGTATAACTGTAATTATCTATCTGTCTGGCATCGTCTGCCCAGCTAGATATCCTGTGCAACTTCATCCCCAAAGCGCTGCTTAGGGCTGAGGGTGGAGTTGAGTAGATGGTGTGCTTGTCCAGCATGTACAAAGCCTGGGGGTTCAGATGCTGCTACATAAACCGGGCATGGTGGCCACACCTATCATCCCAGTGCCGGGGAGGTGGCAACAGAAGAATCGGAAATCCAAGACCATCCAAGCAACACAGCTTGTTGGATGCTACACCAGGTTACATGAGACCTGGTCTCAAAGCCACAACCCCAAACGGTCCAATCCCAGTAGCAGCTGCAAAGGCCTGTTGTTCTCTTTGTCTTTCACTTCCAGAAACACAGACACTCATGTGGCTGTCTCTGATGTATTATCGGCGTGTTCAGTGAGGCGATGACGGACACACCATCAGCACCAGAGGAGAGTAAAGAAACATAAGAAAGCAGTGTTCTGCCCAAGTCGGAACAAGAGCACTGTCCTGGAGGATGGCCCAGAGACCCTAACAGATGACACAGGGTGGACTGTGGCTAACCCCCACAACACCTTTGTCAAGATGCAGCCAGACCAGTATGCCACCATGCTCTCCATGATGTAACCTTCGAGATTAAGGGCAAGACGGGGACTTGGTGTCCACCTTTTGAACCCCCTGAGAATGTACTCCTTAAGACCAAAATGATCTACGCAGCTTGGAGGACATCATCAGAAAGGAACTGATGGGAGGCTTAAGAGGTGACTCAGTGGTTAAGAGCAAGTATTGTTCTTGCTGAGGACCCAAGTTCGGTTCCCAGCACTCACGTCAGGTGGCTCACAACTACCTGCCTGTAACTCCAGCTCCAGGGGATCTAAAGCCTCTGTCCTCCAAGGGCATCTGTACTCAGGAGCACACATACACATGTACATAATTGAAAAGAAACATAAAGAAAAAGGAAGAGGAGGAAGATGAAGAGGGGTGGTGGTGGTGGCAGTCAGCAGCAACAACAGGCAAGCCTCAAGCCTGAATTACAGTGAATTACCTCCAGCCTGCCTGGAGTACTTGTAGCCCCAGACCTGACCCCTTCCCACCAGATCAGAGAGGCTGGGATGAGGGATCCTACAGGGAATTTGGGGGTGACCCTTTGATCCCAGTTGCCAAACAGTCCATCTCCTAATTGTCTTCTAATTCCTCTTGGTTTGGAGCTGACCATGTCCCCCTAAGACCCCCAGCTTGGGGTGACTGCATTTTTTAATGGGACCCTACTCCTCAACATCTGTCCTTCCTTGTCCTATGCTGTCACCTTCTAAGCTCAATGATGAAGTGGTTTAGTTCTGTGTGTAAGTCGATGCTGTGGAAACCACCCCTCCCTGGTTCTCCTCCTCCTCTCCTGGCTCTTGTAGGTACTCAGAAGCAAGACCAGTAAAGGATCTTCACTTTTAAAAAAAAGACACAATAAAAAAGCTAATTAAAAACAATCAAACAAAAACGTTCTTAAAATATGTTCTCGCGCTACTCAGTATGAGCATCTGTTTTGGGATTTGAAGAATTTGGCTGGAACAGTGGTCTCCAGCACTGGTCAGCCAATGACCTTGGGCAATTTCTTTGAGTCTGTGACTGTCTGTGAAAGAGGCATAGTCTCTCACTGGGTCTTATTGCACTTCAACAAACTAAACTCAGATAAAAATCCTCGATACAGCTTCAGGCTTATAGCAATGACCCTGCTACACCATCCCAGCACGCAGACACACCTAGGGAAAGAAGCAGTTAGAAACCCCCAGAACATGTTGTGTCTAAAAAAAAAAAAAGGAAAAAAAGGAAAACACCAGGCTGCCAAACTGGCATAGAAATATGATTCCTTTTGTGAAAAATTATTTTTATCTCTCCATCTACATATATATCTACACATTATGAGCTGTCTGGAATGATCGTTGTCCGGATGTTGTAGAAATTTCTGTAGTATAAATTTTTTGCTTTTATGTGGTTGAAAAGGAGATATGTGTATTTTTTTTTAGCAGAATTTTGTTTTTAGTTTTTGTTTTTGTTTTTAAAGGAAAACCCTTTGGAAAACAATATAGTAATTCATACCAAGGATCATTAAAGCACTTACGCCCTTTATCCTAACCCCACTATCTCCTTCTGACCTGAGGAGACAATCCACACAAAGGAAGCAAAGACGGCCATAAAAACGCACGCCACGGCATTATACATCATGAGTAACCATGTGAGCGACTGACATTAGGGCGATGTTTATTAGAAAATCCACTCACTGAAACACGATTTAACAATTAAGAAAAGAAAGACAAGGACTGCCGCGGCGCTCGGGGGAGAGCGGCTCGTGAAAAATGAGAACGGAAAGAGACACAGTACAAAATTAGACCTGCGCCTGGGTACTCAGCAAAAATATGACTCGTGCCAGGCACACACAGGAAGGAAACACGAGCAGGTAAAAACAGTGTGAACATTATCGTGGGTCCCCCCCCACCTTTACGATTCTGCCTAATGTTTCCAGGGTTGCTTGTCTACAGTGATTTAAAAGTTGGCTTTCAAATTCTCCTCAGGGAAAAGAAGGTAGGAAGAGAAAGAAAAGACGGATGTGAAGATCTGGGAGTCTTCTGCTGGGTTCCAGGCAATTGACTATGTATGCATGCATGTGTAAGATTTATATGAGGCACACTGTAAACTCTGGTTAAGGAAATCGGAGAGGTCAATCAGAGAGTGAGGCCCAGAGTTTTGGAAGATTCAATGTTGTCACAAAGTCAGCTCTGTTTTAGTTTGGAGTTTTGGACCCACATAGCCCAGGCTGTCCTCCAAAATGCTATGTTGCTGAAGCTGACCTTGAACTCCTGAAGCTCCCACAGACACTGGACACCTGGCAGGCTCATTCAGTGCTGAGGATGACACCAGTGTATGCTGCTCGGCAAGCCTGATACCTGAGCTACATCCTCATCCTATCCAGAGAGCATCACAACAGTGGTAAATCTCTCTCTCAGTACTGGATATGGGATTCAGGGATGGTGCGTCCTAGGTAAGCACTCTACCATTGAGCCACATGACCACACCCAGCCTAGATGTGGTTGATCTTTGAATGCATGAGCTTCACACTATACCTGACAATTTAGTCTCAATTTTGCTGCACTATCTGAAAATATACTAGCTGCACAGCAAATGTTAATATCTTTCTGCTTATCCCCGATGCTGAGCTGTTCCTCTGCCCCACTCCGAGACCAGACTGCCACAACCGTCTCTGTGTGAACAGTGCAGGTCCCTGTGACAGAGGGACACACGGACAGTGATCCACCCATCACCTCTTACAACTGGGGCTGGGCTTGTCTCCTGCCCCTTCACAGCGTTCTATGACTCCCCTGCTCCAAGGAGTGTCAGCAAACCCTGAGCACCTCACTCTGTGGCTTTCTGTGCTGAATCAAGCAAAGGAAAATGTGCTTCTATGCCAGGAAATAGACGGCGCCACAGAGCAGGGCCAGAGTAAAAATGGGTCTTCATCAATAGAGCTGCTCAAAGATGAGGTACTTGAATGGTACATCTGTGGGTTCATTATCTGCAGATTTAACAAATCCCCAATGGCAAATTTTCAGGGAAAAAATTGCTTCTGTATTGAACACCTACATATTTTCTTCCTGGTCATTATATCCTAAACAATACAGTCATATATATTATATGTTATATATTATATATGTTTTACATTATATATAGTATTTTTATTAAA